>JAVFKF010000002.1:57617500-58867500 GCA_036926295.1 Pachydiplax longipennis | reverse complement strand
TTTCATTGTCTTCTTATTATGTGTTTTATTTTACGTCATCCGCCTATTTACTGCCTTTAGCATTTGGAATCCAGTTATTGTCTCGTTAGTGATTTGCCAAGTGAATAAGAATGTGTCTACGTAAACGAACGCTCCGTATGTATCAAAGGCACAATCCGAACAGGTGCAGAGGGCTGGTCCTTTGCATATTTGAAAATCAAACAAGAGCGGAGATTTTTAAGTTATGAGATGTCACGCCATCAGTTCCCGTATTCCGGAAGAGGGAAAAAGTTTGTATGCCTGCTCCGGTTTCTTCCAGCCATATAACCAGGTTTTCTTCCAGTGGATTATAGATGGATGAATTCACGATGAAACTCTCAGAGTGGCATCTTTCGCTTGAGCTGCGTCAGTAAGTCGCTCTGTTAACCAGGGAATCTATTCTGCTGAGAGATACGAATTCAGTGCAACTCTCTCGTTTTAGATTTTTGTGGCAACGTGATATATTTGCTGCCAAAAATCTAAAGTTCGATGTGACTCAAGCTGCCTTCCAGGCGATTTGTTTAAAATATAAAGGAGGTATTTTCCTTTTAAATGGGCGGAATTTGTCTTAAAGTGGCCATCGATGTATATTCAACTGTTGAACGGGTTTTGAGCCCAACAGTCGGGAACATGCTCATTTTCCTGAAGACTATTTTCGCGAAATTTTCGTTTCGTCATAATATTTACAAGGCCGTTTAATATGGTTTAGTGTGTTCTACAGATTCAATCATTCAAAGAGTATAGCGAATAAATTATGTTTTCGCCCCAATATTTTAATTTTAATTAACCTTTTTGCCTATTCATGACCTCATTACATGTTACAATTAGGTAGAAGCAAATGGTAATGGTCCTTAACAGCAGTTTCACCCTTTTCCTCGCCAACAGTCTACTTTTAATTTATACTTGTGGATCCGCTTTTTTATCCGCCCCAAATGGATACAAATTTCGCCGTTCTGCTAAGTCATATTATTTTCGCGATGAGAAAACTTGCAGATATCAATTAGACGTTTACGAAATGCCGACGGGCGACCTTTTGCCACATTCCAAGCAAAATTTCAGCATTTTTCATGTTACGAAAACAGATAATGGTTAATATGATCATCAAACCTTTGTTGGTAACGTTGGGTTGGTAATCATAGTTCTAGCGAATGGCGATCGCGATTCCCTGGTTACATATTTGCTTGAAAATACTCTTGAGGGTGAAAATCTATGTTATCGTAAGAACTCATTTCAAAAGTAAAGTAGTCGTGAAATTGTTTCAATTTGAAATCTCACCCCTACCTCCTGAATGCTTTTGATGAGGTTTATTCAATGGAAGTAGTTGAGTAAAGAATCTGGTATTCGATAGGCAGTGAAACGATATCTCTTTCACGAATTTAATAACGCAGAATTAGTGATGGCAGGAATGAAGATTAATCACCTTAATGAAGCAGGGTATGAAAATAACAAATGTAAGAGGAAGCTGGTGAAAAATACGATGAAATTATTGGAGGATTTAAATTTCTGGTTCTAGTTTCAGCGCTAACGATTAAGTACAAACACCGTGAATAATGGTAAATAATTTATTTTTCTCCGAAATATTCGTTTTAAAATTTTACTTTCTACCCTCTAAGGATGTCTTCCACGGTACACTTTTAAATCAACTAAATTTTACGACTCAAGGTAAATATATTTTTATCACAATCACCTTTGCCATTTCAAAGATCGCGCAATGTACGTATTCTTTAGGTCAGGGATTCTATTCACATATCACGCGAAGGAGAGTACGAATGTCATCGCATCACTGAAAAGTATTTACGAGAATAGGCCTTTCATTTTCCTCATTAAAATTAGATTTCATTAGTTTCCATCCTTCTACCAAACGTTTTCTAGAAACGTTTCATTGCGAACATATTATCTGCCCATGGTATTCAGATAAAATTTCGTTAACATGACCACTTTTGTTTGTCTTTACGTAGGCGTCGGGGCATAACAAAAGCTTAGCAGATATGCGGCAGGAGGGTTAAAATTACGAAAATTCCACTTAGAGGCATGTGAAAGTTCAAGCATCTTTCCTCCTTAGGACTTTTTAGGTCCTTATGTTCTAACTGTCGGGCTGCTCATACGACCCGTATTCTTCCACTGGATTTCTCCCTAATTTTTAGCGTATTTCGATATCGCGCCGCGGCGGTATCTCGGATCGGGGAAATTCGGCGCCCGCATGCTGTGGAGGCTTTCACTTACCTATCTACGAAAAGTATGTATTACGAATCATTCAAACTCGGAAACGTATAACTGTTTGGATTGAAACACTTCATCTTCGGAGATTAATCGGTTTAAGTTAGCGTCTTTGATTTAAGCAACCATAGAGCTTAACAATGATTATTGTCATTTCACTACTAAGTGTGAGTTAAGAATCAGTCTTTATATTAACATTTCTTCTCATAAGAATTATAATGAGAAATCTTTATGTGAATAAACTATGAGGGTGTAATTGACGACTGATTACCTTACCGTATCCAACAAAATGAGCGATTTTCCATTCAGAGCTAAAACGAAAGTCTAATACAAGGCACAATGGAAATAATCTGATCTTCCTAACGAAAGAAAACAACTTTATGCCCGGTGAAACTGAGTGATTTTAATTTAAAACGAGTAATTTGGAGCATAACGCTTTAATGGCGGGGTTTGATTGGGAAAAGGAGAAAGACTCGAAAACAGTTCTTAGGTTTACCTGGAGATAAGTGCAGATATCTCCCATTTGTTTTGCAGCCCAGACGAAACATATTTATGATTAAATAATATTTAATCATAAATGTGTTTCGTTAAGTCATAAAATTTAGCCGAAATTGGTTTAATCTCTTCTTTCTCCTGTTAATTATCATGGTGATTATTATTGAAAAATAATAATATTTTTATATACGGTATTTATAATATATACCGTGTTTATATTCCCTCACGCACGCGAAAAGGCGGCTTGTAGGGTATTTATGTAGATGTAGACATATTTTAGCTAACATAACAAGTATTTTTACCTGGCGGGATGACAAATTGAGAAAAAGCTATAGATGGTATGAAGAGTAAATAATTCTTACATACCTTTTATATTACAGCATTCATAATATTGTAGATCAAAACGAAAGAAACCAACCATCACCTACCAGGATTCTGCATGACATATTCACATATGAACTTCCAGTATTCTCAAAAAAAGTAAACAATTTATTTTCTTTCTTCAAAGTTTTTGTATTTATTCTCTCCATAGGACATCTACAACCAAATGAACCTTAATAAGCTATTTTATTTTTAATTTAAGGTCATAAACTATTCAATCATGACGCCATGTTTAGTTATACATGTACTGTGGTTAATAGTCTTTGCTCCGATTCATTCGAATCCCTTCTCTTAGTAATATGTATAATATGAGTGTGATTGTCTTCTTGAGTCAATAATCTATTAGAATTAAACTCTTTTTTTATCACAATCACACTTTTATGTCTAATGCTTATTCATTACTGATTATATGGTAGATGCTGAGGTATAAAGAATGTTGAAGAACACCATTTGATATTGTTACCTCATTGAATACTATTGTTCATTATGTCGCTTTTTTCTGGACATTTTTCACTCTTAGCATTCTGAAAGGGCAAAAGGAGAGCAAAAGTTAACTGCCTTATCCATTAACATCCTAAAGCTATTGGTTGCAGATGGGAACAAGATATATTAGTGTAGATTGAGGTTTAAACAGGGCTCTAAGCTGAATACTAGACAGACAGATTTTATGTATTCCATTAATGAACCTTAGTTTAAGATAAGACTGCCAGCCACTAAGCTACGTCTACTTACGGTCATAAAATATAACTAAATACAATAAAAATATTTTTCTTTATATATGTCTCAATTTGGTACTTTTTATTAATGTAAAAAATAATTTAAATTTAAGCTTTGTGTTGAGTAAATGATATTAAATATATTGCTTCTTACATAACAGGGCTACCTGAGACTGAAGAGATCTTCTTTAGTGGTGACATTAGGTACTGGAGATGCATTTGGAAACAATCAAACACGTGTCCAGACGACGACATAAAGATGTATTTATATACAAGGTGAGCATTCATTCATACTAACGATAATTAAGTTAGGCTAACTTATTCAAAATAATATCAGTATAAATAATATGAAGAGATATTAGTATTAATTTGAGAAGTGAGAATACGATTTATTGATACATGTTTTCCAACCGTACGGTTATATTCACCCCATAATTCCTTAAGTCCGAAAATTTCCAATTTGAGGAAACATCGTAGAATTATAAATACATTTAAATAAAGGAGACCAATATTGGCCCCAAAAGAGACATGCTACTTCTTATTAATTTTTAGTCATTTCTGACGGAAGTTTTGCCTTCTGATATGTCATTTTTCATATGTACTTCTGACTAATATTTAAGAGCTTCGGAGATCCTAATAACCTTCATCTGCAGCTACATTAGTACCTTTCAAGTTGCTTTTCGGCATGTAGCAGTGGGTGCAGGCATTATGACGTATACTTACTTCCTTAATCGGTGTTGCCTATCGGCAAAGATGAATTCTTGAAGTGACAAGTGCAAGTATCTATTTTGCTGATTCATTTCGAAGTATCATCTCGGCCAATGTAAATTGCATGAATTGCATTGAATGTTCCATTACTTACCTTATTACTCTTGATTCTATCCATTTGCTTAAATATTTTAACCATTATCAGCTTTACGTCTCTAAAACCTCTATAAAATAATAAAATCTCTAACTAAATTTAATGGAGAATATGTATTGCAAACGAATAAGTAAATTCTTCTGTAAATTCCTCCCTCAATTTCTTTTTTACCACGAATATGAAGCAATTCGCTTTACACGGATGACATTATTTCACAAAGTAGATCACTAGTTTGGATTGTAAACTCGTGCTCGCTGATACATGACTGCTCCGCTAGTTTCACAATGTCTCACTATTCGCTTCCCGTTTCATTGCTTTTCTTAGAAAAGGTTCGTTCAAGACCCGGGCGGAAGTCACCATTCCAGGATCGCTCCAATCCATCGGCTGGGATCGGCGGAAAGACAACGTGATCATAATTCACGGACACAATGGGACGGATGGAAAAGCACCCTTGAGTTACCTCCGTGACGGTATGTAGGCGACAGGAAAAGAAAAAAATGTTTCCAATAAGGTGGAAATATTCTCTTCATCTTCCTTTTGCCACCAATTTTTCCGACTCTGGATTGGACGTTGCTCTATACTGTGAAATTGTGACCCATTTTTTTTTTGAGTTGGCGATGTATGTACCAGCATTTATCGTAATTCTTCCACTTTCCTCTACCCGTACGTCTATCCCATGAACTAATCCACGTAAGGGAACGCTGTAGCACCACGTTTGACCGACGCTCCCTTGACCCATACCCATTTGGATGACCTCATTAAACCGAAAAGTCTTCCGCGAATGGAATTTTTCAAGGATTAAATTCAAGCGGTTTTTCCAGAGTTTACCAGAATCTTTGCATTGGTTACCGCGTGATATTTCGGCTAAAGGTGTATTTTAAGTCGCATTCATATCAGCAGATTTTATGGGGTTGTAAGTCATTCATGCCGTAGGAAAGAGGACGTATTCGGGATTCGATGTAAATTGAAATTTGATATGGATTTTATGAGAAACACGCAGAACATGCAGGAAAAGAAAATCAGTTATTATTACATCAAGTTTTATCATTTTAGTTCAAAGAGTAAATACATACACGGAGTGGAAGCGACTATACGTTTATAGATACCTTGAAGACTGTTAAAATATACCTAACAAAGGGAGGTCTATACGTTTGATCCTTCGATTTTGATAACATTTGATAGGATGATTGTGCTCAAAATACTTTTGAATTGCCCCTTACGGTGTAGAAACGTGATCGTTCAAGCGTACATAATATTTTAATTAGAAAAATGTCTAATGTTTGGATAGTGAAAAAGCACCGTTATGAGGTTCTCAAAGCCGTCTCAAATACGTTTTTTAAGAAGTTTTGATGAAGTTTATTTCTTGTTTGTGAATAGATATTGACATATAGATATTGATTGCGTTTACACTTTTTTACTTTGGTGAACTCTTATGCATTCTCGATAGTTAAAATATTATTTACACTTAAACTATTGAGCTTTTATCTCCTTAAAAGGGTGATTCGAGATTGCTATTTGAATACTATCTTACCAACTATTATCATAATCGAACTGCCAAACGTATTGAAATCCCTTTGCTACACAGATGTGGAAAAATTCCTTCAATTTGAATTATGGAAATTTCGATGGATGAGATTTTCTCGTGGAATTATCTTCCTGAATATCTTCATGAAAGTGGCGACTTATATTCATTCAGATAGCTTGCTAAAAGAGCAACATTCTAGGACATATTGTTATATTATGTAATAATTTTTCATTGTTCCTATAAAAAATTGATATCCATTTGATAATAATTAAAACATCAATAACATTTCTGTTTTGGTACATGTTCTAAGACCTTGCGAATAGTATTTTATCTGCGAACATTATTCGACTATTTCTGGACTCTTCCTCGTCATATTCAGGAGCAAGAATAATATTTCATAAGCTATTACCATTGGATCTATGCTTTTCAGCGAATCACAAATGTGTCTCACTATTCTATTACGGTTAACCTACAAATACTCGAAGTGAGTGGTAAACAAACAAAACAACCCTTTTTTGAATAATTTATTTAGCTTACTTTTTTGTAGTCATCGAATTCTTCTCTTGTTCGCATACTTGACCTTTATCTGATGTGTGTAGGCAATATTTTATGAAATATCGGGAACCATAGCCAAAGATTATTCGTGGTCATGAATGTAGCGCTAATAAATCTTATGATATCATGCTGCAATGAGCTTCTTTTATGTGGGCTTGCCTGCGAGATGTTGTTATTATCCATATTTCAGATTGGTGTGCTAAGGGAGGAGAAAACAGATGGTAGAGAGGCTCGGAAATATTTAATATTACGCAACGATTATAATACCTTCTGTCGTTAATGTAATGAAAGGTCTTAACGCACTTAAAGATATCTTTGATTGGGACAAGACTGCAACGGATTGCTGTTTTAGAAAAGTTTTTCCACGCATATGCTCATATGAATTTGGGACAGCTTTTCGAATCCTTGAATTATCTCCTTTCACACCTCGAAACTGCCTTCGATTTTCTTTAACATACTTTGCGGAATCTCATACTAAATTTTCACTAATTGTTTTTCGTGGCAGCAAGGCCTTTTTCAAATTTTCTAGTATTTCCGCTACGAACAGGATGATTTTTCTTTATATTCCTAACCTTCGTTTGCATATTTCTGATCATTAGCGCCTCATCCTTTAAAAATAAACCTTCAAAATTTCTCGATAAGTATCACGTCTATAATGGATTTGAATTAGAAGAACAAATTCTAGTTTGGCAACCGTTAATTATTTGTGAAGACCACTATTCTGTTAGGTAAGTTTATTTTGAAAGGGGAGACGTTTTCTCTCCATAGGTCTCGGTCATTTCTTCAATCATTGGCAATTTTTTGCTGTTTTTGAAATAACGAGGAAAATAATCTATATTTTCATTTTTATATTTTTACTTTTTCTAATTCATAGTTTGGTCACTCTCTATTATTCAGCTTTAACTTGTTCATTTCCTCCGCCTTAATTTTAAGAATTCTATACCGAATCTTAAATTTAATTTTCCTCACCGTTCCATTTTTTTCTTTGTGGCAATTCCTGATGCACATTTATACTGACGGTTCTTCATTTTATTATTCATTAATCTATATTGCGGAGTCATTTAGTAATAATGTTGTAATTATAGCTTCATCTCATTCATGTTAACAAAAGTATCTTTAGAGGGGAATGTGCTTTCACATGTGGTCTGTTTCAACTCTCCCCATGTGGTAGATTTCATAATTCTTGCCTAATATTCTCATAAATCTTTGTTATTCTTTGGATTGAGGGTATCTCTAAGTCATTGACGCTTTTTCGACACATTTGGTAGCGCTTCCTGTTTTCGCCTAGGAATGAATAGCTACGAATTCAAGATGGGAAAATTTCAAGAAGGGTATTACGTTGTCTAGAGGCTAAGTGAAACCAATCGTTTTTCGTCCCACAATTTTCTCACTAGGAATTATCCAGTCTTTATTAACCTAACGGTGGTTTAAATCAATTGGTAATACAGTTATTAATTTTCTTACAAGCTCCCATTTAAAAGATTCTTCTCCGAAAATGCAAATTTTGGACCTTGTTGAAAGATGCAGTGAGTGATGATTAAATATATTTATTGGAATATTTCCATCCAAAATATGTACGTAAGTTAAATTTAAACATTTGTTAAAATTTCTGAATAATTTCAATTGGTATGCTTATCTGATTTTATGCGAGAAGTATGGAGTTTATTTCTTAAGTATCCTTGGGTTCAGTTACTGAGAGTCACTTTGTTTGAGGCCATTCTACGTGACTACTAAGAGGGCTCTTGTCGTGTGAAGCACCTGAAGAGATGAGAGAACTTGAGCCTGCGAAGCATGTGTCATTCATACAGACGAGAGAGTGGGTAACTGAGAGTTACAGGTGTGACTATCCCTATTAATATTAATCGCTTAGTGATTTGCTAATTTTAAGGCTTCTAATTCATAAATTATCAGGGAAATATTTGACCTCTTAATCATCGGTGAGGTAGGTCCACCCAAGCCTTCTGCATTAATTTTTTTGGCGCGATGAAATCTTCGAGTCTGTTGCCCATTGTTCCAGAGTCACATAATTGAGGTAGTGGGCGTGTATTTGTCAAGGAAAGAGCGGTTTATACGAAGGAGGCTCTTTTTATGGAATGCCAAAGGTATTACCCAACTCTTTTGTGACCCAAACCATCTTAAAATATGGCTGTGAAGTTCGCGAAAGTTCCGTTTAGGATTTACTGCCCTGAAAAGATTGTTCTGAAAACGTGAGTCACTGCTGGCACAGGTCAGAGATAAGAATTTAACGGGATAGAGATGAACGGAATGTTAGAAAGAAATAAAGATAAATGGAAGTTTAAGAATAAGTGTTCTACAATTGCATTGAGTGAACCAATTGTTACAGCCGGAAATGGTATGGATAATTTATGAAGTGATTTTTGCTTATCTCACTTAGGTAATCTATATCACTAATGGGCAAAACGGTGTGGGTATGTGAAACATAAACTTTGATCATCATTGAAGAACTCTTTAAAAATAATAAAATATAATTCAAAAATGACGTGAAGTATATATTTTCACATTTTTAAAATAATTTTAAGAATAATCAATTTCCTGTGAGTAGTGACATGTATTAATATTTAATTTTTGATCAAACAATCCAATGCTTGTACCTCTTTAATTGGTCAAATTTTGGTACGTTGTTTTGCACGTTGTTATGAAATCTTATGAATATCTTCTAGCATATATTTGACCAGATTTCTCGAAATTCTATCATGCGTTCATAAAAGTTATTAAATAATATAATAAGATCCCTTAAAAATAAATATTAGCAATATGAAATATATGATTTCGGAAAAATGATTTAATTTTCAGTTGCTCTAAATGTCTTTTTGAGTATTCCGAAAACTTTGTAGTCTTTCTAAACATCGGACCTGTAAGGGTTTATTTTGGGCTTGATTATATAATAAAATCAGTTAGGTTATAAACCTTGAAAAAATTACTTATATTTTTCTCTCAGATCATCATCCTCGGTGAGAGGTATTTATGTAAATGCAACCATTATCTAAGACAGATGTTTTGAAAAATTAAAATTCTCTTTTATTTCCCCCATGTCATTCTTCTCACGTTACGTCACCCAACGGGTTTTTCCTTCGATGAGGCGTTTTCCAAAAATTAGTCGCGAACATTTTAATGCGACAACTCTTTATTGTATGAAGTGTGTCCTTAACCTGGTTGCGACAACGAGATAAACCTACATTTTAGTGTAGCAACAATCGTGTACTTTCAAAATCCGAAAAAAGTATTCCACCGAGTCTTCAGGTCTCCCCTGTCCATAATTACGGTTCCCCGTAAAATAAACCTCTCTCTCAGTACTCTAAATAATAAGTCATATTAACTCTATTCACCTTGATTTGGAATGCATTAAGGGTTTGCGGAGTATGCATGTTATGCATGCAAATGCATCTTGTTATTCGAGTAAATAGTTACGAATGTTCCTTGTGTTCTGTTATATATATGTTCTGAGATAAAGAGTTGCTATCTATAATGATAAATGCGAAAATTCTGGCTATAATTGTAACATTTTATCAAACAGATAAATTTTTTAAAACCTCGGAAAGATTTTATACTTTATAGTTCTTCGTTTGTATTTTTTTTCTTCCTTGTAAACCATTATTTTTATTTGATTATTATTATCTGTATTAAAGAATTTACAACATTTAATGTATCTTGTGAACTTTTAGTGAATATTCGTAATAGGGACAAATGGTAAATGGGACTTTCTACCACTAATTTCGCTAGACAATTGGTTTGTATGGATTATATTGTGCAAGGTGTTTATTATTCCGGCACCTAATTCTTTACATCACGAAAGATCCTCGTAAAATTGGGAAAATCGATTGAAATATGCTTGGCCCAACTGATAACCAGTCCATCCTTGCGAGAGACAGGGAGATGTGATGGAGCGGACATGGGTTCGATCTCGATTGGAGCCAAATTTTCCCGATATGGATTTACGGCAATCCAGACGTCAATAAATATTGCCGAAATCGAATGATCATCAGCTGACAATATATAAGATTGGGTTAGCAAGACTAAGTATAACATATTATAGAAAAATACGAGAATAAAATCAGAATCGAAAAGAACGAAATAATTCATGAAAATATTAACGATGAATGATGACGGCGATCCCATCGATGGTTATTCGAACTAAGATTCACATCTGAAGAAAAAAATTTCACCCGGCAATGCTTTCTAAGTAACGCTATACTTTTATAAGTAGCACTTTCTGATACGAAGACATAATAATATGCATATCAATGAGGTCGAACTTGTTCATTCGCGTTTATAAATATCCTCCCCTTCGCGATTTCTGGACTGTTCCCTAGATAGTCTTCAGAAGGGTGCCTAGAGCCGGTTTGAACGCTACGACCTACTTAGGAGAGAGCACTACATCTAAGAGGCGCGTGGGTGAGAGCCACTCTATCCATTCCTGACCTTGGTTCTCATTTATTTCCTTTCGACCCAACCGGCGTATCTGCAATCCCGGTAGGTAGTTTGCGGTGAAACCGGAAGAGCAGGTCGTACGCCCCTAGGTCGCCTTTTGTTTCTTTTACATCTCTCGCGGAAGTGCTTCAAAACACTCTTTCATAGATCATGTGGGAGAAACCCGTTGGGATAGGAAACGGGATAATCGTGGGAAAAGGCGGGGATTAGAATCCTCTAGACGCACCGCCTAGAGTTGACATACAAAGTGCTTGCGCGATCCGCTGAAACAAGCAAAACTTGCTCCATTCCGAGGATTCTCTTTCGCCAATCGCAGGTGTGAAACTCTGCGGAGATGAGAATTGGCCGGCGCGTGGGCTTACTTTGCAAGGGAAATGAATTGGCTCACGTATTTGCGTAAGTGTATTTGCGATCGCGGAGATTTAAAGATGAGCGTGTGCGGAAACGTGTCGGTGAACGGGGTGAAAATTCCTCAGCCGGACTTGCCCAACAGAATCGCTTTTGGTAGGACGGCACTGCCCTGATTTCTAAGCGAACGATGACTAAGATGATTCCGCTAAGTCGGAGAGGCATTCCGCGAGTTTTGCACGATTGTGTGGAATTTTTTGTTTTATTCTTTCGGTAACACTACGTTAAAAACATTGAATGGAACAGCAGCAGACACTTTCCCCTTCTATAAAAACTCCTTTAATCGTGGTGAAGGGATATGCCAGTGAGGTTTCCCCTAAGAATGATGAATGCTAAAAGAGCTAAGAAGGAAGACCATGAAAGATGTAAAAAAGGTGCAATTGTAAGAACGGAGCAATAGGTACTCTAGTGTTAGTAGAACGGTTTTTTTCTTTTCAGGTAAAACTTCTTTCTTATAGCTCTGAAAATAATGTCACTTTAGTCTATATCTAGGATAAAAGAAAAATCTCCTGGCTTCTAAATAATATACTGTCCATAATACTTATAATTTATACTAGCCAAACACCAATTATGTTTTAAACCTGTTGTTTTCGTTTCGTATTTAACATTCATGCTATTCCATTTCAAGTTAATCAAGCCTGCAGCCTATTTAGTTCTCGACATTTTCTCTTCGGATAAATACCTAACCTCATGTTTGTTCATCTTTTTACGAGTCGTCTTTTATTTCTTAGAGAAATATTTCGAATACCACTATGTTCAGAATCTCTTTCACAATAATACAGTCAAGTTTCTCTCGAACTTCGTTTCATGTTAAGCGTCAAACAATTGGTAGCGAAACATAGAAGTAAGATAATTATCCTGTTGTATAAATACTTACACTAGTTTCATATTTTTCATTCCTGGAGGATATTCCTGTGATTTATTTTATATGGACGCATTTTTGCGCACAATAGATCAATGAATGAATATCTCCAGAGACCATTGTTTTCGAAAGTCTATAGCGATTCATATTTTACCTATTTTCCTTTTTCGGATATTCCAAATGATTTATTTTTTAGTAATTGTGTTTTTCTTATCATATCTTTCTGTGTGGAATATTTTTCATCTTTCATTTGGTAGAAGATAGAAGAAAATGTACTTTTTTCCTACTGCTTGTTCATGTCTACTAAGGTATGAGTGATTCTAGGGACATTCATTCCGGTCATTCCTCATTGACAAGTTATATTTATAAGATCATCAATTATATTCATAAGATCGGGAAAATTTTCCTTAGAGGCCTTCGCGTGTCGGTGAGGAAAGCAAGGGACAAATTCTTCATTCCTCATCTTGCCTCGTAAGCCTTATTCCTTATCCAAAGTTATTTTAAGCTATAGTAATGTTAGAAAGGTTTGAGAATCCAACCAGTTTTTCAGCGTGTTGAGGAAATGAAAGAATAAGAAACTGAATTCATTATGGGCCCTACCTCAATATTATTTACTCTTATTTTAATACTATGCAAACAATCTTTGTGGTTGATATATTTGGTTAGCTAATCCCAAATTAAGTTTTGGACGAAAATCTCGAAGAAGTAGATTTGAAGCAAAACAGCATACTTTCTTATGAAAAACTGGGTAACTTTCATTGAATTTGACCAATTTACAATTTTGAGGAAGTTTATCGTTATAACTCATGATTTTTAGCACTTATGAACATACTTTTTCAAGTACTAAATATCCTCCTTATTCAATACATTTATTTAAACTCTTCAATGTATGTGCTTGATTTTAGTAGTTGCGTGGTATTGGATTAATCGATCAGTATTGTAGAAGTATCGTTGAAAATGTTTAGACTGCTGAGATAGCGCACATATGGGCTCCAACCGGGGATGAACCCGGGACGCTTTCACGGAAAGCGAACGCTCTATCCCCTTGGCTATCCGATAGCTTCAGTTGTTTAATTACCAGTTAATTATGTTCTTATGTTAGATAATGATACTTTGCCTCGCAATCATATAATTGTTTAATCTTTCCTTTACATATTATCATATTTCCTCTTTTTGTATTGCTTCTTAATCTTTTGATTGCTGCCATTAGTTAGTCAACAGGCTTAGTTATTTAAGCGCTATTTAAAACTCGTACCGCAGTAAAGGAAGCTTGTGGTGAGCCATCCGCCGATAAACATTTCTTGTAGAGTAAACCTGTTGCAACTAAAAGTACAGACTTATATTCCAACTCATGACATTGGTTTTTAAAGTCAACAAATTGTTTCGCCCGGCTGCTTTGAATTCCTTGAATTCATTAATAATAATGAGGTATTCCCAAAATGTAGGAAAAATTTTGTTTAGGAGAAGGTTTGGTTCAAGCTCCATATCTTACGATTTACTGCATTAGAGGAAGCACGCTTGGAAGCTCACTATGGAACTTCAAGGGCTATTGATGATGATAACTTGTGAATTCATTGATATTTCTTTATTTTTAAGCTATTACTCTCTCTATATAGATTATGACAAAAAATTCAATTTATCTTCAAATATCAGTTTCATATAAACCGGTGTATTTAATCGTCTTAATTTATTCCATATAATTGAGAAAATGGACAATTTTAAAGTAGTTTTACGAGAGACGAAAAATGCATTGAATGCAGTGTAATTCAGCAGGAAAAAATAAAATGGTAAGAATACTGCCTTTCCACGACAATACATAATGGATGATTCACATTGAAGAGGCACTTAAAGCAAGCCCTATAAAAAATGGAGCTCAACATTTCTTTTCTCACAATTATCATAAAGTTTCTTCATACAGAAACAGTTAAGGATACTTAAACTGAAATTGTACGGAATGAAAGCCTTTTGTGGAAGGATTCCTGGAAAATCGCATTCATCCGTTCCCATCGTACCGATCTTTGCATTGGGCAAGGATAAGCAGCCAACTTGAAATGTTTGCGATAACTCCGTTTAAGCAAGAGGAAATTGCTCGATGCAGTTGTTTTTCTGCGATAGGAAATGGATAGGTCACGCATCCCGACGGAAAAAGTCGTACCCGTGCTCTACTTCCGAAATAATGGGAGTCCACTTTCTTTACCGAACATTTGTTCACTTTAATTGGCCAATTGCCGTTCTCAATCTCTTCTCCTTTAATACTGAATGGTCTTCATCTAGAGCTACTCAAGGTTTTTATTTATCTCAATGGGTCAGTTAGTGGAATAATTAGGCGGCAATAGTAATTTTCAGGAGTAGAAAAGTATGACCTTCTTCAGAATTTTCTTTTTTAGAATTTCTTTAGCTTTTCGGGCATTTTTGCCACTGTCAATAGCATCTATTTTTCCGGAGGTCCAACGAAGCTTCATTTTGAAATAAGAATTTTAGCTTTTGTTTAGTTTGCTACGGAAATAACGCAGAACTCGGCGCGCACGGCAGTGCGAGTGGGTGTTATGCAGCCAAACCATCTTTTTACGATCGCTTTTAATGGTCTCAATGATTTGATCATCAACAAGAGTAAGAGAACATAAAATACAAGGAAGAGGTACTCAGAGTAACGAACATCTGGCATAATACATTATCATTGCGTGATTTATCCCCTTTAACTATTTCAAATGTTTTGACGATTTTTTTATTACCGTTCTCTTTCTTCCATATACTCATTGAAGATACCACTATATATCCACTTTTAATTATTTCAAAAATTAACTTTAGTTATAGTTTTTGTGTTTATTCATGTGTATAATGTGAAGAATGCAAAGTTACCACCTCCCAAGTACTAAGTTTATGGACGCTTTTAGTCTTACTATTTCGTTCATTTCGACACTTTTAAGGGTTGCCTCTCAGAGATTTGCGTTCATTGGATTAAATTCTTCTGGCTTGCCTATTTCATATTCATTTTGGCCGTTTAACGGCATGAAACACGTTAGCAAGCTTAATGTTATTCTTTATCTTTAAGTGTTGAAGGCATCAAGCTTTTACGTCATTTAATGGCACTATCACGCATTGATCGTTATCCCACAACTCCATTTAACTTTTCTGTGACCCATAAATTGGGAAAGATTACGGGTGGCGAATTGCGGAAGCAAAATATCATCTCCATATTCGAGAACTGTAAGATTTTTTAATCGTGAGCTGCAAAGATGTTTTAATCGAGTTCCAAATCCTCAGCTGTGTGTGATTTGGTGGGCTGGTTTAGTAGACGACACTCAAATGATGTATTTTCAAATAACTTATTCCTCTCGAAAATAAGTCGGGCATTGTATTGACTGAACTAAGGATATAACAAGTGAACAAAAAATCTCTATTTAGGAGGAGTAGATACTGTCATATATCTTTTACCATCTAGCCTATCGTCAATTGTATTACATCTCAACAAAACTTGACTCAGTTCAATACAGTAGGAAAATATTTGAGGAAGATGGAATTATTTAGAGTTGTGGGGTATAAATTAGGCAAGGAGAGAAGCAATTTAAAAAAATCGGTGTTTGCAAACCTACAGACAATAATTATTAAAAATAGAGAGTAATACAGTACATACCAAAGAAAATCACGAAAAACAGTCCAGAGGAGTTCCATTGAATCGATAATCTGAAACATTGCACCAATTCAGTAAAATGCAACACTAATCACACTACTTAAAAAATTACAGTATTAATGGTGATTTTCCGATCTTTCCACCGTATTTTACCACTTCCGGTTTCAGACTATTAATAGTTCTGCGGAGAAACGGTACGGCTCATATAGACTGTAGGTTACCTTTTTTCCACGTCTGGGTTATTTTATCCGTTGCGGTGAAGACGAGTAATTAAACGAAACCATTGTGTTGCTTGAGAGACGTAACGGGTCAGTGCACAAAAGAAAACATGCAAGCCTTTTACTTTTCAGCGAATTTGGACGGAGCGCCTCATGCCCTACCCTCAAGCTTTCACTTTCATCCTTGAACTACAAGATTCAAGGGCGAAGCGAAAGTCGGATCCCTCGCCACGTTATCCTCCCCGCTGAGCCCATACCATGTTTCGTACGCTGCATATTTTACCGTTGAGCGGGAGTAGCATAACTGGTTGTATTTTTTCCGAGACCGAGCTTCTCATGTTTGGCAGAATTTTTCTATGGTGAATCAGCCTGAATTGATCTTAAATGAGCACCACAGGCTCGATTTAAGAGAACGAAAAACTCTAACGATTTACGAACATTTAATGACCTTAAATTATTCGCTTCAACAGCAAGAACATTTCGCAGCAAATTCTTTACGTTTGGCTTATTAGTTTAAATATTTAATAAACGAGCTCTAAAGAGGCAGGATTTCCACTATACATAGTCATCCATTTCCTTACCTGTTGACGTATTTACGGTTATGTTCTTTTGAATATTCTGTTTTTTTTACATATTATAACGAGTGCGAAGGAAGGATACTCATTAATTACACGTACTGCCACGTAACGAGCAACATTGAAATCGTTGATATTGTAGGAATTAAGAGATAACTGATATATTAGTGGTCCTTGGTAACTGATATGAATCTAACGTTGCTTAAATAAATTCAGTATTAAAATATTTGTACGATAAATACATGCTTTGCCCGAGGTTTTTATACGTTTTGGCGGACTATGTATATACCGTTCACAAATAACCTGTAGACGGTATATATTTCTTAATGTTATCTATGGCCTTAAGTATTGCGTCCACTTGATATGATAAACTTTAAAAATGTTTCGCTTGGAAATAGTAATCGTAATATTCTTTCCCGTAAGTATCCTAAAGTAAACGTAAATACTGCGAAAGACTACTTAATTTTAATTTTAGCAAAAGAGGTTTGTTTAAGTAGCAGTTGCACTAATCAGTAGTAAGTAATCAGTTGGCAAGAATCTTACTTTAGTAATTTGTGAATTTCTTGAACATGTGATTTGTGTGAGTATGCCTTAGGATAGTTTCCAAAATCCGTAATCTTAGAGGAATCCGAAAAACAGCGCAAAAATATTGGTCAGCTGGAACGTTAGGCATCTACGTTGTCTGGAATTCATTAGCTGATGTATAGCTCTGCATTCCGAACTACCCTGTTCCATTAATAATATTATAACATAAAAAATAGGACTTCTAGAGAAGTAATGGATGTGGTTTAATTACCCAGGGGTATTTTTTAGTCAAAAAGCCCCTTTATATTGAAGGTTAGCGTTTGGTTTTTAATATGCATTTGATTTGATATTCATGACTAAAGCTCTCAAAACGAAATCATTATTTAATATTAATGTCTCAGGATTTTTTTCTAACTTTGCAAGTAATTAAGCCCAATTTTTTACCTATAGTGATATTCAGAGCAAATTTTGACCTGAATATGATCGGATATTGATGAATTGGTGCTCAGTGAACGTTGCATTCTGAGTGGTAATACCGCGAAGTGATTATGTGCATAATAATTAGGCGTCTTGCAAATGAAAAGAGCCACGAGATGTTTGAATTAATCTTATGTTTATCCAAGAAATTCAGTCAAAGAAATTAATACTGAATTTAGAGTTAGTATTTTAAAAAGTGCTTCGACAGCTGAGGTCATTTTGCATTTAGGGGCGTATACTGGTTATCGAACCCGGGCGAACGCGCTACTCACTTGGCTATCCTTAAGCCCAATACTATGATTACTGCGTTATATACAATGTGTTATTGCGTAGATAAATATCTTATTTAGATAGGATTGATGAAGTCAGTTTCGGAGGCTAGAATGTCAGGAAAATTACATAGGTTGGTCTAAGTCCCAAGGTCTTCAACGCTAATCACACTACTTTAAAAATGACAGTGTTAACCGTGATTGTTCTACCCTATTTTAAGACTTCGGCTTCAGACTATTAATAGTTTTGCGGAGAAACGGCACGACTCGTATAGACTGTAGGTTACTTTTTTCTGCGTCTGGGTTATTTCATCCGTCACGGTGAAGATTATACATGAAGAATATGAAGAGATCTGAGACATTTGATTTTGACGTTGTATTTTAAAATGAGTAGAAGGAACTAACTCTTAGAAGGTAAGCATAGATCAGTACGAGGGAAGAGTCGTGGCGGGCGAAGACAAATTAATTGTGGCTTTGATGTTAGATGTCGTTTAATTGCTCTATTATCTTAAAAGCTTTGTTAATAAATTTTCAAAAATATAATATTTTCAGAGGATATAAGAAACTAGGGATTATCGGAGACATATTGATGAAGTCTTATCAGGATACGAAGTCTAAACCTGAAATGCCGGAGGAAGTTTTTGATATCTTAATACCATGGGTTCATATCGTTAGCCGCCTATTTTTTCATAACGAAGTGTTTGGTCATCTTAAGTGGTCAATCAACTTCAACCTTAATTCATGTAAGAAATTTCGCAAGCCAAAATTATTGCTCATGTTAACCCCTCTTTGCACTATCGCCTCAGGGTATTACGAGTCCTTGTTTCCTAAATAAAATGAGTTGACCTTTAAAATTCACTTATTACTATATCTAATAATACGTGCGGATTTTACAGGATTTTTATTCATATTTTGTTGTTTTATAGGTAAAGAAAATATATATCGTAAGGAGGATGGAAAATTTTCTTCAGTTATAAAATGTGAAACCACGATTTTCCTTATTTCATATTTTCATAGAGGATACAACTTTGTCAGTACAACTCAGATATTAAGCACGGCCGTATTCATTTGTCGATTTGCAGCTGTGATTTTTCTTAAATCGGTTAATATGTTTTTAGGAGTAAAATCAAGGATCAATGAAATTCATATACCTAATCATACTTCGATAGCTTATTTGACAGGTGCTGAATCTGAAATATTCATTATTCTTTCAAGTACCAATGCAGGTACTATGAAAGAATGACAAAACTAGATTATCTATATCCCTTTTTTGTATTTGTGTAGAAAAGTATAGATATCAGATATGAAAGGTATATGAGTAGTAGAATCCGAAATCGGAATTGCTTCATTGAAGTAGGCTTCATCCGTACCTTTTATCTAACGATAATAAGAACAGCAATCTATAATATCTTCATTTGACTCCCTTTTATTTCATTTTATCGAATTAAGCCATTCTGTCATACAATTTGTCCATTCCTGCTGACGAAAGTGCCTTTACCGTAAACTATCTGGATTACTTTAAATTTTGTATTATTATATCTATTTGATCACTAATTTCACCTTAGATTCGTACCAAGTTAACTACGAAATTTTATCTGAAATCCAATTTGGTGAAATCCTTCCTTAGATGAAACACCTGATAGCCAAAAGTGTTCGCAGAATTTTCGGAGGTAATTTTTTCGCAAATTGGAAAGCTTGGGAAGATCTCTATCTTGCAAGGGTAGAGTATGAAACGGAACTTACTGTAAGTAAGATCTTTATTGTCCAACAAAGTTATCCATATAGAGAGACTTATCGGGGAAACTTTTCTGAAAGGCTTAATTATCGCCGTCAGAGAGAAAACGTCGGCAAAGCAGATAGATCACGTTGAATTGTCTTAAGCAACACTTAAAATCTCCATCACCTAATTTCACGTTGCTAAGCTAGCAAGCCATCAAAATAAAGCATCGAGAGCAATGATTAGGTGCAGCTTTCTCACAATTGTATTGACAGCAAAATTTTTTCTCATTGAAAGATATTCGAATTTCCACACATTTTTTCCCCGCAACTGTCATTAAAGAGTTTGCTTATTAGGTCTTATTTTTCAGAAAATCAGTTGGAGTAAAGTAATTTTAAAATAAAGACAAATTCGCTGTACATGCGGATTGGTCTGAGGGATTCCTATTCAAGGCAAATAATACTTTAATTTTTCAATGCCGGAAATATATTCTGGAATAACAGTTCACTTTATTGTGATATCTGTAAGTGATTGGAGTAAATTTTAGTTTAAAAATGTTCCATAAAATACTTAAGATTTCTAATTTCAGTTATTAAATATTTCTCCATTTTAGGCACTAAAACTTACAAACGTGATTATTCTTTCATCCATTTACAAGTATTTTTATATCGCCAGAAATAATTGATAATCTAGGAGGGAAACACTGAAGTAGTAATTTATACTGATGAATGATAGTTTATTAAAGAATTTTCATCTTATTTGCCATCTTTTACGAATTTACAGACATGATTTCTGGAAACGATTCATTAATTCCTAATAAAAACTTACAGATGGATTATTATAAATAACTTATTATTTAGGTTTTCGTTATTTAACATTTTCTGTTGGTTCATCGAGTATAATATAATCTGGAGTTTTTCGAAAATCGTTTTTGCTATGCATGTTTTTATAATAAAATTCAACGCTATTCCAATTTCATAAGGATAATTATTACCACCACACCGAACATGGAAACTTTCCTTGATTTATCGTTTCATATTTAATTGAGAATCGAATATGTAAACAGAATGAATCACTACCTTCAGTAAATCTACTGGTTGCGATTAATAAAATTATCCTCTTTGTGAAACATCTCTGCCATCCATTACTACTTGAATATATAATCCTATATTAATCACGAAAAACTTTTTAAAAAGTAGGACAATTCAGGTAAGTGATTGTAAATCATGGCTGAGAATCTGCAATAATTCTCAGTTATTGAGTAATGATTACGTCAGATTTTACCTCATGATATACATCAATTATCGTAATGATCAATCTTTTAGAAAGGGCAATGCCATAGTGATAAGTCAATCTATAAATGAGTACAGTAAAGGTTGAGAGATAAGCCACCCTTCAAGATACTTTTTCAAGAAAACTTATGTTCACCGTTTTTATTGTGTCAGTGGAGGAAAGAAATTTGTCTAATGAAGAGCTTTTAGAATAAAATATTATTGGATTGTGATTTTGGAATTATTTGAGAATCTATATTAATTGGGTGAAATTGATGGATCATTTCTTTCATCCAGTGCTGGAATCTCTCTCCGAAAATTATACATTAATTAGAAAACAAAAGAGAAATTGGAATCTTTGGAAAGAAAGACCATTCTTTCATACAGGAATAAGTATATTTTATGCCTCTGTTAAGTATTTTTAGTTACAGTAAAAACACACCTCAAAATAACAGTGAAAAACTGCTCTTATGTCATTATTACTTACCTTACTAACTAACGCTATGATTCAGCAAAGTTGTCTCTGCTATTTTTGCCTAAAACAATCAGAATAATAACTTAAGAAAATTTAAATTGGTATTTAAAGAATAAAAGATATTTTTCTCCAATGGTAAAGTCCAGATGTACATACAAAGTAATTATTTTTCTTCTACCATTCGTATCGTTGCAACTTTGAATCACAGTGATAACTGTCGTCTAGACGTTTTCTCATTCATAGCTCAAGGTCGCCTTAGAAATTTGTAATTCAAAGAGCTGGCCTTGGTTTTCTTGTGTCAAGTTATGAAATATACTATCTTTGTGATGCGAATCGATTCTTATGAAAATTAGTAACCGTTGAAAAGAGCGGAGTGTGACTGTAATCGAAAGTGTCGCTCTCGATTGTCTTGTTCCCTTTCAAGTAGACAATGACTCAAAATGACAAATCGTTAGTCCCGCTGTGGACCACTGACCTACATAACGTAGAGATCACACTGCTTAACATTCCAATCAGGTAGGCAATGCTTGAGGTCTCCGACTATTTGAACTATACAAAATGTAACGGATCAAATAAACTCTGGATCCGAGTTGAAAACTCGTAAATGAATTTCAGCGAAACTCACAATTGGAGGATAAATGCCTTTTTAAAGGCCTATTTGAGGTTTTGATTGATACTAGGCTCCCTATAAATTTAATCATCTGATGATGACTTACCCAAATTGCCTGCCTTTATTTATAGCCCCAATTACCTTGTGGTGGCTACATTATTTGTTTCGAATCAACAGCATTAAATTATATTTTAATTATAAATAAAACATCGAGATAAAGGTCTTTTTCGCTCTCATTAACTGCAGAAATGCTTCTTAAATAAAGTTGGCTGTAAAGTTGTTACAACTCAGATTAAGTAATGTTTGTTGGTAACGTCATTCGCACTCTTTTTGCCGAAAGATAAATTCTGGAGCAAAATGTGGAGCGCCTTGAACCATATACCTTGAATTTTTATATTTAGAATTAAGAGCTATACCTCTTTCTTTCAGAAATTCTTATTTTTTGATTTCTTTACGCGTTTCACAATAACGAATTTTATAATATGAATAAAGTTACTTTTTCTGAGTTTTAAAGCGATCATTAAACTTGGGGGCACGTAATAACAGGTGCAGTCCTTCTGGGACAGAATTAATGGTCGGAAATGGTCCCAATACCCATTGAATTTAATGTTGCCGCTGTAAAATGATAAATGCATAACAGTTGCACTAAAAATGCGGCCATCATACGCCTTTCGAGTCCTCACCAAGTTATATCATTGTACAAGTTTACCTCATTTCTTTCCAAAGCATTCCTGTCACGAGGTGATTTCAACGTTTTTTTCGTCGACTGGGGTCTCCTCACTCGCTTTCCTTGCTACTTTTCTGCCCTGAACAACATGAAACTCGTTTCCCAGTGCACTGCGCAACTTTATGCTCATCTTACACACCAGGGGGCGCTGATGAAACGGATTATTTGCATTGGACACAGTCTTGGCGCACATATTTGCGGAATGATCGCAAACTACTCGACGATGAGGCCTTCGAGGATTTTAGGTGCGTATGACCCTAATTATGAAATCCTTGCACCTAAATGTTTAGACTAAGTTACCTTTCTAATCAGCAGATCCTACCCGAGACACAGGTGAGCCGGGCAGCTTCCCGGTTCACGTAGGTTTTGGGGGGCGCATGAGGTTGGGCGTTAGTCGGCGCGGAAACATTCGTGGTCTCTTTAATCCTAGTTACAGATTTTTCTTCGGAATTGATAATTGATTCTCAATGCAAGTATTCACAAATCATAAAAATGGAGCGTGTTGGGAAGTGTACTCTTGAAATTTTTTAATAAAATTTAATCAATACTGGATGGTAAATTTGAGGATCCTCTCTGTCGTAATAAGTAATAACCACCAATTCTTATAGCGCAACATTCATTTTCTATAAAACTATTCATTTTATTAAATTTTAAAATTAGAGCGATAATAATTTGATCGATAATTATGATACTGCATTAATAAGTATTATTTTTAGATTAATTCTAAGGAATCCGAAGAATTATAACACGTTAAAAAATAGATATTTTAAAGTATCTATATGAAAAAGGCATCGTAAGACTCACAGTCCAGGATGCCGTCACTGCTCAGGCCGGCCTTGCCTATCAGACCAACTACTCATCCCTTTTATACCTCACTGACAGTTAATTTTGTCCAAGATGATGAAGTGGTAAGCATCCTAGTCATACGAATTTAGGTACTGGGATCAAAGTTCGGCATTGGTGAGAACCTGATTGTATCAATGGGATTCTAACTTTAAAACTTGTCACAGTAATGTTGGTAACATTTTTTATTCTTCATTAAACTAATAACTGAATGAAATCAAATAGAAAAATATTGTGCTGAAATGTATGTACAAAACATATTTTAAAGAGAACATATTCTCAGTATTTGGTGAAATCCCAACAATTAATATTCTATTGATATTATATTATAATATTGAATTAATCAATATATAGTGTATTAATTAACAAATATTAAATCTGTATTATTGACTGCATTTATTATTCTATTTACCATATTGCTCTTCATATTTGACCAAGAACTAGAGGAAAATTGAAAGGAAAGGAATCAGTGAACAGTAATTTTTCTATTGACCCCAATTCATTCATATTAATAAGGTCTTAACTTTTGGAAAGTGTAATTTAGACTTATGCTTGATGAAGTAAATTTCCTGCCAAAATTTAGAATTTGACATGGACCTCAAATTATAAATCCATTTACTTCATGTATTGATACATTTTCTGATTTAATATCTTAGTTACTCAAACAATGGAAATAGCATTAATATTAAGTTCTCATATTTTTAAATGGAATTAGTGAAGTCTCTAACATTTTGAATTGAGATATAAAAAAAATATATTGTGAGCTGAAAGACTTATGTTGTCAAGAAAAGATCACTTCTTGAAGATATTGGAGGATGGAATTACCAATGATGCAAAATCAGAAATGTAAAATTAAAAGAAATTAAAAAAATCCTGCTTTCTGGTATTGCAAGGAATGAATTCATGGTCGTAATCAAATAGAATGTTTCAGAGAGAAATTAGTCTTCACTAAGAGTTGCAAATACTTCTTAAAAAAAAAGATTTTTTAAAAGTTTTCTGATTTGATCAGTCTTTTTATATTGTGATCATTATGATAATTAATGATGATAATATAATCCTTTCATACAAAAACAATTGGCTTTCATCACTTAAGATTTAGATAATGAAGAGAACACAAAAGAATCTGTTGTAAATAGAAAATTAAGAATTTGAATGATTATAAATTTAACCCAAATCTACAGTAACATGTAATTTATGACTGGGTTAGTTTCTTGATACTACCATTATAGGTCCTTCACATCTAATTTAAACAACTTATAATCAATCTGTTAACTTTTGAGATTTTGAGTTGAAGATTCAGATTTAAATTCTTTTGAAGTATAGGTAAAATTCTAAACTATCTTTCAATTATCAGGAACTATTGGTAAATTTTTGAGACATAATTTTTATGAAACAATTAATACATGAAACTGATACTATAAAGGAAATTTTCTTACATTTAATATAAATCTATAATTTGATAGTTAATACCTTATCCACTACATGAAATTGTCTTCCTTCTACAGCTTTGGATCCTGCAAGGCCTATTATTAATGATGTCAGCAGTCCTGAATTTCGGCTCACTTCTGATGATGCTGATTTTGTTGAAGTGATTCATACAAATGCAGGAGTTCTTGGAACAGATGCACCACATGGCACTGTAGACTTCTGTATAAATGGAGGCCACTTTCAACCACAATGCAGTTCAATAATCAATCCTATACGTGAGTTGCAGATCTGTGTTTTATTTTCAATAATCATGCATGATTGTCTTTCTTTTTCAACTCCAAATTTGAATAAATTTTCTTTATGGTAGTCTCATTAATGTTCTTTGATGCTCTAAAGTTATCTCAAAAATTCCTACTTTCTCTCTATTTTCACACAATATTTGGGCTAATGAGTTTCCAAATGGCTCCTTTGTTATCTCTGACTAAGTAGCATGCCAATGTTTAGCATAAATTAATGTTATTAATGCCTGTTTTTATATTTATAGGTATGATGAATAGTTTAACATTTGATGATTTTGAATACTTAAATGATGTATTTGGACTTTTGTTATGACCATTCAATTCTATGTTGGAGCTCACATGCTAAATGACCTCAGCTGTCAAAGCACTTTTAACAATACTACTACTACTTTCTAGTTTTTAATCAGTTCCTATATGATAAAAAATTGTAAAACATCAGATTTTATTGTTGTGACAGATTTGATTTTCCTATTTCAAAATTCAGGTCGACATAGATGCAGTCACTTCCAAGGGATTTGTCTGATCAGTTCCATTATTGGTTCTCGAAAGCGAAGACAAGTTATGGGATATCCTTGTCTACCATCATGCCCTATGCATAGGGAGCCCAGGTTACTTACAGGAAAACCAGTACCCATGGGAATGGGAAAGCCTATACCTGGGTAAGCATTCATTTAGATACAAAAAGGGATATTTGACAAATCTATCATTAAATTTTCCTAGATTGTTTATAGTAAATTGTTAACAACTTCAGCATAAATTTTTATTGACTTTAATCTTTAACGTTAGAATAACTTTGAGCATATCAGCTAGGTTAGTTCACAATCCATCAAATTTGGATTTTTGCCGAGATAGATTTATTAGAAAGAAAAATTAGATGAGAAAGCTCTTTCTGATTCAACAATATTTTTCAGAAGATTTTCATTAACTAACTGTTCAAATAGAAGAGGTTTCCATGCACTAGTATTTATTCCTTTTAAGATTTTGGATTGATGTTTCATGTTTTTGTGATTGGATTATATATCCAAACCAATTTTAGTGAAGAATAAAATTTGAAGGCATGTATTTTTCTTCAGATGTTATATCTTTGGTTTTGGAATCTGTGATTAGATCATAAGTCATTTCATGTTCGTTTGAGTCCTTTTTGTGGAACAGTTTCTGCACATTAATTTTGCATTATCCTGCTACAACTTTAGACTCTTGTTCCAACTACTCACCACATCACCACTTGCTTCCCATTTCGAAAGAATTTAGAATTTTATCTATATTTTAAAGCAGTTGTTTTTTAAATCAAGTTTAATAAAATATTTAAATTACTTCAAGAAAAAAGTATTGCTAAAACTCAAAATGTTGAATATTGAAGCCCCTCAATATTAGAAGCCAATTTCAATATTCGGTCATATTTTTATGCTAATTTTAATCACCACTGGTCTCACATGTTACAATATATTTATTTCTTACTCATTTATCACCAATTAACTGAATCCGATTCTTTTTCAGGGCAAAGGGAACATACTGTGTGAAAGTAAAACAATCTATGTGCCCATATCTGTGAGTATGATATGTGGTAGGTGTATCGCTGCCATTTCAATTGTCATATCAGATAATGAAGCAGGCTTTAGTTTGCTCATTTCATGTTCTAAGTTGCTCAAATCTACCTCATTTTTTGGTAAATATGGGATGAAGGTAGTTTGGTATTTACATTGGATAGCTCTTTGCTAATCAATCAGTCAAGATTTGAATGCATAACCAGTGAGATTTAGTCATTTCAGTGAATGATTAGCCCAAATATACTCAGGTTGTGAATGATGCGCTAGGCATAGGATTATTATTATGATTTGATGAAAGGGAAGTCACCTTTATCATCAATGACTATGTTCAGAGTATGAGTTTAGTTTATTTTCCTTAGCCAAATCAAGCCGATATATTAACAATCACACAATACAAAATATATCGTTAAATCAATCTATTGATGAGATGATTTCAAATTAAAATGTGCATGGTTATAATATTTTAGCTCTTTCAAATCTTAAAGGAAATCATTATTTAATTTTTAATGAAAAAATAGCTGAATGAGACAGTATACAGTCATCCAACTCTGGTGCTCACAGAACATTGCTTGGGAAATGCTCTTATTGATAATATTTAAGAAGGTCTTAGCCTCATAAGATTTTATTTTGGAAGATGAATTACATTGTACAGAGTTTAGCTCTAAATTTGATTTTTCCCGTTTCAAGAATGAATTGTGCGAGACTTGTTAATGTTATCAACTGAATTATTATTCTCTGTATTAAATACTCATTAACAGTATTATGGAATGTCAAAAAGAAACCCTCAGTATGATTGTGTATGGAGTAAGCAAAAGGCAATGATTGATATTGAAGTTTTTCCATTGTTTCCCATAATTATCTGATATCCATAATTATCTGATATCCATAATTATCTGATATCCGTAATTATCTGATATCCATAATTATCTAATATCACAAAAGAAAGTGATATATTTTTGGTTGGTGAAGGTAATAATTGGTAATAATTCATTACCTGCAAAAACATTGAAGATTTAAAAAAATTACATTGTATGATATTCAATGGAAATTAGATCTTTATTGGCTAGGGAAATAATATTAAAACCCTGTGATACCTTTTGTAAAATAAGCTAGAGAAAGATGTTTCTGATTTTGAGATGAATTTCACTGCACGCCATGTAAAAATTCAGTAAAAATTCTCCAAAAACACAAAGTTTACAATTATCATGTCATATTTTAAACTTGTGTTATCGATATAATTATAACAAAATTTGTTTGATATATCTATCTATTAGGCTCAGGCTACATACCAGAAATATGGTTACTATATTTTTGCAAGTTTTTATTACATTCATCATTGACATAAAGAATGTATCACACTTGTAAATATAACCTATTTTGTGTAACTATCTACATTTAGCTTAATGACACGCTTAATTAAATTTGCAATGATTCAGAGTGACTTATACTTTTAGCCTTTGATATTGGTTACTGATTCTGTGTGATAAATTGGAAACATTTTTGTTGCATAGGTAGTATATGATAGATTTGTGATCTAGAGTAAATGATTGTTTTGTATAAGGAATAAAATGAGTTAGATTTAGTGTAAGATCTCAATTATATTTAAAAATATATCCAACTGTTTGTTGTAAAATTAGATCATTGTTCTTCCTATATTATGTTGGGATAGAAAACATGATTCACACTACCTGATCATGTTGATATGTCTAACTGTCAAGTGTTACCAATTATGTATTGGATAGTCATATAGCATCTCACTGCCTCCATTTGGAAATTTGCTTTATTTTAATTTGTTACATGTTTTTACTTATTAGTAATCTACCAAAAAGCAAAATATGAGGTGCTCACATATTATCTGTGAATATTAATGTTACAAATGTAGTTCAACTTTGTTCAGTATAATCAATAAAGATATCTATTTTACTTTAATATTATTAGTTTTAATTCTCTTCTCTAGTTCTAAATTCTGAATTTAAATGTGACCATTTTAATATTACTAATGATTTATTTAAGACTTGATTCAGCAATTATAACATATACATATAATTAATATTTTTCATTAGATGTATAAGCATTTTTGGAACACTTATCTTCCTGGATTTTTTGTAGGTATGATGCTGATGTTTAAGTAAGTACATAGAATTCATTGGAATTAATTTTGGGCTACAAAGGTAGTTCATAAAATTAATTGAATTACATGCACCCAAATTTAAAATGCTAGAGTTATCATCTCAGACTATCAAATATTACCTCTAATTTTCTTAAGGTACAACTGTATTTTAAATATCATACTATGAATGAAATAATTGAATAAGTTAAACTCAGTGGTTATAAAGGATGACACTGAAAAAATAGTTGATATTAATAATTAATATTTTGTAATAATAATCTGAATAGAATGCTGTCAGTTTAAAGATATTTTTCATTCTTCAAAGAAAAATTTCATATATGTATTTCTAAAATTTTAAGTAAGTTCAGCATTTGGAGCTTAGAATATCTCATCAGTAAGTTTAGTACACAGTTTTAATTACCCCCTTGATGTATTCAATTCAGTTAATGGCAAGTTCTTGGAATTAGCTATCATTTCCTAATAATTAGCAGTTATTGAGAAAAATAATGTATCATACAATGACTAATTTGGCTCATTCATTTATAATATTTTTATGTATCAAGATAATAACACAGCAAATATACATTCTTTTCTCTTATTTTGAAATTTGTAGAAATATGCTGTTGATTTTGGTTTGAAAAATCTTTTCCATTTTTAACTCCTGTATCCTTAATCATTAAACTAGTCCAGGTGATTCAAACTATATCTTGATTTTGGTTTAGTGTAAATATTCTTGTGTCTTGTAATCATGTTCATTGGCTGACAAATTATTATGATCATTAGAAGTGTTTTAAGGAAGTACTGATTGAATATGTGGAATGGCTGTACTGGCTATAAGGAAAATGTCAATCACAATTCAAAATGTGTAGGTGAAACATGTTTATTCATTCAACCTGATTTTGACCACAAATCAGGGTAATGCTTCCACAATAAGTCTCCAAGTGAGTCATTCACAGTCACTGTGCTCTTTTCTCCTGCTAAACAAGTGTTAGTCCTGAAACTTTTGCCACTGTCAGCTGAGCACTGCTATGTGTATTAACTGCCGCAAGCTTTAGATTTCTCATCTAAAGTCCCATTCTTATTTTAAATTTAAGGATTTTTTTCAGATGACTTTATGCAAAAATGTTTAATTTTTCTACTTGTGTCCCTCTGTGTGCTTTATGATTTGATGCTGCAGCTGTCATCCCGCTTTTGAACTTGATCCTTATATGGAAATGACAACAACGCATGTTTTTCATGAAAATGGCTGTTAATGAAAGCAAATCAAAGGATCATTCATATTCATGTACTATTTAAACAGAATCTTCATATTCCCAGGTTTTACAAATTCTTATTAGCCTAATGCAAATGTCTCTCTAGAAAAACTCCAAATTAAAAGTATCAATTTGAAAGACTAAAATTATGATTTAATTAAAATTTTCTCAGAAGAGATGCAAGATAATATAATTCACTTGAATTTTATCAAATGGGAAATTAAACTTTTGATTTTATAGTAATGTTTTCATAGCATACATTTACCCAATCAAAAGATTTCTAATGAAGAGCTTACTCAGAGAAGTAGATTTGAGATGAAGAAGTTCAGAAAACTCCTTAGGTGTGTTTTTTTAAGACTATTTTTTAAATTCAAACGTTTCTTAAGCCAAGTATAGATTCACTTTTTCCATGATTTACAACCTTTTAATTAATTAATGTTAATTTTAACATAATTTATATTTTCCACAACATTTTTCTAAGAATTTCCTTACAATGCTGTAATATGTGCACATTATTAAAGCTCTGCTGAATTAAATTTACTAATAAATTTACTAATAAATAATATTTTGTAATAATAGAGGCTATGTCACATTTCTGAAAAGTTTGAATGAAGTGCAAATTGCAAACATTAGAACTGTATTTACCATCATTTATCTCTATTGTGTACTCTTAAACAAGATCTAATGATTTTATCTCTTACTAACCAATAAGAAATATTTTACAAATATGCTATGGAAAATTTTATTCTTCAACTTTTTACAGATTATGAATATTAAATAATGACAATTTTTAATTTTTAATAATATGACAATTTTTAACTAATTTTAATTAAATTTTTAAAATTTTAATTAATTTTTAATTTAAATTGACAATAATATGACTAAATATGTCAATTTTTAATTTTTCAAGGGTCTCTAAATCTTTATAACAATATATTTGTTGCATTAAATATCTATCTTAACATTCAAAATTAGATGTACTAGCTGAGGCGCCCGTTGATTTTCAACGGGGATATATCGTAATATATAGTGATAGGAAGAGCTTTTCATGCGCTGCATTGCATGTATAGTAATTAGGAAAGGGTTAAAGTATTTGCTGAGAATAATGCATAATTTTTACCAATGTCAAAGCTGAGCAGCATATGCTGGAAATTAGTACATACATAACACTTTGTTACGGGATAAGATGAACCCAATTGCAACAAATACTGCAAAAGATATAGTAAACGATATATTAAAATTGCAAAAGATATAGTAAAGATATATTAAAACTTACACAGCATTTACTGCGAATAATACATAACGTATTGTGATTGGAAAAGCTGCTCAGAATATGCTGCGAATAATAAATAATATATAGTGATGGGAATAGCAGCTCAGCATTTGCTGAGAAATATACATAACACATAGGGATGGGAAAAGCTGCTCAGCATCGCTATAAACTTTGTACTTTTTGTAGCAATGCTCCACAGCTTTCATGAATATAATACTTTATATATAGTGATGGGAAAAGGTGCGCAGCAACTGCTGTGAATAGTTTATAAACATGGTTATGGAAAAATCTGCTCAGCAATTTATGTAAATAATACATAATATATAGTGATGGGAAAAGTATAATAGCCTATGATATGAATAATGCCTACCACACGGTAATGGGACCAGCTGCCCAGCATTTGTTGTGAATAATACATAACAAATTTTGAGGGGAAAAGATGTGCAGTATTGCAAGAATAAACTATAATATATAGTGATATAAAAAGCTGTGCTGGATTTGCTGAAAATGATACATAAAATATTGTGTATAAAAGCTGCTCAAAACTTACTGCGAATAATATATATTATTGCTTTCTTGATGCCTGGCAGCTATTTTTGCGCAGTTTTGCAGGTTTTCTGCTGCTGGGCAGCTTTTTGCTGCGTATTTGGGCACCTTTTTGCTTCTGGGTAGCTGATTGCTGCGCTGCTGGGCAGCTGCTTTGCTTCGTAGCTAATGCATTTGCTGCACGAGGAATTGTCATTTACTGCACAGCTGTTTCCATCACTTTATGCAACTTTTTCAAATGCTGGATAGCTTTTGGGAATGGGAAGAGCTGCACAGGATTTGTGGCATATAATACATAATATATATTTATCGGAAAAACTGTGCAGTATTTGATGATAATCTAATATAATGAAATAAGTGTGTGGGTGTGTGTATGTATGTTCGCCTAAAACTCGAGAACCTTAAATGGCACAACTTTCAAACTTTCACAATTGTTAAATGTACTCCCTGCGCAGATATTAGGCTACTAGTACTTTTCTTTTACCTATATGTCCCCCGTTCTAACCCAGGCAAGAAAAACCGTTCTCGTAAGAAATGCACGTAAACCTCAGTTTTATCGGTTGCAGGCTACATTTCTTTTGCAAAATTAAATTAGAAATAATAAGCTTACGAAAGCGAGACAAGCACCAAAAGAAAGAGAAATGAATAGAGATTCTTATTTTGATCGTGAAATATCCGTATTTGTTGGATTGGGCGATAATTCGGTTAAAATATATCGAAATTTCGTGAAATTTTGAGGCTATAAACAACGAGTCCCCTTGTCGACGAATGCAATTGTTGAAACCGAGGTATTGCGTTTTCCCGTAAGAATACACAGTGATTTTAGGTCCATATGAAAGATGATTAGAATGAATGAATATTCATAGCAGGCAATACTCTGAAATTTCAGCATTTGAATTTTCGAACAATTTGCAGTGTTGATTCACATGAGACAACGTCCTAGAATTTAGGGAAAGTTTCTTTATCACCTCGACTTTGCCAACTCTATTTGAAAATAATGAAGCTACTAAGTGTGATTTACGCTGTAAAAACTTTAAATTGATAAATGTATACTGCGTGCAGCCTTTCGGCGTGTGGCAGTGGGTGTCTGAACCATGACTCCAATACCGCGTATTACATTAGTATTTCGGGTAAATGATATTACTATACCATGGAGACCAGAGGATGATAATGGTAACTATGAATACAAGGTAAAATTCAACACAGTAAGTGGTAGCATCAATTTATTTAATTTTAAAAGTAATACCAAGCATCAAAATTAACTTATGTAATTACATATACTTACATATGAAACACTGATAAATTGCTAAGTTGAATTACTGAAACCTAACATGCATGCTATGGCTAGTTTTTTAAGCACACTGCATCATAGCAATATCAGTTCTAACTGCTGTGGCACTGAGGTTGAAAGAAAAGCAGATAGATATGGACACTTTTTATTTGATTTTCCTCTAAGAGACAAGAGAAAATATTTAACTATTTATGTATATTTCTGTTTTATACCCTCTTGTAATTTTCTATCTTGTAATTTATTTTCTGACTATAATCTGTTTGTATATATTCCGATACTCTAAGCATTTTCCAAAACATTTGTTTTCTGATATGTATGCCCTAAAACACGTCATTTTTATATTAAAGTGTTGGCAATCCCTGTAAAAGAGATTTCTCTGTGTTGCCTAAATTTCACCATTTTTTCTGTTAAATTTTCTCAAGCATATATCTATTATGAAAGTGAAGTAAATGTAATAATAATTTTTATGTTAAAAATGCGCGCCATGAATTTGAAGACGAAACTTCCGCGAGCATTATATCTAGCATGATTCCCCTTCTTCGCCATCTCTTGAGTAGTAGTGGAATTACGCCGATGTACGCAGACATCGGGAATGCATCCGGTGTCAATGGACTCGAGAGAGCGTAGCGCAGTAAATAACACGTTTCGCGTTTCGCCCGAGGACCCGAATAGGGAAGTATAGAGAGGAATACGGGTCGAAATTCTTGCGTAATCATCACATCAAGTAAACATAGAGGATGCGGTGAGGCGTGGGTCGCTTAGATCCGGCGCGAAAGCCCACGAACTGGGACATTGCTAAGGAATGAATCTCTCCCATGATGTGCAAGCGTGTTGCGACGTGTAGTCGACCTTCCTAAGAAAATCATTGCGTGCCATCTCTTCTGTTCTTTAAGGATTCATTCTTTTGGAAATAGATTATCTTATTGTGCGAGTGTGGTGGGACGGGGCGGAGAGAAGAAGGAAAATGGTCTCCCGATTATCCGGGGTCAGATTAAATGAAGCCGTCCATCGAAATACAATAAAACTAAGGTAACAGAATTGTTTTCATTTATTGGAAATTAAGCCTAAATTCGATGAAAAGCACAAATTTCAGTTAACTTCTGTAAAAACAAATATTTTAGTCAATATTAGGTATAAATAAATGGGAATTATTAAAAATAGATAGTAAAATAATAAGAATAAAAATCAATTTCAAAATTATCATAATACTTTTTTGAGGACTTCTTTGAAAATTCTTAGAAGATTTCCCAGCTGCTCTGAGGGTAACACGATTTTGTAAAGTTTGAAGTACTTCTTACGTTAATATTCCCTCCTTGTATAAAAATTCAATATCTTGATGACTTATCCCTCGATGATTCTTTCGCGAACTTCCGAATAGACAAGTAGGAAGCACGTTCGACTCGGTGAAAGGTTTCCCGGGTTCGATATCCAGTGAAGGCCCCTTATTAAGTGCGAAGTGCTCCCAGCTGTCGAAGCAATTTTAAAAATACTAATAATAATTCTTTAGTTTACAGTAGGCAGTTTTATTTCTGCTGTTCTTTTCTTAGAGCGACGGAGTTAATTCGATTCTTTCTCATTCTCGATTCATACCTAGGTTAGGTTAGTCTGTAGCAGTAGGCTATTGAGTAATAAGATTTCGCGTATTAGATCTGACACCCACAATAACGTGATTGAAAGTTTATGCGAGCTTAGCAAGTCGATACCAGCTCATAATTTCGTTAGAAAAGAGAATTATGCCAAATCAAAATGTGATGAGAGAAGATGCCCTTCTTTAAGGAGGAACGAGAGTAATTTGAAAGTTATAGTCGTAAATTGCAGAAGTATAAGGAATAAGCAGGCCGAATTTCTTAATCTCACTAGAATCACTTGCGCGGATATTGTGATAGGAACAGAAAGTTGGTTAAGCGAAGATGTTGAATCGAGTGAGATATTTCCTCCGGATTATATTGTACATCGTAAAGATAGACTCTGTAGGATAGGCGGAGGGGTATTTATCGCTGTAAAAGCATCTTTGAAGAGTCAGCGCGTCGACTTTCTAGGTAACGGTACAAGTGAAATGGTATGGATTTCGGTTTTTGGACGGAACGGAAGGAAGGTACTCTTTTGTTCGTTTTATCGGCCCCCAGATAGTAGCATTGAATGTTTACAGGAACTAGCTGAATCTCTTGAGATCATCCGGAAGAAAATGAGGGATCCTATCATTGTTGTAGGAGGGGATTTCAACCTTCCCCATATTAATTGGGATAATTTATCGAGTTCATATTCAGGTCGGGAGAAGAGTATATCGCAGAAATTAATAGATACTTTTACGATCCATGCTTTAGATCAACTTAACAGGAAGGTTACGAGGACGATTCGCGAAGGTCGAGGGAGTGTATTGGACTTACTAGCTACGTCTCATTCGCACCTTTTTGATGAGATAAATATACTAGAAGGAATTTCAGACCACGATATTATTACTGCAGTAATTAAAACGGATATAGTAAAATCACTCAAGCCGCCCCGGCAGGTTTATATGTTTCGTAAGGCGAATTTTTCGGAATTCAGGGATTATATCAACGTTAATAGGGATGACTTTTATAATTTTATGAGTAGTAACAGCGTTGAGGATAGCTGGATAGAGTTCCTTCGTATACTTAAGGAAGGCTTAGCTAGGTTCGTCCCTATTAAAACCGTGAGGGAGCGTAAGGAACCACGTTGGATGAAACCTAAATTGCGGGCGTTGCATAGGAGGCAAAGGTTTCTACACGCACGGATGAAGAGACTAGAGAAGATCGGAGGTGACTCTGAAATTGAGCGTCAGAAATACGCGGAGGTACGAAAATTGGTTAAGGAGGAATCGCGGAATGAGTTCCTGGAATATAGATCTAAAACCCTTTTAGAGTCTTTAGGAAGCGACCAGAAGGAGTTTTGGTCATACGTCCGAGAATCTCGTGGAGGTCAGTCTTCAGTATCTAGTCTTGTTAATGATGAGGGACTAACAGTTAGTGATTCGGTAGGTAAAGCGAACTTACTTAATCGACATTACCAGGAAAGCTTTACTTTAGACAATGGACGTACGAACGATTTTTCTGTCAGGGTTGATTCAAAGATGGGGCCGATCGAGTTGTCAGTGGATGGAATAGGTAAGCTGTTGCGAGAGGTTGACAAGAAGAAAGCGCCCGGACCGGAAGGTATACCTTCGCTGGTTATTACTACGCTGGCGGACGAGCTTTCTCCCTATCTTGTCGTATTTTATAAGAAAACGTTGGATGAAGGCGTTGTACCAACGTCGTGGAAAAGAGCGCATATCACCCCAATTCCTAAGAAAGGGCGTTCCTCGAAACCGGAAGACTATCGTCCCATATCCTTAACGTCAATTTTTTGTAAGATAATTGAACATATTATTGCCAGTTCTATAATGCGTTTTCTAGGTGATAAGGGGGCAATTAGTGAATGTCAACACGGTTTTCGTAAGGGTAGGTCATGCGATACCCAGTTAGCCCTTTTTGTGAACGATTTAGTTAAGGCTGCTGATAAGGGTATTAGCACGGATGCCATATTTTTAGATTTTAGAAAAGCTTTTGATAGAGTTTCACATGTAAAAATAATTCATAAATTGATGGCTTATGGGATTAATCAGCAAGTTATTGAGTGGATAAAATGTTTTCTAGGAAACAGATCGCAGCGAGTTGCGTTGGACGGAATTTTTTCTGATGAGGTTTACGTCACATCCGGTGTTCCGCAGGGTAGTGTATTAGGTCCTCTTCTGTTCCTAATTTATATCAACGATATGGTGGATAATGTTCGATGTAAGGTTAGGCTATTTGCAGATGATACTGTTATTTATAGTGATATTACAAGCGCAGATGACATTATTTGCTTACAGAACGATCTGAATCTTATTTCTGGTTGGTGCAGGGATTGGCAGTTAGATTTGAATGTAAAGAAGTGCGTAGCCATGAATTTTACACGTTCCGCTAATGTTTCTCGCATGCCGTATAATATTTCAGGATATCCGTTGCAGTTCGTGAAGCATCATAAATATCTTGGTATTACGCTCAGTAGTAATTTTTCCTTTAAAGAGCATATTCAAAACGTAGTAGGTAAAGCGAATAGGATGCAAAGTTTAGCTAGTAGAATCCTTAGGGGTTGCTCATGGAGAGTAAAAGAAATAGCGTACTTCTCCCTAATTCGACCTCTCCTTGAGTACTGCTGCGCGATTTGGGATCCGCACGAAGTGGGATTAACTTCCAGCCTTGAGATGGTTCAACGTAGGGCAGCTAGATTTGTTAAGGGAGATTTCAGTTTTGACAGCAGTGTTTCAGCTATGATAGAATCCCTCGGTTGGGATTCGCTTAGTGATAGAAGACTTGATTACCGTAGGAAGCTTTTTCATAAATTTATCACTACGGATCTCAGGGAGGAGGTAGTTGATATTGTCATACCAGTTTGTAGCATACGTGATCTTCGAGACAAAACGACGAAGCGTTACAGGGAAATAGTTGCCAGGACAGATAGTTATTTCTGGTCATTTTTTCCGCGAAGTATTAGAGAAGCCAACGGCAGTCAAAGGTAGATAGGGTTTTCGGTGTTTCACACCCCCTGCCATGCGCCAGTGGCGGTTAGCAGGGGTCCTTATGTAAATACCTCTTGGGATTCTGTAAAATAAGTCTGGCCAGAAAAACTGATTTAAGATATATTAATTCACAAACTATTGTGCCATAAAACATATTTAAATGTTAGTAAAACTTTACTAAGTCCCATGAAATCACCAAATACCAAAATTGTCCCAAAGAAAAGCCGAGGAGAATTGGACTTGCTAAGAGCGCGAGATATCTAATAGCATTCTGGAGTCTAGCTATAATTCATATTTCTATGGAATTCCAACAAAGCAATAAAATTTTGTTCGTAAATGCAATAATACAATCATTATTACACATATTATTATATTAATACAATATTTCTTTTATTGCAATTCTTGATTTTAAAAAGTGACTACATTTTATCTAATCATCTTACAAAAGGGCCCTTTTTCGGATTTTTATAAATTAGATAAATCTTGAGTTGAAGTTTTATTTAAATTCGTTCATATTACCTACTTAACATTTCTTAATTATAGTAGTACATTGGTACGCCCAAGAACCAGTCATATACCCTTAGGCCATCAATCGATTTGCTATTTTTAGGCAAACTAAGTGGAAATGCTACTCTGGTATAGGCACACCACTATACACACTTTCATTAAATTTAGTTTATTTTACTTTTAAATTTTTACCGAATAATCGAAGTAAACCTGAGTTTATTAATGTAAAAGAAAATTTTCGCGTTTCATAAAAAATCGATGCTTCCAGAAGAAGTTGAGAAATAGAATTATTAAATTTTCATTCAGCCTAGAGGCTTTCAGAATCGATCTTTTGCATTCATTTTCTTTCATTTTATAACCATAATATACAACTTTCGTGCTTTCATTTAGATAAACGTACTAATTAATAGAAGAACATGCTTTTTCATTTGTAGCTACTATAGTTCTTTCCATAGAATGGGATCATTCACTTCATGGAAAATGGACGTACGATGAATCTTAATTAACATGTTTTTTACATTACTTTTAAGTGCCCTTTCCATGAATAGTTAAAATATATCAATTTTCCCCATTCCTTTCTACTCCTATGAGCTAATGAATCTTCATGAAAATATATTATAATGATTTTACCTAATTGTATACAGATCGGGTTATCATTATCCTCGTAAGGTATTACTTATTGATTGAACAAAATAACTGCACTCGCTGCCATTAATTGGAAGTTGGATGGCGGGTATGCTAATCGCTATATTCCCATGAATGTTAATCGAGAGCATGCAAATAGACTCTCTGAATTATTGTTATTCATTAACGGTAATTGACATGCTCCAGGTTCCGACATGGAGAAAAATTGTTATTGTCAGCATTCCCTTGACCGTGGGGTCTCTAAAGAGTTCGTTGATCTGTGCTCACTGTATAGAACTTCAAAGAGATTAATCTTTTTTTTCTACAGAGACATAGTTGATTCCTATCAATTTAGAAACTAGGGCCTCGGATTCCTCCTTATTCGTCAAGGGAATATTCCATTGGATCGTTATATTCAACCGATAATAAGCGCATAAGAAGCAGGTTTACAGCCGGGTCAACCAATGGCTACGCCAAGATACGGCCCGTTTCCATCTTTCCTGCGCAATATTTACAGTTTATTTAAGACAACTCTTCTTGATTCCTTTTATGGACATATTGTCGTCCGCACATTATACAATACGAAAATCACCACAGAAAATTGCACTATAATAATTCATTCAAACTCCACAGGAAAATGCAATACATGCAACTTATTATTATCATTTTCTTTTGCTTTTTTCCAACTATAAATTTTATTTAAATTACTCAGGCTTTATATTTTGCCATTCTTTTCGTGTGCAATGCGTGATAAAGCTAGCCGTGGCCCTAAGCTTTGAAAGATCAGTTGAGTTTCTCCGGCCTCTGTAATTTACACGATCCAAAAATTCTTCCTGTTTATCTATGCTGAGGCAGACTTTGCATAGGCTGTAGATATTTGTATGGTAAACGTGATCCAAGTAACTCGCGAAGTTTGAGGAACGAAATGCATAATTCATGCGTGTTAGCGCGAGGAAATTGTTGCGGGACACGTTGTTTACATGCGATACATAGCAGAAGATGGGGATGGAGAGAGAGAAATATGACTAATCTTCTAATCTCGTGAAAATTTCGTTGTTTGTGTTATAGCCGCATTTCAAAGATAAAATCCTATTAAAAATAATATTAATTTCAAATTTATGAGCAATTGTAGGGTAACACCTTTTATCATTATGATTTCCGTAAGGGATACTTTGACTTGAGTCACTAAGAAATATTCCATTTTTATCCTAATTAGCCTATATTTAATGCTCCGTTGTAAAAGAAATAAAAAGACGCGAAAAAGTTGGAGACGAATAGCACAGTGAGAGACAAATAAACGGAAAGTGAATCAGACGTGAATGACAAGTGTGCGGTTGGAAATGCAGGAGATTTCGCTATAAATACACACTTGATGACATTAGAAGCACCGTTACTATTTCCTGAAACCGGAATGCATTGTCTTACGTAATCCAACCAGTTTCTCTCTAGATGATTGATTACGCTCGAGACATACAGGTGATTGCGTATTGTGAATATGAGAGCTCACATTATTATTGAGAAATATTTCAATTCCTCGCATTATCTTGTGCGTAAAATATGATTAGCATCTTGGTTGGAGTTGTGAATGGAGTTGTTACGTTATAAATGGTATTTATCCTCACTAGTTTGTCTGTTTACTTAGATAATAATGCTTTCCTCTAAACATCTTTTGTGTAACAAGATTATCACATAAAGGAAAGTTTATGTCAGTTTTAGAGGCTTTTAACGAGCAAAAAGTGAGGATGGTTTGAATAAGCTGGATGTCAGAAAGCAAGCGTTAATATTCTTTGAAAATTTGCTGTTATGAATGGCTTTTCCTCAAAGAACCTGCTGATTATCCCTCTAATCCTCTTTATATATTTTAGAACTAATAAATGATTAAGTTAAGTGCTAGAAAATAGATTCATTAAACATCGGTTCTTAATGGAAGGTAAAACCATGATAAATGAAAGATACGATTATATTCGATATGGAAAATACGACAAGAAAGGAAAGATCTTAAAATAACAAAACCTCACTAGTAATAAATGTGTTAATTTCATCGGCAAGCAAAGAAAACTCTGATTCTTCCGTTTAAATGAAAAGTGAATCTCTTCGTAATTTGTTACATATCCTGCACCAAAACAGAAATTGTGATGTCGTACGTGAAATTTTGACCTTAGAGCCATCGTTTCAGAAACTTTTCATTTATAGTTTCTGATATATTAATGTGATGCTACTCTGTTCGATAGAAGTCCAAGGGCGTATAGTAGAAAAATACTTCTGAAGATTTCGCTTCCCTGTCTCAGTTTGAATTTCCTTGAAAGCATTTCCGGTTATAACTCGGTTAAATAAGCACTTGGTATGTTTTCTTAGAATACTTCATCCTGATATATTTTTCAGAAAATAAGAGGTGGATCGTTCTTGACGAAAATGAGAAACAATGTTCTTTCTAAGGTATTTTTGTCGATTGGATGGTTTTACCACACCAAAAACAGAGATCTTAAAAAATTTATGTATGCATCATACTGACGTGATTCTTTGATTTTCTACAAATTTTCACGTTTATTTTCAATGATCTATTATAAAATGTTTCTTGTCCTTATGTCCTTCCCGTAAGTTATGAGTCCGGCTGACGATTATGATGACGATGATTGGCGATGAAGTCGAATTTGTTTTGGAATTAATTTTAGTAATCTCATGCCCTTCACCCTTGCTGCCAACTCTCATCAAACATTAGACTCGCACTGAATACAGATTTTTACTTTACCACAGAAGGTTCCTTCTGTGGTAAAGTGAAAATCTGTATTCAGATATGTATTTCCACCACATCTCGACCGAAGCTATACATTATTAGACTCGCATTCTCATTTGTATTCAATATTGAGTTTATCCCCCATTTTAATGTTGTTTTTGGGGAAATGTTTTGAAATAAATCTTTAAAAAGTAATGAATAATTATAATAAAACTCAAAGTTCAATTTTTCAGCATCTCTGTGAAACAATAAACTGCACGTTTTATACCTGTATACCTAAATGAATAGAAGTATGAAGATAAGTTCACATAAGTGTAAATTTACTATATTGCCTATGTTTTAAAATTGAATTATCTCTTAATATGCATGAATTATCATAATATCAATTAATTTGCACAATTTCGAATAAAATACCATGTAATCAAAGGTGCGTTCCTTTTCTTATACGAGAGATGTACTGAATTCATATTTACCGTTCTTCTATATTAGCTCTCATGAAAATCCCCTGTATCCTTGCCAAAGGTTAATCGTGCGGTCGTGTTATCTGCAGCCTTTCTATTGCTTGGGACAATGAGTTATGATAGTAGATTATCGCGGAAGGAGTCGCTGAGATGAGGTTGTTGCCGTTCATCCGGACATTCTTTCTCCCACTTCGAGTGTACATACATAATGTCACTGAGTTTATAGTACACAACAAGGTTCACACGTCTCTTGAACCGTATGAATTCTTTCGTAGCGCTAAGTAGAAAGAAAAACTGCTTGATATAGGTCAGCAAATAGCTTTTGTCCCGCAAAACGCATACCTGCGGACCTTGAAAATTTGAAGGCGGGCATTAGAGTTGTTATATCATAAAGATACAGTTGGACTCGCGGATCAATACCCTTGATTTTAATGCGAATTTTTCTCTTTCCTATTTTCTATGAATTTATGATGTACAGAAGTTGTTGCTGGAGGATAGTTTTATTTTTTGGCGACAAATATTTATAAAATCAAACTGTTGTTTCTAGTTACTTACGCACGTAGTTTTTCTCTATTGCTATTATGTTCATTAAATACTTAGCTACATAAAATGTGGTATTAATAGCTTGGAACTATTTTTTTATTGGTTAATTAAATTTCGCAGTGGCTAAGTTTATACTTTCACAGTTGGTAATTAGAATTAAAGTTAAAATTTAATACAATTATATTAACAAATATTTATTAATCTTGAAAATGCTGAGTTTCTCAAAGCTGGATACTGAAAAGTTTTTAAGCAAATTTGCATATATTGCTGGTAATATATCTTAACTTCCTTCATAATTCTTCTTTCCTCCATGAAAGTCTCCCTCATGCTTAGTTTTTTGAAAATCAAAATATATTTATATAAAATAGATATCGTGGATAATATACTGCATCTGAGATGGGGGATGCAATCAAAGATACATCACTGGAGTGTTTAACTCCAGTGTGGTCATAGGCTTGCTTCCTCTAAACATCTCATCACCGTAATTGAATATCTTCTATAATATTTTACCAAAAAGTAAATTCTAGAAACTAAAACGAATATTTATCAAATTAGTTCGTTCCTTGTAATGGTGTAAATGCATGGTCGAAAGCTTCCATGATAATTAGTGAAGCCTTTACCTTCTCTTTGCTCTCGATAATTGCTATTACTTCAGATTCCTCGTACAAAATCCTTATTTATTTTCAGGAAGCGTTTGATTTAAAAATTTGATGGAGCATACAGTACCTGATGCGATTGCCTAGCTCATATTATTCAACCAATTCAAGACAAAAAATATTATGAGGCTTGTTATAAAATTATTCCGCAGTTAAATTGTTTAAATACAAGGAACATTTCTTCTGGACAGATTAGTTTCAACTTCGAGACTATATAATTCCTCCCTACTATCCTGACACATAAAATTATATATATTCAGTTTATTAGAAAACTTCCAATTTTACCATGAAAGTCTTACGCTAATTCAATAAAATAATAACAATGACCTGAAAATTTAGAGAATTACTTGGAACAAAAAGTTGCTGTATTATTTAGAAGTATTGAATTTTGGTAGATATTTCCCAATTAACGCGGAAGATATATCAATACAATATGAATACATCCCTTCGCCAAAGAAAAACTTAGAGAGGGTAAGTTTGTGACGCACCAACTAATGATGAAAAGAAACCTCTTGTAAGCGTGCGGGAAATTTTTCAGATGCCATTATTCAAGATTATCTGAAAATTTTTAAAAAGCTGTAAACAGCTGTTTTTCTCCCAGCCTTTCAATTACTTCAACCATTCACAATTTAATGATCAATAAAAGGAACCTTTAATTTCACTTCCATTATCTCCAGACTATGAAAGTAGTAATTCACTGTTGACTTTGTTAATTCCTTCGGCCTTGTCTCTGAATATATGTACATAGTCTTTGGTCGAGAGAGAAAGAGGGAATTTCACTTTAGAAAACTAAGAGCGAGCCTCATTCAGAGCTCGAAGGGAAACCCGTTTCTCCAGCGTGCACGCGGCGGAGTTTCACCTTGCATCGGAATAAAAACTGGAGTATAATTGTATCTGCGAATCAAGCTTGAATTGACAGTTGACATTCATTGTGTAATATCTGACTGTGAAGTGACATAATCTGTGATATTGCTATCTTCCGTGGCAACTCAAATCGTGGCTGGTTTCGGGCCTCGACAATAACTCGTCGCCTTCTCCATCGATTTCACATTTTATCTTCATTCAATCATAACAGTGTTTCTTGATTCAGTCTTAGATTAGAGTCTTTACCTTCCAGATGATCTTAGTTCCTTTTTTAACTGGTTAACGTGGCCTTCAATATTGAAATGTTTTCTTTATTGTAAAAATGATTTTCCTCCTCTACCTTTGGCTAAGGTAATTAAATATATGTCCTTTTCCTTCAACCTTCGTTATTCGTTTTAGAAGTAGATTTGCCGTAAAAATTTGATTTCCAAATATTATGAACCTCCTTTTTTCTGGATAATGTTTTTCTGTTGATAAAATTTTACTTTCAAATATAATAAGTCAGATGAATCTGAATAAATTGAGATAAAATTTTAATGATTCAAACCATTGATCGACACAACAGGTGTACTAGTAATTTCAAGTGTATAACATGAAAGCATACGATTATAACTCCCTTCTCTCAAAATAGAGGGATAAAGAGAACTATTCGAGAAGGAGATGTCATGAACTATCTTTTTTGTAGTCGTAGATAACAATGGCCCTGGTATTGCAATGCTAAAATAAAAAGATAATTATAAAAATTTGATCATTCAGAGTAAATTTTTACAACCGCACAATTCAGCATTCAACTCTTAATCGATATAGATTCTTCAAAATTTGAAACTTCTTGTCAAAGAGAACGAAATTGAAAACGACGTTTAAACTCCACTAATTAAGCAACAGAGGAGATGTTACTAATTCCATCAATGTTTTCGACGATAAGTTGTCTCAGAGACGCACCAGAAACCTTGGAAGGTATCTTCTATATTGTTAGTTATTTATAATTCGAATTAAGAAAGATTATTTTCTAGTGTTAGAGAGATTATTTCATAGAAAGATTTTCCTAGTTAAGAAAGATTTCCTTTTCTTTTTCGGTTTTATCTCGGTATTTTGCTTCAAAATAATTAAATTACTACATTATAATACCGTACACAGTTATACAATCATGAATATTTTGGAATAGGCTTGCAAGTGAATAAAAAATGAAAGTGCTCAAGAGGAGATTGGTTTAAAACTTATATAGTAGATTAAAACTATTTTGTCCAAGGTATCTTGATGCGAGCTTGGAGTGTGTATGAAAGAAAAGAGTGGCATAGATATCATAGGTATTTTAGATTGGGAAACACATGATGAGTTGAAGGAAAGCGGTAAATTAGGCAGAAGTCATTATCATGTGAAGAAGAAATAGAAATGCAGCTAATTTGCTCTAAAAATTGATACAATGGGCTTAAGGTTATATTAGTCAACACCAAAAAAGAGAACAAGCAAAGACCTTGAAAATTAAATGGGGAATGTGTTGATTTTTAAATTAGTAAATTCTAGAATGCTGCAATATCCCTGATCATTCAGAAACGACGAATTTCAATCATAGATATACGCACATTAAATATTAAAAAAATTAATTTCTTCTATTTATAATGAGAGGCAAAAATATGCGGAACAGATGTTTTTCGCAAGATATGTGTAGGCTTTGGATAAAGATTATGCATTCTGAGGTGACAGAGGCTGAGGAGATAAATCTACTTAAACACAGGCGCGCTCAAGTCCCGAGGGCTACAATCGAAAATTATATATGGAACGCACTTAAGATATGTTGAGTTCGACAGCAGATTTCATTCCGCTGCCAGATTGACGAGACTAAAAAATGAAGGGCTTGTCTACTCTCGGCATTGGACGAACAGAACTGCGCGACCTCGCCTCATAACTGTTTACATTTTCAATTTCAGAAGCGCGGCCAAGATCCACACATCCAAACTAAGTGTGGAAAGAATTTTAAGGGACTTTAAACTGCTACTGATCGACTATTAGGTAAATCAGGAAATTCATCCTGATTTGGGAAGAGATCAATGTGTAATGAGTGTGTTACTCACATGGTTTCCTGACTTAACACTGAAAGGATAGAATCATATGTAAGATATCTCGCGCTTCTGACTATCGGATATCGGTTAACAGCATTTATTAAGGTATAACAGTAAAATATTTACTATTTCAGCGATAGTTCAGTATTTTTATTATATTGGGATAAATTTATTTAGAGAATTGTGCTTACCTAAATATAAAGGGGGTTTTGTTGTATGGATAAGGAAGCATTTGAGAGCGTTCATTGCATGTCTCTGTGACCTACCAAGATGCCATACATTCAGACTTTCGAAATTACGCAATATAAGTACTCACCGAACAGGTTCTTTTAAGTGAACGAATAAAACACAATGTTGACTGCAAAATTCCTATCATATTTTCGGGTGGCATCGGCTTACTTTAACGTCATTGTGGCAATGTGATTATCAAGATCTCTCCAAATTGATCAATAGCTTGTATTATATTATTATAATTTATTATATATTACTAGTCATATCGCCCGTTGAGAATCAACGGGAAATTTCGTGCTTGCACCTCCTACCACACGCCGAAAGGCAGCTTGCAGGTTACCTATGTAGATGTAGATGAAATTATTACATTATAGCTTATATATTATTTATAATCTGTTATGTAAGATTTGTTATCGATGCTATATTCAGAATTGAGTGAAGTTCAAAATCCAGAATAATGGAAAAGATATAAGCATCTACATAATCGAAAATGCAACGTACCGTTTTATCGCTGGAAGCAAAATTTACGATTTATTCTTTTTCCTTTCAGAATGCCTTCCTTGCAGAATGTTGGAAAGATTAGACCATGTCAGAATGTGATTATCACGCCACCTTGAAGAAATCTTTTATTTTAATTTTTCTATTTAGTATCGAGATATCAGTGAGAATCCTTTCAATTGATAAGAATCGATGGATATATGTATCCAACGGAACTGGTTTCATTGACTATGCAACGTGCAATACGAAAAAATGTGTAAGACCTGGAGAGTAGTATATGTATAAATATGTATTCTTTTTAAGGACATCAGCTGTTAAATTTACCCTTAAAAGCGAAATATTGTCTGCTTATATTTTACTGACGAACATTAAGTATGTATTCTTAGATTATTCGTCACAATCAATGCTTCTGAACCTTGTTTTTCTTAACCACACAGGTGTGTCAGAATTTTTGCTTGTCAACAAGGCATTTATCACAGGGAAATTCTGGTCGCGATGACAGCGGACACCTTTGCAACTCTTCAAATTAACACTTTCAGCCACATATTCTCTGCCAAACCACTGAAAAACACCCAGGAGAAAAAGAAGAGCATCGAACTCGGGAAGACATGTGTTTGACCTAGGCGTCAACTTCCCGACGATGGGTCATACATAAACTTTAGCTATAAAAACTCGAGGTGCTATTACGTCGGTCCAGTTTTAGACGACCTAATTGCGTGGGACGCCGCACAACACTTCCGGGACCTCATAGCGATACCCCATACGATACGCCCCCTCCTCATCCCGATTTTTTGTGCGACCCACACCACAGTTCTCCCCTTTGGCTCGACGCGCCATAGCGCACGCCTATTCCAGCGTTAAAATCTCCGCCTGTTGGGGCGCCACCTTTTCCTCGACGGCCACTCCGAACGGCAGCGGTAGTCTCGTGCGTGAGGTCAGTATCGTTGGAGGAAGGCCTCAGAGAAGGTGAGACGAGATGTTCCTGCACAGGTGCGGTACGGCGGCGGCTGTCGCTCTAACACTGGCGGTGATCCTCACCACTTCGCGGAGTAAGTACGGGAAATCCTCACCGGAAAAAAGTTGTTTGACTTCGGCGCGGATTTCGAAATCCTCGAGGCCGTTGCGAGTTTTTCCTTTCCGTGTCTTTCAGCGAATAAGGGAACTTCTTTTTCAAGCCGGCTATAGATCGAACAGTGGAATGTGATGTAGGAATTCGTTACTTTCTAATTATTACGCATTACTTCTGTTCCGTGTTCCGTAGTTTGTACGAAATCGTACAAACTACGGAACTCGTATTTCCGTAAATATTTATCTTCTACAGAATCAACGTGGATCAGAATCAAATCAAGAAGTATGGTATAAATTTGTGGCCATCAATTAGCTCCCCATGGTTTTATGGGTTATCTTCATGGGCTCTTACTTCACTCTGAAGCGCGATAATTTTCTCCAGAATTAAAAGTGAAGTTAGTACAGAAGTACTTAAAAGTACACTAACCCCCTATAGTTGCGCTACTTTTATTCGAATAAAAATTCTTTCGATTGATGGTTTTGCACAGCATAATTTATCGATTACGTAGAGATAGTAGAAATTTTGGATGATGAAAAGAAGCACGCGAGGACGCAAAAGCTGAAAGATGCGTTAAAGGTACTGTACTATAACAGTATATTTTAGTATAACCGACTACAAATTAACGGAAATTAATTGAGATATTTCATCCTCTCAGTGCTAAAATTTCCCTGTTGTCTTGGTTTAATCTCCTTTCTTTTCGGTGGTATTTCAAGGGTCATTGACGGATTTCACTCATTGAGAAAGCTAGACTGCTGAGGAATTCCAAAACGGTTTTCCCTTTACAAAAAGAACATACATATGCGGAATTATAGATATACCACGGTGTTAATATTTGACTAGAATTGACTTGATTAGAAATATTCTTCCCATAGTCGCAGAATTATACTTTTAGAAAAGCGCAAATCGTCTTCGATCTTTGAGGAAGCCATAAATTTACGAAATTTTAATCAATCACACAACTGATCCTCATTCATTTCCATGCTGTTTTATATTTTATTCTTTTATAGTTTCGTTCATTTTTTAATATTTTAATTTCTTGTGGTATTTATGAATGAAGGGGTCATATAAATATTTGTTGTTCCTTTTATCATAGCTGCAGGTGAAGTCGAAGAGATAAGCGATGAGTTGGCTCCAGGTCCTATGAATGATGTGGAACTGGAGGCTTTGCTGCAAGCAAATGAAGACGCCTCCGAAGAATATGCTGAGGAGCCAAGGAACTTCTATACACTCCGGAAAAGGTTTCAAAACGGTCGCAAAGCCTGGATTCGAAGATTGAGAGGTTAGTCGTTTACAGAAGTGAGACTGCGTGACTCGGTAGTTTAATGGATAGAATACCTGTCCGGAAAGTGGGAGACCCGGGTTCGAGTCCCGGCCAAGTCACAATTTTTCACTTCTTGTATAACCGTTAGTGTTTTTCTTTATTCAGATGATGTTATTGGAAATAATAGTAAATAAACTTAATAAATAACAATATGAATATTTAAATTATACAGTAAATATAGTAAATGATACAAATTTTATGTCCTTGGCTTAGCATTCCATTGAGGGATATGGCCTAGCCAAGGGGCTTTCACCGTGGGTGATATGTGGTCATCGCATTGATTCCCATGCCGCCGTATATATTAGTTTATCTAGACCACTCGAGCACACCACCTGTTAATTCAGATAGCTTCCCAATTTTTCACGATGCTGGGCCAACATTATGGCCCTCACGGGGAATCGGACCAAGGGCCGAAAGTGAAACCGTTACCCATTTGGCTATCGACGCCGGTATTACTCATGTATGGTATTACGAAAAAGTATAAAATAACTAATTAGATTATTATGGAATGTTTCTAGGGTAATGTGGTATCTTTTATATAGTGAGAAAAGAGCTAATTAAGTTTAATTCTTCTCCGAATAAAAAGGATAGATAAAACAAGTGTTATCTTTTCGGATATTATGTATAATATTTATTGAAAGAGATTTGCAATACCATTAGTAATGAATATCAGTAGTAGTATCATTGAAGGTAAGCAATCCGTTGTATTAAAATCATAAATACGGATATTCATATATTAAGAGGTATGCAACAGAAGAAACGTAAAGGAGTTTATCTATTTAGATTCAGTTTACGTAGATGAGAATTAAAATTAATTTTGATGCCAAAATGTTTCCATACATTATATGTATTATACGTTTCCCTTAAAATTTTAATAAAAATTAATTAAATTTATTGTTGATTTTGTATGCGATTATTTCTTAATCCTCCTGCCATTTTTGTTAACTATTCTTCTATGATGTTTCTAAATACAGTAAATAACTGAGTTTTGCGGATTCATTTATCTGTTCTCAGACACAAAGTATTGGTCATTATAAGGGAATAACGTGGAGTAGTCATCGTACAGGATAGATGCATGCACGTTCGTGAATTCGAAAGCGAATATTTGTATTCTTCCGCTAATGAAGCGCGCGTGGCCTAAGTGTTACAGAATTAAGTTTCACTACCGGTTTACTTTAGGACACATGCCGGCGCTTTGTGGGTCTAAATTTTGTGACAATGGCTACAGAAATAAAAAATAGAGCAATTTTTATGGCACTAAATCATGAGTCATTTTTAAATTGGTCTAATTCATAATTTTTTATGCCTCATTTCATTCATGGGTTACATTGACGTGGTCATTCGTAGTAAAAAGTAATCATAGTAATTTAATGTTTGCTCTAACTCAGCGCTCGACAACAAATGTCCTGCAAGCGAATAATGATCCGTTTTGACCAATGATGATCCGCTTGATGATGAGAAATTTTTGGTAGCCTATGAATAAATCTAAGCATTATTTGCAATTTTTGTGTTTATTATTCTATTCCAAAAGCTGAATCATCTTTTTGTCACTAACTCGGGGTAGGGCAGCGACAAAAATCGCATTACACAATGATGTCATTATTATTTCATATGTGTTTGTAACTTTTAAAAACTTATAATTAGTGATTCGTGGGACTCAAAATTTTGAGTTTAAAGGTTCGTGTGTTCCCAAAGGTTGGCGACCTCTACTCCAGCTGACTCCAATTAGGTAATAGAATTTCCTGATGTTGTGGTAGAAAGAACTCTTTAGAGAAATACACAAGGCAATTAATACAATATATTTATCTCTTAATTAAAATCAATTAATAAGTAATTTAAATCGGTATAAGAACGAAAGAGGACACGGAGAAATAGTTCACAAAATATTATTTAAACCGATTTTCATCATCACATACCAAAAATGGAAAATGTTTTGCTTCATTTGAGTGTGACTACTTACAGCAATTAGTGGCTTCTATGTGGATATTTGTTCTGAGCTGAAATAGCTACAACTATCGGAAGAATATCTAGGAATTTTGAGCCAACGAGATTAAAGGAAATTAGTAAGGTTTTCACTTGAAGAGGCCGGTTTCTAACACGAGGCTTTTTCTCGTCTGGTGAATTCGTGAAATTTGGATATAGTTCAGTTGATGTAAAATCGTTTCTCATAGTAATAAATATAAAATAAGATGAAGATTTCAAACATTTCTTCCGCTTATTCCGCTTTAACTAGGAGCTCTAGCTAGAGGGACGCAATCGTTGTATTTTAAGTTTTCATCCCCGATGTTTGTTTGAACCTCATTCCGTCTACCATTAGCTATGAAATACTGTGAAAGGGGAATGAGGCTTCCTGGAAAATGTGAGGAGTGAGGCAATTTGTCGTAGCTTTCCTCGCTTAAGTGTGCTTAAGTTCCTACCTTCCAGAGTGCTTTAAGTGGAACAAGTAAACGTTGCAGAGCAATGACATACGAATATCCTTTTCATTTGATTCTATATTGTGAGATAAAATAAACGAAAGATACATTTTCTTATATCTTCTAGTACAAACGATAAAAATTATTTCTTTCATCTAGGAATGGTAGCAGGAGTATGTCATCGTTTCCAGAAGTCAAAAAAAATAGCTAAAGAACTCCGCAGCTGGGGTATTTTATGGAGGATATGCAAGCCGCACTTTGTCATCGATAAGCAAATAGCGTGCAGTATAATATTGAAAGAGAAAGGGGACGTGAATTTGAAGAAAGCTAAAAGGTGAAAGTCATTGCAGATGGCCTCACTTTTTTCAACCGAATTTGCCGCGCGGTTCAGTCGTTTGTCCGTAAGGTTTAATTATTCCTACGAAGGCAACCACGGTAGTCACTTCCTCCTCCACTTCCTTCCTTGTTTCACTTTCACCTCCATTCTGTTCCGTTTGCTCCCGGGCGAAAAACAACGGATTTCTCCCAAAAAAAGCGAACGGGTCCAAATTTCGTCGGATCCATTAGGGCCATCCGACGAACTCGTTTTCACTTCCTAGATTAGATCACACGTCGCTCTCGATTTCCCGCGCTCTTTTTTCGTATAGACAATGCAATGATATGCAATCCGGGCTGAGTTTCACCGGAATTCCGTCGCGATTGGTCCGAGGCCAAATCCGCTACTGTCGAAGTATCGCGGGAGTTCCGGTCGGTTAATTCCATTAGCCTCCCAATCGTTATCAAGATGTGAAATAATAGAGCTTTTTCTTCTTCGTAATATGAATTTTGCTGATTTGTTTACGGAAGAGAAATTCGCTTCGCTCAAACGCTGTGTTCCAAGGTCGTGGCGTAATACCTCGTTTCCTCCGAATTGATTGATATTTCACTTACCAAGTCATCCGATGGGTGCACGTATGTGCAGCGTAGCGAAGGTGAGACGGAGCGCATTCATTAATCGAGTTAATATTTGACAAGTTTTTTCTGTACGCGAAGACTTCAGTTCTAGAAAGAGCTCCTCTACAAAACATCGTTATATCTCTAGAGAATGCCAAAGGGTTTTTTATTTAATTCATTTTGAGTCAAGTAAGTGAGGGAATAAATTGAGTGCAGAATCATTAGCCTCAGCAAAGATTTTCCGTTATGTTCGAATTGAAAATTCCTAAACAAAAGGAAAAAGGTAACGACGAAAACCGGTTTCCATGCCTGAAAAAACAGATCAAAAATGATAGTTAAAAGGCTGAGTATTGGGATTCCGCGTAGTATTTTAGGTCGAGACATTTATCTCCTTTAGAGATACATGGATTACCGGAAATATCTTACATTTATTATCATCTTATTGTCAGTCTTATTCATGGCTGTGTTAAGATGAAAGCTAATGAAGTATGAATAATAAATAATTACATTAACTTTGATAAGTTCTTATTAGATGCTAAGAAAATCTAATCTTAATAGAACCATTGAGCTGCAACTGTGTTTTTCTTTCATAGCATCGTAGCTCTGTGAGAAAGATAGAACATATACTTCATATTTTACTTTATATATAAGCATCATTCTTTTTTAGAACTCTTCGAAGTTAATGGTGTAGGCTCAGGCCAACATTTGATACAGCATACAGTACAGATAAATCTTCCTGGAAAAGAATCGTTTCGATATAGTACAACTCATGAATGAACTGAAGAATAAAGCTACATCAAAAAGAACGGAAAATATGACGAGGGCGCTCAAGATGAGGTTATACTTAGGATTTTGATGTACCTTTTTCGAAAAATATAATTGAAATCATAACAATAGAAATAAAAATGTAAATGACAAAATTTAAGAAGCTGTTTACAATACGTCGAAAAATGGATGGAGGCATCACCTTTACTCAACTATAAAGCAAAAAGTTGAAAAAAAACGGTGAAAAACTATAGATTTAACCGCAGGGGAAGAAATTTTAATTTTAGGATATTAAATATTGGCCATTAGAGGAAATATTATAATGTGACTCCCTAAAGTTAAGAATAGGCTTAGTAGACGAAAAGAAATCTGCGTTAAGGTAAAAAGAAAGTAGCATCAAACCAGCGGCAATTAAAGGTCAATGGAGTAAAATTATACGCTTGAGATAGCCAAGGGGTGTGCTAGGACAATTTTGAGAAATATAGGAAGATGTGAAAATGGTTTGAAACAAAAAAATTACGGAAGAGGAATTTATAACGAGATTCCGGTCACTGACCTCAACTTGATTGCAGATGCATAAACCTTGGATTGCTGCGTGATAGAATATTAATGATTTATTCGAAACGGTCATATACAAAAAATCAAGGCATTCAAGTCTTGATTCGACATTTTGCCAGAACCAAGTTAATCTTGAAAAGATGAAATTAAAATGAATCTCTGTTAGATTACATATAACTTACTAGCAATTTTTGATATTATAACAAGAAATAAGTTAGTTAAACTATTTTCTATTTATGACATCTCTGTTCAATCATATCAATGCTTGTTTTTATGCTTATCTTTAAGATTTCCAGATTGCAAGAGAGAAAAATAATCCTATTTTATTTTTGTGTAAAAGACAGGGCCAGTTGTGCTTTTAAATATACATGTTTAATATAATATACAATACTTATGAGCTTCTTTTTTCAATATTAAAGGGATACTCATCAAATAATAAAATAATCAAATAGTAAATAACACAGTCAGAAATATCATCCATAATTAATAGGTTAATGAAGTCGCTATTTTCAGCTATTATTCGCTAATTACTATGTGGAAGGCCGTATCATAGAAAAAAGAAACTTCGTTAACCAGAAAAACTTACTAAGGTTTTTCTTCTATATATATACATTATTGTGGAGATATTCTCATAAGCATATTTCTAAAGTTAAATTTTTATAAATGAAAAATTAACTTTAGAAACTTTTTTTACTTCTACTGGAAATATAGTAATATATAGTAATGCATATAGGAGCCTGGATTTCATTTTTCTAATATAAATTCAGACCTGCTTAGTGAATGGAGATATTATTTTTAAATCTTAGCAAAATCAAATCATTTTGTATTTCTCAGTAAATTGAGTTAATTTTTTTTAACCAAAAATTATTTTTGTTAATTGATAAGTTATAAATGAACTTATTGGTAAATTCTCTTGATTCCGTGACAGCTAATGACATTAAAGCGAGAATAAAGGAACAAGAGATATTGAATAATGAGTGATAGTTAAATATTAAAAAAATTTTATTTAACATAACCCACCATTTAAAATTCTTTTAGCTTGGAAATTTCATAAAGTAATAAATTTTTACGTCTCTCCTTAACACTTCATCCAGATGAGATGCCATTTGTTTTTTAAGGAATATTTACCGCTTGACATCACCTCTGAAACTTGTTTCCTTCTGGCATTATTAGACCGGACTCAAAATCTGCAAGACATTTTCCTCCTTGGTAACAGCACCAAGGAAGACTCGAGGAGCTGCGTGAGGAGAACTGTCGACAACTCTTGCCCTGATGAAGACATGCTGCTCTACTACTACCCAAGGTACCGTTTGACTACCCTCTAATGTAATGCATTTACAAACTTAACACGCCCGAAGTTGTCCGTTACTGTCTGGAGACATTATCCCTTTAAAAGATGAAGTCCATGAAAGTGTCCATCTCCTTCTCTCCAACTTGTCTCTCATCTTAACTCGTTATGGCGTTTGTGTCCAAGGGTGGCATACGAAGGGCGTTGCACCGTGGGAGAGTGCATCACGGGGAGAAGAAGTGGACAGACAATTGTACAGAATCCGAAAGGACTGTGGATGCGTGATTCAAACACAGGTTTATCATTCGAGTCACAATTTTCGTCAGTCTTTGAAACGAAGAGGAGACCTTCGAAATTAAATTGAGTGCGGTAACGAATTTCTTTCATCTCATCCTAAGGGAAAGATTAGCATCCATTTGGTTGGCTGGTGATGATTCGACTTTTATTGGAGTGTTTCAATGACTTATATAATCATCAAACGTTATTTTCCCAAAGATCTCCTTTAATATCTGAGATTTGCTTTATAAGATCCTTGCTGGAAAAATATGCTGACTCGCTCATCCATTTCCACTTTCACTCATTTTTTAATTGATCGCCTTTTAATTAATTTCCGTCAAATTTTCCACTCACTTTCGAAGAAAATTATCTCACTTAGAGATTTCATCACTTATCGGAGGAAGTGAACCGTTTGTTTCTTCGCTTGTTTGGCTTGATCTAATAGACTGTAATGATGTTGACTGTAATAATTCGAATTTAAATTCAAGGAAATTACGGTCTTTTGCTTAATAATTTAGGTGCATTTCAGACATCCAAGCATGCCCAAATTATTCATAAAAATTTTATTTCATCTCGAAGATAATAATTTACTTAGAGTAATAGCAAAGTGAAGTAGGTTCATGTTAAGAAAATTGTATTACGTAATTTATACATGAATATACTCTATTAATTGTAAGATCTGAAGATCACATAAACAATGTTCATAAAATTGCCGTGAAGATTTATTATGTATTTTATTTACACACAAATAGAATTTTCTGCCTAGGTGTCAGTACTCCCTTTACACTTTTCTCCTTTAAGAATCTAGCATGAGGTTCTGCAATAAGCGTAATTCAGTGGTACTCCTTATTATTCTGCTCATGGAGAGTAAGAGGATGAAGTTACTCTGGTTACTCGCTGAGCTTGGATCAGATCCACCGTCCGTTGGTCAGATCATAATCTCAATCTCCTATTACGGCATTAGCTCATTTTTATTGCTAAAAGAGAAAGCGGTTCATAGTTTTATGTTTCCAAATTCTCTTTCGACATTAGTATATCTCTCCTGCCTGTGCTATATCGAATGCCCATATTGCACGGACATAGCATTAATAAAATTAAAATTAAATAAATTAAAATAAAATTTCGATTTGATATCCAATCAAATCGGATGCATGTCTTTGTCACGCAAGAGCGGCATGTGAATGATAGACAAATTGAAAAAATTCGCAGTTAGAATTAGGAAAACTTTGTGTGAGTAGGGAAAAAGTACATTGAATTTGTAATGTGATGATGGCTTAACTTATTGCATTTTATGATTATTTATTAATAATCTGATATTCCAAATACGCTTTGACGATAATTATTGTCACTAAAATTAGTACCTGAGAATGAATTTAAGATAGGATATATGCAATGGAATATTTTACTAAAAGAAAATTCAAATGGCTCATTTGAGAGAACGCGTTATCATTAAAATTATCATTCTTGAAAGATAATATCAAAGAGTTCATTAGTTGTACGAAGGTCTCTACATACTTTGAAAAATGTTGAGGTTATTAGATTTACTCTAAAAATGATGGACATGGTGAATCGTTAGAGATGCCTGGATATTATTTACTAAATTATGAAATAAAAATATTAGTATTAAACCTAGCCGTAACGTACGAAATTAATCAGTTGTGTATCTTAAGGAACGAGTTCTTTTTAATGACTAGTTTAGTTTTTTTTCTTTGTTGTGCTGCATAGTAACCAGAAATCCCGAATGTATACAGATATACGATAAAGGTATAAATTGCATCCAAATTTTCCGCATCCGGATTTATTAAGTATGTGCGTGATTTTTGTGGCAATGAAGTAACTATGTAACCATAATTTTTACAGAAAAATATCGTATAAACTCTAAAATAAGTCTCTTTATATTTTTCCCCAGTGAAAATTTACGGCTTTCGACGAAGTCACACCTACGAATTCCGATTTCATCCTTCAAGAAATCTATTCCAAACTTAAATTTTTCTTTACCTTGTATTAACTCTGGAGTCTGTGTCGGTAACATCGATTCAACCGCTAATTAGACGGCGTTTCTTCTTGGAACGCGTAAAAGGATTTCCTAGGAAGTTCGTCGTGCTCTTACTTTTCATCTGAAGAGGACTTCGGAGGAGTCTGTCTCAATAACTTGGATCGATTTTCCCTTTTTGATGTAAAGAACGGTAACGTTACCGTAACCTTTTGCAGAACTCGTGAGAAAGTTGACACCGCTCACTGTGAATCACATATACCATTCCTCTCACGTTCTCCTGATGTTTTGTAGGCAAACGCTTGGGTCCATAAGTTTCCACTGTTTGGCACTGATTTTAGGAAAGTAATATTGGCAGTGCTGTTTAATTTTTTTTTTTTGCTTTTACGCAAAATATATCCATTGATGAACCCGTTGCTAAGTGAAATTGATGATGACCATGAGTGGCTGAAATCAATAGTATATTAAGGTATTTCTTGTGAAACGGAGTCCTTGTTATTTTTCCTCGTATTTAGTTCGGAATAGGTTGTATATGACATTTTTCCGCAGACTTTTCCGCCTCTCGAACTATTTGAATTTTTCGAATATTGATGTGTTTATTTTTTAATTGGTGATGGTATTAAAATCATCAAAATTAAAAAGTTAGGTTCTATCAATGAATAAAAAAAGAGGATATGAATAAGAAAGTAAGAAATATTATAACACCTTATATACTAATTAGAAAACTCTTTCGCCTCTGAGAACGAAAATTTACAATTAGTTGAACTGTCTCTAAAAAATTACTTTCATATAAAATACAATGAAAATGATTTCATGTATATCTCAACGTTTTCATTGAAAATATTTTATTTCCGCTATATGCATCTGGTTTCAATCACGTTACCTAATTTCTAAGTTGAAGGTTATTCTATAAATAATCGTAGACTAAACCTAAAGTTCGTTTAATTATTTAGAATTAAATTGATATGTAAATTCATCCTGAATTTATTTCTAATTGATTATTACTGTGTTCTTAATGCAATGATATTAGTGAAGTTTTAAGAATTTGCAGATGCCATTAACTCATACCCAGTCAACTGTTTTTCATCTCAGTCATCACGTAATAGTGATGGCACGATGAAAAATTATGCTACTAGTATCTTATGACAGTATATGATCATCTAGTTATTATTGTTATTGAATAACTGTTAAAGTAATTATCAATAAAGTTTTAACCGAATTTTTTCTTTTATTTCTCCAATCTAGGAACTCTAACCATTATTTCATATTTTCGTTTTAGTTTTTGGGAAAACGTTATCAAACTATCGTCTCGTCATTTCGAAAATCCGAGCTTATTTCATTGTGTAAAGGCTTCCACGTTTGATACTTCCCGTGACCTTCCCGATCAACATTTGTCAACGCTTAAATCTTCATTGTGAAAGTTCCGTCTGATTTGTGTCGACGATGTTATCTGGTGATCATAACACTGGATATACGCCAAACTGAATTCTCTCAACCATTAAGAATGCGCGACATTGAATTTATAATGTTTAAGTTATCAGTTTGAGTGCGCAGATTTTATAAATGGGCGCAGCGCAGTTCCGTGGTGCATACCATGGGGTAAAAAAATCAAGGAGAAATTCATCAACACTTGCATCGCTTACGAAAGTTTTTTCGTTCGATTGATTCTGAACTATTAGCGGTCATTTATCACATCTTTTGGACAGGAAATGTTTAAGGAATAGAAATTAAGGGCAGTATTTATTCAAGGTCTCCTTTGTATGGTGTCTTACATCTAAAAAATTCTTGAGAAAATGTATTCAATCACTAAGTATTTTACTTTTAAATTTATTTTCACCGAATGCAATTTATGAAATTGAGAAACTGATTTAAGTGTCTGAGTTCGCTTACAAAGAAAAACCGTCATTGAACTCCGGAATAGCCTATGCATAAGAAAATAATCCAATGTAAGAGATATTGCATCATCTTCTACATCTACATACTCGCCCTGCAAGTCACCTTTCGGTGTATTGCAGGAGATGCAAGCACCATACCCTAGTTGATTATTTCTGTACATACAGGGCATATCTTCTGTACATACAGGTTTAATAATTTTTACCAATTATTGTGGATGACTTCATTTTGTGTAGTATCATAGTGATTAACACGTAACGACTGATATTGAATCCGACATGAAAACCAGCATTTGTTAATAAAAGTGGAATTTTTACAAAGTTTAATTTGTTTCTTTTCTATATTTTGCTTCTCTTTCTCTTGCTGCGAATCATAGGACGGTTTTGCTCTTTTATTAGACGCGAGGGTTGAGAGTTGGTTTGATTTAAAAAATTATTTTTCGTATTTAAAAATGAGAATCTCAAAAATTCAAATAAAATTATTTTTTTAATATTGAACAAATGCCACGGTACGGTAGTGTACCACTTTTTAATAGTTAACACGTATTATTATCTGTTGGAATGTTTAAAATACGTATTGATAGAGTGTGTCAGTCAAGTCACGGTCGTTTCAGACATTGGTAGCAAAAAGATTCCCTTTACCCTTGTTGTGAGGTTTTTACCATTAAGTAGTCATGTAAATAGCATCTTACGCTTAAAATTCCTTTTTTACAATTTTTTTGTACAGCGACATGGAGGGTGCTCGAGTGAAAATGCTGGATCCTCCGAAAGAGACCCTGAAATCGCATGAGCTGACAGTTCACGGATGGGATCCACTGCGCACAGATGTGATTTTGGTTCACGGGTACATGGGAGGCGACGGAAAAGTACCAATGGCTGTATTAAGGGACGGTAAGTCAATAGATGCGGTTTAATCTCGGCCTATTCCATATTCTCTCAGGCATTACTTTCTCATAATGGAATGAGAAATTTATTAGTAGTATTCTTTCTTCCCATTTATTTTTCACCAGCAAAAGTAGAAGAAATTGATATTCTTTCTAAGAAAGAAGTTCAATTTTTGCACTATAATTCTCTTCCACTTGAATGAAGCTGATCATTATTGTCTCTATCCTTAAGGAAAGTATTAAATGCATAGCTGTTTTCATTGGCAGTAATTCCGAGATTTCTTTGATTTAAAATAATGTCTACACAGGTTACTGTTTTAGTGCCAGTAATCATTCTTCATTATATACGTTCATATAATTTTTCTATGAGGTTTTGCTCGTGTTTTTCAGTCTTTGGCAAACCCCGCATTTCTTGAATATTGGAACAATTATATTTACTCCTAACCTAAGAACGCTTCGTCGTCCTATGCCAGGTTTGTTATTGGAATCAGAATTTTTGCGGCTGTAAGGTAGGTTTTTATGGATATTTTCTTTTAATGATCTTCAGTGCTAAGCTCGATAAAAAGAATATGACGAAATATACTGAGATTCAAAATCTTGGAAGGATTGTAATTAAGTTTTTGGAAAATTTAAGCCAGAGAATGACAATTTTTAAGTAAGTGGATAGGCATTACAATTATTTCAATACTAAAAAAGTAGCACAGCGGTACTTTACCATTGTGTGAAGTGATTGAATCGGTAAAATATTTTAATATAATCATGTAAATTATCTTTGCAGTTGATTAGCAGAAGATATCAAAAATATTTACTTTCCCTGTTGAACTTTCTTCTTCTATATGTTATTGCGTTTTATTTTTCTTACAGCGTACCGGCAGAATGGCAGGTACAACGTGTTCGTGCTGGACTGGGGTGCACTTGCAAAGGCTCCTTGCTACACAGCCGCAGTCCAAAACTTGAGACCCGTTGCTCGGTGTTTGGCCCAACTTTTCGGATCCCTTATTCATGTTAGAGGCAGGAGTGATCAAAGCATTTGCGTTGGACACAGTCTTGGTGCTCATGTGTGCGGGTTAACCTCCAACTTCCTGGGATATCCTCTTCATAGAATCATAGGTAATTTTAATTCGCTCTATTTAAGGGAAAGTACATCGAACATCGTGTTAGAAATGAAAAATTATTTCCATTTATATTTATGATTTAAGTAATTTACTGATTTACTGTTCCTGTACTGTTCTTTTCAACTAAATTATAATTTTCTTCAAACCTGTTATTATAGTTACCAAAAGAAGATATTTAGTTCCTCTAACATTGTACCTCATTAATTTCTTTATTGGAGATAAATATAAGTTGCTGTAACTATTTCATTAAGTTGCCCTTGCGGTAGGAAAAATTATGATTGGATGTACTAGGTGCTAACTAGATTAGATTTTATGTTAGATCTTCTCCTAAGAAATCTTGAAATACAACATATTATGTATTGGTTCAAAATATCATTCTGTGTGCTAAGGTAAAAATTGTAATTTTATTCCACCCCATGTATATTTTAGTTTATTTTCCAACTATTTATATATTTATATCCTTAGAACTTTTATTTGACTTCGTATTTGCTTTTGCATTGAGTATTATATTGTATTGTAATGCTTTTTCGCGGAATTTATTTTCATCTTCAAAATCAAAATTTTGTCATTCTCGGCGATAGAGAGCGATTAAACTTACCCTATGCATTTTATGTGTATCAGACAGATTTTTTTCTTTGAACACAGCTATTGTTTCATTCAATTTAACTTTTATGTTTTCCAACGGATACCTCAAGTTGGTCTTTGCTCCTCCAGTATCTGAAAATCTAAATTAATTTTTTCTCTTTGAGCTGTTTTATCTGTCGTCTAAAGATCTATTTTTATTTTCACTTTTTAAATTAAGGTTCAGTCTGTGAATGAATTACATATGTTTTAGATCAGTGGTGCAGATTTACACTGTGTCTTTACGAAGTGTGTTATTATATTATTATGTAATCCACATTATTAACACATAAAAATCAGATGCAGGAACAGGTGACAGTGGATGTATATCATACAATACACATAATAAATTGGTATTCAACCGAGTAAATCTGTTAACGTGAATACTACATTTTCGAAGTTGTAAATTAATGGACAATTTCAATTTATCGCAGACATTTGCGAATAGATGGAGGGAAGCCCCTAAAAAGCCCCTCTCTGAGAGAAGATATCATTAGGCCGTTAAATTACAAAACATTTAATCCTGTAAATTAAAATATGAGCTCACTGCTTAATTTCCTAAATCAAAATTCTCCCATTTTTATCTGAATTTTTTCTATTAATCCATAGTTTTCAGTTTGTTTACTTTTTCATTAATTGCCATGATTTATGTATTAATATGCTCATTTATTACTCACCAAGTTGTACACCAGTAGAGCACACAGGGACATTGATTTATTTCTGTTATTTATAAATGGTTTTACGAAAAGTTCGAACTTATCTTTGTCGCATATAATCAACCAATAAGAATTATTTTAAGCAATTGAAATTTCCGTAATTCACGATCATCCAGGGCGTATTTTTAAGCGGGTTCATCCCAGATATCTACATTTTCATGGGAAATATGAGCTCATATTTTTATTATGATACTGCTTAAAGGTTTTATTTTCAATACATCCCTAATTTGAAACAGCATACAAATGTGAATTAATCTCAGAAGTGTTTGAAAAAGTTAATTTAATGAATGAATCCTATTCTGAAACTGATACTGAATAATATTAATTATGATCAAACGATTTTATTATGGAGAGATTAAGACCAATTAGTCTTTCCTTACATCTAATCTTTTAAATAAACGCTAAACCCTAAGAATTGAGAAAATAAATTCTGAGCACCAAAGAATCAAAACTTTCTTAAATATACTGTTGTTATATACGTATAATATGTACCATTTTCATTTTTAGCAGATTGAATTTATAGAGCTTGCTGCTCTCTGCCTGCTCTATCTAGGGAAGGTTCGTATCCCTTCCTTCAATGTATGGCTCAATTATTTGGGTGAGGGTGATCGAAATATATTTAGCAGTGGCAATGTTAAAATGAGATCTTTCGTTATCTCCTATAGCTCTTGATCCTGCCAGACCTCTGATCCATACTATGTCTGGGATTGGTAAACTGGATGCTGGTGACGCTCATTCTGTAGTTGTGCTGCATACAAATGCTGGTTTCTATGGAGAGTCTGGTCGTATAGGAGATGTGGATTTCTGTATCAACGGAGGAAGGTCTCAACCTTTTTGCTCGAATTCTTCCAGTAAGTAACCTCCTGTATGTTAATTGTCATACAGTCATAGTTTCTTGCGTACATGTATTTGCTAAAAAAATTCAGTTGACCTTCACGTGAAGGTAAAATTCCTCAATTGAAATGATAAATTCTTCAAAGTCCTGTTGATAGCTTTATTGCTCATATTATCTAAAGTTAAAGAAATAAAATTTATCTTGAAGTACTAGTTGTATTGTTGAAAGTTCTTCGTCAGCTGAAGTAATTTCGCTTGGGAATTTGAACATAAAATCAAAGCCGGAACAGCTTCCACCAAAATCGGAGGCGCTGCACACTTGGCTATCCGAGAGCCCCATTTATTTTGAAATTCTGCAATAATGCTATTGAGTACTACCGCATGTTTCAATTTTTATCCAATGATTTCATAAGAAAACAATGAAAACGGAAGTGTCAAGAGAGTGAAATTAATATTGCGAGGAAGTGAATGTAACTATTTGACTTAAGACTCAAGGATATTAGTTTGTAGATATAAATTAAGTCATAGATATTTGGTAAAAGTTGTATATTTTGCGCAATGATTTTAATTCCGAAGAAATTTTTTTAAGGGATTGCAGAGACGGAGGAATGTGTACATTGTTTATCGTTTGATCTTTAAATAGATTATTTTATTGCTGAAGATGCCATTTGTGTCATCAACACGTTCATGTAATAATTATTGGTATCTGTGAGGGAAGCACAAATGTGCTGATAATACTTCTATTGTATAATATACTTATTATGAGAGAGATATGAAATATCTTCACTAAATAAATGGCGTAAAAACACAATAAAATTAATTTTATCCAAGAAATGTTTTCTCATTTTTAATTTTACTTTAAATAATATACTGTATATTGACTAATAGTAAACTATGTAATAATGCTATAATGATTTACTCCTCTAATTTGTGATTATTTCACTCGATTACAAAAAAGAAGCATTAGCCTCATAGACACGTGAAGGATGACTGAGTCATCCTGAAGGATATCTCTTTTAAGTTTCATGTCTATCAGAATCTGATTGCTGTCTTTCTCATTGTTCACGCGAATAAAGGTCTTTTGCGCATTGAACTCTGACCTTTGTTTGTTTTCATCATGAGATGCATGTTTTAGTGCTTATCAAGGACGATTATTTATTATGCAGTCACACGACGGGAGATGCTAAGAGAAGGGGAGAGTTTGTTGGTAACAAAAGGATGGGTGGAGAAAAAAGCCGTCTCTTATCACCTTGAGGATATAACCATAATCAAATGTACATAAATTTAGCAAACTGTTACAAATTTGCTACAAATGTAGCAACAGTGAGATCTCTGGGCCCCTAAATCTATCATGAAATTGGAATGTGAATTTGCATCGGGAAATGCATTATTTTCCTGAAAAATATGAAAGAGAGACTTGTTGAATTTCTCATGCCCAAAAAAATCTAAGTGGAAAAATATATTTCTTGCGTAAAATATAAATATTTCTATAGCCGCGTAATCTCCCTAAAATATTTGAAATTTTAGGTGTTTATTAGTGGAACATGGCTCGTGTTGGATTGAGGGTAATGAAATCAAAAGAAAAATTTAAGAAGTACAGGGTATTATCATTTCAAATTAATGGTGTCCAATGTCCTGTCATTATGAAGGAGAAGGCGGAAATTATTTTTCTCATCGAAATTTGAATTGGTGACATTTAACAAAGGGCTCGAAGATCTGGAAATGCGAAGGACAATATTTTACTTTAAAAACTAATTCATATAACTAATTCATCCTCTAAGGAATTGTCCTATTTGTCTTATTTTATTAAAACAAAGAACTTCGCTTGAAAACATCCATATTTTTTCTTGTTGCCTATAATTAAAGTATTATTATCTTCTAAAGTAGCTACAATAAAGTAATAATAAGCCAAAAATGTCGAAGAAAATATTTCTAAAATTATCTCATCATAGATCATTTTAAATCTTAATGTGAGGATGTTTCTTTATTGGCTTATTTAAAAAAAAACGCATCGGTAATAAAAATTGCATTTTACATACTTATATCAGTAGCCAGGAAATACATGTTTTGCATTCCAAATTCATCCTTTTGGAACTTCAATTAAATATGTTCCAAATTAAGTTTGTCTTAGCTTTTTCAAAGAAATTTAATATTTATAATACCTATCATTACTGTCTAAAGTAGGATTTGGTGTGAAAAACGTACAGAAGGTCTTGAGAAAACAATAAAGATAAAATCTGTTTTTAAAATAAATCAATATTTAAAAATGATACATTTTTATACCTTTTAATGTTTAGTTTCTAAATTTGTATGTTCATTCAAAAGATGTCTACCGATTAATGTCTTTCATTGCCAACTTAAATTACTATGGTAAAAATAATACACGTAGTATTATATTATTCAAAACTAATACTAATAAAATTATGAAGTTACAGAAATTATATTGAAACTGTAAATTTAAGGTTAAATTGGGATAAAATATATCATCTTCATTTGATAAGATTGAATAAGGTTCGATAATGAAAATTCGAAATGCAAATCCAGCCAGTAGTCTATCGAAATAACCATTAGATGAAGATGTTGTGATAACTGTGAGATTTACGATAGGCGGAAACCAACCATTTCCCCAATGCTTCACGGTTCCTTGACCTTTACAATTCCTTCCGCAATTTTTCCTCTGCTCGAGTGCTCTCTAAATCTCTCAATTTCTTTTGTTTTCTCCACAGACGAGGCCCTCTGCAGCCACCTACGTAGCGTTTGCTATCTTGCAGAAAGCCTTGACCCAGATAAAGCCAGGACGGCAGTGCCCTGCGCCAGACGGTGCCCCACCGGCGCTCGTCCAGGCAAAAGACCCGGACAGCCGCTCGCAATGGGTGCACACACACCAATGGGGTGAGGAAAATGACTGTTTCTGAATGTATTCCGGTTGTCCAGAATCACTGAGCTTCGATGACTTTCTCCATTATTTTTAGACCCAAGTAGGTCGGTCACGATCACGAACTAGGATACAAATTCAAGTTCACGACTAGCATGAAAACCTTTCATTGCCATGGTCTACGGGATTTGAACGTATCAGACTTCTGATTATTATTTATATATTATTATACTAATTAATATTCATTAATTATTGTTTCATAATATATTGATTTAACTGAATTAGCTCACATAATGACATAAGGATATTGCTCCAAAGTTAGTTCCTGTTTAAATCCTGTTAGTTAATCAGCTGGTGTTTGAATATAACCAAAACATCCGTTAGACGATTTTACGGCTGAACTGTAAACACTCCACAATGTAATATTTCACCTCGTATACTCGTAGAACATAAACAGTTTCCTAATAGTGGGTGGCCAGCAAAATGTTAACTGAGAAAAAGTTATGTAAATGTTTATTTAGAATGACAAAAAATCGTAAAGAAGATATCTAAAAGAGAATGGCTAACCCTAAATTGGAGTTTTTGCTGAAAAAGCCGCGTTGTGTAACTGATGAAAACAAGGCTCATTCAGTTTTTTAACATCAAGATATTTTTTACTTCTCAAAAAATTTTAAATCCTGTATGTATCATAGTTAAATACTCCCATAATGGAGTCACATCTCCATTTTTATTGAATGTATAATAAAAACGGAATGCATACTAATATAAGACATTATTTAATATTCTATTACTTACGTATGATGATAACTTAATTCATGCAAGCTTGACAGATTCTTTATTTAGGATATCGTTAGACGTGAAAGAATGAAAATTTATTTCAAGAACTTACAAATTTTTTGTGGTTTCGGACTGGATAATTAGTTCTAACACTATTTCGAAACACTATTACTCACACTATTATTCGAAAAATACATATACGAACTCATGAAAGTTTTTAAAATTTTGTTTCATAGTGAAATCTAATTGAAATTCCCTTATTTTTCGTTATCTAAAGTATTGTTATCAGTTATCAGAAGTTAATTTCAGTTTTGAAATATTCACGAAATTCCAAATGATTTACGAATGCCATCTGAAACTGTCATTGGATCCTTTATTCCGTCGAAAGAAAAAGTATAGTTGAAGGTAGGTCATACAAGGCAATATAAAATGAAAGTGAATTCATTAATGTCAAGCCACCGAATTAATAAGATAAAATTAAAGTATGAGGCCAGAACGGAAAGGGCCCTTGGAGTATTCGACTCATTTCTTAAGAGAAAGGCTGATTTATATCATCTATTTTTTTTGGTAGTGAGACTGAGTTTATTTCACGAAATAAAATTAAATCACAAGTGGATTATAGGAATAAACAGGAATCCTCAAGTCACACATTTCTTGGAGACAGTATTTAAAGAGCTTACGAAACAGAAGCACACGGCGATGAAAACTCTATCTGAATATTCCAAACATATATTGTTAACTAACAATTACTACTTAAATTGACATTGAGAGCATTACAAAATCTGTGATTTTTGATGTACAGTATTGAATATATAGAAAAGAACATTTATTTTCCTTACAGCGCTGACGACAATCATCTAACACAGAAGAAAGGAAACACTAATGGAACAATTTTGATTTCCCAGAATTTCAGTGTTCACACACATTTTTCAATTCGTAGATATCAAGAGAAAATCACAACAAAGAGGCAGACAATCAGTCAGTCGATGTATTCCTATGTTTTAGCATTTTCTTCGAAGAAGTCAATTCTGATAATTCGTTAAATATAACTTTAATTCAAGACGTTTGGCGGAAAAATATGATCTAAGGTATAACGGCGGTGTGCATTAACCCTATATTACATTTCCCATCATATGCACAGTCACTTGTAAAAGTTTGTAGGCATGTCCTTTGTCGTTCTGTTGAAGAAATTATAACCCTGATACCAAGTGACGTATGTTTGATTATAGTTGTGAAACGTTCTTCATTTAACCTTTCATATTAAGATGTCTCTCCTTCAAGTGTCACTTTCGTGAAATCACTTTCTTTGATAGAAAAGTTTTAATGTTTAATAATCAATAGTCATTTGTTATGTTCGTTCTATAAACCTAAAGAAGAATGTTTTACATAAAACTATCTATGATAGCACTAATAGTTGACACAATTATTCTTAGTTATACGATTAGATAATAAAAGGCGATTTAGACTTAGAATGCTTCGACTTTACTACACTTAAAAATCATTTGCCTTACGAATTTCCTAGTAATATTCCCTTCTCTATTTTTTCTACATGTTACCGGACGGATACTTCAAAGTGTAAACTCCAAACAAGTTACTTTTCGTTTCTTTATTTTCTAAATTAACCTCTGCAGTATTGATTTTGAAAGACAAAGGTTTTTTAGCAGAGGAAATTTTCTTCAATGGGCCTCACCCAGTTTCTAAATTTGCGGTTCTCTAGGGCGTTGTAGAACACGCAATTTGAGCGCACCACTTTCTAAACCAACGCAGTTAAACTTTTTTTACCTGTTAGTCGTAGGAGTGTTATAGTTTCACGCAATTTTTTTATGCGGAAATATGCAGGATGTATTTTTGCACAATATCCTTGTAATCGTTTTGTTTGTGCAATAAGAATTGATGAAGTCATCTGTCATTGACCGCAATGTTTTTTATAATAATGAAATGTGAAGTATATCAGTGAATGAGGTGTAATTATGTGTCAGTAGAGTCAAGATAAATTTACTTTTGACAAAAAATTTCCTTTCTTAACCTAGATAACTTTTGAGTAAGATTCTCTTCGTAGAGAATATAACGCAGTAAATTTACGTGGAGAATCTCAACTTAAATGATACTTAGAATATAAATGGAAAATTATCTCGAATATCGTTGTGAAAATGACCCACTCACTATCCAGTGATACACTTAACACTTTATTACCTTGAAAAACATGGTAGCGGAATGTTTTATATGCTTGCTTACCAACGCTAAGCCCCGAATACAAATTTGTATTTTCTTGTTATGGAAAGGGTGTCTACGTTCTTCCATTGCTGGGTTCATTAAAATTTGTATCCATGAAATGAACGGTCATAGGATTATAAAAAAAATAATAAAATACTAATTTCTCCGAACAAAAATTCCGAAAACGGGCACTGATTCTCTATTTTCCACCCTAATACATTTCAACTCTCCAAACACTACAAATGAATACACAAACGCTAAAACATACATTCATATTATGTATCAGTATCCGTTTTTATATAACTCAATTGTATCGATAGATATCGATATCTACATATCCAGTGAAGAAAGTCTATTTGCTAAGTCAAATTTTAATTCCTTTTTTTTGACCAAATGGTGCATTTTTCATTTGTTGTTCATTTTTTAGCAGGACGAGGGCAACTTTCTCTTTAAAATGGTCAGTCATTTGCATGTATTGATAAAGTGTGCAGGAAGAAAAGCCCCGGTCAGTGAATATACATGTTTAGAAATAAAATATAGAGGATTTCCCTTTCGTTTTATAGTGTGTAATGTGTGTTTTCTGTTCTTCAATCTATTTCTAAAAATCATCTAAAATTATGTGTTTAAAATTTCATGATAAGCTATTACTTTCATTGCATCATTTTTACTTAGATTCTTATCTGGAAAAGTGGATAGCGCATTTAAAAATCAATCCACGTGTGAATTTAACTTTAATATATTTTAACTAGAGACACATTTCTTATTCTATCCTCAGCGTGTCCGGCTCTTTCTGCTTAGTGAACGACGACCCACCATATTGTCCATCCACCGCAAGATCCGCTGGATTTGGAGACAGAAGATGTTGTATTCTAAAGTAACGACTCACGAAAAGTCCGCTTTGAACATCATTCACATCAATTTCATCTCCATTCATCAGTGTGGAATAAGAAATGCAGTAACATTGCCAGGGGTAGAAATCACCTTTAAGAGGTTTTTCAGCAATGATCTCATCTTTCCATCAAAACGGAATCATATCTGAAATTATCATCGTCATTCATTTTCATCCTAACATATTTCTGTTACATCATCGGACAGATGAATTTGTTGAGGATTCATCAGTATATTTTTTGTTTCATTCTATGTTTGTTTCTCATGGTCGAGAAACTTGGCGAGAAATCTATTTTTAGGTTATCACATGTTTTGTATAAGATATATTTTGTAATTAAAATTGTTTTTTCTTACAGGCTTCTCGTTTCATTTATCGTCCGATTTCGTAATAAGGTTTCGGAAAAGGCTCCTGGATAGTCAAGCGAAGCGTTCGACTTTGGTGGAAGCGGTCCGAGGTTTGATCCCCAGTGTGGGCAATTATGTGCTAATGATCTTAGCTGTCGAAGCACTTCTAAAAATACTATTCTAGGTTTTAGGATATTTGCAAGCGATGGACATATTTCTAATGCTGTGATTTGATTGAGCAAGCTTCTTGATGCGTTCAAGAGATGGGTGAAAATGGTAGATGGAATTGGGTTGATACATGGCAAAACTTTGCCATTGGTTAAAACTTTTCGTTATAATTTCTCGCTTAAATACGGTTGATCAAAGTATCACATTCATGAGATTTCCCTAACGCAACGTGTCTTTGAGGCAGTGTAACAAAAGCAGCTGAAATTATCTTGCATAATCTTTGAATCTAAGATAAAAAGTGGAAATCACTTAGATTTAATACTATCTACTGTGTCTTTGATTCCCACGAACAGTACTTTAACCTGGGATTACGGAAGTGGTGGCGCTAAAAATTTTACCGGAATGCAAGTAACTCATATGCTAATCCATCTTCTGTTACGCAAATTTTAGCACGAAATTCCGGGAAAGGGAAATCGGCCTGGGGGGTCCGTGCAGTGTGATTGCTCTATTAAGAACGCGGAAATAGACCGCAGAAACGATTAAGCCATAGAAAATTATAGAGTCTGGAGGGATAGAGTGAGGAAAGGTTCTACTTTATCGCTCTATCAAAGAAAGTAGTGCGATTATGCTGAGGAGGCTCAGTAACTCAATTTAGTTCTCTTTCAGATCAGTCTCAACCATGTGAAGAGAGAACCATGGCTCAAATTTTTGTGATGATATAATTAAAGCCATTGAAAGAATGATTGGTAAATTATATTAAGCATTCCAACGTGGAAATTTTATAGTCTTTGTGTATGTATGCTTCGTCGGAGATTTCAGTGAAATTGACTTTAATAAGGCTCTTTACCTTGAATCGCGATTTCAAAACTCTTATAATATATGTCAATGTTAGTTGAGAATGTTTCTGTATTTTGATATTTCATTAGGTTATTGAACCCAGTGGTATAATGAAAAGTCTAACAATACATCATGTTCCATTTTAAGTTTGCAATATAAATAGAGTAATTATAAGTTTATCCAAAAATTCTCATTGGAACCTAAATTGAAGCAAAATTAAATGTTTGAAAATATGTACTACCTTACGGACATTGCTCAAATTATTGATACGAAATAGTAAAAATACAATTATCAACATTTGAGTAATTTACTCAGAAAATAAATATAAAGTAGGTTCAGTTAATTTTATATAGTAAATTTGTTTGTTTAAATGAAATTTGGTCCACTGGATCTTTTACTGAAAAGACAACACAAGTCTTCCTATGTTCACATACTATTAAAAATTTATACAAAATTATTGTATTATTATTATTATTATGTGTACCAATGAAATTCGATTTCTTGGAGACAGAGTAAACAGCCTTGTGAGTAACAATAGAGTCATAAATCGTTTCTTTAAATTAAGTTAATGATCTATCGAATAAGTTTCAAAGTGCCTCGATGTTAACAAGTACTGGAAATTTCCAGCACATACTAAAAGGATTCAATCAGTTTTATGACATATGTAAAGGATAATATAAAATACATAATTAGTTACTGATTTATAAGCAATGATTTACACGTAGTACACATACTTGAATTTAGATAAAGAATCGAAAGAGAAAACCGGCTTACCTCCGGGCCTTCTGGAAGTCCGCTTGATGCTGTGGAATATTAGATGCCCTATGAGTTTCCGGGAATGGTGCCATATTCGATAGACCCTCTATAACATGCCAAGTCACATATAAGCAGAAGTGATTGTTCTCTTTTGGTAGCTCGATTGGTTAGGTCATCGGTTCTTAAACTTCAGGTGGCTCAGGACCTCCTTCTGCAATTTTTTAACTCCTGTAATTGTATGCTTTCATATGCACATTGAGATTTTATTTAGATTGCAATTACTACTAAGTAGTATTAGTCTGGTTATTCCGTGGTCCGCGATTGAGAATCACTGGGTTAGAGAAAACACATAGCAAGTGGATGGTTGTAAGTTCTTAAGTTATAAAAAAAATTATATTAAATTTCAGCATACATTTTTATGAACACTCAAGACTACGATTGATCCCATGCTTCTAAATTGAAAATTTATTGCTTTGACTCTAAAAGTTTCATAATTCACTTCGAGAAGGACACTTAAGACTTTAATTCCAAAAATGTCCTTTTATTTCTTATAGTGTAAGTATTTGAAAGATTTTTTCCATTTGCCTCACTTTAACACTTGGTAACACGCAATTACGCTGCTCAAGTTTCATATTTTCTGACGGAAACAGTAATTTCGGTTCGTAACCTTTAATTAACTCACTTGATGCGAGTGGTCAAATGTTTTCAGCTACTCTTTAGAGGTATCGGGCTTCGGAACAACTTTCATCCGCTATAAATTGCGCACGATAATGAATTTTTGCCGGAGGCCGCACAATAAAACCCGGTGGATTTTTCGGTTCAAAAGTTTGCCATTCACTCTGTAGAATACCTTTGTGAGAATTTCAATGCCGTCGGATTTCAAAATAATCCTTCAATTAATCCTTTTAGAGGTACCATATAAAGTGTAAGAGGCATGTAATGGAAATTCGCGACCGACAAGGCGATGCGTCGACGACTCTCAATGCTTCACATTTTAGGTCAAAAGGGAAATTTAGCAGGTCTTCCATGAGTCACTAGCCAATTGCGTGTAGATTCTCAGAAATGCGAAAACGATCTTAGAGACATTTCTATGATTAAATGTTTTGAGATAAGTATGAAACTAAAATTAATGGAATTGGGTCAATGAGACACTTTTATAAATCGATTAGGGTTACGAACCTGCCCTCTTCAGGTAGTTCATTCATTTAGTGAGTGATACAAAAACAATTATGGAGAATGATTCAGGCAAAAATTAATTGCTTTGATTTCCATTTATGAAATTATATAATTGATCACCTCATTAATGCCGGTAATCTTTTACTCTTTGGAAATTCAAGTAATACAAATATATTTTAATATATTTTTGTTTTTAATATATTTAAAATATATTATATGTATAAAATCAATCTCTGATACGAAATATAAAGAATTCAGCGGAGCATCAAGAATTCCAGGCATTGAGAGTTTTCGTCTGAGCATGAGTAAGAAATGTTATTATGATTATTTTGGAGATATACTTCTTATCTGTGATACATCCGCCATATTCTCCGATACCATACAAACTAGGTTTGATGGGTTGAAAATCATAAATTATGAAATAGCCACAGAAGGGTGCGTAAGGAACTTACAGACTGCTGTTAATTCCTTAGCTTGTGTTCATCATCATTCTTCTTAGAATTAAATCTCAAGCAGGGATTTAAATTCGGATATTCGATAAGTTTTTCAGTGTTCCTGATAAAGTTTCTCTTTCATTGATTTTAACCAATTTCGAGAAATTCTTTCAAAAAACACTCATTTTTTTAAATTTTAATATCCTCATAACTAAGAGAGGTGATTTTTTACCGCAAATGTTACGCCCATTTCCATGAAAATATAATACATATTTTGAAATTAACGGGGGAGGTATAGTTGAACGAAAGGTTATCATATCCTTTTTAAAATATGTTTAAAATATTTTCAGTTTAAAATCTTATGGTTATTTCATTAAAAATCTTTGAAATAATTATATTTACCGTCATAGAATATTGAAAACCTAGTATATGTGTGTACTCGAAATTTGATAAATTAGCGTTGAAAGGCATAATTATTCACGCACATATTGATTCTGTTTCACGAAAAAATACCTGATTAGCTATGAGATATAAATGTTAGATTTATTTAGAAGGAAATCAGAAGTTACCTGATAAAAACACCCAATGTATTAGTGTCAGTGCTTTATCTGTTCCTTTTGTGAATGAAAGCAAAATGTTGTACAAATACTTCCTAAGCTCAGCACGCATTCCTAATTGTCAAAGCAAAAAATATTATGGTTATCTCAGAAAACAAGTCAATATTTTACGCTGGAAGTGTAATACTCGATGAAATGGACTCTTGAATATGAAAGAGGAAACGATGGTTTACTTAGTTAGCTGAACGTGTGTTTTCACAGAATGTTGAAAGATTCGCTGAGAGATAAGAGACACTTTTTCTTGAAAGATTACTAATTTTCGTGCCAAGTTTTACTAGTTTTTACGCTTGGAGACCTCCAATTATTGCTTCATCCTTGGTAAGCGAAAGGGAATTGTGAGAATTTTTTGAGGGACATTCTTTGACAGGATATTAAGAGCATGAATTCTAGCACAGAAGTCCAAATTTAGGCTTATTGCGTAAGCAAAAAGTTTGGAGTAATGTCACGTTTCATTTTGAGCTTTACTATTCAAATACTTGTTTGTGCTTTTTTGAGTGTTTTTGCGAACCGCATGGATTAAAAGAAGAAGAAGAAATGTGTATCCGATCTTATTTGAGGCATTAGCATACTCCAAAGTTCTTATTTTATTTATTATTATTAATCATAAATCAAATAATAAAATATAACTGGTTTTTGCATTAAATAAATAATAAATACAATTTCCATTTGAATACAAGTGATATAATAAATGAATAAAATTCCCAACAAAACAAGAGCGAGCATTCTCCAAAAGATTGCCTCAAAATGAAAACGAATTACAGCAACATAATTTATGTTTTGCCAAATTTATCTTCAGGAAATCACCCATATTTTTATTTAAAATATTCCACAAAATGGATGTTCTAAGCATGCCATGATGTAAAGTGAAAGTTATGAATAAGGCACAGCTTATACATTGATAGACATAATATTTTTGCTGACTTAAGAAGAAATCCTCAAACAATCCTTTTTAAATAGCTTAACACATGCAAAATTGAAATACAGTAACGAAATATCAGGCTTGGATAATCTTTTCTTTTTAAATCGCAGCAGAAATTTAGCGCCCGCTGAGAATCCGCTTATTTTGAGGACATGCGTAGTTCACATCGTATTTTTTTAGTTTTGAAACTGTTATGAGTGAAAAACAGAAATTCGAACCTTAAAGAACGTTGCTCTAAAAAGGTTTCTTCTTTCTTCGAGTTAGGTAATCTCACAGGTCGTCAGTTCAACCCAGTTGCAAAATCTTTGACCTTTACAAACTATCCTATGAATACTGATATTATTTCCGCAATACTTTGTCCCCAGCTATTTTTTAAGAAATAAGATATGGTTAAAGTTCGGAAAACAAAATTTTAAAGGAAATCGTAAAATAAAGATCTTTCCGGGAGAGTAAGGTAGGGAGAGCGATTTCAAGGAAATCTGCGATTATCTCTTCTTTTACAGCTTTAATGTGTTTCTGAATAAAAAACGTTGAGTGGAAAACAAAATTGGATCGCTTACGGATATATGGACAATATACGATACATATTGTTTTATGAAATAGTTTTGCATATAAAATTTAAACTACTTATAATGCGCTTAACGAAAGTAAGTCCCATCTCTGCTAGACTAGTGTAGGAAATTTTTCTAATTAAAAAACAAACTCCTTAAGAAATTTTGAGAATTTTCCAAGCTCTCGCAAAAAAGACGTTGTTTGTCTTTTAGCGCAATTTAATTAATAAATTATCAGCAACTACTTGTATGCTTTACTTACAAAATATTTATGATAGTTAATCTGTTCATATTACTTCTCTATGGAACTGTGTTAATAGTTTTCGGCTACAAAATAAGTAATGATTATTTGTTTGAAAATCATAACTTTATGAAATTTTAACTTTCGCAACCAATTATTTGATTGTTAATTTCTTTAATTCTGTAAAAAGTTATTTCCTTTAGTTATTAATTCTTATCCTTTAATTATTTGATTAAATTCATACAACCAAGTCATATTGCTCTCAGGCAGAGTAAGAGGACTTGTTTATTTTTACATTCACCCACTCCTTATACCTCATGTCTGTAATTTTTAGAACAGGCATGACTTATTCTTAGTGCACATTCAAAGTTGAGTCATCGACTTGGGAGGTAACTGTCCTCGAGCTCTACGACCCTCAGGTCACCATGTTTATGCACTTTTGTTCATTTTCCTCCATAGAACTCAACTCCCATCAATCACCGTCAACCCCATGGCCTCAGTCCATCCGCGTTCCCGAATAGATTAAGATTTTGCATCTCTTCAGGAGTCCGAATTATTTTAGCAGTGAATACAACGGCAGTATTGTGTCGTTGAGACTGCTAACAATGTAACACGCCGTCTTATCTTACTGCCTCGTTTTCTTTTGTTGTTTCCTAAATATTCTAGGGTGTGTCGTAACTGTGACGGCGAAAGAGGCATCTCAGTAAGTGGACCCAATGGTATTCTCTGAGGAACTCCAATCCTACCTCTACACTCCCTCGCTTTGGTCTTCAAATGTAGTCTCCTCTACCCAAAGCGCCCTTCATTTTCAATTCAAGTCAGCCTCGACGTGTTCCTTGCGCATTAAAACTGCCTTGGGCCAACTGCGGCATGCACAGTTTTCAGGGACGTCTTAGCGCAATATCCGTGGTCTACGAAAATAATGAGGGCGATTTATCAGCGATTTTATTTCGTGAATGTGGTAATGCTCAAAGCCTTACCATATTTATGGATAACGATTTTTCGTGGATTTCATGACATTGGAGTAACGGGCAGTTTTTCGTGAGTTTGATAAAATCTGTAATAAGATCCGGAAAAACCGAACCTCGCACAAGCAATTGGTGTAAGTGGTTGCTGGATATTACTGATAAGAATGGGCACATGTGAGTAGCTTTTATCATTTCTATTAGAATCTCGATTCTAATATCTTGAATCGTTTACACTTTTACTTGAGGGCTCGAATTGGAAGGACGTGGTTGTCAACATACTTGTACTTTTTACGCCTACTTAATTAAAATTAACATGCTTATGGACCCACACACATATGCGAAATCAGCGTTGTATAACTTGTTTTAAGCCAGAGGAGCAATCAATGAGTCTCCTCGGTGGCTGGAATCAATATTGCAATATCAGGCAATAAAAATTTTGCAAAGCAAAAAGTTAATTTTTAATCTGCTCTCGATTTTATTTATTATTTACTACTTTTCGGTTACGCTCGATTAAGCCTTATACCTGTTCATCAATATGCGCGAAGTTTATGCAAGATGGAGCTCTTACGAAAATGAAATTATATACAGAGCCAAAGATAATTCCGTGGGTCTCCAACTGCCCAACCCTTGACCTAGTTGGTCTTTAACAGATTTACTTACGAGACGAAAATCATAAATGGGAGCCATAATAATATTGTTAATATATTTCAATTCTTTAATTTAACTTATAAATATTGAAGTACGATTAGTTGCGCTTTAGTGGAGCTCAATACATATACGCATATTTCGATAATCTGAAAGCATAGAGCCAGTGACATTTAAAATTAATCTCATTTGATCATAAGAGAATCTTGCCCCTATCCGGAATAATCTAAGTCTATGTATAACTGGTTTTAATGCGCTAATTATTATTAAATTAAATTTATTATTTGATTTTATTTATGAAGACCATGTGGAAACAAACGTCTAGAAGGAATTTCTGATTTATGAATTGGATTCTGGATTGCTTGCGAATTTGAGCCACATCATCACAACTGACTGTATTGAATTTGCCGCTAGATTTGAGTGTAAGATTAATTTGTATTCTTTTTAGAAAAGACTTAATAAAATAACATAGCAAGCCATGTCCCAAAAATAAAATATCCTGAGGAAAAGTTCAAGAAATATATCGAATTATAAGTTAAGAAATAAATACGCAAAAAACACGGACTTATTTTCATCAAGCATAGGAAATGCTAACCCTATTCCATCAGAATTCCGTGGACAAAGACGGAAGCTTAGTCATGATTAGTAGTAAGAGAGAATACCATTAACTGAGACGCATGTTAAACTGAAATCGAGGAAAGATAATTACCGCTGAAATGAGAATTAGGCCTTTGACCATCTGCAGTTAATTGGTCGAAGATATTTGAAGGTCTGGTTCCGCTCATCTTACAGCATCGACGGTATCTACACTCACAGTTCCATAACATCCATGTCAAACCTCAAACGACATCTGCTTGTACAAGATCAATTCTAAGTGAGCAATAAATGCCAAACATGAAGCAGACGAATGAATAATGGTGCCTCAATAAGCATGTTATTTCTATTCCTGTCTCGAGCTTGGCGTAAGATCAACGCTCTCTCCTCTTCTCACCATGCTTTCTTTCTACCGCTAGCTGGAAATTGACCAGCAAAATTTTCTCCTAACTCCCATTAATGAATGTGTAATTTTCATCACATTCCTTTACATAACTGTCCACTTGCTCCCTGTCTGCAAACACCGTAACATTGCACGAGTAAAGCGATGAGATAGCGCGATATGTACCGCTGTACCCGGAATTTTAAATCCATGTCTTTTGCTAGAAAAATACCGGTTAGTGTTCCGTTTAGCAGCTGTCAAAAACGTTTGAGAGTGTCCCTCACGAAGCTGGAGAATGCAAACATTCTTGAGCTCTCAATTCAACGGAGGTTCGGTTCTGCACGAGATAATTCGTTGGAGGCCGAAAAAGCACCTCGGCTCTTATTTTTTTTCTCCTTCCTAATGTCGCTGCCTCAGAGGTAGTGAAAGCGGCCTTGGGAAATATTTTCGTAAAAAAATACTCCCAAACCGATTCATGTCCTAACCGCTAGTAAATTATTAATTGAATTAGCTAATAATCTAAGGATTCACTCCGAAAACGACACATTTCATAATGACAAACAATGATGCGATAACGTAGCATGTGGCGAGAATAAAGGGTTGCGCCGACGACATGAAACACAATTTGGTAACCGTGATCGTAAATCGCCGTGTTTGAATAATGAAGAACAATATGCATACGAAGAAAAAATTCGGCACTTAAATGATTGATACAAGTTTATAAAATTTCGAGAAATTATCATAAGAAACTCTTGAGCAATCACTCTGCAAGCAAACAGACCTAAATGATGGTTTTAGAAGTTGATGAGGTATTATCTGCATGGAGTAAAATTAATATTGAAATATTTAATGCTAAATTTAGGATACATCGGCGTTCAAGGTAAACAATTTAGACTTGAATGATATCCTGATGCACAATGGAATAATTTGGGCTATGGCAATTAGTTGGGAGCTTTCGATTCATAAAGTTGAGTTGGGATTTTTTTTTAATTTTAAAAAGCAATATTACGCGGTCATTAGACGTTCAAAACTTTCATTGCAAACTTGGTCTTTATTATTCCATTTATCCGCATCTCGTGAAAGCTATAAATGAAACTTTTAAATGCCGAAACATCGCAATCATAAATAATACAAATGCAGTAGTAGCAATCGTAAGTTCATTCACCATTTACTCATATTTTTCCTTTCACAATTGAAAATTTTGTGGGAAAATCACGAAAACACCCTTAAGCATGATTAATCAAGGAAGCCCTGTGTGTGTTTAGTATTGTTTTTATTTCTTTTATTTTCAGATATTCTTAACTGATAGCATTGTAGAAAGTCTCGCATAATCATATTTTCTTATATAGCAGTGTTGGTATAATTGTTGTTATCTAGCGTAGTCAAAGAAAGATACTTGCATTTATGTCAGGAACATGCTTAACTCGTATATCGCTGAAAATTTATCGTACTTCATGAAACTTCTGTTTCTTCCGCTTCAGCATTAGGCTTTACCTGTTGCATCCTTCGCCCTTGCTATTTGCTCTCTCACGTTTTTATTTAGTCTTCCAGGCGATCTTTTTCCACATAGTAGGTAATTAAGCATCTTCTTAGGTATTCTTTGTTTGCTCGTTCCACGTAGATGTTCTTTATATTTATTCACTTCTGTACTCTGTTTACACTATGCTCTTTGATTTACTCATTTAAACTGTTTTTTCGCAAATTTCTTGTATAATCTCCTGAGTTCCCGGTTATTTTTTTCAAAACTCTCACGTTTCAAAACTCTGATTGTTGTACCTGTTTCTGTTACTGCCAAATTTTCACTACTATGCATTATACTGGGGGTAAAGAAAACTTTAAAATATTTTTTTAGCGTTCCCTGCTTTGCTTTGTACTTTGTCTTGTATTGTGCAGTTTATATATTTCAATCGTAAATTTTTTCTAAGGCTATTCAATTGTCGATTGATGTAAGGTTTCCTAAGTTGCTGAAGGAATTCATCCGTTCAAACCTCTCAATATCAATTACTTTTCTACTAACTATAAGTTCTTTTCCTCCAAAATCTATCGCTTAAGTTAGGATATTTTGGGATTATAAATTTATAAATTAAAACCTTTTTAAGGTAATATACAAGATTGCTTTATTATGGAAATAACGGTTAATTTATCCAATGTCGAGGGAGTACAGTTATGCGTATTAACATTTGCTTTCTGTTTGTAGTACCGTGGCACTTGTGTTGACACTGAACGCTCATAACAGAAGCAAGAAAATAATTCAGAATGAATGTCAGCTGTCCATTAAGAGCTGAAGGAAAAACTCTTCCGGAAAAATCAAAAATATCGCCGAAAGAACAATGAAAATCGACAGGTCACCTAGGGCTTCATTAATGCTTTTTTCACGACTCCTTCCATCGGCTTCCAAGTGACCTTCGCTAGCCAAACGCTAATGTATTTTTTCCATTCGCTTCTTCTCCACTTTCTCAATCGTTCCTTCGTCTTTGGCACCCCCTTCTGCTCCCCCTTCCAGGTCACCCATTCGACTCCCTCCCCACGAGTGTCCCTACTTTCCCGTCTCAGTCTCACACCTCGCACAGGGGATACTCCCTTCTTGTGGCTCGACGTCGAGTCTCAATTTTCCCAGTCACAAGCACGGGGATAGCCGGACGTCTAAGACGACTCGAGCTCCCCTAGTCGATGGAAATGGAGGGTGCACCGCATACGAAGCGAGGAGGACGGCTTTCCAGGATAACCCCCTTTTGGTTTCCCTTAGCTTTGGCCGCTTGCGTCAACGGTGAGTACGAGCCAGAAATTTCTAGCGTTCAATTGGCAGTGTACCTGTTTACGTAGTTGAAAAATGACAAGGATACCTCAAGCCGCGTTGTGAGCCAGTGGTTCGTGGATCCACAGGAGCAATCGAATGGCAGCTGGAGTAGATACAGTTCATTCAGATGCTTGAAATTCTTAGTATTAAGCAGATAATTAAGTTTTGTTACGGAGTTTTTGACTTCGATTGAGAATTAGCGAGTTTACTTCACGGAGAAAATATCCCGCCTAGATTTGGTTGTTCACTTAAGAAGCTACGTTCGGTTCCAATTCGTATCTCCATCTAAGCAGGATACTTCCATCTGCTCCTATAGCATGCTATTTCGCCGGTTTTGAGAGAGAGCGCGAAAAATGAGGGAATAAGAAAAAATTATTTTGAGTTCTTTGTAAAAGATAACTCTCAATAAATGATGAAAATAAGTAGAAGGATGATGCTGAAATTAAAAGGGTACAGTTTGCGGTCCGGTTTGCTTTAAATATTAACTTCCTAGGTTTTGTATTGTTCGGAAAATAGGTGAATATTTAAGAGTTAAGAAAAGAGGATTTTTTTCTTATTCTACCATCAACTAATTCACGTTATTCATCGACGGCTGAAGTTTCGGTGTAATCACTTCACAAGTGGAAAATGGTGAAAATATTCGTTTTTAAGGATGAATTCTATCGAATGTCTATGGAGGAAATTCAAAATTAGTAGAAGAAATAATTCTCTAATTCCCATTTTGAAATCGAATCCTTACTCAAGTTTATAATAATAATAGAACTCTGTGATAAATCCTCTGTATTTATCTCAATCGTATAGCGTTGAACTAATAAACAGACAAGGAAGTTCGCCGTGTTCTTTTTTAAATATAGTGAACTCTGTATCCTCGAATGTAGATTTTTTAAAATGCATAATACATTCCAAAGTAAGATAATTCCACGTAAATTATTGTTAGAAATGTTCTCGAGCCGATCACTGAAAGTAGTCAAAAGCTATTTTGATTTTAGAATAGATGTTAAAAAAAACTCATTTCATACTCGATGGTTAGTTTGAGAGAAATCAGTTTAATAATTGATTTTGTTGCATAGATAGTCGACCGTCGTAAAAAATCTCGACTCAATTTACAGAACGAATTTTGGCGGAAATGCCAAAGGATTCTTCTTTCTTCGGTATTATTCATTTCTGTAATATATATATTGAGAATAATGTAGAAAGATTTGAAACTATGTTGATTATTAATTTCAACCTTGTTGTTTATACTTAAGCTTGCGAAACTTTTTATGGGAGGACGCAATGAAAACAACTTCCTGGAGCTTTTGGAGTTATTTTACTTTGTGATAAGAAGGCTAAGAATAATTTTCGTAAGATATTTTTGGTTTTATTTCCTTCTTGAATATTTTTGGTACTGAAAAGAAAAGTTTATTGCTGCAGGTTGTATCTTTGTGAAAGAAATACATGAGAAATATATCGCTTATGTCAAAGAAACTGGAAAATCATTTTATTTTTCCGATGTTGAATGCAACTGTAATTTTATGACCGCTCAACTAACTTTCTAACGTTTACCTGAAAGAACAATCACCGCTTCCTGCACATTTACAAATGGTAGGGAATTTTGAATTAGATGTTGTGTGGTAGCGTGAGTCGCCGTGCTCTCCAAGTGAAATCACGGTCACTGCCGCCAAACCGGCAGACTAAGAGAGCGAGTTGAGGCAAAATATAGAGAAAACAGCAGTATTGAGTCTCGCTCAAAACCTGAGAAAAATTTTAATCAATCATTGTGCAAAAAGACGACAATGGCTGCAGTATTAGAAGTTGAGTGGTTGGTTTTGCACGTAGTAAAATTGTTTGATTGATTTGATTACATATTGAAAATTTGAATTTTTCTTCATTAAAAGATTTTAAAGAAGATCGTTTTCAAAATGAAAACGAATTAACCATAACTTGAATCTTAAAATATTTAGGATAACACATAATCCTAACCCAGTATTTCATCATTTCATCCCTAATTAGGGATTTAGATTATAATCGCTAAACCTTATCCGCAAAAATAAAAGCATATAACCCTAAGTTTAAATTATCCTTCGTTTGATGCTTTGTAAATTAAATAATCCATATTGTGAATAATATTCTCATAGGCTTTAAACGGTATTATAGAGCATCCGTTCAACTATGATGAAACATTTTGTTACCTGCAATTTAGTGTCAATATTATAAGTATGCTGAATATCATGGACCTATGCAAGTAGCTCTGAAGTGCCTGCTAGAGGGAGGTTTAATAAGCTGGCAAAGTGCCATGAAAAAAAATAAATGAAAGGAGAATCGTCATGAATAACTTTTGATGGGAATCCAATGGGTCAGCGTGCTTCGTAAATTACATTCGTGAGAATGATAGGTGGCAACAATTACATCAGTCAATACATAAGTCATGCATCATCATTACATAAGTCAATTTCGGCGGCGATGAAATTGAACAATTTACGACAGGAAAAAGTAGTTCGTATTTAATTCGCCGAGTAAAATTAAAAGGATCTATAATTATATGTTGAAAACACGTTGTTAATAATATATAGTATATAATAATATATAGTATAGTTTATAGTATAGTAGTAATATTAAAATTTTAATTTAAATGCTAGGTGATCCCTGGAAGGGGGTACTCTGTACCAAGTTAAAAGTGTGACTTTTTAAGATTACGATATGAATAAGTAGTAAGGCAAAGGATAAAAGAAAAATTATCACAGTGCGATACAACTTCTGTTTCGATATAAAGGTGGTTGAAGTTGTGATCCAAAGATAATTATGCTCTAGGTGTCGGCTCAGTAAAGGGTTTCTGATTTGAAAAGGTAAAAGTATTACCTGGAAAACCTCCAGCCGCAACTGCCTTACTGAATGTTTGCAACAATAAATTGCGGTAGAAAGTTATCTAGTCTGAGTAGATGCATTTCCTTTTCAGGAGATAATACGTGAAGGTAGTAATTCAGAGCCAGTTTGGGAGCAACTTGCCTCCACATTCAAGCGAAAAAAACAGCTCATGCAAACTCCTCCAAAGCGTTTATTTTTTTTAAGAGTATCATATCCGTCGCTTTTACTCACTGCCGATTTTTACGATATTCTCAGCTCGCTGCATTCCTTCTTGCGTAACTCAACGGCTTGCATAAGGAACTGAATGGAGGACGTTATTATCTTGGGATTAAAATTATCTGGTATTACATAATTGTTTTTGTACACACGATGTTTACCATAAATTAGAGTGGAGAGTTGTGTTATCTGTATGCCTTCTATCGAAGTTAGCTTTGCAATTTTGTTAAGATCAATTAGATTATAACGAAAGTTTTTATTTGATATTAATTTCCGTTTTCAGGCATTTCCTTGGGCTAACTCTTCTAGTTACTATTCTGTTTGTCTATCTTACTATCATAACTCGATCGATAACATCATGCCGTAGTTATGTCGTTTATATTGTTGAAAAATAGAATCTCTTAGAATTCAATCTGTACTTTAATCTGAAAAATATAAACTGAAATATTAGTAGTTTTGGGCCATCCTAGCCTTATCTAGTCTACCTTACCTAGCATCCTAGTCTTATCAAGAGGTGTCACTTTATGTGGCTATGTTGGTTCTCCAAATTAAAAATATTGTAGGATTTAACAATAATATTTCTCAGAAGTTCATTAAATAACATGGTGACAGCTATATTCAATATTCTCTTACCATTGTAAGAGAACCTTAGATAGTAAGAGTGAAGGAATAATGTTGATGTGCTTTCTTCGGTATTTCTTGTCATAAGCAACAAATTTTCATTGTTTTTCAAAATATCGTGAAAGAACTAAAGCGAACATTCTCCGTTCACTATTTCTTATGAATTATTGAAGAACACACGTACGGCTACTTCATTTCCATTTTTCCAACCGTGCAGTTTATGCAAGGTAGTTGTGTGATGCAACTATTTAGTGAATGAACAAATCTCTAGTCTTAATTAAATTGCTGTAAGATTTCTTACAGTATATTTAATGAACTTTGGAGATGAGGATGTGACAATCAGGTGTGTGAAGAATGCATTTATTTATAAATGGCGCTCATTCTCATGGGTAGCAAACCATGTAGGATGTCATGAGTTACCCATGGATAGCAAATAAAGCATGAAGGGAATAAGTTGATCATTAATCAATAGTCACGACCCTACGTCGGCCTACAATTACGCAGTAAAAGCGATTAAGTTTAGAATGGCTTCGTATTTATTCCTAGATAGCTATCCTACTGGTCGTCCTGTTCTGAAGGAGAGAAATCTTCCTTTTAGAGGCGAATCTCGCATTTACCCTGCGGTGGCACCTGCACCATTCCTTCAACCTTTTACTTTTTCTCTCTGAAGAGGAAGAGTACTCCAATGAAATCAGGTCGCAGCTAGTGAAGAAAATACTCGAGATCTACTTTTCCTCTGGCTGACGACCAAACTTATTAGCTTAAATCTTACTTCGTCTTTCTCTTTTCTTCCACGTGCAATTTATTCTTCTTTTTTGTTAATTCCACAAGAAATATGCAATTTTAATGGCATTGATATATCAAAGATTAGCTGCTTTTGAGTTTGGTACTAATATAAGATGTTAAAATCTACTTTTTAAGAACATCTTGAGTGCCAAATATAAGCTTCTTCCGGAATTCCTACATTTAAACCCTCAAACTGATTTGTCCGTATCCAGTATTAGACAAACAATTACAGAAATGAATTTACGTACGTGATACAAGCTTTATGTTTCAAATGCTGGAGCTTATCTTTTTTGGAAAATCTTGATATTATGTTATTCCAAAATCGATTCTTAAATCAAAATATGTAAGAAAAATTGTGCGATCGAGTTAAAAAACTTCTTAACCGTCAACGGCTTAAAAGTGATATTCCTTCTGCATTATCACCATTGTATTTCATCTGATTCCTCATTTTTAGTTATGTGATTATTTGCAAGGCCAAAATTGTGAGTTCCGCTAAGCTTTCGAAGTCTTCCAGTTCTCTGTCGCACTCTCTGAATCTGGAAACTCTCCCTTCTCCCTTTTGTTATCTGAAATGTTTCTCTTCTCACCAGCTCTCATTCTTTGGAAAAGTATTTGACAATGCATGTTTTCTCATAACTTGTTCCATTGAATGTGAATTCCTATTTTTCTTCATTTTATTTTCACCTTTTTTTACAGGATAGCATGTCCGTTTCCAATATAATCAACCTTTGTAATGATCTGATTTCCTCTCCATTCTCGTATTTGATGACGTGAAAACATGTTACGAATTGAAATTCTAGTGCTCGGGTATTTTCCCCCTTTTAGGCAGTACTCACACACGGACTGTCATACTTTTCATATGCTATGGCCTTTTAAAAGGTGAATTGGTTCTCAAAATTTTCAAAAATACCACTTTGTAATATAAGTATAAGCATCTCTGATATGCCATGTCTATTGGGGGATTAACTTGTAGAAATTATAGCGTTTTACTTATTCATACTACCAAAATCATCCTAATAAGAATGGCATTTTTTGCGATTAATATTACCTGTTTTATTTTCTGAAAGTAAGATAGTAATGAGACATTGTACGTGTCTATTTAAAAACGTGTCTCGTAGATAAAACTTTTAAATTTAATCTGGAAAAGTAGAAAAAGCTCCTAGAGATGTCTCTAAATAGTATCATTGGGATTGCTAAGGTCAACAAAGGAAATTCCAGATAAAATAGATTCAGAAGAACAATTAATTTCATCCTCAATTTTCATTAAATCTGGAAACGACGCCAACCGTTTTCATTTAAAAGACATCGGCGTGATAATCAAAGGCAGTTTTTATTCAGGAGAGGTGATTTTAAGTAGCTTCTAGTGAGCAGTACGTGAATGTTTCATTTCAAAGAGAATGAGAAACGCCAACTGAGTATTGCAATCACGTCTTCAAATTCCTCATGTAACTGTTATATGTTTCCAACTTTGGAAGTGAATATTCCCTTATTTGAGCTCGTTTAGAAATATAACCTACTCACAGATGTATGTGGAAGCCCAACAAGAGCACTTCTATTGAGTATATATATGGTGATGAATATCAATGAACAACAGTATAATTTGCGCCTATTTGTAAATGTAACCCTGCTAACCACATTCTAGCGTACGGCAGAGGAAACATGCACCCTTTTGCCCGTTTTCCTTCCTTATCCTATTAGTGGAAAAATGATTCCTGATTTTTATTTTTACACCCGATATCTAAGCTCAGGCAGAAGGGATCGACTGAACTCTATTAGGTCTTCCGAGATTGAATTTTATATATGACGATTAGTTCACCTTAATCTGAGTTTTAATGTTTCCTCAGTTAAAATCTGTCATCCTTCGTTAAGCTGCATCTTGATAACGCATGATAATTTATCATAGAAATTTTTTAAAGAAGAGCGTGTTTTTGTTTGGCTCGGATCTTTTCCAGTTCGTCAAACAAGCACTCGTAATGATTTCCCATAAGCGTGCTCCAGCTGTGGTCCAACTGACTCAAAACGGCATAATTCTATGACTCCATCCTCTGACGATACGCTCAATGAAACCGTTTCTTGAGCATCTTTCTGCATATAGATTTGTTTAATGAGGAAAAAAATTCGTGAGCGAAAAGAATGACCCATTAGTCAGCAATATGGTACGTTAATTTTTGGGTTGAGCAATTCCATCGTCTGTTTGTATGTGTAGACAAGCTATTTACTATCTCATTCGGCTTAGAATGAGTAGAGAATTCTTGAATTAATTAGTGAGAAGAGAATCGCAAAGAACATTTGCAGTTTTCATTCATATAATTATGAAGTTAGATAAATATCAGCGATTTATATTTTAGTTACAGGGAAAAATTCCTAAATCGACCAATAGTAATACAATTAAGAGTTGCGAAAATAAATTATTTAATACAAGAATGAAAATAAATTTATTCTCTTAACATTTTAGGTCATTTAATTTAGCTCTATATTAATTATTATGTGACTACTGTGAATGATAAATAAATTATATTAATAATTGTAATGTAAACTTAATTTTCTAAATGATGTAGTTGTAAATGACTTAACGTCATAAGTTTGATATGTAAATTACTTAGTTCCTCACAGAGTACTGTCGTATCAACCGTCCCTGCAGATGCCCTAGTACAGGGTGAAATATGCATTAGAGAATCTAAGTATTTTACTCGATAGTTTTTCAGGAGTACTTTACATCTTAGTTTGACTATTGTAGCCATCAGTGGCCATATATATACATATATATCCATACTAACGTGAATCTTTATGATGGTGACAGAAATACAGACAATTTCACAATTTGTGGCCTACAAAAATCTGGAGTGCAAAATTTTGGAATACGTGTCTTAAAATATGATTTTAACATCCATTTTTATCAGATATCTCATATTTCCACTTCGCTACGCTTCTGAGATCACGTTCTTATCTTCGATCTCTCAAGCAAGAATGTACCTGTTCCTTTCTCTCATGTCCGGTCTTCAGACGTGTCCATGCTCTCATAAACGCTTTAATGGACTCAAAGCAAGGCAGCTCGAGTTATTACAATGGATTTCATATTGAAGTGTAATTGTCTTTAAAGTCAAGTTGTGACATGCGAATTGCTGGAAGAGAATCGAAAGTATACTAGTCAAATTATTTTCGTCAGATTATATTCATCTGTTTGATGATGGTATACAATTCCTCGATTCAAAAAGCAGAGAGTCAAATGTATGTTTATCTTAAATGTTTTGTCGTAAACATTTCCTAAGTTCAGCCTCGAAATGACCTAATCGCATTTTTTCTATTGGCTGTGAATAAGAAGTAAATATTAAATAAAAAGGGGATTATTAACCTTAAATACATGAAAAACCCCAAAACCGTCATAGGCCCCCTAAAATTTCTTTAAATGTTGAGTTGATTCTTCGGCTAAATAATGATGGATATAAATTTTGAGAATGTGATTGAGAACCCTCCAAAGGTTAAGTTATATAAGACATGGAAGGTTACTGCTGACAAGACTGAAACTACAGCAAGTTTTGTAGTTAATAAAAATGTAAAATATCCTCGACAGCCTTTAGCTTTCACTATCTTAATGCACAAGTAATTTATTTCACTATAAGATATATTATTTTAACATATTAGTTATATTTATCTAAGAATCGGTCGAGCCACTTCAGTATTTTTCTCGCTTTTTCATTCGTTAATTATTATTATTCTAGATCTAGAACTGATAATGGGAATTTAGTCTGTAAAAGTGATCTTTATCAAATTTTTATTGAATCAGAATACTCTCAATTCATTGGTGAAGATCTTTGCGAAGAAAAATATGACTATAAAATATTAGCGATATATTACAGATAAATATGGCTATAGTATCTAGAATAAATATCGGCAAAAGTGATTTATGATAAATATATGTATTAACAGTACGATTAAAGCATCTATTAGGTGGTACAGCGCTTCATAAAAATTTTTATTTTCTTGTTTACAGGGGTAACGGTAAACTTTCAATTGCAATGAAGTTCTCTAGTATGAAATAAGAGTCACGGAGCAGAATTTTGTTTTAGTTGGAAGGATATTGTGATTGCTGACGTACGAATACTCTTAATTAATCCATCCATTCCCGACTTTTACATTCAATTAAAACAGACATAGTCAATTATAATGCTGCCAATGTAAGAGTTTCTTTCACGTGTTATTCACTTTTGCTTTCCGTTCATTATCTAATAGTTTCACTCTCAGCTACTACCGAGATCTACGATAATGATTCGGCATTTGTAAACTTTCATTCTCTTGTCATCATTTCATCACGATGAAGGTTATCGTGTGGGAACAATTGGCTTAGGACTTCTCCCGTCCCACATAACCGTAAAGACACCGCATGCCTGACACCGTAAGCCTTAGTATCAAGAAATCAAATTCGGAAATGTCAAAGGCATACCTTTATCTGTTCCATTACTTTTGGGTCAAGGTTGTATTCTTACTCGTTGCAAGTAGGGCTAGTTATTTTTAGATCCTTAGGGTTTACTCTCATTTCTTTTACTTTGCTAATTATCGGAGTATTTTAGTCAGATGAAGTTTTTTTATATCCAATAAGGTTTTCAGGTTAGAATTATGAAGATTATTTAATGTATAAAGTATACTAATTTAGAGAACTATTTTAAGTAAGGTAAGATTTAAAATTTGTATTGATTTGCTTTTCTTTTGAGCGGCATTCTCGGTTAAAAAGTTGCGAAGCTTTATATTTGTCGTATTTAGTACGTTATAAGACCGCAACATCGCAGATAAATCAGTATGGGATAATTTTAAGCAACGTTTTGATGTACATAGAATACTTTCGAAGTTAGATACGAAATATAGGGATTCCCCGCAAGACCGATACCGAAAGGATGAAATTAAATCACTTTGATTAAATTTTGAAATGATTAAATTTTGAATTTAACAATTTTTATGTCTAGATTTACCCCTAACTTGCGTCAGTCAGGTTCTCTAATAATATATAGCTAACATTTTTAAAATGTTGAGACTGTAAGAAAAGATATCTTATCATTTACCGGAGGATCAATGTACTATACTTGTTTGATCCAGTGTTGCTAACTCATCTTCTCCATCCATCAACGTTAATAACGACTGGAATTACTAAAGTCTGGGATCGGGAATGTAGACATTTCGTTATTTTTATGAAATGCCGTTATATTTAAAAATGAAAAGGGTAATCTGATTAGCATTTATAGGGTAATGACGTTTTTAGAGTATACAATCCTGTTATTCGTTTCTTTTGGTTAATTATACCTGTATGACATGTTAAGGATTCTAAAAGAAGGGTTTGTGACATCGCTAAGTCTCTTTATATCTACTATTCATACGAATAAACATGTGGAATCTCGAAGAAGAATTTACGACACAACGTGGCATTGACTGTTAAAAGAATAGGGAGACATCGTTACACTACTTATTTCACTTTTTCGCACACCTCCGTAGAGTGTCCCCATTGATTTGCAATAAGACCCAGCCTGTCTTTGTCCGAATAAAAAAGATGAAGGTTTTGACTAAAAGGCGAATGCAACGTAACCCCAATTTTCACTCCCTCACCACTTCGCTGTGACGATATCTTCCCATTGTTATTCCTCTCCCATCACTTTAGGTGTTTCGACGTGACAGCCGCGTGACCCGTGCCATAAAAAAGGAACTGTGCCACCTTCCGCCGCGTGTTGGGAAGGGCCGTCATCGCTTTATTTACTTCCCGCAGCCCACAATGGAAGGTTCTGAACGCGGAAACGTTCTTATGTCCGACAGGATTGCTTTCCGTTACCGCTCACGTTCCCTTTTTTGAAAATCTTTCCAGATTGTGTTCATATTCTAGGAGACAATGTGTGTCACTGAAAGTCTTCGCTGATTTACAGGTTCGTTCAACTTACAGCTGTTTACTCCGCATGTCCCTGAAGTGTCTTGTAGTACTCAGCAGGATTACCAAATTATACAGTTTTAGTAAAGGAAGATAGCTTTCAATTTAAAACGCTTTGGTCATTTTAGTGAATATTAAACACGATCCAAGGATAAACGCATGAGAAAAATAAAACTGGAACTCAAATCCCGGTCTCCTACTTTAATGGCAAATATTCTACATATATAAGAAAGATATTTATTAATTACCACTTCAAATACTTATTTATCATGCAAGCCAGGGTATTTTGCACTGATATTAGGAAATAGTGAACACAATCATATTAAGAACAAAAATATTTATCAATTATATAGAGAATTGAATTTTTCCTTATTAAATTTCTCTTGAATCATTACTGTACTTTTCTACAGCATCCGCGGTTCAAAAATAGATAGAAATTGATAAAGTATGTAGCACCGATTACAATAGCCTGAGAAGGAGAGGTAAATGGCTTCAACAACAATTAATAAATTCTTTTGGGTATTTTTCTTAGCTAATCCTCCAAGTAGCTTTAAGTCTCAGCTTCTTCTGTTCATTTCAGTTTTATTGATTATGAGATATTTTGGTATCTGCCTCACTTTCCTTGTTATTCATTAAGCAGATTCTCTTAATACATACAGGACAATCTTCTGAACTCGGAACATTATCATATGTACGTACCCATAATAATGAGAAATAGGAGATTGTATATCTAAACCATCTAGGGAGTGGTTTCAAAAACTTAGCGTATCAATAATATTTCCGTGCATTATTCTACTTCCGGGAACGTTAAGTGTTTCTCATACGAATATGTTCGCTGAAAGTATTTCATATTCTGAGAAATCCATTCATCAAGTAAGAAAATACATAAATATCACAAATATTCGAAAATAGTGATAAAAAGAATGGGAAGAAAGTAGATCGAAATTTATTATGCACCGCCTTTTAGAAAACGTCAACGGAATCTGTATCTAAAACTAATGTCAGTCAGAAATGTCCTTTTGTGGAGATAACTCATTCTCTTTCACTCTTTCTTACTTACTTTAACAATTGACAGTCTTTCATGGAAGTTGACATAACTGTATTCAGTGAAATTTATGAGTTTGTGATTATTCAGCCTTATTTCTGCGACAACAGTACACAAGTAAAAAATAAATAATCTCTTTACTTCAAGTTTACGTTTTCCATTTCAAGAAATAAATACATCTTCATTTTTAGATGCTAGAATGTGGTGTAAATGAGCAATACTATACACAGTCAAGTAGATGTGAAACGTGGGTTCATTATCTTGACCACATACCATCTATCGTTTTCTGCTTATTTTGAAGATTAAATTTAAGAATAAAATCTTAAGTTAATTAAAACTTTTTAATCAAATCTTAGTTAAGAACTAAATCTTAATTAAATATAAAGATCAAATTTGTAAGATACTTGTAAGAGAAATAATGATGGAAAATCATAAAACAGATAAAAGGTATGAAGAAAAAAATGATACGTGTAATAATTTATTTACAATCTTTACAACTTGTACTTGATAATTTCTTGATGGTTATTGGTTAGTCATTGTTGTTATATATTGGGTTTAAATGGTGTTTTCGTCTACTATTAGGCTTACTTATGAAATAATAATGAAAACTACTAGTTTCAATTGAATGATACTAACCAAGAATATTTAGAATGGTTACATAGTTAACTATTTGGAGATATTATCTTTTTAACAAAGTCTCAATGGCTAACTTTTTTGAATTGAGTAACTCATAAAATATTTTTATTCGATTATCCATTCTCCAATCAACTTAAGATGGCGTTAGCTATTCATATAATTTGTAGATAAAAGCTTCCTAATAAAATCAAGTAAATCGTACAAAAGAAAGTTGCTTAGAATTTTATTGTACAAGTCAAATCGATCATGTCCTTGACTTACAACACATTACAGAGGTAAATATCTCATTGTCATTCTTTTAAATTGACTCATTTTGCCAAAGAATATTTTCACATATTAGAAATGATAATAATAATTCACTGTATGAAGTGAAACACTCTAACATGAAGTTAAAGGTTTGGAGAAATTTCCAGCCTGACCAATTTTCGTTTTCCTAAACATCCATGGAAATAATGATTCTTCCCCAAATCATAATCTGTATCATTGTTTTAAGAAAAGAACAAAGGAAAAATGAAACCAACGAAGGGCGGATTAAATTTGCCTCGTAGGAATTCATATGTCGAAAGATACAAGGTAAAAAGATTTTTATTGCGATTGTGACATTTCTTCCCTTTAATTATCATTTCAGGTGGTGTTTATTGTACCAGTTTCGATGAAGAAACCATCCGAGCGCTGGCTGACTACATTCCTTTTAAGGGATACAAAGGAGATATCACGCCGTTGCAAAAGCTTTACTTGCCGATTGGTCCTTGCAAACTCCTCATCAACGAGCCGTGCGGCAGCACCGATGATGTGAACTTTTATTTGTATACAAGGTGAGATAGCATTATACTTTCTTTCCAAGGAGAGACAAAATCCGAAGAGAATGACGTGCTTATTTTGACAATGACATGGTGGATACTGGAATATTGTGTTCCTTTACTAACAAATCATTTACACTGATTCATACTTGAATTCTTAAGAATTAAGAAGCTCGTATTTGTCCTTTCATCGATCCTCTGTTATTAAAACAGAGATCCTTTATTTATATTTTTCACAATATGATCTTTTATTGAGACAAGTGGGTCATGTACACGCTAAGAATTTGGAAAAGTTGCTATAGTTAATTGGTTAACATATATCTTCAAATTTTCATCGTATTCTATCACAACATCATTGTATTATATCAATATTTTATCAGAGTATTATTTAAGCAGTAGTAGTATTGTCAAATATCCTTCAACGACTGATGCCATTTCATACATATGGACCCCCACCCAGAATTGAACCCAGCACAACTTTCTATGAGTCGATCGCACTACCTAGTTGGCTATGCGAGATATCGTATTATTTAAGTTGCATATCACCATAGAAAATCATAGCTCGTAAATTAACGAGTCTAGCTAGCTGAATGACCGAGTATTTGACTGGCTGTAATATATAGTATCCATATGTAATTGAAATGGAAATTGTACATACATTCATGCCATGACATATCCTGCCTTTGAAATAATTAATTCTAGCTTCAACCCATTGTCTGCTTGGTTGATACAATTTAAACGTTGTCTTTCAAAAATGCTGCAGAATAAGACTTTGCATCCTTATGAATATATTTGTTTTCATTGACATTTAACACTCGCATATATGTAATGTAAATATATTTTTCAACCTTTCCTACCAATTTTTCATTTGTCCGCGGAATTCCACTTTTCATAGATAATTGTGAGGTACTGCTTCAAAATAATTAAGCATTATTTTATTAGCTAGCATTTTCGATGTAAATCTTTCAAGCACTTTAAAAAGTACAAGTGACAATTTTTTTATTTTGACCGATAGATTAATTCACTTTTCTATTACTGATATGTGACTTTTCTCGTTTCTACACCTCAAGTCGGGATAAAGGAAGAACGTTCGGCCGGAAGAAATTAAGCTATCCTGTTACGAAGAAAGTGATCCGAAATTCTGGATTCGATCCTTCTCTTCCCACCAAAGTGATTATCCACGGATACGGAGGGGGATACAGAGATGATTTCATCGTGCAAGGACTGAGAGATGGTATGATTTTCTGCACATCCTATCTTATACCCTATACAGTATTACAGGCAGTCAGATAATCATCACCAGATATTTAAAAGAGAGCCCAAGATAAAGGAGGCGGAAAAAGTCGTGTTTTGGACAGGAATCCAGGTCTACCACTTGCGGGGAGGATACTCTCATCTCTAAGATACTGCGCAAAACCTAGGAGATCTGAAAAAAAATCCAGCAAGTTGAAGACCTGATTTCCTGTTCCCAAGACATGTCGACCTTTTTCACTTCCTTTATTCTTAGATTTTCGTGTTCACGCCTTAAAATGCCATTTAAAATACCTATACCTTTCTACTATTAAAAAAAGTATGATGATTCAAACTGCAGTTGTATCGGGAGGGGAAGCGCTTACGACTGCCGGTTTATCGTCAACAAATAATTATTTTCCTCGCAAATTTAACTATTTTTCCTTGAAATACATTAACTCTACGTATGAATTCAATACAATATAATATAATGGGCGTTCCATGTAAACCTTTAGATTTTAATTTTTCACATAGCATTGTTTTTTATTCTATTTAGCATCGCGGTCCTTTTTTTCGCGTACTTTCTATTTATATTGCTGTTAGCAAGGCTTCCATATATTTCTTATGCTAAAACTCAAACAGAAATTTCTATCTTGTCATTTTAAATTTTAGTACAACTTTAAATTCTCGAACAATAGGTTATGACTGTTACACTCGCATAACTTTACTGAAATATATTTTGCTGATATTTTTGAAGGATATATTCGCAGTACATCTTCCATTTATTATTTCCTAGATAATGTCTTACATATTCTAGCGATCACTATACTATAATTTTTAAACATATTTGAAGCATATAGTTTTTAGTTTAGCCTAACTTTATAATTTGATTCAATTTTATAATTTCTAGTTGATCTCTTACAATTTCAAGTCGTACTTCAGTGTCTGTAATATCCATCAACTATTAAATTGAATTTCCTGCTCCATCTCTAAATATAAAGTATCATCGAATACAAAATGATTTTTTCTTTTGTTTACTTTACTTATAGCATATATTCAGTATTACGGTGATGTTAACATCATCAATATGGACTGGGGAAAGCTTTCCAGAGCCCCGTGCTATCCTTCGGCAGTCATTAACTCTCTTCAGGTAAGAATTTGAGTTAGAACTAGTAAATCTCTATTAACTAGATTCATTAAACTTTTCAATTTTTGTAGGTGTATTATGATGAAGCCTTAACAACTCAAATAAGTAATCAACACATTCCTATTCAATAACTGTTGATGAAATACGAATATTCGAAATATTACTCCAAGTAGAAGAATAATCAAAATATATTATATTCAGTGATAAAAATGTTTTGATATCATAATAGATTCAATTTATATTTCCTGCAGTTTTTATTTTATGGCAGCCATAGAAATACAAAATAAAGAATTCCTATTCAGTAACAAGTAGCTTAATTTACATGGTTTCCAAATGTTATGCGAAAATATTATCTTTAAACTTTGATAAAATTTATTACCGGCTAATTTTACTTTTATTAGGAGATCAAAACCCCTTTGATGAAAATTTAAAGTTGAATCGACATCTACACAACTCTACAGTGGTTGGATTTATTGAGTGCATACATGTTTTTTCTTTCCACTTTCATCTGTTCGCATATGATTTGTATCAAAGATTAGGGTCCATTACCATCCAGATTCTTAAAATCATTATCATCATGGTTTCATTAGAAGAAGCTGTAGATAATTATCTCATTACATTTATCTCTTTTTTCAGGGTGGCCATTGCTTGGCACAGTTCTTAGAGAGTCTTTCACACACATCCGGGCTGGACGTGGAAAACGTGCACGCCATAGGTCTCAGCTTAGGATCTCATTTAGCTGCATTCGCATCAAATGATCTCTCAAATGGAAAGAAATTGGGCAGAATAACAGGTGAGGCTACCGAATGTGTTAGGAATTTAGTCCTGAATCTTTTCAGTTACTTCCTTGAATAGTATCTTTCCACTTCAATCACCTATTGAGAGGTCTCATGTGCATGATAATGATCGAAATCATTGTACCTGCCTAACACGCTTCTTGAAATAATCTGAGCTGTTAATAAGAACTAAATGTTCTCGATACAGAATCAGAGGACTAATATGATGTCCTCTGGCTTCAATGAACGTGTTTGTAAAGGGAATTCGGATACACGAGATTTATAATGCACTCAAAATTGAGTTATATTCTCTGTGGTCACGTTTAATTCCCTTTTAAGAACAGTCTGAATGCTAACACTAAAGCTTTTCGGTTTAAGTAGCGTCATCCATATGTATGAAGCTCTCCTAATATAGGAATAACATTTAGCGTCCTCAAAAATTGTTGAGTTACTTCCTCGTTTGCAGGAAAAGCTATTGTTTTCGGAGGCACATAAATTCTCTTGCCACTCCGCGAATATTCCGTACCTATCTCATTTATCCATGACCCGTTATTTAACCGTACCATTTACTTAACCTTCCTGTTTTGAAGTTATATTTAATATACTAAAATCTTTTCACAGATGTACCAATTGCTTAATGTCATTTTATTATGCAGAGTGTGGATTTCTATCAAGTATCGCTCGAGTACAAGAGTGAAATCGTGAAAATATTTCTAAAATATACGTAACTAGTAGCGAATAATGATTATTATTTGAAGCCACATAAAATAAATAAAAAACAAAGGTTTTTACAAGAGTTTTCAGTTCATTGTGAACGGTAGAAACTGTGGAGGAAATTGCCAAGAAAAGTTTCACAAAATATTGTGATTGAGTTCCTTAGTGGTTTTAACTATAATGCAGATTCACCAAATAAAGGCTTCTTCAATTAATTTTATAAGGGTAAAAACATTTCAAGTGATGGTTACTACAGCGAATCTGTTTCTTTCATTTGGCGACAGTAAATATATATTCGTGATATTGATTTATCAAAGGAAGACGAGATGTTATTTTACGGTTTTTCTCTTCTAAGGCGACTGAAATCGTTGTTTTCCATGTTTGTTTACTGTATTTCTTCTTCAAGGTCTGGATCCTGCGTTGCCCTTCTTCGCTTCCCTGAGGCGTTCCTGGAAACTTGACCCAAGCGACGCCCATTTCGTAGACGTGATCCACACGAACGCTGGAGTCTTCGGCAAAATCGAATCGTGCGGACACGTGGATTTCTACGTCAACGGGGGAAAGTACCAACCGGCGTGCGCTGAGGCAAACAGTGAGTGCGCGCATTGAGTCGCGGGTGTCACTTGGCCATGCACAACTTCCTTTCGTGTTTCATTCATTAACTCCGCGAAGGTCGCTCGCTCTTAAGCAGATGGAGAGATGACCTCGACCTTATGGCCTAATTATCTTTCAATTTGGCAGCAGAGAGAGCGAGGTTGTGTTACGAGACTGAAAATACTCTCATGCCTTCAACCTTAGAGATCATGCTTTGCGAAATGCAGTGCTTTGAGGTGAATATTCAATCAGAAGGTGGACGAAACTGATGAGATGGCCGTTCCTTCTTGCATATTGAGAGCTTACTAAACTAAGAAACTAAAAAGAACTAAGAAACGGAAAATTTTAGATATTCTTATCTCATCTTTGAAAGTAAATTTCGTATTAAACGTGACTTCCATACTTAAAATTGTCTTATTCTTTTATCATAGACACGTTCTTAATCTTATTTATCAATTTCTCTGCTTTTACGTAGTTTAATGGTATATAAATAAGCTAATACGCTGAAAACTTTAAGAAATAGCTTAGACTCATCAAATACTTAAACTCAATCAATATATATTATACTATAACTAAATTGATATTATAAATTAAGAAACTTTTGAATGCTTTCTTAGCACATGGGCTATAGTAAATTGCTCTTACAATTTATTTGGAATCATGACAAGTAGTTTAATAACCATAAAAGGTAATAATACTCACGAAATTATGTCACGGAACTATATTAATAAATCATATAATCAAAACTGATTCTAATTGAAAAAAAATTTATAAGCAATTATTATTTATTCTCTTATAAATTTACTGTTTATAGTAACTTTAGAAGAGAATTGATTATAGAGTTCCTTAATTGTAAGAGAATTTGGGACAAATCATTCACGAAATAATGTTTGCAAATAATTTATTAAGGAAGATGCTATGTGCAGTACGTTAATACCCGTATGCGTACATGACAATGATTTGTTTTATGATATATGATTCTAGATTGTTAAGCTGTTATCGCTGATCTAATTCTTCACCTCTTTCATGTTTCATCCCGAAAAGATATACAGCTCTGCAGTCACGTTCTGTCCGCATACTACTTTGCTGAATCCATCGACAAGAATTCAGTTGGCTTCTATGGGATGCCATGCCCGAGTTATTTCCTCTATATTGTTGGATTTTGTACACCAAGTCAAAACGCTATGGCTAAAATGGGAGAATATTGCTCGCCAAAGTAAGTACAAAATGAATTTATGTGTGGTAAGTTTTAGCAATACTGGAAATTACCAGAGATATCGAATCTCAATTATTGGTTATATAAAACGAGAGGACTAGGATTATGATTTTTTCATAATACTTAATGTTTCATCGGCTTAAGGATCCTACACAATTTAGGTAATCTTTGAAAAAGTTACTTTGCTTTTACTCTGCAATGAAGGAAGATAAGAAATGAGATACAAGGTTATCACTGGTTTTGCAAAGAAATAAGAACAATTTTACTTGAATGTTTGTGTTTGAGTTTCTCACGAAGGAGAGAACTGAAATTCTCCCCTCTGAGAATTTGGGGAATTATATTTTGAAAATGCGAAAATTAAACTATTTGGTTGAGCATAAATTAGGTCAGCATTAAAAGAAACTACATATTTTTTAAAAGCAGGTGTAAATGGCGTGAATTCTTTAATCTCTGAGGCTCCACTTCTAGGTCAATGAAACAAAAATTTGAAAAATAAAACCTGATGTACAATGACGAAATTTAAATAATATGGAATATGATATAAATTCCGTTAAATATTAGAATGAGTTTTAATAAAACATGAAGCGAAATGGACGAAAATTCCTGTAAAAAGATTTACAGTTTACTTTTAATCAATATGGAATTCAGCTATCGCGAACTTTGACATTTCTATTTTCATTACCGAAAGGGTTTCTTCTAACAGATATTGCGATTCACTTAGTGCAATTCACTAAGATTTTTCGTTATAGATCAGGAGCACTGCTCAGTTATTATTGCTCATTAGCTTGGTTTACATTCCTAAATACCAGTTTGTCCATCAATCGATGCTGACGTTATGAGGTTAATAGACGAGAAACAGATGAATAGATTAATAGAGATGCTCCTTGACCTTTCAAATGAATCTAAAAGATATTCATGGCTGCAGCTGTAACTTCTTATTTTCTTCCAATTAGGTGAGTCATTTAGCAAAATAATTGTATTACAATGAATGAATTCTGCAAATGGAATTCTCGATAAAAAAACACTTTGAAAAAGACAACGATCATCCACTTCACCATTTTGCTTTTACATTTCAGTACTTGCGTAAGTTACTACAGATTACTACAGATTCTCCAGAATAGCAATAATAATATGAATACTTCAGATGCTCAAACTTCTTATGGTCGACTATGTTCACAACATTTCTTTAGCTAAGCCTTTATGGCCACTATTATTGCAAAATATATACAATAGAAAAATGAGATCGTTTATGAAGGAGATCATTAATCAACATCATTAATACAACAATTAAAATATATTAAAAATAACGTTATGAAAAATAATAGGAAAAAATGAGGATATTCAGCGTATATTGTGAATGAAGATACCTAACATCAGTCACTATTTCTGTTTCAAATGGAAAAATATTGAGGTTTCGTGAGAGTGAAAAAACCTGTTTCTTTCGACGAATCTTGATTCCATAGCTTGCTCATTTTTATTTTCATATTTAACTCACGTATTTATTCTGATCAAGATATTTTAAGATCTCTTACAGAAGAGATGCATAATTATACGAAAAAGTTTTGGTGGGCCAGATCCTATGAAATTACCATGATATTTCCCTACCATTGAATAATTGAAACTAACTATAATTCTTGGTGATTTCAAAGGAAAAATTAATGTAGTTATTATTAGCAGTAACATGAAACAACTCAAAAATATCAAACGTGCTTGGCGGTTATTAAATATGAATAAATAAGGATACCTGCAGCCGCATTCAGACTTAACAACTTTTCTCGGATACCCTTGCTATAGGTGATGTTATACTCTCGACGGTTTTGACTTGAATTTTGATTTGACAGAAATAAAATTTCAATATGAATTTACTTATGTTTTGTATACTTCCTACAAATTGCGCTTTTTTCACTTTCTTCTCATCAGGGCAAGGGGAGTTTACATTCTGTCTACGGCTGACCAACCCCCGTTTGCCTTGGGAAGGCCGTTTACCTCTTCCACCTTCCGCAGCGCGAAGTCCAAGACCTTAGCCAAGGAGCCGTCGAGTGACCCTACAAAAGGCAAAGAAGATCGACTTAAGAGTGCGGTTTATCGAGGTGGATGACCTATTTTTTATGAAACGAATGGCAGCAGAACTGGCGGAGACCTACAGTCTGGAAAGATACATGACTCCACCTTAAGAACGATCAATCTCGATTCCTAGCTGAATAGAGGTCGTACAGCAGTAGCAAAATCGCCTTACGACATAATCAAAAACGACGAACTCCTAACTTACGTTAGTTTTCACAGCAGAGAATTTCAACTTCTCTTTATCAATTCGCTCATTGATATGCAATCATTACGTTTCATCACTAAATCGCGGGGCACATCCGACAGAAATTAGAAAACATAGGAAGTTACTTGAGGCGATTATTTTTCATTCGTTGATTTTCTAGAAGATTTTCTTCTCTGATTATTATTTAAATTCCAAAAACAAAACAACCACTTGAAATGGCTCACACGAAAAATGAAATTTGAATTGATTTTTATTCGCTTTTGAAACGGTATCATAGTCTTTCAAGGCGGTATTTTGTCTTTCTGTTGGAAGATAGTCTGAAGAAAGAACTGATAGTATATCCTAATTTCACTTTAAATTATCTCGTAATTGGAACTAGAAATTGTTCTCTATACATCATCATCAGATCAAGAGCCAACTTTTGAGAAACTTTTGCATTTTTTATGTTTACATTTTATATATTTGTTTTTGTTCTTATGTTTGGCAGCATATTACTGTCAATTCATATCTAATGTTTTATTGGTGCGTGGTTAAGAAAAGCCCATTCCTCGGTGGAAAGTGATCCTATTGACAGCCAAAGAAATGTAACGTTATTTACATTATGTTTTACGAATTTATTTGTGATTGTATTATTTGAATGGTTATTTTCATCTAATAAAATATTTTTTGTACTTAGAGGCCGTTTTACTTCAAAAATACTCTGTTAATAGTACATATTACAAAACTTTGAGAGATTCCTTCGTGGAACAACGAAAACTATTCAATGAATGTATTATAGGAATCTTGAATTAAAATCTTTCATCATTATACAATAATTTCCTTTTAGATAAATATAAGAAGTTATGAAGGGTGAGATACCATACCTTTACTTCTATCTGTAGTCTCATGTCAAGTATGGGATTTTGTAGATTCTTCTTCGGAAGTTTCTTATTTTTATTTTATGCCTAACTTGAATTAGTGATTTATTATACATTTAATTACTCATTGTAGATTTCAGGAATTGTATTGATTTTATCGTTTTTTGGATGAGTACTATTTTATATGAATATTTTAATTCATTTTTATAAATTTATTACAAACTACTGTACACGTGTAGAGTAAGAATGCGCTACGTGTGGTAGTTTACTAGCTCAAGCTTTATCAGCTTTAACGTACTACCTTCGAAAGGTGATCATTTAATATGAGTAGGATACAATTAGTATTATCAGACTATAACATGAGAGGTAATCTGTTTTTACTGAAGAAATAGTGTACCCGTGGATTAATATATCTCATTAAAAAAATGATGGGGAATATTAAATGAGAAGTTTTGAGATTTCCTGCATCAATTGGAAAGAGGATAAAATAATGAATATATTTTTGCTATTAAATAAATACAGGGGAATCGCATGCTGCTAAAAATATCTCGGTTGATCTTATCATTAACTATTTATCTGCTTTAAAGTTGGACCAGCATCTGTGCACCAAGTTTAAGCAATTGTCACATTTTCAGTGAAACACATTAGAAATTTGATGGAGTAATTTTCGCATGAGCACAAAATTTCATATGTTTAATTTTGACAAGCACGAAAATTTTTAATACAAACAGCATTATTAGACAATTTAATAATCTTCTTTGGACAGAATTTCAGCTCGCGATACAGTTTCTGCGATGTCCCACTCATTTTTTTGGGGATCTTTTATTCGGTGGGACCAACACATAAACCTCTTTGTCATACTTTCCACGCCCGTGCGTTTTGAGTTCAGTCGGTTTCTTTATGTCCGACGATACAATCTCCATGGTGCGTCCACCTTGGTCAAATTCGTCTATTCTTGCCACTGCCCAAACCGTTCCTACTTTACCCCTCACTTTCTTTCGATATTGTTCATGGCTATGTTTTTGGGAGGGATTTCCTGACGTCTGACTCCTGGAACAGCTTTCTCCTCTGCTGGAGACGGGACGATGTTCGTGATACTTCTCCAAGTCACTTCGTCTCATCATCATCACTCTTCCCGGTTTCAACTTCGAATGGTAGTCGTGATTTGAAGCTGACTGGTTGTCAAGCTCCCCGTATCCCACGATGTCGCCCTTTGAGTTGTGTATGTGGAAACGGAGGTTCTTGGAGGTGTGAGTGTGGTGGTGAGGGATTTCCATGGTTCCATCTAATGTTCTCTTCATTTTCAGGTAATGGGAAAGATCCTCAACCTGAGATAAGAAAAAAGTCACAAATCAAACTATCACGGTATGACAGACTAACGTAAGCACTCATGTCGTTTGCAGGCCACGATTTGATTAAAGATAAAGCACAGGATCTATATTAAATTCTTTTCTCGTAAACAGACTTTAAGACTTTTTATGGAAATGTAGGATTTTATTACTGTGCCACAAGCGCCGAAACTAGTGCAGGAAGAAAAACTGTTGACCGATTCGGTTGTAGAGAGGTAAATCACTTTCGATGTTAAGTTGATCCCAATACAGATTCAAACACCCAACTGATGGAAAATTTAAGGATACTTATCAGCTATATATTATTAATAGTATATGATAAGTACTCACCGCTGCAGAGTCCAACTTCCTCTCCGATTTTCCTATACGTTTTGGAGACCTATCATGGTCATCACAATGTCGTAGAGCCCTTATCCTCATTGTTTTAAACTCTTTAGATGATAGTTCATCCTCTGTTACAGCTGTAAACCTCAGTTTCTTTTTCCTATTGCGCTCCAAATTATCCTCTTCATTCGTGTCTGTGAAAGAATCCGCATCGGTGGCTGAGCTACAGCATCTTTTCTCAGCTTCTACGGAAACAGAATTAATGTTTAATGTTCTCTTCCCAAGATCAGCGAGAGATCTTCCGCATCCAGTAGAAACGTTTTTAACGCGCACAGATGTGTGCGTAACATCAATTCGAGATGTCATACTTCCCACCGACATCTTTTGAGTAAAAATGGTCTCCGTGTCCACGTGCGTGAATGCCATTTTAGAAGTCAAATCCTTGTTTTGGCCAACCGAAGTTGACTTACATGGAAAGCCCTTTTTCTTTTCCTCCCTATCTATACCAATTTCTGCACCAGTTTCCTTTGGAGAGGCAGAATACTCTTTCAAGAAACTTTCTTTAGACTCTGGAGTTATGCTTTGTTCTCCGCTTTTTGGCGTATCTTCTATGTATTCGGATCCAATTTCTTTGTCGACGGAATATATCTCGCATTTTTCACTCTGCATTCCCGTATCTTCCGGTGTGGAAACACCATCTGTCCTCATCCCTGAGTCAGTCGGTGGTATAACATATTCTCGCTCAATTTTATCAGCAGATGGAGCTTCAGTCTCTGTACCTTTTTCAGCAGTGGACAATTTCCGAGACATGCCGTAATCAACTGCAACTGAATCTCTAGACGTTGTTCCCCCTCCTGTACTCACCAGGGCGAGTTCTGATCCCACTCCTGTATCGATCAAAGAAACACGTGGAGCTTCTCTCTTCAATTCGTCTGCAAAGAAATCTTCAGGATCTGTTCCAATTCCGACGTCAATCAATGAAACCCTACGTGGTTGTGCATCTGACTTTCTAATCTCGCTCCCGCTACCGCGACTTGTTTGTGACCGAGTCATAGGCATATTCGATTCGAAGATCTTCCTTAACGTGTCGGAAGACTTATGTTCACAAACCCTTGCCATATCAATCTCGCGACTTGAGCTGGATCCACTCGAAGAAAGACCCGGATCAGGGCTACTCCTAAGTATATCGGAAGGTTGCTTTCCATCTACCTCTCTTTCATCCCTCCTTTCAATATTCCCTGAGAGGGATCTAGTGGAAGGAACACCTGAGTCAAGGCTCTTTTTAAGCGCGTCGGAAGATTTTTCTTTGATTTTGTACTTTGTAAAAGATCGCTCTCTGGCAATGATATTCTCGATATCGATTTTATATCCGACGGATTCATCACTTTCAAAACAGGCTGCCTTAATTCCCTTTTCCTCTTCGTCTAAAATACCAGAAGTTTCTCTTTCTGTTAGAGATGCAGGAGCTTTGGATAATTCATTTTCATTTATTTCTTTGTAGTTTTCTCCCGTGGTGGCGGATGTAATTTCCTTATGAAGTTCTGAAAGAACTTTTCTTCTCAATATTTCCGAAGAACTCAGGCATACATGGGAACTGGGTGAATCAGGGGAGCGCTTCTCATCCTTCGCGATAGAGGATGCTTTACTCAATTGACCTGACGTGGTCGAACCAACGGAATCCCTCTTTCTCAAATCGGCAGAGCCTCCTCGTTCCGGCACTACATCCTTTGCGTGACTGCAGGAACAAGGCCTCTGCAACGGTTTCGATGTTTCTGATACTTGCAAGGATTTACTTTTCTCTTGAGATTTTACAGAGGGGAGCGATTGACCTGACGTGGTCGAACCAACGGAATCCCTCTTTCTCAAATCGGCAGAGCCTACTCGTTCCGGCACTACATCCTTTGCGTGACTGCAGGAACAAGGCCTCTGCAACGGTTTTGATGTTTCTGATACTTGCGAAGATTTACTTTTCTCTTGAGATTTTACAGAGGGGAGCGATTGACCTGTCGTGGTCGAACCAACGGAATCCCTCTTTCTCAAATCGGCAGAGTCTCCTTGTTCCGGCACTACATCCTTTGCGTGACTGCAGGAACAAGGCCTCTGCAACGGTTTTGATGTTTCTGATACTTGCGAAGATTTACTTTTCTCTTGAGATTTTACAGAGGGGAGCGATTGACCTGTCGTGGTCGAACCAACGGAATCCCTCTTTCTCAAATCGGCAGAGTCTCCTTGTTCCGGCACTACATCCTTTGCGTGACTGCAGGAACAAGGCCTCTGCAACGGTTTTGATGTTTCTGATATTTGCGAAGATTTACTTCTCTCTTGAGATTTTACAGAGGGGAGCGACTCTCCACTCCTTTTCTCCGGGTATTCTCTGGAGCTCCGAACCTTTGTGAAAGAATATGAATTTAATTGGATGATGAGTTATTTGTTGGATAAATGGCTTAGATGGGAACTCCCACCATTGTATGTATGTTAAATGCATTTTATACACGTAAAGTTTTATCAAAATTGTGCAAATTCAATGACGTAGATCTATTTAAATTATTACAGTGAATATATGATCAGATATATGGCCATGAATATGTTTTGGCTATGTTACTTATGAAGGAACTTCTGCAAAAATTGCTTTTCTTTTTCTAGTGAGAATAATAGTAATAAAAATAATGAAACAAAATGTGCAAAATCCTATATGTCGCATCATTCGCATATTGAAAAAGCATTTTTTATGTGTATAATAATAATAATAATAATAAAAAGACTTTATAGTCTCAATAGTTGTAATGAGTGGGGCGAGAAAGTTAGACGCCATCCGGATCGCCATAAAGTGTAACTAAGCTGCTAAGTAATTCTCTAACAACACAAGGGAGTTATTCATAGGTAATTATAACTTTTCAGAATACTTACACTCACTCGCTCCGATCCTATCTTTGTATCTTCATCCTTCGTTTCCATGCTTTTTCTACTCTCATCTCGATCTAACTCTTGGCTTTGGTAGGAGCCTTTACTCGGTCTTGGGGATATTATTTTCATTTCACCTTCCTTACTGCTAAAACATTTTTCCATTTCATCTTCTATCTTTCGCTTCAGGCAAGAGAATATACTACCTTTACTGCGCATCCGCGCTTCCTCTTCTTCATCTTCTTGGAGCTGCCTCATCCGTTTTTCTAATTCCTCCTCCACAAGTTTCTTTTGTATATAATCAGCTATTTCTTCATTTGTAAGCGATTTAAGCTTATCTTTTATCTCCCGCTCCAGAGACCTCAATTCCTCTTCTTCCTCTCTCCGTTCATCCTCCATTGCCTGCCACTCCAACCTCCGCTTCTCAATGGCTTTTCCTAACTTCAATAATTCTTCCTCTCGATAATCCTTGTACTTACCTGGCGTCAATGCTTGTAACTCCAAAGTCTTCAGTTTTAGCCTCCTCGTGTCTTCTTCCTGTAATTTTTTGAATTCCTGAGACGTCATATCACGTAGTATTGAGCTGAACTCCAGCGAATTACACTTTCCAGGGGATTTTCTTACTAAAGCATAGTTTTCGATTATCTCTCGCATTCTTTCAGCATCTATAGATCTCGTTTGCATGTCATCTTTCTCCGGAATGTCATCTATTTCCATAGTTGTTCTTTCTAACTCAGGACTACTTGCTGCCAGAGGAATGCCTTCTTTCTCTAACGATTCCCTATCTATGCCACTAATAATTTCTATTTGAGGACAGCTTCCCATTTCAGCGGTTCTTCTATCGGGATAGCTACTACCAATTTCCTGTGGAACGCTTGGCACATCTGTGGATGTTCTTTCTATGCTGTCTTTACTCGCTTTTGATGGAATGTTTCCAGACGCTACAGAACCTCTCTTTGAGCAACTACACTTTACTACTTGTGGAGGAGTTAACCTCTCTTGAATGTTACTCATTTCTTCAGATCTCCTTTGTGAACTTCTGCTCTTCTGTATTTGTGGTAGTCTCAGCAGTTCCGTAGAGATATTTCCTCTACTACTGCCACTTAACCTATGTTGACAGCTATCTATCTCTCCAGATTTCCCTTCTGAGCAACGGCTTATGACTATTTGTGGAGGTCTTTGCATTTCCATAGATGTTCTTTCTGTACTGCCGCCACTTAACCTCTCTGCAACACTTCCCGCTTCACTAGGCTTTCTCTCAAACCCACTGCTTTGTTCTCCTTGTGGAATGTTACCCATCTCCACCGAAATTACAGAACCCATCTTTGAGCAACTACACTTTACTATCTGTGGGGGTGTTAACCTCTTTTGAATGTTACTCATCTCCACCGAAATTCTTCGGTTATTGCTACCATCTCCCTCTTGTATGACTTCCAATTCCGTAGATCTCCTTTCTGAGGCGAAACTCCTCACTATCTCAGGTGTGCGTACAATTTCCTTAGGTTTACTTTCTAAGCCACTACTACTTGCCACCAGTGGTTTCCCTTCCATTTCTACCGATTGTCTTTCTAAAGCACTCGTGGTGACGAACACTGGCTGGGTTCCCATTTCCAGAGATCTTCTTCCAAAACTGGTACCGCTCCTTATCTCTGGTAAGCTATAATATTCTGTAGATCTTCCTTCTAATCCATGAGTTACCTGAGATGTAGGACCAGTGTCTGTTGATTTTCCTTCCTGGGAAGCATCAGTTGCCTGAGGAATACCGCCCATCTCTGACCTCCTTTTCATGCTACTACCACTCAACACCTGTTGAATTGTTCCCATTTCTGCAGACGTTCGTGAACCAATGCTCCCCACTTTCTGAAGCTTACTATCCATCTCTTTTGATCTATTTTCTGAACCGTTACTGTCTTCTCTCTTCGCTTCTCCCAAGTCTATCCATCGTCTCTGTGAACTGCTTATGCTCATCATATCTGGACTGCCTCTTATTTCTGCGGATCTGTTCTCGAAGCTGCTTCTCTGTGTCCTTAGCATGCTATCACTCTCCTTAGATCCTCTATCGGAACTGGTACGCACTCCCCCTTCTATAGAGCCTCCTGTGAACGCACATATTCTTTCTAAGTTATAGCCTTTCAAACTGTCCGGTTCACTTTCCATCTCTCTTGATCTTTTCCTATCATTTGTCGATAATCTCCCTTCAAAGCTTCCTCCTTCACTTATTCCACACTTATGTTCTGTACTAATACTTCTCTCTTTAATTGGAGTTTCCACGCTTTTAGCACTTTCTTTCGATCTTCCTTGTATCTTGCTGTTGTTGGTTTCCAACTCTTCATTTACAATTCCTTCTTCGAGAAGACTTTTATTTTTCTCCATCAGTTCCATTCTCTCTTCCAATATCTTTCTTTTTTCTTCCTCCAGCTTGTATTTCTCTTCTAGCAGCATTCTTCTTTCCTCTTCCAAAGTCTTCTCCAGCTCGAGTCTATTTTGATCAAATTCTCTTACATTGTCACCTTCCATGCTTGTGGTTTCGTCCTGTAATTTCACTGCACCCTTCTTTCTTGCCGGCTGCCCATTTCTTTTTCCAGAAACTTCCATTTTCATCCAATTCTGGATTTCACCATGTCTCTTGCATTTAGAACTAGATTTCCTTTTGGTCTGCCTCTCAAAGTCTACGTCTCCTTTGCATAATCCCAAACAGCAGTATCGGCAGGCGTCTAGGACACCGAGTATCACATCATCAACTCTCGCTGACAAGACCATCCGCATTTGGCTTATGGCCACGTCTTCCGGAGATACTCTTTCCACTACTTCCTCCGAGCTTTTGCTGTCGCTCTCTTCATCTATCTCCATCTCTCCGTTGATCATCAAATTGATCAGCCCTCCCGTATATTCGACGGTGTCGACAATGGCGTCGCCGACGGAGGGCCCGAGCAGGCCGGAAGATGTTGATTCCGGGAGGCATTTTCCTGGAATCGAATAAGCACGATTGTATCATAGTTCGAAAATCGCTAATTCTCGGTGATTGACTCGGTGACATGGCTTTCTAGTCGAGAATTCAATTTTCGGTATGAAGTATCGGGCACAGGAAAATTATCTATTTGACTACCAGAGAATATTAGCTATTAATATTAAAAATTATTAAAGTATTAATGAAAATTTAATATTGTTCTTATACGAGAATACAGGAGTAGAATATGTGCTATTACGATATCTAAATTAACACATAAGTTTCGAACTCAATCCAAAGGATTGATCCCAATTTATCTCCCGTGGTCAAATCTTCTGTCGAAAAGTACGCTGATTAACTAGCAATGGTATTTTACTGCAAAAGCTACCCGTGCCATGCTCGCGTGAAAAGTTGCATGTACTGTTTTAGAAGCATGTTAACTTACAATTCTTCACCCCAACCTTGTCTGTATTCCCAGGCTAGTCTTTGTGAATTTTGAATTTGTTTTTATATACTATCCATACGAACAGTCCAGTGTGTCCTCAACATACTATTATCTAGAATGGTGGAGGACTGGTTAATCAACTTTTAGTTCGTTTCTATTGCGCGTATGTAATGTAACAGGAGTTTAAATATCGAATATTTTAAACATTAAAATAGCTGCAATTATATCAATACACATGGAATTAAATTCGTAACAAGGATCATCAGTAAAAATAATGAATCATTTCCCTTTGAGCCACGACCATTGCTGATCGTAATCAATCGAACAAAAAGGAAAATTCTGGAAATACCACATGAAGTAAGGAACCATTGCTACGAAGGTGTTTCATTGGTTTACATTAGCACCCCCATACGACGAACTTCAATATTAGAAAAATAAGGAGAAAGAAATTTGAGCTATCTATCTCACCACAGTTCATTTTAGCGAAAAAATATTCTGGCCGATATTTTAATTTAATTCTAATTTGTAGGCATTGCATCTAAAGGTATGTTGAGCTTTTAATTGTTTTACATATGGTTGGCATATGTTCCTTACCAGATGCGACTATCACATATTCCAACTCTTTTCCTACCTTTTTCTTAAAAGTCCACATGTTCTAGGATCGTATTCGAAGTGCCAGTTTGCCATTTTATCCGTAAATATAAATATTAGACGCATGTTGAAAATATTGGACCGTTCTGGTATTGATAACCATGATGGAAAACATTAAAATAACTTGGGTCATTAACTTATCATTGTTACACAACAGTTTTAAGAATTTGTGAACCAATTTCTAGTCTTAATTGAAAACAGTCCTCTAGAAGACAGTTCAATTATTGTTTATAACATTTATGATTTATAGCTATTAAAAATATGTGTCGCAACATATGCAAAATCTTTAAAATAATACAGTAATTATGATAAAAGCAGGATGGCTCTTCACAATCGTTCTATGTAATCTTGTTATATTCACGATCATATTCTAGAATTATTTTTCTTTTTCTATTATATATTTTGGTGAAGTTCTTTTTCATATCTGTCACATAAGATTTAATTTTTGGATGAACTTTATTTGTTGTTAGTTTCGTGAATGTACTGACTAAATTATTCGTGGATTCTACGGTATTCCGTTTAGTAAATACGTACTACGCTCCAAAACTAAAGGTTCCGATACTAATCTTAGATCTGAAGGCTTCGAAAAGAACTTTTGTTCTTAGATGTAGGTTTAAAGTAAGAAATAATATTTACCTTTTCCGTGTCTCTTACTCACTCTATACTGAAAAGATTCGGAGCTTGTCTCATTTGTGGTGACATCAAGCTCTGAATTTTCCTCCGTATCTCCCTCTCTTTCTCTTGGATGGATGCTTACATGTAAAAGTACCACAGTTTTCGTCATTTGAATTATGCTTGGTCGCTAAATATTCCAAAACTATGTTTTCTTACCAAATATCGGTGGATGTTAGACGTCGTTCGCATACCATATGATATCTTTTCATAGGTGACATTGCTAAATAATTTACAGCTACTAATTTTCATTATAAAAGATTCCGAGAAACGTATCTTTCCCTGGTTTCTTTGATACATTTCATGATTTATCTCTCTAATTAATTAATAGAGGCTATTATAAATACTGTGATTTAGAGAACCATGTTGATACCATTTTGTTTGTTTACATCGTAAAAAGTCAATAAAATGCATTACATGATCTAATCTATTCCGTGTCCGTAGCAACCAGGCATTTGTTTACCGAATGATATCTTAAATGAATGCCAATATTGGTGTTAATTATCCAATTTATATCCTATTTTCTCTTCAAATTCTTTATTTTCACTAAAATTATGGCTTCGAGGGTATTAAGGTAATTATTACTGAAGGTAAATAATACACATTATATTTATTTAGGTTTATTTCCTTTATCAAATCTTGTTATGAATTTCATGCTTTAGGGATATAATTTTCATGAAATATTAACCGGTTGATGATTCCATGTATTATTACGCGATTTCATGTATTATATCAAACGTAGATCAAGCAATCGTTTCAAAGACTATATTTTAGAGTGCAATTAGTTTGTAATTTATTAATATACATTTTTCTTATTGCTTGAAATGAAATTGAAACGATAAGAAAAATTATAATTTTCTTCGCTTAAGTTTTGAAGTTGATGAATATTTTTTTTATAATCCCTGTTGTAAATGAGAAGTCTTTTTTAAGCATATCCAGATAATCGAATTGCTAGAAAGATTTGATCTTATTTATAACGGTAATCGAGATTATAAAAGGAGAGTTCACGGGATCTTTATGATACCTTAAAGTATTATTTCTATAAAAAATTGTTTCCCTGCAAAATAATTAATTGGCCTTAACCTCTTAACGACGGGTCCCTTTTGAGCAAAAATCATCGCAGATGTCAGGGTACTCAGATCACCATCGTTGTTCAGCAATAGGATTGCTTAGATGATTATTGATATTTCTCTAACTATTAATTATACTTTAACTAATCTCGTATAATCCTAGATGAAAATGTTCTTCTTTTCATGCCTTTTGGAGGCCTTAAAATGTTCTAGTAAGTTGACGAATCTGTCGAAACTTTCGCTCTTTTTCCTCGGCCAAGAATCTGCCGTTCAATGTGTACGGATGACTTTGGAATCGGCCTGAAGAGGGCTTGGAAGGGGACGGAGTATTTTTGAGGGGTTAGGGTAGGCTGAGAAAGAGGGTTGTTTCCAGTCATGCTTGTGCCTTCCACGAACCCGTACGTGGACTACGGCAGGCAGTATTGCTTCGGCCAGCGGACATCAAATGCGCCGTAGGACCATGTGTTTCGTGCACCATGCTTTACGGAGTTTTTGACGTGCGCAAGATGAGTAGGCGGGTTGTTATATGTGAGTATTGCATTCATCTGCTTGTATTCTAGTTCGTAGACTGTTGTTCACTTCTCCAATAAAGTCGGCCTAGTTTAACCTCTATTTGATTTCGCGTGTTGTTAGTGAAAGGAGATTTTGATATTAAATGGTTCCCCTCTTTGTTTTAACTTTCTTATGATAACAAAAGTTAGAAGGTAAACCATTTCTCTTACTGCCAGTAGTCTCTCTCGGGAACATTTTATTGCTTTAGACTATATTAACTTACTATAAGCAACATAAGATCCTTCAGGTTGTAAAGATTTAAATGTATCACCATTTTCGGGTGGTTAATTTTTGTTGACAGCTATCTGCGAAGTGTTTCCATCATGTTTTTCTTACTACAATGACGCTTATAGATAGTTTAAAGAGGAAAACCGCTGCGTCGACGGGCGAGAGCAATTACCTTTTGCTTCACGCCCGCCACAAAAGTAACTACACAATGTATATGTTAATTAGACCTTACCATTACATTGTAAGAAAAGGAAGGAAGGAAGTGTTATGTAAGTCAAGGAAGTATGTGAAATACCTAAATTGTAGATCAATTTTTTAAATTTGATTACCAACCATGTGAAAGGGCAACATATGCATAAACTTTTATTATATCATGTAGGAGAGAATTGTTTATCTTAAATTAATGATGTTTCGTAGTTCCACGCTGCAAACGTTGGGTGTAATATTGTTAAAAGTGCTCCGATTGCTAACGTCATTTCGCACATGGGTAACCTCCGGGAATAGAACCCGGTGCCACTTTTACCAAAGTCAAACGCGCTGTTCACATTGCTATCTAGGAGCCCGTTTACATATGTTATTGATGTTTCTATTTATACCATTTCCGCCATTTGAGGTTAGTCCTAAAACTGTGTTCATATGAAAAATGCAGCTATTAGATGCTCAGTGAAACTTTTCATACTGATACGTATCTAAATTTTTTGAAGTATTGGCATCATATATGATCCAACATTAATTTAAAAGTTATGCTTCTCATTAAGTCATTTTAAACCTCTTTATTTTTCTACTAATTTACTGCGTTGAATTTTCAGATATACTCGGTCGAAGTTGATGTAAGTGCATTAATAATGTTGTTAGTCATTGATTTCGAAGATCACGTTTTATTATGCTAACGTTTTCAGCACACTTAAGTTTGAATCCTAGATCGCATGATGGCTCTCTGCTTCTCATAGTTAGACCTATTGATAAACTTGTATCGATTCAAAAGATAATATCTCAAACGTCGAATAAAAAGATTCAGATAATCTCCATTCGAAAAGAGTTTCGGTTTCCCGCTCTATGCACAGATGCGAAGAGCTGCAACGTTCCGCCGATAGAGCGCAGCAGTGGGTTTGAATCAGGAATTCTCCATGGATGCTCCACATTGATGGCGGCAGGACCAGATATCTTATTGTAGGAGTAGGACGCAGAACATCATGATTTAACGAGAATCAGAATGAGTCTTACCTTCCAGAGGAGAATAAAATCAAGATGGACCATGGAATAAATCTTCAATAAAAATATTTCTAATACACTTTTGAAATGATTACTTAAACTTGCTTTTTGCTTTACGAGAAAAGAGATGTAAATTGCAGTAGTTATAAATATTCTTAAAACTAACTAAGATCATTTTGCACGCATTATCTCGATAACTAAGGTCATATCGCACACACAGACTCCCACCGGGAATCGAACCCGGAGGATAAATTCAAGCAAAGCTAATTTGGTTATCCAGGAGCCCCTCATATTTTTTGCTATAAATTTGAAATTAGAAAAAGTTTTCCTTAATGTCTGTCTCCAATCGAAATCCACCAAAATGATTTTTGCGTCCATGATCTTGAAAACTGATATTTAAAATGAGCGCAAAAGAGTCTGAAGAAGTTTGGAAGTTACACATAATATCTATAATGCATCTTTTAATAGGAAATAAGATTTATAAGGTGATTTCGAATACTCCGTTCTAGAGATTCAGATCGAATATGTATTGCTATTACCTTATTTTAACCTCAAGTCCTTAAATATACTTTGAATTCACGTAGAATATCTATAATATTTAATATGTTAATGAATGATATTTTGTGCCTTTATTTTCATTCTTTCATCAACATAAATTTTGAAAATGTCATATTTTTGTTAACTTTAGATATATGAGGTAATCAAAAGGAAATCCAATGATGCAAAATTCAGAATACGAGGCAGAAATCGACTCTGTGGATTGTATGATTGTGAGCGATATCAATTTGGTGTGAGGAAGTATAACAAAAGTAATCTTTTGTATATTAGCCTTTACTTCGGGTTCATGGGATTGCTGATTTTCTTTCGATTCGGAATCCGAATGGAATAGAGATAACTTATAAGTATTACATTCTTGTTCCAAGATACCTTCCAAATTGTAAATATTTATGTCACATACTTGCGCTGAACGGTTTACTTCGTGGCCATATTAATTGTGTCAACGTGCCATATCGTGGCATAATTAATTTCTCCGATCAAAATTTTGAGATTTATTTTTATCTACAGTTGGTATGAACTACTTAAGTATCGCTCTGGGCTGAGTGAATCAAAATTATGGCTGTATATCCCTGAAAACATGAAAACGGTTATCCTGAATGTGCATCCATTTCTATGTCATTACTCTGCTACCAATATTCCGGAACGAAACGGGTCGCTCACATCTATCCAATAATTCTTGCTAAAATTAATATCGTTCAGTGAGAATACTGTATGTCATTGCGTTGAATTAATGGATCAGTCTGAATACAGACCTCGAGATGGCAGCACATACAGTTTGTTTAATGATAACCGTCCAACCGACCCAACCATTTATTTAATAGAAATTGCATATTAATATCATGTAGTAATGACTCGGATTGGTTTGGCGTTATCAGTTTTAATTTAAATTGGCCTTATGTTATATCGGCTCTACTATAATATTCAAACGAGCTGAAAATATGTCCAAAGGCCACCGTCATTCACATTGGATTTATATGAACTTCACGTGCAAATATAATATGTCATGTAAAACTTCTATCACAATTATTCTCAATTCTACATTAAGTTCAAAGTCGTACTATTTCGATTCTGGCTGTTGTTCGGACCAAATACATGATTATCCAGTATATTGATGTAGTAGTAGTAGTAGTATTGTCAAAAGTGCTTCGACATCCGAGGTAATTTCGCTCATGAGCCTCTTTCAGGAATCGAACTACATTCCTCTAAGCCGAACGCGTAGCCCGCTTGGCTATCGTGAGGCCGATGACTATGTCATCACGAGGAAAAAATTTATTGTAACTTAGAAATTCAAGTCGTGCAGCGGATATACCAAGTAAATGGCCTAACCATGTTTCACGTATGAGATACCATGCAATAAATATCAAAAAGATCGATAAACTTCGAATCAAAGCTAAATAACCTTTGATAAGTTCAGGTAGAGAACAATTTTCCAATCCTTCAGTGGAGTCTTAAGTATTTAAAATTAAAGAAAGAGGAAAATTTCTCCAATATTTTAACTTTATTTTCCTTTATTAATTATTCGATTCTGCTTAATTATACTTTGTCTAAGTATGACATTGATTTTGTTGAGTTGGGTTTGTTAAGTTTCTCATTTAATAAATTTAGCTATTCTATTGAAGATGAAGTGTTTAATTGTTATGCAATTTTGTGGAATGCGGCTGCCGCAGTGAAGACTGTCGCGGTAGTCGGAGCTGCTTGCTCGGAGTTACCTCTCTCTTGGCCAGCATAATTTCCCGAAAAAGGAGTGAGGCTGATCTGCGAGATAGCTCAATTGGTAAGAAAGTGTTGGATTCGTGCTTCGACAGACTTTTCTTGCCATCTTAGCCTTCGACTATTATTTTAGTATTTGGATTCATGAATTTGACTTTTATTTCACGCGCTATTTAATCCAAATCGGCTTATTCAACAATCACGAATAACAGAAGCATAAAATAAATCAAAGCGACCTTGATTAACTTCGCACACGGGCCTGCATTAGCTCTCAAAGTCCGAGACTCCATCTCCTGCTCTGCTGAGATATGTGATTTGTCAAAATCGATACAGTTTTGTTCTGTTTTCGTTCATCCGGTAGTCTTGTATTTCCGTTTTTCCATTCATAGTTAAATAGCCGATATTTGGGACCCGAAAGAAATCTGATTTGATTTGTCGCAAGAGTTGAAAGCGAATAAACCACAGCTCACATGAACGGGACATGATAATGTCGGATGGAATAGAGAGAACGAAATCGGAGAGTCACCAGACATAGAAAGCGAAAAAGTGGGAAGGAGGGAAGACTGGAAAGGTAGGAAGTGGGGTGCAGAAGAAGAGTGTGGGAGATGGCCAATATTGACACAAGTCTCTCGAGTGGGGGTTCTGATGAGCAAGATTATGTTTGCACAAAGCTTTGACTTTCTAGAACGATTTTCGGGTGCCTGGGCGATTCAGTAGGTTAGAAAAGGTTCAACGGTTGGGTGAGTGAGCGATATATATGAGGGAATGGAGGATTTATGTGGGAGGAGAAGTCGGAAAGAAGTGAAGAGAGTGAGGAAGTCCGCTGGGATCTGAGTCGGGTGTCAAAGTTGACCCATGCCAACTCCAGTGGCAAACAAAAATGCGGCACTTTCAAGGAAAGGCTTTTAGGGAACTCATCTCTCATTTCTAATTTAATATGACGGATTTCAAATGCCGTAATCGAAGCTTTATTAAATTTATCCTCGGAATACAGAACAAAGGTTCTTTTCGGGCCTCCGATTACGGTGATGCCTGAAGATTGATTTCCTTCTCGGATGACCCGTAAAAATTCCTTTTAGAATTGTTCTTATAATAATTAAATGTTGTTTGTTCTTAAGGATAATCGCGGATATCGATTCATCCAATTATTTTCACCATTTGGATGAATCAATTTTTCATCTGCATTATTTGGGTTCAATTATTGTCGATTTCTTTCAATACTTAAAAGGACTATTGAACGTTTTTGTTAAAAATAATTCATATTCGTACCTCTTATGATAGATGAATCCTTATCATTGCTTTAATATTAAGAATATTCAGTAAAATATCGGCAAACTAGGAGAGAAATCGACGAAGCGTTACAAGGAAATAATCGCTGAAACAGAGAGATAATTGTCGTCGTTTTCAAATATTAACATATTAGATATCGGTATAGCTTTTGACGTTAATTCACTCCCTACCATACGCAACTGGCAGCTTGCGAGGTAATTGTTTGATGAAAATATGTCTTTTCCATAGTGAAGCTTTCCATTTCAAATTCAGGATAAGTTGTTACAAAGGATAGTCAAGCTAAACGTAATGGAATGGAATGGACTGTTTCATTTTTATAGGAAAGAGGCGAATCCAGTTGTTAAGTAAAGTAAAAATATTCCTCTTTCTTTAGAATAATTAAATAAGTTTGATGATCATATCTCTTCTACAGTTATGACGTAATAAACTCTCACCATATCTGGTACCATATTTTCTGTTATACTCTACGTTAATTTTCATCAATTTCGATTATTTGCCTAATATTTCCTTATAAAATGGCTTATGTTATTTATGTTTCTCTCATTGCAAATGCGGGAATTAAAGGAGCAGGCAAGGTATCTTCCAATAGTCTCTCAATCACAAAAAAAACAATCAACGTAGACGTGACAAGGCCTTTGAAAATCTCATTAAGAAGAAATATTTCGTAGGTTTTATACAATGAAGGAATATGTTTCATTATTTCAAAATTCAGTATTGTTTAAAACGAGGGTTCTTGAAATGAACTGTGGGGCTCGAAGGGATGTAGGTATTTGTCAAAATAGTAGTTGGCGGGGTTAAGAACCAATGGGAAAAGAGCAAAAGAGGAGGAACGCCGAAGCGTCTTTTTCTTCGTGAATAGATCAATTATGATCACGCGGAAGCAACATGCATTGTCTGTACTTTTACGAAAAGAGTAGATTTTTTTCTGTTTCTCTAACCATGTACGCTGTTTGATATCCTTTTTAGGAGCATGAGTTCGGCTCAGAATATAATGGTTGAAATTCGAGAGATGGGTAGACTAGACCTTGCTAAGAAAGGAGTCTTAAATCTTCGAGTGTTATTTTTTGTAGAAATTAACTGTCTATATTTTTGCTAATCCCTATATCTCAATAAACGGTTCTGTTTTCTTCGACTATTATACCAATAAGTTTGACTGTTAAAACAGTCAGGAATCCCCAGGATACTGGGGGGTTTAGACTGTTTCGTTGATCGTGACCGAATTCTACGGCCTGCTAGCGCAAGCATTAAGTCGTGAATACAACAGGAAAACAAACACTCTTATCGTATATTTAACTTCTACTATACGAGAGAACAAGTATAACAAGAGAAATATGATACGATTGGGGTGGGGGTTAGATAAAATAAACTTACTAACCATACCGGAGGTGGATGGCGGCCATCTTGTTCATCGACGTCATACCTGAAACTTAATTTTCCGGGAAAAATTTTCTCTAAACAGAATTTAAACCACTGAGGATAAACTGTGGATATTTTGAAAAATTTTGGAAACCCGACAAGACACTAACCACTCGACCATTTGGATGTTAAGGCTTTGTTAAAAGAAGTAGGTGATAATTCATATTCAAGGCTGGTGAGTAGGCTACTGCGTGCGCCCGCCAGATAATGGCGTAATATGACAGATACATTTACATTTACATTAATATCCCGCGAGACGCTTTATGGCGTATGGCAGGGGGTGTGAACATCGACAGATAATGCCTTAATGCAGTGAATTTAGAAAAAGCAAACATATTTATTTATAAGATCTTAAACTAAGAGAAAAATAGTCTGTTAATTACAAATTTGTGCATATTTTTGCAGGACATTTTGGCTGAGATGAATTTAATAATAGGAATTGACGAAAGTGTCTGTTAGCGAAAAAGTCGAAAAATGGACAAAATGTATATCTAGTAAAATGTGATTTTATAAGTAATATTGTCTGAGAATGCTTTATATATGCTATAATATTCATACTACGCTAAATATTTCCGTAGCTGAAATTTCTTGGGTGAAATACGAGAACCATAGCTTTCTCTTCTAAAGGAAATTGTGCTGCTGCAGGAGAGGAACAGGAAGTGGGAGATATTGCCGTTAACGTGAAAATTAAAGGCGTAATCAGCGTTCGTGGAAGGGATTTTGAATGCTTGCGGAACAGACTAGGTAGTGGGAGATGTTTGTGATATACGGGAATAGAGGGAATGAGGAAAGTCACGTATTCGATCAGCGAGGAAAACAAAAATGAAGGAATGTTAGAGAGAAGAGATAGTGGCGAAGCAGAAAGAGAAATAATGCATTGGGGAAGTGAGAATGAGGGATAAAGCGGAGAGGGAAACGAAAAAGCATTGAAGCAAAACGAATAGAGAGCGTGTTTTGGAAGCTAAGGAGATTTTAGCTTTTCCCCATATTGTTGTTCACTGAGAGCCTTGGGAGATCAATGCTTAGGAGAGAGTGAGAGACACGCAGAATAACAATCGAGGAGTAGTACGAGGGTGGTTCAATAAGTCCGTGACCTTTTGTATTTCCCACTCCTTAATCTGAAAAGTAATCCTACTCTAGTCAACAACTATCTTTAAACGGGTAACAATCAAAGTTTTAAGTAGTTACGTTAATTTGTTTATATTTGGCAGCCATTGCAAGCAAACAACTTCGTGAAATTTCGATAATGGAAAAAAGTGAATTCCGAGTGCTCATTAAGCATTATTTTTTGCGGAAGAAAACCATATCCGAAACCAAAGAAAAGCTAGTCAAATACTATGGGGACTCCGCACCATCAATTTCAATGATAAAAAAGTGGTTTTTTGAATTTCGTAGTGGTCGCACAAGCACGAGTGACGCCGAACGTTCTGGACGCCCAATTGAGGTCTCTACACCTGAAACCATCGAAAAAATCCACGATATGGTGCTGGCCGATCGAAGATTGAAAGTGCGCGAGATTGTAGAGACAACAAACATATCAAACGGCTCAGTTTTTTCAATTTTGAATGATCATTTGGGCATGAGAAAGCTATCCGCAAGATGGGTGCCGCGTTTGCTCTCAATTGACCACAAAAGAGTGCGTGTGACAACTTCACAGGAGTGTTTGGCGTTGTTCAACAGAGATCCAAATGAGTTTTTACGCCGTTATGTGACTGTAGATGAAACATGGATCCACCACAACACACCGGAGACCAAACAGCAGTCGAAACAGTGGGTTTCTCAGGGAGAATCGGCGCCGAAGAAGGCCAAGGTGTGTCTGTCAGCCAACAAAATCATGGCGACAGTTTTCTGGGATGCACGTGGTATAATACATATTGATTACCTCCAAAAGGGAAGAACGATCAATGGAGAATATTATGCCAACTTACTCGACCAGTTCAACCGAGATTTAATGAAAAAACGACCACATTTGGCCAAAAAGAAAGTGCTCTTCCACCAAGACAATGCAAGGGTCCACACGTGCGCAGTCGCTATGGGAAAAATAAGTAATTTGAGGTATCATCTACTACCATATCCGCCATATTCTCCGGATTTAGCTCCCAGCGACTATTTTCCTTTTCCAAATCTAAAGAAATGGCTCGGGGGAAAGAGATTTGCCTCCAATGATGAGGTAATAGCTCAAACAAATGCTTATTTTGAGGGCCTTGATAAATCATATTATTTGGAAGGAATTAAAAAACTAGAGAAACGTTGGACAAAGTGTGTCGAGCTAAAAGGGGACTATGTTGAAAAATAAAACGTTTTTTTGCCGAAAAACCTGTGTTTTCTTTGAGAGGTCACGGACTTATTGAACCACCCTCGTAGAATGAGTTGTGGGAGCAAAAGAAGTTAGTTGATCGATAGTGGATTTGATAGCTGCATCATCAGACATCGATAGCTTATAGCTAAAAGCATCCACTTAATAACGCCCTTAGGATTTCTCCGTTCTTATATAAAATGGTCAGTAGCCTTTATAAACTATCCTTATCATCAGAATTTTCTCTTATTTACCGTATTTTTTTTTAGCATTTCTTTCTACTTTGATTCCGATTCTCGTCAGTTTAGAAGAAAAGCACTATATAAAGATAATAAAATGGATCTAGGATGTCCAAAGACTCTAGAAATACAATCCGAATATTATTTTTTCGCAATTGATAGATAGGGAGTAATCAAAATGAAAAATTTCGTTTAATTTGAGTATTAGAAGTCACGTGAATATAGCATCGAGGGTCATCGGGACCATGCTCCATTACATACGTCGTGTAACTTTATGATGAGGTTGAAGCATGCCAAACCTAGATGAATCAAACTAAGCTAAGGCAACTTAATAAAGTAAGAGTTTAACTCATAGCATTTTCAAATACAAATATTTTGCGCTATTCAAATACCATGCTCTTAAAAAAATATTTTATTTCTAGTGCTAAATCATATATTTTTATGTAAGTTTTTTATGTAACTTTTCGAATATTCACCGTTTTACACTATTTATTTTTAAAATTATTATACTTTTTCAATTTCGTTCATATCATATTAAGGTAGTAGATATTATCACTCGGAATCAATTTTTAAGATCTGGGTTCTCCGGGTTCCAGGTCCATATTCCATGTGAAGTTATTGAGGTTTGTACTCGGATTTCTCAAAAGATATCAGATCTTCGAAAAGGCGCCCTACTATTACAGCACCTTGTCGAAAAAAATGACTTCATTTTAGCACCTCTATTACATTCTGGGAAGTTGTCAGCCGTGACATGGAGAAATTTTATTGCTGTGGCTTCAAAGAGTAGGCCTGCACCTTGTTTGTTGCTGTCTGAAGATTTGCTGTCAAGCAAAATATAAGAAAGAATACCTTCTTGACTGGTGGCACTTCCATATTTTCTCAGCCTTGCATAAAGAGAGTTGACAACTACGTAGTAGCAAATTGGACTTGTATTTGGAAGATAAAGAAGAAGCATATTATTACGAAAGCGAAAATGAAACAAGATACCTCGCATGTACGATGCCGATTACTTCTGGATGATGATGGAAGATGGATGCTCTTTTCATTGAGAAAAGAAATTGTATCGGAAATGCAGTAAATTGAGCAGCTCTCAATTTTAATTTCAACCGGTAAAGACTTTTTTTCGCTTTATGTTAAAAATATTTAACTGTTGAAAAATATGAACACTCGTCTACCCACTTATGAGTGAACTATGGTTCTGGTTTATAAATCTTGTTTGAAATAGATCTTTTCACTCCATGAATAACTACAGTATTTTATTTTACGGCATTTTACGGAAATGTTTTCGAAGACATTTTAAGTTCATCGAAAAAATATTTCTACGACATTTAACCTTACAGTAGTGACTTTCACATATAAACTGATATGAACAAGGATTTTACGATGAATTTTATTTTATTAATTATGTAGTAGCATTTCAATATATACTCAATCATAAGATGGCGTCCAAGAAAGGACCAAATGTTCGAACAAAAATCTTTTACTTGCATCTGTTGATGTGGCTGAAGTTTCTTCCCGTTTATTAGAAATTTCCTCTTTGAAAGGGTTCGGAGTGTAAAACGAAATTGCTTCTAATCTCTTGTTAATTAAAATTAAAATTCAACTTAAAAATCACTTCAGTTTTCTTTCCTCGCATCCAATGAATCGATTGATGGAAAAGCTAACACTGAATTATATTCACAATCATTTTTAAAATATATAAAAATCAAGAGGTGAGTACTGGAGACGGTGAGTTAAGAAAGGGTTTTAATAGGATGAATAATAGGAGGAAGGGGAAATGGATGGAATAGATACTGAGACGGGATTTATTGTTTGAGAAAGTAATTTAATTTAGAATGTAAGGCAAAGACAATAACAGAGGTTGTTGGATGATATAAAGAGAAGAGTAAGCTATCAAGAGGTAAAGAGGGACCTTTTGGTTGACTCAAGCGCAAATGAACCTATTGAGAAGTAGAAAATCCATATGCATATTCAGTCCCAAATAGCTTTGGAAGACAAACTAGAAACCATTATTTTGATCTCTATGGTCTATTATTTCACTTATTCAAGCAGATAAATTGTGAAATAACGCCCCTCAAGTTATTTGACCATTTTATTTTTTAATACAGAATATTTATAAGCAGCTACTGGAAGAATTTAATGGGTGGAGATCGCTTAGAAATTATTTTTCTTAGAATAACGTTTGACATTCAAAGTCGCATGAGTAAGAAAGAGCATTCTGCAAATGGAATCCATGTAAATGAACCAGTATTTACGCCATCGAGGAGTCCGTCCCTTTCGATTTAAATTTTCCGTCACAAGGCACTATTCGCTTCCTTCCCTGTTCACAATATCTTTCATTTGTCCCTCTCCTCATATCTTCTTCATTTTCCTCTCCCCTTCATTCCGCCCTCCTAAATCTATTGGTTCCGTTTTGTCGGGAAATACTTCCCATCTCTATGGAAACATTAACGACGCATCGTTCCTCTTAAAGAGCCCCTTCCACTCTACCCCTCTTTTTTTCCCTTTCCGTCCAATAACACCCACTCACCATCTTTCGGTGCCAATCCGGAGGGATCATGGGCTTCAATCACTGACACCATCGCTCCAAAGGTCTTCCGAGTTGAACTCCGCGTGGGCGATCTTTATGAGTACTTTAAAGAGCGCGACTGAGGCTGCTTCCAATTACGTACGAGGCATATTGCAACGGCTTTAATTTTTCATCATAGTCGATAAGTCTGCTCGAATACGTTAACAATGAAATCCGGTTCAACGTAACTGAAGTATCGCAGTTTCTCGCCGCACTTAACACGAAGGACTTCCTGAAAATCGACTCGATTTCGATTACTTCAGTAAGTATCTTAAATAGCAATATTAATACCCTATTGATGGGTGAGTTGTTTGCACGCTCAATACTATAAAAATTCCTTCATCTTTGGTTTCTTATTACAAATTCAGATTATTAATTACTTCTGTTCTTTCCCTTAACCTAGTGGTACGTAAAGGGTATATTCTACGTTTTTTTATTATCCTTCGCAAAAACAACATAATAAAAATCTATTTCACTTCAAATATAAACACAAAAAAGCAAATGAAACAAAACAGCCTATTTACAAAAAAGTGAATATCCCCAAATATCCCAGAAGACAACCTTAGTATAGGAATATGTAATAAATTTCTAATTATTTTGATTAAATTTTAAAAGGGATAAGACATTTTATCTTCAATGAAAGAATTAAACATATTATTAAACGAGAAAATTAACAAACCAACCAACGATGAAACTAATGAACAGAATCAAATTTGTAATAATCAAACGAATGATCATTCCCCGAAATTGAATAAATAATTATCAGAATGAAAATTATAAAGTTGGAGACCATGTACTCTTATGTAAAAAAGTCCAGGTACTAAATGAATTTCGATAAAAATCCGGAAAAAATACTATCTACTTCTACACTATACCACCAAACTGAAGCCTTTCTTTTTACTCCCATGCAAGGATTTCCAAGGTTTTTAATAAAAACTTCATAATATTCTGGCTTCACGACATTATCACTATGATCGTCTAATGCCAAAGAATGTTCTTAATTGCCAGTTTATAATTCTTGATTATTGGATTGTTTTTCATCCATCACTAAGTTCTTTGCTGCCATGGATTAAATGCCGATATGGTGTTATATCACATCCTATTTTTTTTATATTTTCATCAGCTGAAATAAAGAACATTCAATTTTCAATAATACCCGCGAGCCGCCGTATGGCATATGGTAAGCGTTGTGAAAACCACCAGATAATACCTTAATGCACCGATTTTATTTAGCCATCTTCAATTGTCGTAAACTTTGATTGATCTGAGATATTGCATTCCAGCGTAAACTGTTAAAACTCCGATTGGCATGCAGTGTGTTTATAAATATATTCATTGAAAATATCTTAAATGAAGAAAAAAATAATACGCTGATTGCCCGCGATCGCAGCGTAACCCGTGCAACCAAAATGAACGGCGAGTTCCCGCGACGTCACCGCTACCACTGACTATCTGCTGAGAAGCTTAGCACCAGGTACCTAATCTGCTACTTTTGATGGTGTATTCAAACTGCCATATCTCTCGAACTAGAGGAGAAAAACACCAAGGACAAAAATGATTATTTTTTATATTCAATTTTCTATTACGCTAAACAGGTCCTGTCAAAATCCAGATTCCATCTGGGAACCTCACCTTGTTAGTTCTGAGATTACCTTTTATTGTTTCCTCCTTTTCGATTTAAGTTCCTTCTGAGGCTTACATACGTACCGCAAATTCTGAATTAACCCATAAGTGCGCAGTGGAAGACGAAATACTTGGAAGCATTACAGTCAAACAATAAAACAAAACTGTACATTTTAGAAATCCGCCTAGAGATCTCATACATTGCGTATTTATGTACAGAGTTGAGTCTGAGCGGAACTATTAGCGGATTTTGCTTCTCGATTTCTCCCTAATTTTCAATGATATGATCGGATTTGCTGCTTTTGAATCGAATCAATTTATCCGTCGTATGCAGGATCTGTTTTTTTCAGTCCACCATGCCGCAATCATTCGATCCAGAAAGCCTTTGTCGTAGCCTCTCATTTTCTCTTCATTAAAATCTTACGTATTGTGTTCGAGCATAAAAGTGAAGAGAATTTCATTCGCAGAGAGATGGAAATGAAATTATGCAGGCAGACATCGATTCTCTCCGAGCGAGAAAAATTTTTCGTGTTTTCAATTTTCTGCGTTCACTTTCGAATGGCGAATGCTGTGAAAACTTGTTATTTGAAAATTCAGGGGGCCGAAGAAACCGCTTCAAAGTATCCTGGTTAGCATGAACGAGCTAAGAGAATATCAAATATGTCAACATTCCGTGTGTGTATAGAAAGGGTGGGGAATCAATTCTCACCGCAATTATCATTCGCCCACATTAGGAACCAAGGCAGCAAATTAAATCGTCGTGCAGCATAATCAGCAGTATCTTCTAATCTACATTCAAATAAATGAGCTATGAGAATCGCATTGCTCACAGGGTTTATGTTAGATGAAGAAGTGAAGGAGAAAATGTCTACTCTAATAAATCCAATGCTACTCTACCCAATCGCGACTAAACAATCTCTCCTTCGATTTCTGAGACTACAATGGGAATCGGTGTGTTATATAAAGCAACAGCCGGGCAAATGGGAGATTCGAGTTCGAGTCCCGCCTATAACCGACTTTTTCTCCTTCATTACTTAATCTAATATTTAAATAATTTAACACCTGCAGAGCTCTGCAGCTGAACTCTGCAGAGAGAAACTAATTTAATCGCCAACCTTTGTACAAAATTTTGCGCAAAATATTACATGAAGCAGTTACGAGAGTGGAATACAAAACTATTTACACTTGTCCCTTTTCTTCAGTAAGTGACTAGTTGAACAACAGCACAGTCCACAGGTTCCATCATGGCTCTGTGGTGAAACCGCAACATTTTCTTAAATGTTTTGTTTTGATAGTCATAGATGTGAAAAATCAACGCAGAAAGTGACTTTTATTGCGAAAAACTACCAGAATGTCTCGTGACATTCAACTATTATTACTGATGAAGACCCCCAAGTAAGGTATAATATAAATCATTTCTTTTTTAGTACATTCAAAATTCGAATCTGGCAATATGTAATTAACACTATAAAAGGATCTAACCTACTCTAGTAAAATGTATTTGCTGATATTAGGCAGCGGCAGAGAGGGAGAAATACTTTAATGACATTCTTATAATCGATATAGATAAGTTGAAAAACAACCAAAAATTACCAATTAATTGTCTATTAATCTGATTGCCTTTGACTGTTGTATTTTTAAATTGCTGGATTTCTTGTTTTATGAGTAATAGCCATCTCTTTTCTAGATCGAGAGATTTATTTTTCACTACAGTCATCCAAAAAAAAGTCTTCACTGGTTTTCTATTTGAAAGAAGTTGCAGCCCTCCTTTTTGTATTCTGATTAATCTTTCTTGACAATTAATCTATTGATTAATTAATCTTCTTTATCCTTATTACCACTATGATCTCTGTTATTAATACTACGGCTGACAAATCAGAAAAAATGGAGGATAGATTTATCTCAGCCAAATTAAAACAGTTTACTATTATCATAATTAACAGAAGATTCATATTAATTAAATAGTTTGCAATAATATTCGATTTCAGGTGATATTCTTATCTTGTTAGAAGAAGACACTTCTCAATAAATATTCCTCGATTTCTTTGTTACAATATGAAACATTGGTTCTGCATCTGATAGTAAGACACCAACTGAGTGTCTTCAACTTGGTAACTTATTTAAAGCTGAATTTCTAAAAAAAGAAAGCCAACCATTATATTGAGACATATTCTTTGAAAAATTTAATCTTTTCATATAATTTTATCTCTGTAGCTCAGTAAATCCCGTGAGAAAAACTCTACTCACCATGAGAAACAATTACGAAGAGAAAAATCTTATCTGGGAAGTACCCCACGTTCGTCAATCAGGAAGTTTACCTCTAGCTATCAATTAGAGCGCTTCGTTAATAAAAATTCCATCTTCATTTATATCGGCCCATTTTCTTGCCAAATGACGTCGCAACCCTCTCTTACGAAAGCCATCTCGTCAACCCCTTCCCTACTTGGGCTTCTTCCACCCGCCGCGGCAGACCGGGTGGCGCCACTCTCGAATCTGGTGTGGGCGTGACTTGAAGCTTCCCCCACCCCAAACGCACCTTCCCACCCACTCCCTGGGTCGATCCCTCCGCTTCTGGATCAGCCACCCTCTCCCCATTTCGGCTCCGCCTACTCATAAAGGTTTCCCACCCCCTCCACCCCCGCGTACCCATGCTGCAACCTTCCCCCGATCTGACCTGCAAAGGCCTCTAAGCTGCGATTTTCCCGGGCCAACCGGTAGCAGATGCGCTCACATGCCCGTTTTTATTGAATCTGGCCGTCGAGAGATGCCAAAGGGGAAGGGGTACATGGAAAATACCTGGCCTTCTCTTAGAGAGTTCCTTGAGGAATGCTCGGCGCAATCTCATCTGCAAACGATGGAATGTACATGCATACAATATAAGTTCTATCTGATTAGGACGTACTCAAAGGAATGATACCTTTGACTCAGAGGGAATTGATTTGTTAATAAACTTGGCCACAAACCCCAATTTGATTCATGAATTATATCTGCTTGGGCCAGGGTTTCTCAAGTAATATTCCACGGAAAACAGGTATTCCCCAAAGTTTATAATACCTCCGCTGGAATAGTTTTACAGTCTGCAACGATGATAAGAAATCTCAAACAAGTTTGACGGATAAATCTCCAAAATTAAATATTCAACGAATATAATAACATTGTTCAAAATTATTTTGATTGTGAGTTATGACCTTCCCTGTAAAATTAACAAACAATAAACAAATAAACCACCATTAAAATTTCATGATTTACAAAGTGCTCCATCGTAGAAGTTAGGGAAACCGGGATTAGGCCTTACTTCATTTTAGGGCATCTTGATATTCTGTTACTGAGACGAGATTCAAGAGAGTTACCAATTGATATTTTAATGAGATTGCAGCGTACCAAATCTAAGCCCATGGTCATCCTTACAAAAGCTTCTTCATTATATAGAAAGCATTTTCTTATGTTTTATATCAAAAATATTTTAGTATCAAACAGGTAATGATAGATAATGATATGAAGTTGTTCTATAACCATAAGAGGCACTGAGAAGCCAATCACTTGTGTGTATAGTGGGTGTAATGTTAATTTTAGTTTGTTGTTTATTTTATTTATATTATTTTTATATAATTCGTTAATATATAGATGTAATTCTTAGTTAAATGTATTTCTTACCTCGAAGACCTGATAATTCGTATAAAAATAATCTTAATTTCTAATTTTATATTTATTTAATCATTTACAATTATATGACAATATCTGATGAATTAATAAAGCATTGGGTGTATAATTTAAACGCAGTTAAACATAAAATTCCATAGATTTTAATATTTCATATGCCTCAGAGAAGCAGAAGCGCTAAAAAAGTTAGATGAAGTCGCAGCAATCCTGAGTAGTTAAATGTTAACGAAAACAACACGAATTTCCATAAAGATAATGAACTGAACTGAAAATTTACTGAAATAAATTCGTGAATTGAAGGTGTATAAAATATTGCTTCATTTAATGTGAGACTGTGAGACTGCAATGTGGGCGATCATGACATATATCCGGCTGAATGAAAATCAACTGGTATCTTCAACTCACGAAGCACTATTTAACAGGTGGTATGCTAGGACGCATGCCTTCCCTAACATTAATATATCCCTAAATAGGTATCAATGACCTTTAGTTATAACTATTCACGTTAGATTAAAAATTGAATGATTATTTTGTAATTTTTATCGTAAAATAACCACTTGAAATTCAAATCATCACTGAAACTCAAATGATTAATACAGAAAATCTTGCATTTTCGATGTAAAAATGAGTGGAGGCATATCTAAAAGTCTACAGACTCCAGCATGTTTATTATACTAAATATATGCCGTGGAGTTTACAAGAGTTTTCATTAATTTCTATTCCGAAAATATAATATACCGGGAAATTCTACAGGAGAAGATTGATTATAATCTTTCATTTATGAATGAAAGAATTTATTTTACATAAATCAATAATTTTGCCAATGGAGATTTATTCCGTATTGTATTTTTTGTGGATGTTGCGAAATTTTTCTTAGAATGAGTTAAGAATAAAATATGGCATGAATCTTGTTGAATGAAACCTTGGAACCAAAGAACGTAAAAGTTAAGATGAATTGTATTTGCACTTCTATACTGCTAATTTTGATTCATAGGAGGATAGTCGCACTTGGCTGAATAATATAACGAAAATGAATTGCCTATAGGGTGGCGCTCTGCACTGATGTTTTCAATACAGTGATATTTTCTCGTGAAATGTGGCTGTACTGCCCTTGCAATCGATAAAAACGTTTCGTGAGTCGACAGCGAATTGCGAATCCTGGGAAATTTCGGGAAATATTTCAGTTCGCGAGACAGATTTAGGCTTGACACATTACTCTCAACGAGCAGGTTCATCGTATAAATTTACGATTATCTTTACGTGAAAATATCGCGAAATAACGTTTCGCAATACTAAGTGGAACATTTTTCGTTGCCTGAATTCAAATTCGCACGGTCACCAAATTCCACGTCTAGAATTATATGAAATCGACTGAAATATGTGCTATACTTTTGGACCTTCTTCAATGCTTATTAATCTTGGTACTTTACAGTAGCAAATGAAAATGTTTGAAAGCTAACTGTTAATTTTTCCCCAATCAAGTGTTGAAGATCTGGGTAGCCGTGATGCCATGTTTGATGTCTGAATGGTAAACAAATTTAGGACTGTGAAAAGAGGTTAGAAAATCAAAGCTAATGAAGTATCATTTCACGGTTGAAACGCTGGTTTAATGATAAAGAAATTACTTTAATAAGTGTTAAATTTATCAAAGTAATTTCTTTATTATTGTTCGTTATGAATTACTACCAAGTCAAGGCAGAGACCATCTCCGCAGTTAAGGTTTGTTTATTAATGAGACTGTCTCTTGTCTGCCAATTTATGTTTTTTCTTTATAGGTGCTTGCATTTTTTCATCATAGTCTGATCTTCCTCTTGACTGTCGCTAATATTTATACCGATTTCTCTCATCTACTCTAGCTTCTCCATCCTTCAACTGCCAAATCCCTTGGCTCATTTGCACCCCGAATCTCATATTACCGAAATCCTCTCTGGAACCCCTCACTTGCCACTGTTCGTTCTAACCCAATCATTCACTCTGGCGATAATCCTCTGATAAGATGGACGCTCCGAATATCCTACGGAAGTAGTCATCAAATCCAAACTTGTTATTTTCTGGCAAGAATATGTTCTCTGAGTAAGGATTGATTAACTTGGAAATAGTCTTTATAGGCTTGAATAACGATCTGAATATGTGAGTTTATTTTTATGAGCACATGTATCAGTCTTCAACCTTTCGGTCGGTTCATGTACCCTGAAATTCTCTCCTTAAAGATCCTCTTTTATTACCAAGTCTCAAATCCTATTTCAGCTGTGGTCTCTCCTATGTCTTAACCCTCGCATTCCACCTTCAATTACTCTCAATCCAATTCATTTTTCTCATTTTTTTCAGTGAAACCTATTTCCTTTCCCTCCACCTCTGGCACTTCGTTTTCTTCGTGTCGGCTCAGCATACTTACGCTACATATACATTTCGAAGGCTTCCAATCTTTTAATAATATCTTCTCTTAGGATCCATATTCCATACCAATTCTTCAAGGAAAAATTTTCTGATTTTCTGTATCTTAGGAAATTTTATTTTTCATTTTCCAACTTTACATTCGAATTAATTTAAAGAGTTAAATCCCTTAGAAGTGAGTAGAATTATCTCTGTAATACAAAAATACACCTGTGTAAAGATGACTCTGTAATTTGCTCGCGACCCCCATTTGCTATTTTTATGAGTGTAATGTTATAGGGACGTATATCTAAGCGAAAACTGTCTGAATTACTATCAGGAACAGAAAAATTAATCGAATTAATAAATCATCGAAAAAGATCTATATTATGAAAATTCTTATTAATTATAATAATTTATGTCGATACTGATAAACTATCTATTTTTCGATTTTCGATTAATGTCTTTGTCTGAAAGGCTGTATAGTATTTAAATAAACGTTTAATCAACAAAATACATCTGTTATACAAATGCGGTACAGTTCTTTTCGATAAAATTCCAGCTTAACATTACTTTTGTATCGAAAGGCTACTTCATTTTTTTACATTTTTACACTTGGATTTTCTTAACAACGGTAAATGACAGACAGAGAAGCAATAATGAATTTAAAATTTTTTTTTAGAAATTGATGTAGATGGGGAAATACTTGTAAATCGATTGGCGAAGAGATATTGTTGGGTTACAGTGACAAAAATCATAAGAAAACCGTAGAGCCATAATCGGAACAGTCTTTCTACCATTTTATTGGCACATTTGACGCTATGAATTAATACGTATAATGCCTGAAGTGTTCCTGATAAGAAGGATTTCAAGTTGGTGTAAAATGAAGGAACGGGGAAGAAAAAGAGAGCGAGGCTTAAGCTATTGCAACACACAAAGAATTGAAAAACGAAGAAGTAGAAAATCTATCAAAAGGGGAGATACCGTAGAAATTCGCCGCTTGGAGAAAAGGGTTCAGAGAGAGAAAGGAAGGGCTATGCGAAGGAAGGATGAATGTATTTTTTTAGGAGCGAGTCGCCGCACATCTCTAAGTAATTGTTTGGAAATGGAAGCATTGTTTGAACATTCGTTCCTTTCATCTCCAGCTTTCATACTGGGTTCGCCTGTTTTCTTGTCGGAGAAAATGTGGACGGTAATCCAAGCAACTCCGTCACAGTTTTTTTTTGTTTTGCAACTTCTTTGGGAAAGATTGAATCGCTGGAATTGTTAAAGTTAGTAATTTTCCGCTTTTAAAAATAATCTGAGTATTCTCAGAGTACTCGTAGGTATCTTTAAATTTAGTCGATTGTTATTATTTCAATCAAGCGAGTATTTTTGCGAACATTGCCTCTGTTTACGGAACATCTTTTTCATCGATATGAAATCTATTTTATTAAACATAATTTACGGAAGGGGTATACATTTATCGTGGACAGTTGTAGGAATTTCTTTACTCTGAAAGAGGACTTCAAAGTTATTTCTGTTGATGTATAAACCGAAATCTGTCAATTTCAGTGTATAGGAGACTGCATTTAAGTAATGCGATACTTACTAAAGTTAGTGTTTTCACATGATCAAGGGAGATCGTCACTCGAAGAGTTTTCTTTTTGTCTCTCGCCAATATTTTCACGATGGAAGTATCTGTTCTTTCTTTGCCCTTTCTTTTTTATTAACTCCATTTTACTAACTTCTTCACCTGCTTCACTGGTATCAATCTCGCACAACAGAAGTTGTTCATGAATTGTTGTATTAAAGTTCATCATTTCAAACTCATGGGTTAAAAATGTTGTTGGATGAAATAGATGAGTCACTTTAGGGAGGGCATTCTACCTTCCCATTCAATGAGCGATCTCTGCTGAAATGAAAACGAGACTCACTTTTTTAGGATCGTGGGATTCAGGATTTAAAACGGTCTCCTTTTCAAAATTTTTGGTCACGTTTCCAAACGTATCTCCGAATACATAGATCAGCGAAAGCAATATGAATGATGTTGCTTTCGAGTGAATGACCCAAGGGGGCTATGGGAGAGCGAAAGGGTTCATGTCATTCTAAAATTCCGAGTGATGAATGAGGAAAGAGAGAATGCTAAAAATAAGCTCAGAGCAAGATGATTAACAGAATGACTTGCAGATGTGAGGAGTTTTCATTGGCAAAACTTGAGAGGTTTAAGAGTCAAATGAAAATCCCACAGGAAACTCATTCACAGATCCTGAATTAAATCATCAACTCCAGTAGGTAGTAATTGAAATTTATGCTTGCGAATTCCGATTCGGCATTCTCCTATATTGTGAAGTTAGAGATAATGCTACTTTACATTTCCAGAAGAGTCAATGTTTCCAAATAGACGATGAGTTTTCCTTCAATTCTAAAGGTAGAGTTGTATAGTAATCTGAGTGAGATTTTTTATTCTAATCGCTTGACACGGTGTTAAGTCCAACATAGAACATGCCCAACAAAGACACGTATAGCAGCAACAACATCGGTAAAATGTCAATCTTGGCGATTATATCAGTTTTATATAATGAATAGGTTATTTTGTCATATTATGCTGTATTGCGCATAGTCGAGATAGAATTGTGCATTTTATACAAGTGACAGATTTCATTGGTAAGCATACAAGGAGTGTAAGAGTAAACCGAGTACAAAGACCGAGTTTTATACATCTGATTCATTTTTTCCAATAATCGTCAGTGTTTCATAGGTCTTGTCTTGTTAGAAAGAATCTGAGAAAAAGCAAATATTTTTCCGTAAATAGTTCCAGAGAAAATGCGAAGATGGATAAGAGCACATCACATAACAAACAGGCATTAGGAACTGGAATATGGAAACCAAGGGAAAATGTTCTTCTTTTGGCTGGAACTTTAATCTTCACTGAAAGTCTAGAACTATAATCTCACTAGAGTTTAACACTTCACTTCCTATTGCTTGGGAAGATTAGTCTGAAAGTTCGTTGCTGGAGATTACGTCGCTCGATTTTATTTCATTTTCTGGAGATCTCTTCACGTTGAATCTAATGCGGAAGAGGATGGCCTATCATAGAGAAATGTGGACAATTCTCGCCAGATATAGATACTATATTCCTTTTACCTGTGTCGATATATATTTATGTTTTAGTATTGATTACATTTTAGTAATTAATTTACTAGAATGAATGTTTTTCATTCTACTCTTCATCTCCATTTGAAACTTTTCAAAGAAAAGCCTAATTAAGGAAGGAACGCCATTGTGATATAACTTCATCATTCTCTTAATTGCTGTAAGAGAAATAAAGTTGAGACGTTAATTAATTAGCGCCGTGCATAAGTTAAGTTTAAGACGCCGAGTAATTAAATTCTAACCAGTAGGAAATCCCACTCTCTTCAACGTTTTACTCGTAATTGGTATCATTCCTGTTTGTAGCTTTTCTTTTGCTCCTCCCATAAATCGGAGCTAATCTAAATTCACACCCGCTTCTCGCGGCCGTAACGTTCTGGCCCATAAAGATCTTTCATTATTTCTCTCCGCTTTTGATTTCAATTTCCCTCGTATTTTCTGGGAAAAAACGTCGCCTCTGGTGTTATCCAATAACTAACAAGAACGCAGAATCTGAGCGCGTCGGTTCGTTAGGGAATTTCATCATGGCAGGTGGATAGAATGGAATGGGAGTGAAAAAGAAAGAAAGAACGATCCGTGGAAGGAATGCAGAGAATGAAAATAAGGATTCTTCTTACGAGGTATTGATCTCAGGTGAAGGGGACGGAAATGAAATCAGGATTAAATTCATTCTTGGAGTTTCCGGAAGAGGTATAGTACGTTTTAATGAGAGTCGTTTCAATATTTACGTTGCAAGTAATTAGAGAAACGGATGTAGTACCTCGTAACTTAAGCAAATTCAATGCTTATTTGATTCGTATACTCTTAATATAAGAAGTTATATAATGAAATAAATGGTTAATCATTCATTAAAAGGTACTTTGGTTGGTTCGTTAGTTCGTTTCTGAATCACCTTAGAAAGCCGAATGTGATCTCACATATCTCTCTAAATCCTCGTGCCTCGTATTTATTTTTAGCCATTTTAAATATTTTGGGCTCGAGTGCATGCAGAAAAATTCACGAAAACATTCGTTAGGCGGTTTTCCTTTGTTGTGTTAATAATGTTATGGAATTTTTCTTTGTTAGGGTAGCGAAAATATCTTGGTTATTCATAACATTCCTTATCAGGTTACATTGGTATCCCTTGGTTGTCACTAATTAATAGAAATGTGTATATGTAAATCTATTTCAATCTCGATGTATCGGTTATTGGAAAGAATCACTTTGGATGAAATAATCTATCCGTAATGCATTTATTGACATACAGTTGTAAGTAAAAGTTTTCGGTATATTAATTTCTTTTTGAGCCTTTCCCAATACGTAGTTATTGACTCATTTGAGAATGTTTTACCAGTTCTTCATAAGTATTTGACGTCAAATCCCTCTTTTCTCCTGCAGGGAATGAATTATTATAATTAACAATGAATAGGTATCTAATGCAATATTGATATATAGATGATATTTACGTATTTTCTTGTTCCCTTCATTTATGTAGCCGGTGAAAGATATCTTGGCTAAACTCACTTACCAAAGAGGTGTTTTAGTGCCTTTGGAGTTTAACTAAAGTTGATGTTAATTAAAAAGCGGTTTTGTACGTACTTGGGGTCAAACTCAAAGCGTATGGTAGAAATATATAATAATATTGGTGCTGCATAAATCATGAATAATTAAATAAAAATGGCGCTTTTATTCTGGGAGTAATGAAGACTTTATAGTCTCCTCTTCCATGTCATTAAAGTATGCGAATAATGTAACATATTTTCATTTGTTCAAATTCATATAGTTATTAAAATGCTCCTGTCAGTCAGATCACATACATAAGTCAACATTCTGTCAGCACATTGACGAAGCATATAAAATTAAAAAGCTGCTGTGGAAATCACGATGTGTTTTTCTTTTCATGATGATTGTTGTGGAATTCCAAAAAGGCACGGTTGATATAATAATTTTATTGTGTTTACTAAATATATTAAAACCACAGAGGTTGCCTGACTAAATAAACTGACAGAAATATTTGAATAACCATAAGAATTTCTATAAATGAAAATATGGTCCATATGTTGAAGGACCAATCTGCTTCAATACACATGTTACCATTAGCAGTTTGTGGAAATATTCCATTCTAGGGAAACTGCCAGTGTCTCATAGATATCATTGAATTCCGATTATTATGGATGAGTTTATATATTTCCTTAATTTCCCTTACGAAATTTAAAATGTCGTAACGATGACATCATGACAAGACTATAAAAATTTCTTCAACTCTTTCGGTAACGCGGTGGAATGAAATATTATCTCCTTAAGGGTAAAAATCGTCCTACTTAAAAATATCTTGGTAGACATCTCTTGAGAAGGCAAACGAGAAAATGGCCAATGTCAGTACCCTTGACACGTGACAGCAAATAGAGGGGTCCTGCGGTGAAAGTAGGGCAGCGCAAGTGAAGGAGGGCCGTGGAGAAAACGTGGGAAGGAAAAAAAAGAGTTAAACGGCTTTAGAAATGAAAGAGGAAAAATGGATATGTAAAGACGGAGAGTGCGGGAGAGGAAGGAGAGAGAGGGTGAGTTTGCTCCTGTATCGACTTGGAATTCTTCTCGGAAGCTACCTCACTGACGTCATTGCTTTCAATGTGCGCCATATTTTAAGGAATCCGAATGAAGGGGAGTGGAGAGACTTACCTGCGATGCAAACAAGGATGACGGACGTACGGAAGAATAATGATCTTTCATTTTCATTCAAGTGGATGCAGTTTTATGAATAACAACCAAAATAGTGCGTAAATCGGATTTGAATATATATTTAGGGATATTAGACGTGAAAGTAGGCTCTGGTCCAAATGAGGTACTCGTTATTCTTTTACTGAGGGAAGTTATGTAATATGTTACGTAACTCAGATGACGGAAGCTAATGTTAATTTTCTCGTTACTAATAAGTGATAATAATTATAATAACCATTCATAGTTCAATACTTTGTTGTTTTCAGTGAAATGTAGCGATCAAACCTTCTATAAGAATATCTATGAATTTTTCTTATATAAGGGATAATGTTTTCGATTTTTGCAATGGCAATTACGAGTAACGGGATCACGTTCTGGTCTTAGCGCCTTGAGCCTTTGCTAGTCTTTATCTGCTTCTGATATTTGCATCATAAATGTTGATTCATTTACGTCCCCACAACAAATTATCATAATAATTATAAAAATACGTCTTGCATTAATATACTATCCGACTATGGAAACTTCCTCATAATTTTGGTTAAATCACAACTCCATTCACATTAAGAACTTAGATAGCCTTCATTTAGGATGATTCGCAAACATTATGAATTGTGAATGATATAAGAGTTATGTATATTCAGAAAGAAAAGTATCCAATTACCTCAAATTCTGGAACCAATGTAAGTATTAATACGATTTCTGGTGAAACGAAATGTATCCTTTATGTAAAAAAGCTATGCTTTAGATTAAGAGTTCTAGGTCTAGGTATAGATCAGTCACATTTTGTAATTTATTTCATAAACTTACTTAAATAGCAAGTTTGTAGAAAAGTAGAAGTATATATTAAATTCTACAAATCTAAAGAAAGTAAAATTAATAGAATAATATATCAATAATAAAATTAATCATTAAGTTAATATCTATATGATAGGAATCTCATCGTAGCAATGATCTATAATCGAAGAACCCAATTACATTTCATTTGTAAATCAGCTTGAGTTGAGTTTCAAATAATCCTCCCCTCAGAACAGAATGGCGGCACCGAAAGCATCGGTTCATTTTCATATCATCCAAAGTGATGTGCTCAGAATTCCACAAGGGAGATGTGGCTTTCCCCTCGGAAAGAATGACTCTACCTCCGCAGCGAATTTTTACCCAACGTATTTCTTTTTCGATAAATGGCAACCATAAAAACTGCTATTCCCAACTTTCACAAATATTTATACACGCCAGAACGGAGGCACACATTTTTGCGATACCCTTTAATCATCGGGATAAATTGTGCCTTTTAGTGGCAGTGTTGCCAAAATGAAGATATTTATCAGCCCTCCTCTAATCTACTCCATCTATAAGACTTCCCCTCCATTCCTTCATATACCCCCAACTCCAAATCCTCCATCTTTATTTCCCCATCCCACTATTCCACAGCCTCTCATCCGAAAAGGATCCCCCTCTCTGCAAAGCGATGACGAGGCATCTCGCAACAATTCATTCAGCCCACCAGCATTATACATCCCCACCCGCCAACCCCAACCCACGCCACTTCGCAACGCATTCTTCTCCTCAACCCCTTTTTTCGCATTCTTCCCCTCCCCCATTGCCATTTGTTCTCCAGATTTTAGTCTCCCATCCTAACTCTCTTTCGCCTCCCCCACTCTCCTCCCGCAACCCATCAAACGTTTTCATCCTCTCTTAATCTCGATTCAGGATGTCCAACCGAGCCTTACTTTTTCCGTCGAAGCGCCGAATTTGTTTTTTAAAGTTTTCTGAGGTGGCGTTTCTTCTTCTCAGTTTCCGGGTAATCTTTTCTGAGCGTTTTTCTCGCCACTGGGGTTTTCTTCGCAAATCCCATTTTCGACAGAGTCGATGTCTGTGAGAATTCTGGTGAATAATCGGCAGTTTCTTTCCTTCGCCGATATTAAATCATGGATGAAAGCGGATTTTTCGTACGATGGAGCTATCTGAGAGATGATATTTACTCACCTGCATACTGAAGACTTTAGATAAGGGATAGTTGACGTAAAAAGTTTCCATATTTATTGTGCCGTGCATTAATTAATTAATTTATTTAATAGTTTCACACGCAGTGATACCGCCACTTTAGATGAGATTCAAAGCAACAATATATAACAAACCTAAGGAGAACGACATATGAAAAATTAATTGAACTGGGATATGGTTCACGGCAAAGAGGACCTGGGCTCGAGTCCCAGCCATTTTAATAATATTTCATATCTGTTATCTTTGGATTTTCCTGCTGCACTGCTATCGCGCAATCTCTAAAAACTTCTTCTCATCCTTATTATTTAACAAATTTACAATGTATATACATGGAAGCATTAACTAGAAACAAAGTAACAAAAACTTTTACTTACGTATAAACGACAAGAATGTATTCTTCCTTTTGTTTCAATGATAGCTATAGAGATAAAGGATTATCGAGGTGGATTTATATGAAATGGTTCAGGGATCCATGTTACGTAGATCTATATGAATCATCTTTTTGGGCTTCAGTTATTTTTTAATTACATCCGAATCCTTTGAATATATATTAAACAGGATCAAGCATAACCTCCGCTACAGTGAATCATTCTCGGAAATCAATAATTCCATTAATTTAACAGTTCTTTCTGAAAATATTTTGAAAATGTTTCCTAATTTTATATAAATTGTATATCTTCTATTACTATCCTGTCGTTGAATATCTTTGTATGATTATGTTTTGTATTTGATCAATATTTTAAATTTGTACTCTAATTAAAATGTGAAGAATGTATAAATTACGAAAAATATTTAAAAGAGAATCCTTTTCCAATATTACACGAGTCATCCCAAACTGTTTTTGCGTATGATTCCTCAAATTTCAAAACGATTAGAGCTGAAGTGTCGACGGAAGCGAAATTCATGGGGAAGCCCCATTTCATTGAATTAGCTGTCCTCTAGATGATCACGCAACTACTTCTACTATGATTTGGTGAGGACGAGGAACTTCATCTGTCACTACCATGCCTAATGCCGTGAACGAACGGTGACTTCCCTGATAGCTCCCGAGCTGATTTGGTCTCAATAGATATATATGGAAATAATATTATGGAGACGATCAATGAATTTTAATAGCACTATGAACACCCTTTCCGAGGCCGGAAAACCCTTCATAACGAGACAGGGATATCGCATCCTCAGCCGTCCCTTATCTCAGTCAGTCGCGTGCCTGTTCCGAGTGTTCCGCAGCCCCGCTCTTTCGAAAAAACATGGAGCCGTCACGGGGAGAGGGCGATCAACAGTATTTAGCTAGGGCCTCGGACTCGCTTTACACGTCTTAATTCCACGACGTAAATGGCCGTGGGATCGTGCCTTCCCCCCCTTCGCCCAAAACATGCTCCCCCTTCTCTCGCCCGTCTCATTAACTTGCTGCCTCTGCTCGATCGATATCGAAGCCAACTTGTCGCCTATCTCATGCACCCCAGTCTACTTTCATCCCCACAAATCACCCCTCTCCCCCTCTTTACCTCTTTCCCTTTTGTGAAGTATCTTCGCCTCCGATTTCGCTTCCCGATCGACGATGGATTCACATGCGCGTCCTCATTCGCGATGTGCCCTCGCTTTCTATCTTTCCTTCTCTTCATCCCATCGCCTGCTTTCATCTCTATCTTTTAATCAAGGTTTGATTCCTGTTAGCCATACGATTCGCATCATCTTCCGACTCGGCTGATAATTGTGATGATTGGCGAGAGCGATGAATTTGGTCCATCCTACCTTCCACACTTATCGAGAAAATAGTCTCTCGGTGAGATCGAATACCATTTCCGCCAGTGTCGAAGGATCTACCTATTAGACTATACGGGAGCCCAATCAATTTTAACTATACTACGTGGATTCTAAAATTACTCATTATTTTGGTATCTGAACGTTGGAGTGAATTTTTTCTGACCCATTGAAATTATGATCAAGGGTTGGCGATTGGAGGATTTGTTTACTATACAGCTCTTCTATACCCTACTTATCATTTCATTTAGTTTTACATAATTCATAAACTTAACATTGCCATTACCGACCACTAGCAAATTAATAATGTTTTTAATCTATGTTTCTTACCTTCCACCATTCTTTCCAATACTGTTTTCAATAGATCAACGTTTTAAGTGCGTGCCACATTGATTTCCTCCTTTTCCATAAAATAAAATCACACCTCTCTTCATTATGATTTCAAAGAAATTATTATTTACTCGGTCTGTTCATTTAACTTTCACATCCTTGCTAAAGTAAGTCAATTTTTAATGATTACCCAGCTACATATCTCAATTGCTTCTGATATTTTCCTCCTTGCTGCTTTTAAATATTTCCCATGATACACAGCGATTAAAAAGATATTTACATAAGTATTTTGTTAATCTCTTTTCTTATCAAAGGTTACATTATTTGCTATAAAAATTGCCACAAAGAACTTTTGCGATAAACACGTAAGTGCACAGACAGTTGTTCCAGTGAAGGAATATAAAAGAATGTCCAAGTTATATCTGAATTAGAGTCTATTAAGTTGTGCGTCGACTTTTTATAGGTCTCCATCATATTGAATATGAGAAGAGAATACTCATACCTTTACCATTAATCTATCAGTGTCAGAACATAAGCGTTCTTTCATCATTTTCATTATAACGTCTGAACTATTAAAGCTAAACTATTAAATCCCAAATAATGGAACGTGTCTAGAAAATTCCATTTTATGTTCAAATGATGGATGTATGGATGAATTCTCCATTCACTTTTACACCCTTACTACCCAACGAAATTAAGGACTGAGGGTATAAAATTAAATAGAAAACATCCATACTGCCCAGTTTGATGACGACATTGTCTTTCCTGCCGGCTCAGGAAAAGAATAGGGACCACATTTTGAAGACTCTAAGTAGAGATCTGAAGTAATTAAATTTAAATATCAAATCTCATCAAACCAGTGCTGGATGGTAGTGGATGAATCCAAGAATAAGATCTAAGTTAAAGTAAAACAAGGAAACTCGAAAATAGCTCAAGTAAAAGATCTCCTTTATTTGGACAGTCTGATATCAAATGAAAATAAAAGTTTAAAAGGAGGATTGCCCAGGCCAAACAAGTATTTTCAAATTAAGCATAACCTGTTAGTTAACAGCCATCTCACAATTGACTCAAGTCAGAGATTTATATAGAATTCATACCATATGATGGTGACTGACGGCTGTGAAACATATCTTTTATAACAGGAAAAAAATTTCGGCCGGTTCTGGCTAACTAATTGTCAAAAGGAACAAATCTTTCTATAAATTAAAATGGTTTTCTTCAGTATTAAGTATGTATCATATGTTTGCAAATTTGGAGGATTTGATTTATTTTATGAGCATGTAATGTCGAGGGTCACCTTTTGTCACACCAGTTGAAGTTCGAATAAAGCTAGCGTAGCGTGTTTTGAAAGAAAGATGAATTATTGGGCTGGAGATTTTTCGAAGACTGAACAAGCAAATAAGTTAATCCTCCGACTGAGTTAGAGAAGAAGACAAACGACCAATTGCAATAGAAAGGAATGGTGCGATAAAAACACGCCTCACCCATCCATTCATTTTGGCAGGGACGCAAGCGATAAATTTCAGGGATTCGCCTCTGATAGAGGGAACAGTCATAGGAAAATGCTTCCTTGATGTCGTCATGGTATCAGGAATAAAATCCCCTGGGTTATTTCCGAACTCGAGTACGTTCTCTACCGCGTTCCATTCTCTAATCGAACTACATTCACACCGCCTTTCCCTCCATTAAATACGGTGGTTTCGTTTTACGAATTGTACAGACATCCAAGGGCGACACACGCATTCCGCAGGGTCCACTTGACGCGAGATTGTCGCCATGGATTCCTAATACTCCTCCCCCACAGCCCTTAACTTTCGATTTGCCCACCCTAAACACCTCCTTTTCCGTTCATATAACACTGGTTCTTCGGAACGGAAAAGTCTCCCTACCCTCATGATAGATGCCTAATGGCGATATCGAATCGTGAGAAGTGGCATCCTCATATTTATCGCTCGGAATATTGTTTTTTGTTGTTTAGATATTTCGTATTGTTTCTTAGAATTTTACATCCACGTATGTGCAATTATAATCCACGTGTACCTTTTCAAATTTATCTACACTGCTGAGGAGGAAGAGAATGAGAAATGACGTCTTTCAGGCCACGGGAAGGAAGACTAACCAATGATGAATAGAAGAAAGCGACTTATCAGTAAATTCGGAGACTTTCCCATTATAATACTTAACACCACAGAGCTGAGAGAGATAGATTTTTCATTAGAATTACATTAGGAAGATAATGAGCATCCAATGAATTATGGTATGATGAAAGATAACTTTCATTTACTCATCCTTGATTAGCCTCCCTCCCCGCATCTTAAAAGAGGTCATTTTAATTTCTCCTTCCTTCAACACTAAAAATAATTTTAAAGAGGTATAGCTATGTAGCCTTTTCATATGTGATCCGTGCGCGCTGTGCATTTCGTTTTCTGGCCGTACTTTCGTGTATCTTTCGCAAAAAAATGAATTTCTGATGCAACCAGTCTTTGTGTCGATTTCCCTGTTTCGCTTAGCTATATTTGATCGAACTAAACTCTTTCATAAATCATTAATTTCAGCAAAGAAGGTTTATTATATAAATCTTATGTTCTGTTGTTTCATAAAAATAATAATGAATTTCCTCGGCCTTCTTTTTGCAGAAATATAAATGAATTTTACTGCTAGCCTGTGTATTTGTAAAACATATTTTTATTCATAAACATATTTCATTATGGTGTAATTTAATGTTATGACCCATGAAGAACTCTTCCTCTCAGGGAGATCGTTAATGTGTATTTTCATGGTAGCTGAATTTATAAAATGTAGGCCAAGGAGGCCTTTGTCATAGAATCTTCTGACAGAAATCGATAGCATTTTGGCAGTGAACCAGGCATTTTTGAGATTACAGCGCAGCGGAACAAAATATGAGATGTTTGACATTACTAAAGCAATTCCTTCTGAAGTCCGAAACCAAACTTTGTTAACCCTCCAATGATCATATACTAGCGAAAACTATTCCGTTTAACTTTAAAAATCATTCTTATGCAATAGTTATACGAGTTTATTTCTTTCGATGACGTAAATGATTTCTCTAAATACGGTCTACTCCTTAAAGGAAGGGTAGGACCGTAAGATACATTAAAAATATTTTCGAATTCGGAGCTGCTAAACACCTTGCAGAATGCATATTCTTGGTGTAGTTATTGCAATTTGCTGGTTAACAGCTGAAATAGGTTTTTTAGTTACTTGGTTATATACTCATATTTAAAGTAAAATCCCGCCGAATTTTCGGTGTGAGAGGAACTAATTTTTACAATATTTACATCATCATAGTAATTTACATCTACATATGTACCCTGCCTTTCGGCGTGTGGCAGGGGGAATTTAATAATATAACTCTAACTAATGTAGAAATGTAATGACTGTTTGTTTTTTGGTTTTGAAATACAAATCAAGCACAATAGTGTTTTCTAACCAGTGTGCCGCGAAATATCCACATATTCTTCAAATTTTGCAGCGTGTATACGAAAATTCAGAAAGAGAGCTTGTGATTGCTAATTTTCCGATGTTGTAATGGCGATAAATGGCAAGAGCAGTCGTTTTGCATTTTAAGGATATAAATAAAAAAAGCATCTATCTCGGTATCCTATAACGTGAAGGGGTGCCACAATACCTTGCCTGATACCGTAAATTTTATGCATGAATATTCATGAAAATTTGCGAGATATATCTTCATTTAGTGGGATTTCTTATTTATATAGTATTTTCATGCATACCTTTATTCTTCATTTAGAAATTGATAAAATATATTTTTTCTGAATCGTGTACTCCCATTGGAAAATAAATACAGAATATAAAAATTATAAAATCACATTTCAGCACCTATGCATCTAATAAATTGTTAAGCAACAATAAAGTAATAAAACATCTGGAATTCAGTCATCTATATTATATTAGATAAGTTAGCACGGTTGCTTTTACTTTTAATTAATCTTCTTTCTTTATAAATATTTCCATTCGAATATTAAAAGGATGCGCAGGTGTTTATTGTAACGCAAAGTTTGATGTTATTCGTGCCTTGAAAGACTCAGGGTTAGGAAGCACTGCTGTGTAGATGTCACTTTTCCTTAATGCTGAACTCTTAATAATGACCCATTTTTGGAAATCTGTGCATAAGTCATCGCGAGCGAATAGACTGCCCACAGTGGGTGCATGCAATTAACGGGCCGGCTGTTTTGCAAGTCTGTCTTGTACCACTTCTCTCCACCACTTCCTCTTCTTGGTCCTTTTCCTCCTCCATTCCTCTTCACCCAACTCATCCTCCTCTCTCCCCATTGTCAACTTCGCTAAACTTACCCTGAATCGGATGCTTCCTTAATCTCTCTCTCGTTCCTTCTCTCTACCGACTCTACTCACGTCACCATTTAGCAGGAATGATTTCGATCCCCAGGGCGTTGTGGGGAGAGGATACTGCCAAGGGCTGCCCGAAGACTGAAAGCTCTAAGAGAGAAAGGGGAAAATCTCGAGAAGAAGGACACTCTACTTGGATGTCACACAAAGGAGGGTGGCGGTGATCGCAGTGGAATACAGCGACCCCGTCCCACTCTTACAAGATATAGGGAAGCTGTTAGGGAAAGGACGTTTGACTTTCTGACTTCCTTTCCTACTCTCTAGCTCTACCTCTCTCTCTCCGACCACCTTAGCTGACAAACTTTGGTGTTTCACCTTTCCCTTCCCTCTATTTTTCCATTGCCTCCTAGAACCTTATCTTTTCTCTGTACCAGCCTCTCTTCTCTTCCCAAGCCAACCTTATACTGAGGCACTTCCAGAGAGAAACTAACTTTCGATAAACTACGGAAAGTGACGTCTAAGGGAATGGCGAATCGAGGGAAGCAAACTTCTCCTAGGCTGGTTAGTTTCCTTGACCACATTTCTAGGTCATTCCTCAGCACATCTTCTCTGTACATGGTACACTCACAGCCTACAGTTAGTTACTTATTTGCTCTTCTGTCGAAGATGGCCACAGGGTTAAAATCAAAACTCATTGCCTTGAAAATAGAGCAACTATTATCTGTATTTGCTTACCCAAAAAATATTTTGTCTCTTCCCTGAAAAATGTAATTCTTCAGTGGTATAGCTAAAGAATTCAGTAGGTAGCTAGAACAGGAATAGAACGTAATTCTTAGTTGCCAAGGGTTCAAGATGTAGGATGATTTATAATTATTCCGTTGTAATTCTAGAGTTACCTAGAGAGTTTTAAAGAACTAATCTTCAAAATTCTGTATTACATTAAACTGTGTTGTACGGTTTTGTATTGAATAAATTCACTTACAACATCATAGCGTATGAAGTAAAGTCCATGGCGCGACATCCCTATGTGGGATTTGGCCAGCGGTATTCACCATGGGTGATACGTGGTCAGCGCATCGACTCCTACACAGCCTTAATTGGCTTTTTTTAGACCTGGACCTCTTAATTTAGGTAGCTTCCAAGTTGTTTCGATGCTGGGTAAACATCTTCGCCGACACCGGGGTTCGAATTATAATTATAACGTATTGCCCTAACCTAATATTTTTCATGAACTGGTGGGCTACGGATAAATTTTGATCAACCAAGCTGGACTGCATATTAATCTAACATCTATGATATTTTAAACGTGATATTATGAATCAATGCTGCAACCTTCCCCCTCACTACAGTAATGATCTCTATTTATTGCAATTTTATGATAGCAATGGAAATAAATTGAATTATAACTGAAGAAATTTACCGTAAACCTTTTAATGTATAAATCTTATTTTAGACCTGTTCTTTTCATCTCAATGATGATTACAAACATTGGTAACAACTTAAAATGTTAAATGCTCACCAAATCCTCTCCGCAAGGCTTCAGTGAAACTGAATCTCTCTTCCTAAATTTGTCATCATTAAAGGAGAGAAAACATTGGGCTTAAATCAATGTGAAGGAAGAAAAATATAGAGACTCAACTCTTAAATAGCATTAGAGGGAAAATTTCCTAAATATTGGGAAAAATTTGCTCTAAATATTGTATATTTGTACTGTACCACAATTCTTTGAAAGCTTTCTTTATACGCTGAATCCAAATCTAGTCATCGGAACTCTTCGTGAAAATTCTTAGGGTTTTATTTGGAATAAATATTAGCGATTTTAAAGTAAAGTTTAAAGCCACCTATTTGTAAGAGTAATAAATAACGTTTTTGTTAGCATTAAAGTTGTTGATAACATTTAACTTTATATAACTTTATCAAATATATAATAATAAGAAATTAACTTGTATTCATCACTAATTTAGTAGAAACTAGATTCAGATCTTGCCAAGGCAATTTTAAATTGTATAAACTACAAACAAGTATATCATCAATAGGTAAAAAATATTACAGGCCATTAAGTCTGTCCACTTTTTTATTTTTAAATCTAAAGAGACAGACCAATAACTTTCATTCCATCTCATTGATATACAACGGAAATACTGCATTTCATTAGAAAACATTCCTCCAACTTAAGCGAATTATTCTTTTAAAGTGATTTTGATTCACTGTTCATATTTCATGTTTAATTATTATTAGTTGTCTGACATATTATTCCTAAATTTTTAGTTATAATTTGGAAAGATCATTCTCTACATCCGCCGTGATTAATGTGTTTTTCTTTCCCTTAATAAACCTCGGTCATAATTTTCTGATTGCTATGATTCATTTATTGAAATTCGGTGTCTCATAGACAGCCTTTAGTATACAAAAACTACTGCACCTTTGCTATTTACATCAAATAAATCATAAAAATTAGGAGAAGAATATTATTGATGAAGTGTGATGTAAAGCAAAAATGTTTCATGGGTTGCATGGAGAGAATTATTCTATACTTACTGCGTTTTCATTTAAGGGAGGACCGATAGATTACCAATCGCAGACCATATTTTATGAGATGCATTCTTCCGAACTACCCTTCCATTTTCTTTCGAAAGGAGTACATGAGTACCAGAATCTGTAAAAATAAAGCTCTTCATTTAGGCGAGTTTAAGACTAAAAGTTTCTTCTTCCATCTAGCCTTACATCAATGATATTGATAAAACATAAGTAATATAGTGAGAATAGAAAGAGAAGGAAATGAATTTAAAAAACCAAAAGTATTACCTTAGGAAAAAAGACATAAGACAGCATGAAAACACCAACAAAGAACAGGAAGTGAAAAACGTGCACAAACTTACTGATAGTACAAGCTCAAAAATGAAATGTAACACTACGTACAACATGGAAATCACAAAACGAATACTATGACAGAAATTGCACGAATAAAATCAAAAACTGTAAACAAAGCAAAAATTCGCTTATGAAGATAAATTAATAGAAATCACAGGGAAATCAGCACTTTAATCATAATAAAAGAATACCCGAATATTAAAATAGAGTTCTATGTTCTAATGCTTTTGTATTCTACAAAACATTTACTGCATTTCTCAATAGAATCTCTAGTAGTCCACCATTATTATTCCTTTGCACGTGCGATGCGAGTGGTGAAAGGAAATGGAAAAATGGATTTCCAGAGGGATATGAAATGCGGTTCGTCATAGAGGCGACAGCGATCGCATGAGCTGGTATCCTTTCTCGCACAATGGAATATCTGCTCTTTTATTAAGTTCTGAGAAAAGGGCACAGAGGTCAAAGTTGAAGCAGGGAATTTCTGCGATCAAAGATATGTCGTGTGACACAATAGCAGAAAGAGACCTCGAATCTAATCGAGAAAACGTAGGAATTCTTTCATATGTGTATGATTTATAAGCCCATCCACGAATGAAAATGCTTTTTATAATACGATTCACCTCTTTTAATTTACGTAAACGTTCGATTTTTTCCGATTCTGAATACTTTTTGGATTTCTTTTGGTTGTTTGTTTGATTTGATTAGTTCCTGGTGACATTGCGAGCAGGAAATCTTTCAGTTCTTCTATCGTTTATTTCCTTCAAACTGTCTGCAAATTTTTCTTTGGGTAATAGTTTTCTATATTCTTTCAAACTCGGCTTAAAATAAGAACTAGGCTCACAACTACAGAATGAAAGTTATAGAAATTTATCGAGGTTTCTCGAGCCTGGAGAAGAGCAAAGAATATTCATGAAAAACAAAAGATGGCAATGGTACCCGCTATTCTTGATAGCAAGTAAGAAAAAACCTGATATTCTCTTGGAAATATCTCTATGTTTCAGGATCTCTGAACCAATTTTATAGAAATTTTGCATTTAGCCAACAAAAACTCAGGCTAACTTTAGGAATCCAGAAATAAGCCACCGTTCGTGAAACCGAAATACCTCATCTTTACATTTAAGGAGAGGATATTTACATATTTATAAATGTCGGAAACTTTTCACACCACCCATGTATTTTCAGGCATTCTTAAGCATTTATTTTATGGCATTCTCAAGGAATATTTCAAATCATATCTCAACTACAGAAAAAAAGAAGTCTATAATTATACTTTATTTTTTATGATAATGTTAACGATAATTATACCTATTTACATAGGTATATTTTAGTGAAGATGAACCAATACTTTAGTTTAAGTCAATCTTTACCTTAATATATTATATTTTTACGGAAAAAAGATATTTCATCTTACACTTTGGTGGGAGTTTTTAAGTTTCTCCAAGTTTTCCAACAGCCCTATAAGAAAACTGTGATACTAAGTGTTCTTTCAAAATATTTTATAATGAGGAGTTTTATATCAGAGTAGTTTTTACCGTTCTCAGGAATCCTAATGATGAAGTCTTTACAACGGTGAGCCCCCTATAAAATCGATATTCCCTTTCTCTTTTAGGAGACATTTTTCATCATTCTTTCCATAAATCTTCCTGCTGTCTCAGTGATTTATTCCCCAGAGAATCATAGCTTCAGTTTCCACCTCAAGAAGTCCCTTCTCTCGGATAATGATGATCTCATCCTTAATTAAACTTACGATCTGTTGTCTGCCGACTAATGTACGTGTTGGAGATCCCCTTGGAATTTTTAATCAAGTTCCTCTTTTGAAGTAATTTCAACTGCATATTTTAACTGGAGCTCAAAGGTATAGGGTTTATTAAAACATATCACCTAGAGATTTTTTGTGTAAGCTGGTTGAGCTATTTTATCGTAACTCAAAGGTAAAATCTTTTTACCTTTGAGTATTTCACATTATTTTCCAAGAGTTTGTATTTCTCTTAAAACACATGGAAAATCCAAAAAAGAGTAGTGATGCTATATCATGTAAAAGGATTATTTAATCCTAACTAGTTTCAGCTTCCGGATATCCAAGTGAGTGGCGTATTTGCCCTCTTTGAATTTGAAAGCTGTCCCGGGTTCGATTCTCGCGTATTATTTATTGATAAAAACTCCAACCTTATGTTTGCCGAGTAAGAATATTATTCGTGAAATTACTTTTACTCTTTATTTGCTTTATTTCGTTCGTGGCTAGTTTTATAGTTAGAATGAATTATAAGGTAAACAAACAGACTTTAGTTAAAGCTCGTAAAAATCTTTTAGCCAAAAATTAAGATTTTTAATATATTTAGGTAAATTTAAAGTCTTTTATACAGTGAATTTTTTTTGTGTTTTAAACTTTCACGGTACAATTTTACGTAGTCACATAAAATCGGTAGTGAATATCTTATCTTATTCTTTGTGTAATAGTAGTGATTTATTTATCGCATTGGGATAGTGCCCTCAACATTGATGGATTGCGGAAATATCTAAAAAAAAAACCTTTCTCGAAGCAGGACATTGTTTAAGCAGAAATAAACGTCCCTTGAGAAGTGCGGTCAGTGTGCTCTTGACGATGTCACACAGCAAATGACTTCACCATTAAGTTTCGAGCAATTCCCTCCAAAGCGAAATCTCCTTACGCTGGAGACGAATCGTCATGCTCGATGTCGCCACCGATTTCCACTCATGACGTAACACTCGTGACGAAAATTCCTAACTTCCCTTTCTCCCATTCATTCTTCCTTCTCAGAAACATTCCTCTTCTCCTGTCCCGCCTACGTCCCGAATCGGGGTAGACCCTGTGGAACCTCCTCCTCCTGTGGCACCGTGCCAACTCCTTCCCTCTCCATTGCACCCCCAGCAGGGAGATGCAAGCGGCTTTAGGGGAAGAGTGGAGGATTTCCAAGCGGGAGAGAGGGGTGTGGAATCAATAACTGAGTCCGAGAGGGATTCTGCGGCCCTAACGGACCGGGCGTTGCCGAGGTGGCTGACGTCATGGTCCAGTGGTGGACCCCCCACCAACTCTCAATTCCCTTTTCATACACGATGGCCTTCCACTCGGTGTATAATGGTTATTCTTGGCGTCTCTCGGTGTGGGAGGGTAGTATTGATGTTCTGTCTTTGTGAGGTTTCCAAAATATTCATTGATGCAGTAAGATCAGCAAGGAATCCTTTGATTCTATCATACAAGAGTAATATAAACCCTTTTTTAAGTATGATCATAGAATTTCATTGCAATATTATTTTGTAAAATATGATATTATAATGCGATTAGATGTTTCCGCTAAACGGTTTTAAGATCTACATTCGTGTATTACATAGACTTAATGTTTGATGCGTTAAAGTTATAATCAATGTGAAAATTGGAATGTCACATTTAAGTTTTACCGTCCCAAGAAAAGAAAATTAGAGGATGAAATTTCTTAATCCCGATCAATCTCAATCAAATTGATTTAATTTAACTTGTCTTCGACTAAACTTTTCACACTCTATTAAATGACTTCTTAACCAATGTTATCGACTAAACAATATTCGAAAGAAATCGATAGTACTTTCGTTAAAAAATAACATTCCAACAGGCTCGAAAGGTACAAGCTTCATTTCCTTGATTGCTATTAGAATAATTATTGATAGTACAGGATAATTGAACAATGGAAACATTGGCGAAAAATTGTGGTAAATTAAAAAAAAACATCATGATTCCTATAACGTAACTTTAAATTAATATCCCCTCTTTTCATGTCTGTTGAAATTTTTTTCATACAACAGAGATAAAACGCCGTGTCAAAAATTTGTTCGTTCTTATATATTTTTGCGGATATACAAATCTAGTGTCTTATTTACTGCTGAGAAAAATACTATCAGTTAACAATCGAAAATCAGTTCATATACTGATTAATTATAATATGGTACAATATTATGTTATTTATAATTTTAATTTTTAAATATATAATATTTATTTATTCATTTTAGTAAAGCTAATAAATATGCTAGTTTTTGTACAGTAAAAACTCTTGTAATTAAACTGTCTTTTGTGAATCAATACCACGAAGTGAAATCTGTGTCTTTGTTGTTTAATTTGTATTTCGTTTAATCCTTCAGCATTTTACATACATGACAGGTAACATACCTGAATATCTTCCTCAACAAGAGAGCTAAAATTTGATGCATCGATTACCGATCAATCTCCACTCAACGGAGAGCTAGTGAAGCTAGCTAAGTTCAAGGATTTGCTGATTCAACGGAAACCGATTCCAATAAACTTGGTGGAGTTGTGCAAAAAACCGAAGCGTCGACATACGTGTTTTCTAACGATATTTGAGTGGAGCAAATGCGCGGATAAAAACTCAGTAATGGACGGTCTTTTTTATTTGACATCGCACTGAAAGATTTATTTTGACTGTAACTGGAAACGATTCTATTTCATCACCCAAACTTCTTTATTAGGGGTCCCATTCACCGCTTGCATTATGTAAAGTGATCGATAAATTTTAGCATATTCAAAATAAATATCTTTGTCTCTCATTATTTTTAATATAGATAAGTTTCGCATTTATTTGTTACAAGCCGCAATGCTCTAGTTATACCGTTAATCGGTGATTTTAAATAAAATACATCACCATTAATTCAGGAATTTTAAAACTTCGTACAAAAATGGATTTAATTATTCTCTGTAATGCTGGTGGATTGGTCGATCTCAATTTCTTTTTTCATCAAATAAACTAATTATCCCTTCCCTGGTAAGCTATGTTTTTTCGTAGCTTCAAAAACGTCGAATTTAACACTTAAATTTAATTAGTTTATGTTTTAAGTAATACTGTAATATGATACAATTACGCTAATGCACTTTTAGTGCACATTATACAGATATTTTTACTTTACATACCATAGCTTCATACCAAGATATAAATCTTCGCAAAGCAGAATAGAGAAACAATAAAGAAGACAGATAAAAGCGAAATAAGGAAAAACGATGGAGAGTGAGTAAAGGGTTGAAAATATACGTCATAAAACGAGAAAAGAACAGACTAGAAATATCTCGAATTTTTTCTGTGTACATTCGATCGAGACTGTATGAAAATTCTTCTTCCATTACCATCATAAAAGCGAGAATTTTTGGGACAATCGTAGATACAGTGAGAGCCAAAATTCTGGAATTTTGAATTCCGCACACCAGCAACGTGTTTGAAAGCGGCGATAGAGGAATGGAAGAAGTCGAAAGAAGGCGAGAAATATTCATCGACTGATGGATCCTTTATTTGACGAAGAGCTTTTTTCCACTCTACCTCGTCGGTCGTTTACCTATTTTGAAAAATTAACGAGGAAGTGGAAGGAATAGAAAAATTCGTGTTGGTATAGAAATATCCATGCTGTAAAAAAACATCCGTAGAGAAGAGATCTGAAAAGCTCGTAAAATCACAATAAAAATATAAAAAGTGCAAAATATATTAAATAAAAATTGAAAATATATAAAATAAAATTAAATTCGTAGAGGAAATTTTTATCCGCAAAACATCGAGGAACACATTTTTAAACCTGGGTGTGATATATGAGTGAAATCTTCACGGAGATCCACCAGGTCATATATATTTTCGATCGCTGACTCTGCCGTCGTTTTTGGTGCTTTTAAGTTTATCCAAGAAGAACTTCTTGGGTAAACTCAGAAGCATCGCTTTTATCGCTATATTCATTCTTATCAATTCCGTAAAGACGATGAGTTAGATGTATGAAGTGCCCATTAGCCTCAATATCGCCCGAATAAAGTCTATTGCTTTTGTTATTATTATTGAGTCAAGTTGATATCAGAGTCAGGCATACAAATTTCTACCTATAATATTTAATCGTTTATTTATATTCTAGTTTAATTTTTGGCGTGGTGTAATTGTTGAGCAGATATCTATCGTATAATTTACCGGATGGGAAATAAATTCTTACTGCTTGCTTACAGAAATATTATAAAATATTGTTTCATTTATTATACCTTAGCACTTATCTTAGGCGTTTTTTATGCTACGTTAACGTAATGAATAAATGTAATTCCATTAAAAAGTATCCGGTAAATTTTCTACTTTGGTAATTTTTCGTCGCTAAGCGTCTATGCTCCATGCCGGAGAGTCAGTTGAGAGAAAGGTTCATAAAGAGGAAAAAAGCAGTGGAATTCTCGGCACGTATTCGATCAAACCTTACAGCTCTATCTCAGTGCCATCCACTCCGCCACCATTCCATCCTTTACGCACTTTCTGTCCTCACTTGAACACCAAATCGGCCCCGTACCGTCCCACGTTCCGAATAAGGAATTCCCCCAGATTTTCATTTGTCTTTCCCATTTGTTTAATTGGCTGCTTCCTCCCTGGTCTCGAGGAGCTTGATGACGGAGCTTTGAAAAGAAGGCTTTTTAAGCCCCTTAAGGCTACGTCCTATGTTCCCCGGGATCTCATCCTTTTTTAATTACGTCGCCCTTTTCCTTCAAAACTCCTTCGCTGGATTTCCGGATCCGAGAGTATGACTCTCGACTGATATAATTTGAAGTTTAACGATCTCCAAGAAGCTCTTCAGAAAGCGAGGTCTTCTTTCACTTCCCGCCGTAATTCACCGAAACGTATGAGTCGTTTTTAAGCTCGAGTTATTCCTCCGAAATTTGACTTCGGTACTTGGAAAATACTCTTGGAGTTGTCTCGCTGTAATTCTTGTGCCTGAGTTTAGGCTCTTGTAAGAGACAACGAAAGCTACTCCTCCTTTGTTCATACTTTGTTCACTACTGAAACATAATCTATTTCAAGTTTTTTGAATTGAATTTTACTTAAATTGAATGGTTATAATCGTTCATATATTTTTCGATTTTATATCTCAGACAATTAATATACATGAAGAATGAATCCTCGGCCACCCGTGTTCTCCGAACGCAGAGCATTACAAGTGTTATGCGCATTTTTTCTGTTACAGAATCACAACCAATTGAATTGGAATCGTGCGTGTCTTATCTCTGTCAAAGAAACACTCCTATAGTCATAACTGGATATGACATCGATAAAAATCCATGTTAACGCCGTCTAATGAATGTATACGACCGACTTTATCGAGTATATTGCTGCATTCTGAAGGAATTAGTCCATGTACACCCTTTTCCTGATTCCAACACATCAACGACGCCGATGTTGGCTGTTTGTTTGCCTTTCCTCGCCTTAACTCAATCTTTCTTCTTATGGTAACATTTTTTCCAAGAAAGTCTCTTTGTCTATGTTTATCTTCTATTTTCTTTTGTGGTCGTTAGCTATTATATACTATATATTAGCTAGCCTAATTGCCTTACTCATACTTTTTCTACTTGGCTCTAGACTCTAAATGAGCCAGTCTGCCTCTAAATATCTCTTCAATATCTCAAGTACATTACTTATGTTCAACATAATTAAAAGGTAAGATTGATAGAATTTGTCTGAACAAATTTTTATAATTTGAATATTGTAGTTATACTTTCATTTCTACGATTCCTAGGTATCCGAAGTTCGACTCCAGATTTATGCTGTGTACACACCAAATTCTCCTTATCCAGTTTCACTCTACAATCTTCGTGACAATATTTCTCTTCCTTGAATCTCTACATCTCTCTTCGCTCGAGGGAAAAAATCTTCCTAGTCTGGGAAAAGATCCGCTTTTGCCGTGGTTCGAGTTATTCAGGTGAATGACTGCAGAAGCGCTGTCGTTCTTAAAAACTTTTATCTACCATCGAGGTTTTCTTATTGAAATAGTGGGGCAGTTTTCTTAAGAAAAAAATGAAAAGCGATCAGAAGCAGAATTGTTGGATTTTTGTGCCATATAATGTAGATAATAATCCACATTCAAAAAATTAATCATAATTCACAATGATAACTAGTTTTTCCGATAAATAAGAGAAAGGCCTTCAAGAAGGGGGATAAAGAAGACATAAGAAAGAATGGAACGGCATGCAGAAGTTCGATAAAATGCCTCAAAGGGTTTTTCGAAGAAGGAAAAGAAAGGAAGAGGAAATATTTGGACAAGATAGAAGAAAAACACGCAAAGTATGAAGAAGGATAGAACGGGAGAGCAATTAGAAAATAGAATTCAAATAAATGTGTTAACTTAGGAGATTCCAATATGGTAAAAATCCTAAAAGCGAAGATTAGAGGCGATATAAGTAAAAATAAAACTTGCAGGCTTAATGAAAGAGGCGGATAAGTACTTTCAAACAGATAATTACAGAGCTGGTGGTGGTTTCGAAAAATATTTTATATTCATGAACCCAGCGTGAATGTTCTAGCGATAATAGTTAAAAAGGGTCATAAAAGTACAGCTGAGAACATCTCGCACATACGGTCCACCAACGGAAATCGAACTCGGGACTGCTTCCTCCAAAAGCGAACGCACTATCCGCTTGATAAGCTGAAAGCTCCTGTAATCATAAGCGAGATGAGTATCGAGACTAATTTATACTTTGCTGCGTTAAAAATGTCATTAGCTGATGACTTTGAAAACCGTATGCATTAATGGAGTTAAAAATGTTATTGATCTAACAATGTACACTTAAGAAAATACTTAGGAGGCATGGTGATGGATAAACACGAATAAGTAGATATAAGACCTCTAGGTATACGCCTACCTTATCTATTTTACATTATTTTAGTTCATAAATTTACCTTCGCTATAAATTCTTTAGAATATAAATCGCTCTTTAGATTTTGGATAAGCTATGTTATCGATGCCCTTCAAATGGCTTCAAAGTCAAATTAGTTTTTAGTACATTTGTGAGTGAACATGCACGGCGGGTACTCCATTCATGAAATAATATTTTCTTCGTCGTGTTACCTTCGTCATTACTCTGACTTTACTTTCCTACAAAATAAAAATTCCTCTCTAGTGATAGGAATAGTAAGATACGAGATATGTGTAGAAGGTACGGATTCGAGGCATGGAATTTTACATCATCCAAATATTTCCTTCCATGTCGTTCTCGATGTTACGGCTGTCTTATTTTTCGTTAGCGATGTGCGACGTTCATTATGGAGCAGGCATGGAAAGGTATACGCCGAGTGGAGAGGGGATTAAACCTGGATAAATCGAAATTAAGTTCCCCTTCTCTTTAGTTCCATTTTCCTTCCTTCTGCACTTTATCTAAATCGCCCATCTCTCGCTCTCATCCATTTTATCTCCCTACCCTTTTGCCCTCCCAATTTCCCTTTCCTGGGCTTATCTCCTCCCAAAGCCTTGTCTTGTCTCGCTAAGCTATTCACTAGGTAGTTAATCTCCCCTCCCTATCGATTTAATCCTCTCTCTCTTCATTCGGACTCCACCATTGCAGTCCTGGACCCGTCCAATTATTTCTTTCGTTCGCATTTCTCCAACCATCCAAGAGAATGGATGTCTGTTTTTTTAAGGAAAGCGATTAAACGCCTTAAATACATCCCAGGGTATTTTTGAAATCTTTTTGATTCCAAATCGCTGTGCTCTTAAAATTTTTAAAAGATTGGTCTTCACAATTTAGAATTAAGAAAACGATTTAAATTTCCAAGGCCACTCTCATCTTATTCAGCTTCTTTTGCAGAATGTGGCAAATATGACGAGTGTAGCAACACCGTAAGTATTATAGAAAACCCACTGTAAAATTCTAGATTGATTGAGATAATGGTTATACAATCTCTAGTCATATCCTTATCCTTTTCTAACAAACTTGAAATCTTCGTTTGCCATGGAATTCATGAAAAGAGAAAATAATTTGAAATAGCATCCGCTTTTTATATATTTATTCAATTGCCAAAATTATTTATTTATAATTTTGAAAATTAAAATGGAAAGTATACATTTAATGATGAATACTATAACAAAGTACTATATATTTCATACCTATATACACTGCCATTCATACCGTAATATGTACGAAGACCAAAATGATGTAGAAGTTCATAATTATATAAGAAAAAACTACATTTATCGGCAATACATTTTTTTAAATTAGTAGAAAATATTTAACTTTACTTTCATACCCTGCTTTAGTATCTCTTCCCTTATATTATTCATCAATTGATCCTATCATTTGCAGAAATTTCGTTTTTTCCAAGTGTTTCGTAATTCCAGTTCCGGATTACGTCATGCTAATTTCAACCATAAATAATTGCTCTTGTATTTCTTGAACAGAATATCTTCCAGCAGGCATCGAATAAGCCGAGTTTGACACGAAGTTGGCTACTAAAGTTGCAATTTTGACAAAGGGAAATATGTCGCTCATATCGATGCATACGAAGGAAGTAACGATCCAGATCTTCGCTGGATTCGGTCCAATAGCTCAATATAGAATGGGACGAAGCATTCATGGAGCCTACTGTTCGATAACTACTTCCAACGTACGGAGTAGCATCCTGAAATATTAAAGCAAGGGATTTAAGAACTAGGACGTGTGAATGATGAAGTTGCGGACACGGTCGTTTGAATGATATTCACGTTCAATGCAATAGAAGGTCGAACTCACGGCTTAATGTGTCAATCAATACTAGCGGTCGCATCGATTACAATGAGATTTTTCCTTCGTCATTTTAATAATTATAAAACCAAATATGTGGTTAAAGTATTTTTATCGCAAAAGTTTTGTGGTGAAGAACCTTATCATACATGAAATGTCGATGAAATATTGGTCTGCCGGTATAACCACTAACCTGAAGGATGGTTACATCTTCTATCCCTCCACCAATAGCCACAGAAGCTTTCAGCATCACTCACATCTCAGTAGCTTTCATATTTAAACAGCTATGAATAAGACTGAGTTGACGGTAAATGAAATATACATTATCTTCTACAGTGTGTTCAGGGATAAATTGAAAATTTTCATTCAACAAGTTAGCAGTATCCAAAGTTATCCTACCGCGAACGTAATCTAAGAAAATACATCCCTTTTTCACTACCGGTTCGTTTAATATGAAAATCATTTCTGGAAAATATTTCACCTACCCTAACATATGTTATTTATTCCCATAGACTTGGAAAAGTTAGAATTTTTAATATTTGTGCTTTATCGTTCAAAGTAAATGGACAACTAAAAACATATTCTATGTGAAAAACTCATTTCAAAAATTTATAAAGCGACGACGTTACTGTTAAGATCAGGAACTACCAGAACAGGTAAGTAGTATATAGTAGGTAATTCCTTATTTTTGGATGATTTTCTGGAAAATTTCATCAAAAACTGTATATTCTCATAAAAAAATTTACTTTTTAAAATTCCATTATCTCAATACTGCAACGTCCGAAAACGATTACCTTGAAAATACGAAGGAAAACATTAGCAACCATATAATTTAAAACTTCCCCTCCGAGATATTATGATTAGTTAACTAATATTTAAATGTTTAATGCAAATAATGTTGATATTAGTACCACTTTCACAATTCGTTTAGGAAAACATTTTATTGATCCCTTTAAATATATTTGGATAAAATACGTAAGTATCTGAAATTGCTTAAGTTCGGATATGTAATGAGTAGGAAATAACTGCGTCGCCGTCCTATCTTCGGCTTCATCTCGTTCGACTCAATGAAAATCGTTGTAATCTGCTCATTTTATCATGCGATAACTTCCCCGCGAAGTGCGGACCTCGCTGAGATTCACATCCCGGCTTTGAAGGAGGGCTTCTCCGCATAGCATCCTCCTTGGTAACCGCACACAAGGGACTTTATGAGCCGTCAGAAGAGGGGTATATTAGGTGAAGAGGGATCCATAAGTAGGACGGTGGAGTCGATCTTGGCATTTAATACGGGTTGTTAAATCCAGTAATCGAAAAAGTTTTGAGTTGAGAGTGTATTTCATGGAAAACGTATGCGAGTTATGAGACTTGTTCAAAAGTTAGTTTATCTCCGAAAAAGAGGATAGGTTTATGCGCATCTAAAACGCAATTTAGTACAGTTGTGATCTTGATTAATTATTTTAAAACTTAGGAAAATTTTTTGGTGTTGATTTTGTTTTTTAATATAATGTAGTATAAAATATAAAATAATGCTTCCGTAGGAGATATTGTTCTACCTCTTACGAGATTGTCTAAATCTTCAGCTAGCATGAATCAGTGATGCTTGCAGCAAGCTTACGATACGGAGCTACACTTTAATTTATATGTTTCGTTAGTTTATATCTCGTTTGATTATGTCCTGCTGCTATTGTAATTACCGTTGTATTAAATTTTATTCAACAACATATATTTCCAAATGATATATATTCAATATGAAAGATGTATGTAATGATGGGACACTATAGTTGCATTTAGTGATTGAGCAAGGCAAACAAGGTGCCCAAAAAGGATTGGAGTGAGTAGTGCGTGAGAATCTGTAGTCTTATTATTATTCTTTGATGATCATTGTAGTATCATTATTCTTTGATGACTTTATCTCACTTTTTTATTTTATTTTAGAATGAATGTTCGACCTTTGCTACGCTTTAATTAATTTTTCGTTACGGTTCGCATTTCTAATCGCTATTTTGCGGTTTTTGATAGAATAAACAACATTATGACTATCAAGATTAAAGTAACGTTGTTTGACTGTTATTATTATTGAAACCATCACATTGAGTCCCCATGAGAGGAATGATTCCAAATGAGAGGACTATTACCGATGTAATATTGTCTATAAAATAAAATTCCGTTTTAATATTTTCCTACGGTTTATATAGCCCTTCATGAATCTCACATAGCATTGTGGGATGGAAAGGTGTATCTATGTAGACATCTCATTGAAAGAGTGAAAAAACCTCCAATAAGAGAAATAATAATGATGATTTATTTTTTTTAAGAAATCCTTCCTACACCTCAACAATGATCTATATAAGTCTCTCAATAATTTACACTGAGGCCTCACATAATATCTTATTATCTTGAATTGTCTTGAAATTATCTTGAATAAGTATGCATTTATTCCAAAATATTGCCTACCAACATGTAACATAAATTAGATTACAAATAATTGCTATTATAAGTATAGGTGCTGAAGTACTTACGATAAGAGCCAACTAGATTTCTTAATTCCCACACTTATCGAAAATACTAAATGTAATCAATATAGAAAGTCATTGTTTGAAATGAACATCCATTAACAGTTATTCTGATTCATCAACAAGAAAATCTCTTACTGGTAGCATGATTCTGTAATTATCTTTTGTTTATTGATGTTTTGCGTATAATTTTCCTCGATACCATAAAATGTAGCGCAACTGCAATCCATTGTTGTGCTGTAGTTATTCTCATTTTTTCAGTTGCATTAGCTTATTATTTATCCATGAATTACGTCAATGGATCTTTATCTAATGGAATCATTTTTACTAATTATTTTGTAAATTCAGAAAGCATTGATAGATATATTACTTTCCATTCTCGCGAGCAACGAATCGAAGAAACCCGCCATCATCTCACAGATTTCCTCTGGTCTCGAATTCTCGCATGTATCATCAGAGTTTATTTTTATTTTCATCCCGAAAAAAGAATCCTTTGACCTCTCGTCTCTAATTTATCAGCAGAGCCGTTCCATCTTCTTTGCATTTCCCTCCACCCCACATTAGGTCCTGAACTTCTCACGCTCTAATCCAATTCCGTGACATTCTGCCCATTGCTGTCTTCAGAGGTTTGAGGAGGTCGACAGAAAAAATTCGTCCCCGCGCGCACCCACTTTTCATTTCCTCGCCTTTCAACCTCGCCTCGATTTTTCTCGTTGAGAGGCCCCACCCACGCGACAACGTGCCCAATTCCTCAATCATCCTTCTTTTCCTCTTTTTTGCCGTCCCTCTTCCGCAGTTGGGCTACTTGTTCCTTTCGCCGAGGAAGACTTATTTCGCGTACTTTCACGCTGAGGCAGATGCGAAAGAAGGAATGATTTATCCCAATGAAGGCTTTTTGCGATATCGCGAGGAATTTTTTCCATTCAGTCCTCGCATGAGGCTGAAATTATTGGAATTTATATTTTTTTATATTTCACGCACTACTGTGTTTGAGTTTTGATGTCGGGAGCGTGTGATTTCAATGAAATATGCGTGGAAAGACAAGATTCAAACCCATTCAAAGTTTTCAACCCATATTTTCATATTGTTTTTCATATTGTTTCGAGCAATAGGAGGAGTACCAAAGTAAGAAAAATTGGAGCTCAGACAGAGATAGATAAAGTAGATTAATACGAGGGGTCCCAAAATAACAACATAATGGAACTCGACTTCGTCAACAGAATAGTCATGAGGAGCGTTGAAAACATCTCTTGTTACAAACATTGATTTCGATATAGAATGGAAATCATTAGAAAAAATAGAGATTACATATTAGGTATATCTCGATAATTAAAATCAGAGATAATACTTTCTCGAAATACGTATGAGATGTAATCCGTTCACTGTTAGAATTGCCGCACTGTTGCTGCAAGATATATTTAGGAGATATTAGGAGACTACTTAATATATTCTTTTAATCAATGCATGGTAAGTAAAGCGATAATCTTCACTTTTATTTACGTTTTTACTGCGAATATACTAGAGATGTACCTTAGCTGATAAAACTTAATTCGAGTATTTTATGATTCGAGATTTTGTCTTGTTCTCCAATCACTATTTTTCCAATGTTTCTAAACAACGACGATGTTACATCCTAAATAATTTTCGGCCATTCTTCTAAAACCAATTTATAGACTAGAGTAAGGAAGAAAGGATTGTTCATGAATTGAATTGTTGCATTAGGATGGAAGAAAACCAGCAAAATAACTCTCAAATATGCAATTATCTAGGCGAATGTCCATTTAAAGCATATCTGTCAAATACTCCTCAGAAATTCTCGGCATTATTATTCCCAGTAATTGAAGGGGACAGATGATTGAAGTGCAGCTCAGTGATACAATGAGTAACATTTTTCATGCCATTCAGTAAAGAATGAACGAATGGAAATGCCATTCTTCTGCTGCTTGAAAATCATTATTCTGATGTCATTGTCTGGTAAAAAATACTTCATGATGGAGTGAAAAGGGACAAAAATGAAACAACAAAGGAAGACGCTCTCTTTGATAGAAAAGCAGACTATTCTTAAAATGTATAACAAGAAGGGAACCAATACTACACAGCAACAGTTAGAGGACTCTAGAAACCTGTCATAAATAAAGAATACTAAATGGATTCTTTTATGTTTTTAAGATATAAGGCACTTGTTTAAAAATTAACGACCGAAAAACCCCTCTTTTGTTTTCTAATGTAAAAGAAATTTGTAATATTTCGGTTATAATACCGTCCCACTTATAACGCGGTTTTCCTTAGATTCTCCGAAAAGCCTCTTAATAGGACTTTACTGTACATATTATAACTCTATAGATGCAGTTGTCGAAATTAAGGTGGAATTCTAAATTATAATGAGCATACTCAGCGTGAACTAAGCAATCTCCACATTTTCCTAGCCTACTTAGTTGGTTATGATAACCAAGCGTATGTTTACTCAATAAGATCTGAATTAGGGAAACAGAATCAACGGTAATTATAGCTAAAATAACTCGAGCAACAATAGGAAGCGTTTCAATTGCTAAATACAAATTTATCTCGACTATAGAAACTTCATCTTTTCCTATTAAAATCTCTCTTCGCTCATTTTTTCCATTCTTCGATGATCAAACAGTCAATGAATATATTTATAAATAAATCTAATTAAATTCCCTTTCTGTCGCGATGAATCGAAATATTCGCTCTATCGATCACATGGTTCGACATCATTCTCTTTCCCACAATCCGTTCTCCTTTTTTCACTCTTTGCACTCATCCGCTTCTCCCCTTTAAGTCAGAGCATTTGCATCCCGGCGCGTAGTCCGCTCCACACACTCCGATAGAATTCATCGCATAAGCGAACGATCGGAGAGAGACAATGGGAGTCTGTGATGAGGCGGGAGGATCCGCGTAAGAGATTTGTAAACTATTCACGCTTCTCCAGACGACAGAGTATAAAAAGCGATGCGTTGAAGATCTTCGGGCGCAAGACTTTTATTTTTTCATTTTCTCCTCTCTCTTACGTATTCTCCTCGGATCCTAGAAACACTTGGCTCTTCCTCTCGTTGTTTTGTCCTAAAAATTTCAATTCGTTCCGCCTTTCGCCGAATGCGTGCCAACGAGCCGTTTCTCCATTCTTTCTGATTCCATTGGATAACTCAGTTGCCGTCGGATGAATTCATTTTCGTGCTTTCATTCAATCGCTATACACCACATTCCGTCTCATGCCCTTTTGGACTTCATTTTTTTTTCGTTCTATTTTGCAACAGTAACAATTGTATTCACGCCTACCATAATTCGCTTCTCTTATCCTCTTCTTACCTCTTCTCTTCCATGTATTTTGTCTTTCATAGATTCAAAAGCCATTTTAATCTCTCACACTCCATCTCGGTGCTATTTCTCATAAGTTGTTACGGATTAAGAATGGTGAGGTAAAAATTTTTGTGAAAAGAGTTCAAGCTATCCTCTTATTAAGAGAATAGCTTGATAGATCTTGTTTCTATAAGATTAAACGACTAAGCAATGAGAATCTTAGATTTAGTAATACAGATTTATTTAATATATACGTAAGCCAAGCGAAGACTGGTTTAGACATTCAAAAGATGTATCTATGTTTACCAATTTATTCCGTAAATTGTGAGGTATTTCAAAATTATCTTCAACTTATTTATTTTATTAAGCAGTTTAATCAAATAATGCACATTTTTAATATTTACAGTATGATACAGCTGAATTATTGACTTATTTAATTTTTTGATGAAACAAATATTAACTTCATTGTCAATTTGCAAACGATTTTTTTCTTTTATAATTTTCAATTTTTAGATAGTAATAGTGTATGTTGTGTAACTAAGATCAGCATTGAGAAATTTCGTTTCATTGTAATTATTTTACGTTTAGATTTATTATTCGATTCGATTATTGATTATTCGATTTATTATCATGAAGCGATAGAATATTAGATGAAGGAAAAAATAATTTATTTTCCGTCTCACCATAACGAAGGCATTATTTAATGTAATCTAATTTGACCCTCTATGCCATTTTTTATATTTTCTGAACTTCCTCTTTCCTTTATACAATCTCTCATTTTGGTTATCTTCTCCCGAATCTCATTTGAATTCTCCCTATTATTTAATCTTTTCATTAATTTTTCTTCCCGAGCTTGCATTACTTTGCTTGTCCGCATCTCTCCCTTCTTTGAAAACCCATGGCATTCACCTCTTCTTTCCTTCCCTTCCTTTACTGTTCAACCCTCCATTTATTTCTTTAGCATATTTTCCGCTATTCCCTACCATAACTAATATTCCTTCTCTCTCTCACCTCATCGTTTCACCCGCCACTTAATATTTCATTCTTTACCGTCGAAATTTGCGTCCCCATGTCTTTCTCCTACGCTTTATGTCTCCATTTTCCTTCCCGCTCCTCTCTCACTCTTTCAATTTCACTTCCCACGCTCATTCCCATTCTCTGCGGACGTAACACGCCGCGGAAAAAAATAACCATTTCCCTCATTTTTTTCCATTTACAGTATCCGACGACTTTGGCTCTCTCTCCATCCTTTCCCCGCTTCCCTTTCTCTCTTTTTTTATTCTCTCTCTCTCTCTCCCTTCTCCTCCACCTCAACTCACTCTCCGTCCTCCTCCCATGTGGGCGTGGCGAGGGGCAATGTCAGCGAACCGCGACTCCTGCGAGGGAGGGGCATTTGCCCAATAGGAGGCTATCTTCTGTCGGCGCCCGTCGTAGGAGCATGCGCCACCGACACCGGGTTCCCTCGCGCCGGCGCCACAGACGGCAAATTTCAATCCTCTTCCGTAGTGGTGTGGGTGCGTCAGGGGTGGAAAGATGGTGGGTAGTATGGAGATGAGGGGGTGGGGGGAAACCCTTAGTCGGGACCATAACGTCCCCGGGACTTCGCATGCTGGAAATAAAGGGTGTGGGATCCAGTGAATGGGCGAGCTCATAGATTTTCCCGTTCCTCTTCCCTCTTCCTTTTACGTTCAAATGCCTCCTCTTTTCTCCTTTCCTCCACCCGCTTCTTCTCCCCGTTTCGCTTTCTCGCTCCATTGCTTTTCCCGCCTTCTTCTCCCCTCTCCTCCGTCTTCGTTACGAGTGTGATTTCCTCAGCGCCCGTTTTTACCCAGGCTGTGTTGGTAAGATGGAGTTGGTTGGGGTTTTTTTTCCGGGGGATTAGAAGCCTTCGGAGGGCTCTCTCGAAAACTCGCTCCCATTTCGATCGCCTCCTTCTGTTTTCCCCTTCCTTTCTCTTCTTTTACGTTCGCGTCTTTTTTGCAATGCCGCCCGAATTTCGTCTTCGTCTCTTGAGTATCTGTTCCTCCCTTCCCTTCCTCTCCGTCACCTTCGTATGCCTCCTCCTATCCCTGATCGTCGCATCTCTGCCTCTTTTCCATCTGTCTTTCTATCCTCTACTTTGATCGCTTTTTGCGCCCTTTTCTCAGATGAAATCGCTAATATTTTCTTAAATTTTCTAACCGTATCTCCATTTTCTCCAATATTTATCGTATCGCTCCCTTTCTAATTTCAGCCATCTCTATCCCAGCTTTTTCTTTATCACTTTCTCTTCACAAATACTTTCATTTACTCAGCTGCCTTCCGTACACTTCTTTCTCCTGTTTCGGGAAATTTATTTTAATTTTTTAATTAGCTGACTCCTCTCAGTATTCTCCTTTATCGGCCTTTATTTCTGTAAGCATAATTTTTTTCTGTATAGTAATTAATATAATAATAATAGTTTTTCATTTTTCCCTTATGCGCCACGATAGCCTCTCCGCATTTTCATCTTTAAGCTCCCTATACCTTTCAATTTACGCCCAAGTACGAGATTACAGGGTTAGTCTCAATCTACTCTGAGATGCAAAGCCTCTAATTCCGTAATCCACTGCGCGTTCATATTTTTATATTTTCCCAGTTTCCGTTCTCTGCTGTAGTACCTTCACGTGTCTTATCCGACTTCTGCTCGTCATTGTACCATTTCCTTACCTATAAGTCAAGCATCTTGATTACTTTACTTATCACTATTCATTCCTCTCTCTTATCCTTCATTCCTTCTTATCCCTTCACGTTCAGATATTGCTTCTATATCTTTTGATTTTATCCCTTTTCTCTTATTTGTGGAAATATTAATCCCTTGGCTACATTCTTTCTCTTCTCTACGCCCAAAATTGTTCATTTCTTTAATTCGCTTTTCTCATCTACTGTTTTCCTGTTCTCTCTTCCTTTAGCTTTTCCTTTTTCCTGTAAATTTTCGGTTCCATCTTATTTACATGATTATTCTACCCTAGCTGTTTCCTGTGTAAGCTGATTTCTTAATTTTGCTGCCTTATCTTTTTTCGCTGCCTTCCAAGCTTCTTTTCTCTTTATCCGTGCCCTACTTTTTGCTGCGGCCGTTTTTCATCTTTCCTTACTCGCAGGTCTCTCATTTATCCACTCTCTCATCCACATCATAATCTCCTCTGATAAGCTCCTTCCTAATTTTGCTACCTTCCCTCTTTCAGCTTCCCCTTTTCTCTACTCCGTAGACTTATTTTTTCTTCCTACCGTTTCCCAGCTTTTCTCTTCCAGAAAATTTCTCATCCATCTTCTTACACATATCCTAATCCTCTTCGCTAACCTCAACCCTAATTTCACCTCCTTTTCGCCCATCGCTACCTTCATATCCTCCTTCTCCGCCCCCCATTTCCCCTGACATATATTCCCCCACCCCAATTCGCTTCCCGTCCCATCACCCCTCCCCCTCCCTTCTGCCCCTCCTCTGTGCCCCTCCCACCAGCCCTCCCATCCTCCCTCTTTCCTCCCTCATCCCTTCTTCATGTCTCTCTTTCTCTCTCTCCTTCTCTTGGAGGCGGCTCTGCGATAAACCAGCCTCTCTCTCGCCGCCTCCGCCGTGCGGGGAGAGCAACCCATGTAGGACCGGCTGCCGCCGCCCCAAGGTAGTCCCGAACCCACGTACGCCCGATAAGAGTGCCGTATCAGAAAGGAGAGAGATCGAAGAGAGAAGATTAGATAGGAGAGGGAAGGGAGAGAGGGCTAGTGGGAGTGATTTGCCGTAAGAAAAAAAGGGGGACTTGGTCCACAAGGTGAGTTCCTTCGAATTTCTTGGTGCGCCTCGGTCGTTATAGTCTTTTGGGTGAGCGAAGGACTCGTCTGTGATGGAATTGCCCTTCTTGGAGGACGAGTTTTGCCCTCTTCTTCCGAAGAGCCGCCGTGGCTCTGCGAACCGATTCGAATTAGTGAGTGCTTTCTGATTCTGCCGTAGTTCGGCCAAGCGTGTAGCATGTTAGATAGTTAGCTTTATTTGGAAATACTTCTTCCATTGCCTTTTAAGGGCCTTAACTAATGTTAAAGCTATATGTGCCTCTTTTGACCACATTTTGCTGCGCATGAGAAGATACCACGGGTGGTAATGGCGTTGCATCATGAGAATAGTGCGGCGTCCATTTTGTTTCGTTTTTCCATTTGTCGTGGTGAATCATAGCGGTGTTATGTTGTCCCAGATTTTATTGAAGTGAACTATTAAGGGCTTGAGAGAGTGGAAATCCCATGCGAAAGTGACGTATTTTGAAGAAAATATTGCAATAATATTTCCCAAAAACAGGATAACACACGGACACTGTTGGCAAACTATCCCATCATCTGGTGATGTTCGCCAAAATCAGTAGTGTGTTTTGTTGTTCGGGGATAATTTTCACTTACAGTTTTCTTTTAATTTGGTCGTTTTTGATTTATAGGTTCAGTTTCATGAATGTTTTTTCCATCTCGTATTATCATGGGACACCGTTTGTCATACATCTCAGACGTCATATCAGAGCCTCTTATCCAGCCGAGAACTTTTTCCGGAAGCTTTCCAAAGAGTTACCGTCTGTTAGATGAACGCGCCAGTTTTCTTACAAGTAATCAGATGAGTTTAAAATTTAATCAATCTAAATCAAAACTAGAACTTGGTCTTTTCCACTTGCTTTATTAATTATCCCGTTAATGCTGATTTACCATTCGGATATTCATAAATAAATCAAGTATCTATCACCAGATTCCAGTTTTGATTCGCTTATGGCGCTCAACTTAACTGCTGTATTACAATGCTAATTATATTTAGTGATAGATACGACACAAAACTCCAATGAACCTTTTGTATAGTTAGCTCATAGACTGATTTTTAGCTCAATAGGATTGAGGAAGTACTAATCGAATGTTCATGGGAATAAAGCGTAAATATGAATCTAATTACTAAAATGAGGATAACTCGATGTACCTGCAATTCAATTCATGGAGATTTCAGGGTTTATAGGAGCCTAGGCTCTACTCAGAGAAATTGAATTTATTACCAGGGTTGCTGCAGTCTTTTTATCCTGTATTCAGCATATTTGCATCGTGTTGGAGATATTTTGGAATATCGCCTTTCGGTACCCATTTAACTGCGTCATATCTCCTGCTGGTGCTGAATATCCCTCAATCGCCCCATTTGGACGAAAAAGATAAAGAGTAAAAGCAAAGTAGGTATAAGGCGATACTGTTAATCTTAGATTAGGTGAATTTTTCATGTTTTTCATCAATCCTTTGACATTTAAAAATTATATAGGCCTGTATCTCATCTCTCATCGACAGTTATTGTTTAGCTATCAAACTATATTCCTGAAACTTGTATGACGCAGATGATTCCTGTTAACATTTAATATATGACTTGAGGAATATGTTCCTGATGTAAACTAGTAGTGGTAAATTAAGGAAGAATGCAATAAGTCTTAATGATTCATCGAGTATTACATCTAGAAAATAGACCGCATCGGAAAATCATATATGTACTCTAAACACTCCTCCTTCTGTTAGAAGTGTCAATTAAAACCGAAAAATCAGAATTATGAATACATTATATAAGGGTAATGTTTATTGTCTTTCATCCCTCAGTAATGGTATAAATCTTTTTTTAAATTAGATGTGAAATTTACGATGATGGGAAATGAAAATCATTACATTTATGGAGGTCATTTTTCAGTTAACCTTTCAAAGTTTTTGAACTGATCACGTTTGCGAGCAGTTACAGCGTTCTGATAGATTATGTTACTTTTATTATTCCTCTCGCCTGTTTCCATTCATAGGAAATCATTTTTACCTGCTATGTACACTTTAAGATTCCATATTCCATTGAATCATCGCAAAATCTTACCGATTTTAACAGCATGAGTTGGTTTCTTCTTAATTAGTACGTTTTTTTACTTTTCCTCATCATTTTCAATAACTTCAATAAAAGGTTCAGCATTCATTCAAAACGTTTGTCTTGAATTGAAATTATATAATAGGTTATCGTGGATAATATATAACAGGATACGGATACATTTATAAAAATACATCAAAGAAACTCCTATGGTTTTTATCCCTTAAAAATAACGCTTACATTCTTCAGAGGGTAGAACCTCTAGTAATAATTCCTCCTTAACCAATAATTTTTACAAATTTTTATGAAAATCTCACTTTTAGATCAATCAAACAATAACAAATATCAAAAAGTAGAAAGAGAAAGTCGAAAATGTTCCCATTTCGCATCTGTCTTAATCGCTTAGCTATATTTATCGCACTGAAATATTTCTCTCGTTATCTCATCGAAATACTCAAATTTGATCCTGATATCCTGATATTCCGAAGCAATACGCTCTATATGACAATAATTACTTTGCAAACTGGAATTTATATTTTTTGATTATGAAAATCGGAATTCGAACTGGAATTTCACAAGATTTGAATCTTGTGAGATTCCAATGATTAAAAATTATACCTAGAAATGGAATAAAACTGTGAATTTGCTAATCGGCTTAAAATAATGCCTGTTATGTACCCATAAAAGAGGACGTAATACATCCTCTTTTTATACCTGGAAAGATGAATATTAATAAATACCAAGGAGAACTGTGTGGGGAGATATACGATATAAATATTAATTGATTAGAAATAGGAAAATTACGAATTAAATGTGTGGATGCATTATTTTCAAGTCAGTGTCAGTAACTAAAAATAATCATCTGAAATGGGTCAAAATCTAAATTTATTAGACATTTAATTTCATACACCAGATTAATCTCGTTCACATATTCAATTTTAAATTTTTTCATGTAACTTCAAATATTATAAGAAAAGGTATATGATAAGGCGTACATGTATTATTTCATTGGTTCAGTTTTGTGCTAAAGATCACAAATTTACGACACATTCAATAACATTCCGTTATTCGCAGTTCATTTGGAAAATCTAAGCGTTCAACCAAAGTATTTCTACCTCCAAATAGAATCTTAGAATTTTCTGAGTTTAAAAACAAACAGTATTAGAATGGGTATCCCTGTATTAAAATAAATGTAAACAATTCTTTCACAATATATTTACTACTGTTATTTTTTCAGGAGAAAAATGGCTTAGTTAACTTATTTCTAGATGCTTTTAAACTTTCTATGCAGGTAAATTAGGATGTCAATTTAAAGCATGTCATGAATTTGAAAGCACAGATGTTCTGAATAGTGCCTTCTATTTTTCCCTCCTATTTATAACTTTCATTTGACTTAATATTTTATCCAAAAACCTTCCGTACTTACTGATTTTATGATGTTAAGAATCTTATAAAGCATATAAAACTATCCACTGACATAGAATACAGGTTGTAAAAATGTTTTTTATGCTAATCAATTATTCGTTACATATTATATTATACATATATATCAGTACCCATAATCAAGTCCGAAGCGTTTATTTATCTATTGCAGTTTACGGAATTATAATGGTAAATTTATTATGTTGTCTCTTCAAAAGAATGAATCGATACAAAACGTTATATTTTTCCGCGAAATATACAACAGATAATTGAAGATTTTTTATGAGAGAAGCTTTTGTAATTAATGATGCCATGCATTTATCGCTAAACCGGTATTTCTTTAATATTGATGTGAAATTCAAAATTTACTCTCAAAAAAGAAACCCCAAGAAATTAATCCACGATGTTAATCACGGCAATTAAAAACCTCTCCCATCCTGTCATAAACTACTCAAAATTGGGATATATTTTTTACTGAAAGTTGTTTCCTCATCTAAAACTAAATTACTTGTAAGACTTTGAGAGAAAATTATATTCTTTCTCTACTGAAAATATTATTTTTCTTCAGAAATGTTACGATTAATTTTGCCATTAACCTGAAGATAAATCATAGAATCATCTCAATTGCATCGATAATATTAGTGTCATATTCAGATGAACCAAATTATCTTGATATTCATATTACAAATGTAAAGACTCCTTCAATTTTTGTATAAAAAGTAAAAGAGAAATTTTCTTAAATATTCAGTTTATAATGGATGTACAAAGGATTTCCAGGAGAATGTTCAAAAGGAGAAGTTTTACTGATTGCACAAATTCGAGATAACTGGTGGTGAAATACCTCCGAGAATTCTTTGCATGCGTAGGTTTAAGAGTTTGATCTGTATGTTTAAGACTATCAATACATTACAGTATTTTACTAACATTAATGGTCAAGTATTTTAATTAATGCACAAATAACTGCATGAATTATAGCAAAGAAAAGGCCTGGTTTATTTCTAAAGGAAACTTGAGACTCACTCATAATATTCGGCTGTTCTGAATAAAAGATAGACTGCATTCAGATAATCATAAATGGCTCAGACAAGAGTAGAGCAATTTCTTTTGAATTTTGTCGAAAATGTGATATAAGTTGGGTGTAGCAACTAAGATGATGAGTTCTTAAAATAAAAATTTTATTTAAATTTAGATAACCAGTTCTATTTTGTGATGTAATGAAAAGTTTTGATAAATTTGCGCTGGTAAGTAATACTTTCAAATGAAAAGGAATCATTTCAAAAAAATATGGTAATATTTCAATTAAAACTCCAAGGATCAGGGTGGAAGCATTTACTTGGTATATTTAGGTGCAAACTTGTGACGAAGGAAAATATCACCGATTCTTGAACCAAGGTTCCACTTTCCCAGAAAATTTTCTTTATGAAATAAATAAAATAGAGGACAGTATTTTAGCGTTAAGAATTTGAGTATGTGTTCCATTGCATTATGGTAGTATAACAAATTGATCGCTTCCATGACATTCACTTGCAAGGATGGCGTGAACTTTATTCCAAATCAGTGGGCTAGTTTCAAATGTTAAACATTTATCGATTGTAAAATCATTGGTTTGGGAAGGTTCTTACTAAATCATGTTTTCTAACAATACAGAATATGTAGAAAAGTGCAATATCTGTTCGAGCCACAGTCACGTCAAAATTTTTCACTCTATCTCTGAATCGCATCTACGTCCTATCCTTCGTAAAATTTTTATTCAATCGGAAGATTTTCCAAGAGACAAGCTCGTAAAAATCCTGTCACCGTGAGTTATCTCTACGGAGGGTTCTACGGCCCATTTTTGTCGTGCATGACACAGTCATTCCACGACGCGCACTAAAGAATGTAAGACGAAAATCACTCCGGAATCACTTCGCGTTGTCCAAAAAGGTTCCATAGTCGCGAAAAAGAATGCAGAGTACATTGCACTCCACGCGCATAATATGGGTTAAAGCCCGCACATGATTTAACCTCCGGACATAAAGGGGTCTTTTTCCTTTTTCGCCCTACAGCTAGGGTTCGAAGGCCTTGGCGGGGGCGGCGGCAGCGGCTGCCAGTTTGGGGGCGGAAGGCGGACGTCTTAGCCTTCCGTGCAAGGGGAAAGCGCCGGAGAGGTGGAGAGAGGAGGAGACCCAAGATGGAGGAGGCGCCGGCGGCCTTTGGCGCGCTTGCACTCCGGGAAACGACCGCTCTTGCATTCGCCCCGGAGTTCTGAGGCAGGGGCCCACGAGTCTCCACGCACATTTCCCCGTGTAACTGAAAAGTGCGCGCCCCCTATTGGACTTTCAAACATGGCCAAACTAAGGTCTCTTCGGATCACTTAGCGGATCGTCGAAGAGACAAATCGGTGGATTTCTTGGTGAACGCAAGGAGAAGCCTTCGTGGTTAACACCGATGGAAAAAGTTTGGGATAAATAAAGAAACCTCCCAGACTCTGAAACGAAGGGTATCTCCAAGCCTGTCCGATTGGAGTAAATGTTGAAGAGCAACCAGAAAGGAGCTACCGTGCCTTTCGGAGAATCTTATCTGCGCGTACTGTTATTTTTTACTGTCGGGACTAAAACCGGAAGAAGAGAGTGAAAAAGTTCTGCGTCGCTCTTAGTTCCACCGGCGAGACATCCGGGCGACACCGAGAGATTTGACCTTCATTTGACCTCTGCAGGCCGAGGAAGTGACTACCAAAATGCCGGGCTTTGGAGCTTTGACTTCCCTCAAGCAGAAGGCTTCCAGCGCCTTCGGAAGGTGAGTCCAATTCATGATTTCATTTCCCGCTTGAATTGCGCCGCGAGTGACGCTGAATGACGCTTCGTTTTGCGCTCCCCGGGACTTGAAGTCCCAAGATCGATCCGCGGACTCATTCGGTAACACCGGGAATCCGACAAAATGGCGGTTAATTTAGTCGGCGAGACGCGTTTTTTTGTCCGTATCGATTTCGGGTTCCGTCGCCGTCGATTTGTTTTCGTCGCGCTCGTGATTGGCTCTCTGACGTGAATTTATCGCTCTTACGCATTGCGGTATAACACCGTGCTTACCTAAGGTGGGGAGGGAATTTAATGGATGTTTAAATGCACTCGAAGGTGGAATTACCATCTCCTCTTCAGCCTGAGCGTCTTTGAATGGTTCACGGTTCAGCGAGGTTTCCTCATCGCACAGAGATTAGAGATATCAAAGTTGCATTAGCCGAAGGAGATGAACGATCACCTCCAAAAAAAGTGCTGAGGACCATCCGTGGGATATAAAACGTCGAGTCTTCATTCATGAATGCTCAGTGTAGTATAAGTGACTGATTTAAAATATCGTGTCACACATGCTTTACTTATGCCGAAAAAGTATTGCTAGAATTTATCAGTCTTTTAAAGTAAAATTTTCACATGCTATATCATTTACATAGGTAAATGCTATTTTTTGTCTTATACGAAGACCTGTAAATATGTGTTCGATCCATCAATGCATAACCTATTGCTAAAATAATCCTAATTGTAAGCATGAATTTGGGTCAGATATTCTCAACTATAGAATTTAGGATGAAAATTACCGTCTTCAAGTTCTTTATACCTTTTTAATTTGAGGTTTAAAAGAGCACATCTTTATTAATATAGTCAGTGAAACACGCACGGCTTCTAAAATAACCACAGTTTATGTTGCACATGCCGGTATTTTGGTATATTATGTACTTGAAATCGGAAATTTAAAAATAACAATGGATTTTTAAAAATCGTCTGAAAGAGTATACTATGAGAATTTGTGGTAAATAATTGCGTAAAATATATGCTATCCTATGTAGATTAAAATGTAGCTAAAGTTACATGTTATAATTTTTGTGTGTATTCATATCTGTCATTTATCATTTAACCCAGAGTGTTCCTTAGTTAGTTTTAAATTAACATGATTTGGAAAGATTATTGGTAGAATTTAACTTAACTGGTAGTGTTTAACAGTCAATACTATTATATAAATATATTTAGGAAGTTTTATTATATATAAGGACTAAAAGTTAAACAAATGTAGCACAAAAGTCATCGAAGGATAGCGTTTTTGCCACAGTAGAGGTACTCATTCTCAGTGAATTACTTATTAATAATAGAGTCAGAATGTTTTCGGTAGAAATGAAATAATGTTTTCGCCAAAATCTTAACTCGAAAGTATTTTGTGATTTTTGACATAAATATATACGTTTATCTTATTAACTATAACCGAAAATTAATTGCTGAAATGGTTGTGATTGAAGAATAACTCCATCCGTCTGCGAAGTTACGGAGAAAAATAGAGGGAGTAAAAGAGATGAAGAGAAAAAGGTCTTCCTCCAGAGAACTTGCGGTGTACCTTTGTGATGGCCTCGAGGGACTTAAGGCTTTAAATCACTGTCCAAGGGGGAAAGGTTTCGGGTCATTGGAGACCAAAAGGACACAGTTCACGTCGAAGAAAAATGGATCTCGTTAGATTAAGCAGTTTTCACCTCTTAATCTCAGTTACTGTGGCGTTTCTCTCTCTGATTTTGCTCTGATATAAAGTAGTTTCAACCCTCTACTTTATAAATAGTCTCAAAAATTAAACAAATAGTGAAGTATCTCAAATCATTATCACCAATAAATCTAACGAATGATTTCTCATGGCTGGCCAAGTCATCCTATCTTCTGATTTAAAAAGAAATACTGCATATTCCTCTTTTAACTAAACTTAAACCCTTATCGATGATTCTTTCCAATTTTATTTTACTTTCCAAAGAGTCTTTCGGAGAACACTATCTCAATACGTGCCCACTAATATCCTTCTTCATTTTTTCAGGGTTACTATCAAAATATTTTATATCAAAATAATTGTGTCAGAAAAGGTGCTCTCGCATAACCAAGTGGGTAGCACCTTCTCCTTTGGCAAAAGCTGCCCAAGTTTCGATTCCCAGCGGTGACGCACATTAGCGAAATAACCTCAAATGTCGAAGCAATTTTACAAATACTAATACTATACTAAATCAGAAGTTATTACTACTTAAAGGGGTAAAAATTATAGCAATTTATCTCGCATTAAGTATAATTGACAACGATAACTCTTCTCTCCAATACTTTTAATAAAATACAGCTGGACAATTAATTCAATGAGTATCCAACTTTATATTGCTTTAATTAAAATCATCACATTTGCAGTAAATTATTTTACTTCAAATATGTTGATTGTATAAAGCACCCTGTCGACAAACAATTAACTATTAATTTTTGTCTATGATAGAAAAATCTATGGAAATTTTTTGCTCTCCTAATATTGTTCATAAGTTGGTCTTGGAGCTGAATAATTTTTACAGTGATGTGAGAATTTTTTTCCTCGGAAATTTAAACTCATTTGCTAAAATGTAATAGTTGTGCGATACTACAAAACGGAAGAATTCAAGACTTACACATGGTCGTATACATATTCTAACACTACAAACACAATCAAATGAAAACAGTTTTTGACATTCTAGGAAATATTAGAAAACCAAAGGTCGTCCTTTTACAGGTTTCTTTTGAAAGCTAAGGTCGATTATTAGCGCGAGTGACGATTTTTGTCCCAGTCAATGGTCAAAATCTTCAACTACATATATTTATTTAATAACTTACGACTCATCTTCGGTGTGAATGAACTTTTTTTGAAAAAACTGGTCCTAACATATATTTCCATTATCTTTCTCACGGTTACTGACCTTTCTAATACACCGCAAGAAGACTAAGTATTTTTCCTTTCATAAAAGTCATCTATTCATCTCAGTCAAATTAATCAATCTCCAAACTTCTTCTCTGTCACTATTTTCTTCTTAGATCAAGAAGTTTTTTGACAACGCTTGCCGATTTTTTTGCGTAATTACAGACTTTCTTAATGTCCTATTCTGTTATTATATGGTGCCTTATACTGTAAATATCTATCTTTGAGAACAAATTATGCTATTTTCTGTTGATAAGGTTTCCGATAAATTCAAAAACAGTCTCTTTGGGCTACAGTCAAAGCGCTTAAAATGTTTCACACCCTCACAGTGCCTCGAAATAGCGAAAGAAGGGCGATAATTCCGCAGAAGCATGCTCCTAACTTTGTCGCATAAAGTGGCTGAGATTGGGACCTATAAGAGGGTGACTAAGGAAAAAATTAAAGCGAGAATCTCGCTGGTAATCCGAATAGTTATGGAGCTTTGCTCGTAGGCGGCGCTGGAGAAAACACATAAATCTTCCTCTCCTTCTCTATCTTCAATTTTGGGATTTCTTTCCAGAAATCTCTTGCCGCGGCCACTTTTGCCTCTTTTACTCCCACCATAAAACCCTCTCACCTCCCTTCTTCTCTTATTACACTCCTCCCACAGTTTCTTCCACTCCCATTCGCACAATTCCCGAATGTAAGTCCTTCACGCATGACTGCTTCCAACTGATAAGGGAAACTAATATCTATTTCCTCCCCTTCAGCCTCCCCTTCTTTTTCTCTCCTTTGCTTGAAAGTAATCTCCAGTCTCTCAATAACTTCGCCACGGGCGATTTCATATCTCCGTTTGGAGGAAACTCTGTCTCCACACTAATACGATTCCCGAATCCGGGATAATTTCCATCATGCTTAAGCTTTTTGCTCGTAATCGCCTTGAACTCGTTCTTGTAAGAATCGCATTCCTCTTTAAACAAATCGTACTCTACGGTCAGTTACACAGTGCTTCACATTGTCAACTCGTATGGCTGTTTACGGGTGAAGTTAGGATTTTTAAACAACCCCGTGATTTACAGGCAAATCGCCATACTCGAATACGCCGTTATCTTATGCAACCAGTAGGACGCTACGGTGTAAGAACCAGTTTACTTTATGATCCTTTATTATGGCATTCTACTAAGTAAATTGAATCTAGGGAAGGAGTTATCTTCGTCAACTAAGGCATCACTTCATTGATAAAATACTAATGATTGCGTCTTTGTTGGATGAATTTTAGTCTAGTGAGACCAATCATAAAATTAACCAAGCAAATCAGACAAACAACCATGCCCTAACCTGGCTTCGAAGCCAGGATTTTGGTGTTGCTAATCTAGCACATTAATTCAATCCCTACGTCATCGAGGCTGGCAGTATAATAATGAACTATTTCAGTATAGAATCTATCTATTATGTTTTGAATATGTATTAAATGTTTTATTTCTTTTCAAAATACGATTTTCGTATATTAGCAATCATCATTGATAATAATATAAATGGATAGATACAGTTTAAACAGCAAATTAATACCTACGTATGCCATTTCATTACATAGGTAATGTATGTCAACAATGTTTTTGTAACCTGGCGTGAATTTTATTAACTACACATCTAAGATATTTCTTATAAAATACAAAACTTTTGCATTTAGTATTTCACGCTTATAATACTTCTTGTAATTATATGTAAGGATATATATGATTCTTCATTGATGTAAACACAAATTACACACATATCTTTGAGATCCTTTCTCATTATCCTTTATTAATAATTTTTTGGATATATCATCGGTATTTAACGAATCAAATCATAAAGGAATTAATCAATGTTGTGCATATCTCGTACCTGAAAATAGCTTGTTATTAAGCCATATAGAACAGTAAGCGGGCATATTCATACGGGAATATTAATAATTTACATTTGAGAGAAAAGGTATGTGGCGGGAAGATTCTCCCTCAGACGATATCCTGGGTCTCTCATGTCCCAATTTGTTCATTCAGTACCCCAGTGCAATTCGTCCTGCATTGTAGACTGGTATCGAAGCAATTCCATCACTCTATAGCTTCCATTCCCTAGTCCCCTATGACGCTCTGCCATCGCTGCATCCATATTTCTTACTCCCCATATCTCATCCCCTATCTAACGAGACATGCATTCAGACTTTATTGCGACTTCCTTTGGTGACGTCTTCCTCCCCTCCCACTTTGCCCATATTTTCAAACTCCCTTTTCTGGGGGACACCAAATGGAAGCCATCCCTTCCAGGAGGGAACCATTTCCTCCGTCCCCTTTTCTTCGTCTCATGCGAGGTGTTTAAAGGAGGTTGTGGAGGAGTCTTGGATGGAGAAGAGAAATGGGGACATGTAGAGGTTAATGCCCCTTGCGGATGGTGAAGTTTTTCTTTGCTGCATAACCCACTTTTTTCCTTCGTCCCTTCGTGTTCGTAGAAGTTGCGGAAGGAAGTTTCGGCAGGGTTTTTATCTGCGTGCTTTCGACTAGAAATGGGCGAATCAGTTCAACGATCGGAAAGTTGCGGGTGCCTAGTTGTACAAGAATGATCAAGACCGAACTTTTTAATAGCCTGAAGAATTACGTGGAGTTTTAAAAGAAAATAGACTGGGTCGTAAAAATCTTTCAACCCGTTGTAGGAGTTTGGTGTGCAGTTTCATTTCTGCGTCCTGAGATAATTTTCGGCGTACATTATAGATACTTCTCGGCTTCAATATATGACTTTGATAAGTTAAATTTTCAGTCAAAACATCATAAGTTTCATTTCGCAATTTTAAGTTTTTTCTTGGCCAAATTTAGTTCCACGGACTGATATTGAACATGGAGAGATTTAGTTGGCTTTTTTATCTTGATGCAAAAATATTTCCCGAGTGGTTATATCAGTATAATATCATATTATTTAATGGAAACTTTGTAATAAAAATGGATCTAAATTCGAAATTATAAATCGAAATATGTTTTTACCTTCTTATGCCTTTCCTGTTAAAAAGGCAATTTTGATAATAATACCGTCAAATTGCATAATATATTTGAGTTGTCAATCGGAAAATAACTTCTTTTTTCAAATGTAACACTTCTGCTTTCCAAGGATTAGCTTTTGATGAACTCCTAAAAGAATACTTTTTGCGATATAATGCTGTAATATGAGTTTCTTAACGCGTTTACTTTTATGAAAAATCTTTAACCAGATTAGATAACTCAGATGTATATGTCATTTAATTGAGTTATTCTATTTTTGAAAGATCGTAACTAATATTGGAAAGATTGCAAGTTTATATAAATGGAATAATAATCACTCCAGAAAGAAAGCAAGCATGTTGTTCCCCCTAGTACTTAAGCACGGTTTCTATCATCGTGAATTTCACTTTTCTAGGGAAAAGATAGGTCTCGTAGACCGACGTTAAAGTAATTTCTTTCACTTTTATTGTTTATTGGGAAGTTTTCTCTCCGTGAACCTCTCTAATGGCTGCTTTGATGGTCGCGATTCCGAAACCATTCCCTCTTCGTGATGGACCACTTTAACTTAGACCGTCATTTTCTTATTCCCTCTTCGCTTTTTATGCATCGTTACCCTCATGAATGGCCCTTTCCTTTCTTCTCCCTTCTTTTAATTTAACTGCGCATCGTAAGCTGGTGTATAAAAATACCATTAAGGTGTTTGTTGAAATATAAGCGGAACATAATTCAGTCTTGGTCGTTCAAATATAGAGTAATTGAATTTCCAGCTTAATTTCGTGTTAATAAAGTCGTGTTTAATCAAAAACTTTCGTATTTTCACTTTTGATTATTAAATACTCAATCAACGACATATTTCTATACAATCTGAAATTTGGCATATTTTTCATCAAAAGGCCTGTCAAATAGTATCTTAAATTGCATAAATTTCCTAAATAAATTGAACCTAATCCTACCGTATTTTTATGGGTGGTGTATGGAACCTTAATATTTCTTTGGAAAACGTACTCTCATCACATTGATTATGGATAACCTCAAGTCAAGCTATTGAGCTTTTATTTTGGTTTATAATTACGAATAATTTACCGAAGGTATAGGATTTTCTACATAGTTGAAATTCTTCACGAAATTATGTCCTTTGGAGATAAATCAATGCGAGAAGCATGTTAAAATATGCCTGTAATTACAAATGTGAAAATATATTTCAAAGAATAATCGATTGAGTTGTTTGAACCTCAAATTCGCAGGCAATCTCACACATATTTAATACATAGATTCGAATAAAAGCATGCTCCATGAAACTGATCTGATTTCATCTTGGATTTCAAGGAATATTCCCCAGACTATATTATTGCTGGGTGAAAAATCCCTCAAACTCCTCAGAAACCACTCACGGTAAGAGGTTCCAGATCTTCTTTCTCTGTCGGAAGAAGATTCCACATATCCGATCGTGTACTCTGTCCATCCATCGCGTCAATACAATCGGATCCTGTAAGGAACGCACGAGTGAATACAATAATGGAATCTTCTTTCGCCACGGTACTGAGCGGCGCTTAGGTTTATTAGATTCGGATAAGAGTATTGAAGCATCACATTGCATGGATCTCTTACAGGATTCAATATTTAGAGATCCCAAAATGTTGTCTCGCAGAACGACAGGGTTACATTATCTTTCCTAATGGTATCATTATTAAAATATTAATTTCAATTTTGACCACAATTTTCTAAATATCTTATCGTCGTTATTCTGGTACTGTAATTGATTCTACATCATAGCTGTAGACTAAGGTTGCTATATCTTGTAAGTTGAATGTAGAAGAAAATAAGTTTTGTTTCTTTCTCGCTAATTGCTCCTTCGAAACAGTTGCAATCTATTCTGACGACGAATCATCTAATGGAATATTCGAATACAGTTTAGTATTACATATATCATGATCCCATGAGATAACCTCACATGATAGAATATAGTATTCTTCACTGTGTATATAAAAATTTACCTACAAATAATTACTATTACACGCAAAAGAACAATCAATTCTTTAAAACTAATACGAGCTTTTTAATTCATGATTGTTTATTCCTGCGTTTATGAATTAACTGATTTTATCATGCAAAGCGAATCATCAGCGAATACTTTCATACAACTTGTATCAGTAAGTTATCTAACTAATGATGAGCAAGTCCTTAAAATCTAAATGTCAGCATTGAATTTATCATTTTGGACTTAAAAGCTTCATCGCCAATCTCAATTGTGATTTTTGCAACTTTTTATCGTTCTCTTTCATTACTATTTTATCTAAAATTTACTTGACAAAATTTGTTATCTTTTAATAGTTACTTTCTTTTTCTCCTTAATGTATTTTTCATTCGTATAGTAGTAATCTTTATCTTCGTATATTATTCGAGTTGTATTATGATTAGACCAAGAGGAGGAAGCCCATTGTACAACTATAAGAAATGGTACAAATATGTACTCTGTAAATTGATAAAAACAGTGAATATAGCTTGCAACGTTAGTACTTCGTCATCAGTGGCCTTGTTCATTATAGTAAGAGATACCAAAATCTTTTTGTGCTCTTTCTAAAATCAGTTTATAATGGAAGACCATCGCTTTTTGTTAGAGCCCATTATATTCCTTTCAAGTATCACATTTGTGTATTGCGTCGTTGTTATTCATTGCAGCTTCCACGGGAGTTTCTCGGTCCCGCCCTCTCGCCCATCCATCTTCCGTCCCACTCAAGTATATACACACACAGGAAACTCCATAGCTCCCCATCTCCACGTGAACCCCGCCCCAATAGACTTCAACGCCACCCTCCGCAGCCGCGATTTAATTCAACTCTCCTTTTAGGCAGTGGAGAGATTGTTGGTCCCGGAGGGGCAATTCCAGAGGGCAGAGATTGCCCCGAGGGTCGCTGAACTGTGGGACGGGAAAAGAATCCTTACTCCCGGAGACTGTTGGTCTGCGTTTTCCGGCAAAACTCATCACGTCCTTATCTTTCTTCGGAATCCTCTTACGCTTCCTTTGTTTTTATCTCCCACATCTTTGATTTACTCTAACAGAGAGATTTCTCTTCCACGGGGATTGTTTTCTTCTTCCGGGAGACACCACCAAATCCCTCATGATGTGTCGTTAAGTTAGCGTTACTTCTATCCTCACGCGGTATTTACTTAGAAATTGAAATTTTCACCTGAATAAATGATACAATAATGAAAATAAGGTACATATATAACGATTACCCTTTCCTTGTGAGTTAATTGAAGGCCTCGTTTCTCCACTGTCCTCCGCCAAACTAAATTTTCCTTAAGTATTTTTCTTTTCGTTTGGGACATATTCACCCTGCTTTCCAACAAATATCACTGCTATACTTTTTTCGAAATTCACAAGTCCCATACTTTCTGCCACCTTAACCAAACTTTTCTTAGTTTTTATCTTTCGTTACAAGCATCACATTTTCATCCTCATACACAATTCCAAACCTCTGTATCATTTCTCTTTCATAATAATTCTTTCATTACATATTTTTATCACTTATTCAATACTTAATTGGAGCTTAACTGACAGAATTTGGCAGTCGTAATCCTTATTTAGGCAACGAATCTTCCTTTTATATTAGTTACAAGTTTTCATGGAATCAATGTGAAAGATTTAATCAGAATATATATTAATTTATATATTGCGATATTTGATATTTCAACGATAAATTTCAATGATAATATTCAATTTCAGCTGATCAATAATTTATAAATCAATGTCAATACTTTGTCACGGTATTCTTTCATCATTACTTACTCATCACTGGCTCCGTCTGTTCTGCCTCGATAATATTGCAACCGAAATAGTAAAATGGTTCGTTTTTAATCTCAATAGAATCCCAGTTTGACTTGAGTATTATCTGAATTTTTAGCGGAATTTACATTGCTATAGGGGAGTAGTCTGAAAATTAAGGCTCTTCTTATATCCAGGGACAAAAGTCTTTGGAATCTACCATCATTTTTTTAATGAAAATTGATATGGAATATGTTTCCTTCTTACTCTTCTTACTCTCCTTTCCTGTTTGATGATGATATTCGGAACTTCGTACTGGGTAGTAATTAAACATGGCAAAACAATATTATTATTATAAGATAATATAGAATAAAGATAAGAAGAAATATATTTTGAGGAAAATTACCTCTAAAAGTTGATGAATTTGAATGAGTGCTAATATCACAAAATAACGCAATCTTTTTTAAAATATTCAGACTCGAGTTTAGGACTACGCGGATATATAAGCCGTCAACTTCCTGTTTCTCCTTCCTCATTGATGATAATGAGGGAGCGTTATCGATCCCATTCCTTGGACATCTCCATCGATATTTTTTCTCTTTGGCGACCAAACACATGCCCGCGCTCCACTCTGCCGAGATCTCAAGTGGATCGCTGTTTCGCGGGCCACGCAAGTCTTTTGTCAGCCGATCTCTTGAACTACAAAAGGGGAGAAAAGTGCTGTCGGTACTTTTTAGAAGGGGAAAGACAGGGCGTTGATGGCAAGTGAAGGAGCGTAATGGAGAGGAGATAGCACTCCCCTCTATCGGCGATACGAAAAAATGAGAAAAGGCGCGTCACAATGAGGAGATATTAGCGTTGGTAGATGGGAACGTTAGGAGTTATCGAGCATGGTTATCTACGTATATATAACATAATAGAGATAAGACAGGAAATAGTTTCCTTCCAGAACGACGTTTCTTCTAGTTCCGTTGCTTATTACTTGAGGATCATTCTTTCAGGATCCGTTGAAATTTTTTCATATAAATGCGCTGGCATCTTGATCTATCCGACCTTTTTCCACATGCGAGACACTCTTACTATAAGTGTCTAGAGACCTATTTCCGGGATTAATAAAAATTCAGATCTGATTTCATGTGATATGATATAAGAATTATGATGTAAATATCGATAATAATAAAAATAATACTTAAAAATTCTACGAATACATCTTACGTTAGAGTTTTAAGTGAGTATGTTTATAAATATGATTTCGTAGACATCTAACAACATAAATATGCTACTGGCATAGAGTAAAGACAATAGTCATATCTCTGCGGTTAATACACGACTGATTATTGCTTACTCTCTTTGATTATCAAGGATTAAATAAAATGATAATTATTAGGGTAGATATTTGAAGTGAAAGAAATTACTTCCTTTATTTTCTTCCAATCTGGGGAAGTCGTAAGCAGTAATAATAGATATTGCCTTACCGTACGAGTTTAAGAATTGCGGGAAAAGGTGGAAGATAATTTGTAACTCTTGACTTATGCTAACTGCAAAATAAAGATTTAAGTGTAAATGCATTAGAAATAAAAATGTCAATACTTTTTCCGGGAGAAGGTATTTTGTAGTGGTATAAAGTGAGGAATATTTTAAAATAAATTATACTACATTCCATATTTAAAGAACGATATGAAATCGATCAGAAATATATTGTTATCTGCTCAACAAATTATGAACCAGGAAACGAATTTTCGAGGAATAACTTTGATCGAGTGCATTAAATTCTCGGTAATAAAAATAACTCAATTTTTTTAAATTTCCCACGTTCAGCTTCATTCACCCATTCATCGATCAATTTCGCATCATCAAATCGTAACTTTTGGCCGATTCGACGAAACTCGAAGGAAACTCAGTGACCCGTGGGAATGATTAATGTGCCTCAATGAAATTTTATTCCTCCGTAGCGATTCATTCGCTAATGCGGGAACGATTCAAACGTCCAATAAAACGGCCTGTCATTATTCAACGCCACGGGAGGTAGAATAAGACTCATCACAGTGACGCCTCCCGACCGTCTTTCTGTTTCCGCACGACTTGTCCACGCGGCCTCTCCCCCCGCAGAGTGCCAAAACATCAATCATAACCTTCTACTTCCCTTCCTCCCTACAAAGCTATGTCATTTCCGGAAATATATTCCCATTATATCTCGAACACATGAACACAAAACGGTGTACGTTTTATCCTTTCAGGCCATTTTGTCGATTGCAATCTACTGTCGCTCACTCTGAGCTGAATGGGGGAAAGCTGTTTGTGAAAAGGTTGACTGTTTAAGTAATGTCTTCCTCGATTTACTTTAAAAGAATCGAAGATTGGAGTACAAATGAAAGGATGGGGTAAATAAAAAGAGGTACATGATTAAGAATTAGGTTTACATGATTTATTAAATGTTAAATATGTGGAATCTCGAGAATCAAACAAGCATAAGTAGCTCTGGAGGTAACTGCAGTAAGTAAATTTTTGAAATATTTATTTTGAATAGCATATCCCGAATGATTAATCATGGACAAGATTGTTTTGATTTGATTAAAAAAAGTGGAAATATAGTGGAATGGAATATGTTTTATCAATATAAGTTATTATTACAACAGAGATGTATACAATTAAATCAAACGAGCTAATTATACCAATAATATTACATTTGAATGATAGAGAGAAATTTTTATCAGGAATCAAAGAAAAAATCCTGAAATAAAGAAGCAAGAAGAGAAGATGTTCAATTTCCACAACTGTTAAAAAAAAAAAGTAAACACACCACTATTTCCAGCAAATAATCTTCATCATCAAGTCATCAACTTGATAATAATCGTCAATAATAACGATTATCCGTTGAAACAAGCGTAAGGTTTTTATTGTGTTTATCAAAAACAGTTGTGAAAAAAGTACATCTCTTCATTTTTGAAGATTTCCCAGGATATCGCCCTTCACTTTCAAATTCATTCTTAACTAGAGACGTATGAATGGGTATCTACACCATTTCTCTTAACTATTCTTAATTAAGATTAAGGTTTTCAAATCCTCATAGTTATTTTTATGTAATCCTTATATCCTTAGTATCTTATATAATAATCACCGTTGTGTATGTATTTATTTATCCGATGTCCAGTAATTCCCGTAAGAAATACATGGGAGAAATAACCCGTTAATGACCGTTAATTTCACTCTCTTGGCGAGATATAAATATGAAATTTGAAGCTTCATTATAGGATAAGTAACCTAATACATGTTGGTATTTAGAATTAATGCATAGAAAAATTCATATAATATAAGCCGAAATCATACAGTGAGTAAAGGGAAAAAGATGCCAAAGAATGCCGATTCTAGGATTCATTTTTTCGAAGTCTATTAATGAAATCGAGCCTGCGCACCCCCTGTCATACGCCCAAAAGGGTTACGTATGTAGATATACGGATAATTAAATAGGATAAAAGTAATCTACTTATTAATTTATTAACTAGGGAGGGGAGATAGCTTTGTTGGAATAAATGAGCCGTGGCAACGAGTGATGTATGAAGAATTGAGACGAAAATAGAACTAATGTTAACATTATATACGGAAATTATAAATTTACTATGAATACCTATATATTTATTTGCGAAATTAAAAATTTTCTTCATTAAAATAAACAATTGCGTAACAAAGTAAAGAATTGCTCTATTAAAACAAGAATGCAATGGAAAATTCTTACCACCTTCTTATGGAGTTTCTTAGCAAACCTTTAACTTAATTTTCCGGAAAAAAAAATTGCCCTTAGCAGGATTCGAACCACTGAGGGTTAGCTTTTAAATTTATCTTTGGATAATTTGAAAGTTTTGTAATTTTGAACCATACACTCTAACCACTCGGCCATTCTGAGGATGTTGAACTCTAGGTTATAATCAAACAAAAAGCCTGATTAAGTAGACTACTGCATGCCAGATCGTCGTCTCTCGAATGGCCAAGCCTTGTCGCTGTCGTTATAGCCAATTGTCTCTTTCTAAAGCTATTTCCTTCATTTCCCCATAAAAGTTTATGATTGACATCACAATCTGAAGCAAGAGCATCCTAAGTCGTCTCATCATTCTCTTCTCCAACACTTTCCCTTCTATTATGTTCTTAATTATTATTATTATTAATTGAACAGTTACAGTTAGACATATATAGTCTGGTGGCAACTACATACTAAGTTAAACAAACATCCTAAAAACATAATAAGTTAAAAATACCAATACAACCCAATAATAATGATAATTCCCCACAAAACAATACAAATTTTCCCACAAACAAAACAATTTACATAAATAAAATATGTACATCTTCCCATAAAACATTCCCCCTCAGTCGCACAAGTTTTTTCAGGGTTCCTGGTAGGCCTTCTCGGCTACCGTAGCGGTCCCGGGGACAAGTCCCCACCGTACATCACCCCACCAGGCAATCCCCTACTCCACCTGTACTTAATGAACTTGTTATGTCTTACTTAGGAATTTGGGGCTAAATAATCTTACATTTTAATCTTTTAATGATAGGAAAAAGAAAAAGGTGAATTGGGAACACAAATTCAGTTATTATTAATGTTAGGGAAAACCTAAGTTTAATCATTCTTTTTACGAATAAAATATGCAATTAAGGTATAATGGTGTCGCTTCTTGAACCAATCCACTTTTGTTTTTTTCTACAAAATCTAGTATGAAAGCTTTCAGAATGTTACAGCAGGTATATAAGGATGATATCTCTACCACAATCAATGGTTCAAAGAGTTATAGGAAGAAGGCGTTTTTACAACAGAGCAGGGTGCTCCAGCCATCACTATGACGAAACCAAAGTAACCGTAATTGTTTGAGAATATCAACGAATAGCAATGAAAAGACCAGCTAACAGGTTGCAGATTTCCCACGGCAATACATTCACCATTCTGCACATGAGACGTATCTGTGACAGGTGGGTCCCAATGTTGCTGAAGCCTGAAATGAGGATAATACAAGTGAATATCTGTTGGAGATTTTGTGTTTATCAGGGCGGCGTTTACTTCAATTCCACAATAACAGTTTACTATATTTGACGATTACGATCAAGAAGGCTGTGGCCTGATGAGTGGGAAACAAGCCATTCTGAAAAGGGTACCGGAGTGCAGTTCCAGGGTCTAGGATAGGCAAGTGGGTAGCGCGTATGCCTTTGGTAAAAGCTGGTCCGGGTACGATTCTCTGTGAGGCTGCACAGGTATATAGAAAATGACCTAAGCTGTCAATGTACATTTTAAAACTACTACTAAGATAGTTCCCTGCACGTCCTGCTGGACAGGCAGGATTGCTGTATCAAGTGCATACACCTCGATGAAATAAATGAAAATAGGACACTGCTGTTAGTGAATCAGATGTTTGAAAACGCGCCAATAGCCTTATTTGTTTGTATTCGCTCTAGCGTCAATGCCAGGGTCATGGAAACAATAGAAAGTCTAGGATGACCGACCATCTGGATATCACTAAATTCGTGTTTCGATATCTTCATGGGTCAAAGAAATTTTTCCTCCTGTTGACTCCAGAGTCTGGTATCAATGGTAGTCCTTACACCAAAAAATACGACTGTAGGGACGTTTTCAAACCACTAACACAACTCGATATTGACCAGTTTGACAAATACAATACCAGTCTGAAACCTACCTATTGTGCTTCATAAATAAAATGATCATTCTCCGCCTCTGTATAAATCCCTCGTATACATGGATGTACAGTGAAATTGAAATATTGGACAAAAAATGGCTTTTGAAGTATCCATCCGCCCCTTGCTTCATTCAAACGCAAAGGTTTAAAGGAAAAGTTTCGCGAGGAGGAAACATATCGTATACGGATATCCTTTTTCCTTAGACATGCCTTCAAATCCATTCCCATCCGCCCTCGTCTTCCATCCTCGAAAAAACAAACGTTATGTTCCACTTTTCCCCGAAGCCCGTCTCTTTCCTTTCGAAATGATTTTCAAGGAGGGGACGCGAACGAGCCCTGCCTTTCCTGTGTTTCGCTATTCAAATTCGCTCTAAAAATCCCACACCACTTTCAACACCCCTTCTCTTTTGCTCCCCTCCCATGTCGGCCCACTCTGAAAAATCTTTCGATCCTTTCTCTGAACAATATATCCCTCCTACGGACGTCGTCCCACGCAAACAAAACTCGATTCATACTGTTTCCTCGCTTATTGTCTTAAATGGTAAGGTAGCAAAGTGGGTGGCATATGGTTTGATGTATGTTGGTTGAAATGTCGTGAGTTGGCGTATTCTTTATCTCTTGAGATCAGACAGCCGAAGTAGGGCATGTACCACAATGTAATATTCAGTTTTTCATTGAGTTCACTCTTTTCCTAACCACTTTTGAAGTTAAAATTAGTCAGGTGATATATGGTCTATATTAAGATGTATTTTATTCCAAAATTTTGCCGTAATATCTTTTTTGATATATATACTGCCTCCAAATTACGGTAATCAGATATAAATTTATCTCCTCCTCACCCAATCAACTAAAGGATTGTGATTTGAATGTGGTCGTTAAATACTTAGTATTGATACAAGTTCAAATATGAAACAAAAAAGTTATGGCTAGAGTTATATAACGATGAACTTTAATGACATTTTAAGTTATATCATGAAAATTTTCATGTATACCCTTATAAAATATTTTTGGAAGCCTATATGAGGCCATGCTCTTGGCGTATATTGTAACGTTGCGCGTGGATGCCATGTAAGGAAACAGTTGGACTGAAAGATCAGAAAAATATGTACTACATATGTATCCTTCAAAATATCAAGCTTTTCATGGATTTGCCTAGGATGAAATACTAACCTTTGAGAAAACTTGAATTTATGTACCGAAATTACAACTGAATCGTAATCATCACGAACAGAAACAGGCTCGAACTCCATCGCCAAAAATATCAGTTCAGACAATATTTATTACTTCTTACACTTTTATAAGAAATGGTTAAACTAAAATTTGACGTAAAATGCAATATCTAATGTTGTTGAATGTTCTAAAACTTAGGAAAAGCACTAATATCGCCAACTAAAATTGTATCAAACCAGGAGACCTTAATTGCAGAATAATTGAGATCCCTTAAAGTGACCTACTTTTAGATCAACTATATTCAACTAACTGTTGCCGAAACATATCAATCAAATCTTTTCCTCATTTTTAATATTTTTATATTTCATTATCGCTAAGTGAATGTTTACAGCATACGAAAGCTACTTTAATTATGTGATCAATTTAATCTTGAATGATCAAATAAAACAGTGCCATAAGAGCGGATCTACCTCTAGCGACGCAGCGTACTGGCAGCAAGCGACTATCGCCAATTATTTTAATAGGCGGAGAAACGAAACAAAGTGTCACCCATCTTTGGAAATTGTTTATAGCCTTGGGCGCCCGACCATAAATCCCCCTTCTGCCATTTATTTCCACTCAATTCCCCTCACCCGTAACAAAGCCCCCTTTTCAACCGTCCGCTGTCCTCTGGAAGCTTTATTTTTACCACTCCGTTGTCTTCTTACCTTCTCCTTCTCACCCCTGTCTCTTCCCATGTTCTTCCCTCCGACGACAGCCTTACCACTCATCGACAGAGAAAACAAGTCCGACGCAATTATGTCACAGCACGGCCTCCGTAATCCCACGGCCTTCTGTCTACTGCTCGGTGCATTAGCGTGCCATTAGGCTCCTGGGGAAAAGGGGAATGGAATGACTGGGGTGGGAGTCGATTGATGTTAAGGGATACACAGAGGATTCGAATATGAATTGAAAATACACCCAGACTTCTGTGCTGTTGAAAGAGGAATCCAGCTCCGAAATTATCTAGAGAAGCGGGTGAAATCGTTAAAGCTCGCTAAATATTCCTTAAAAATTTTATTTCTTTTAATTTATTACTAACCTTTCTGTTAGAATTACATAATTATTTCCGTTCTACATTCGATCTTCTCCATCCGTTATTTTGCTTGACTACAACTATTAAAGTAAACTTTAGTTAGATTCATTGACTTATTTTCTAATCGGTGAGAACCGTAATAATAATGATGAGAGGGCGTGAACGAGTAATGAATATGTCAGTAGCAAATTATTCATGCTTCACTCTTGGATCCTGTTATATTATTTTGATTGCTGGTAAAACAATGCAAGACATATCGCTCACAGAAGCGTAAAAATTCAAGCAATAAATAAATGAAAAATAAAAAAATAATGTAATGATTACAAAGAATCATTTTAAATTGGTCAAACAATGATTTTATAATATCTCCCTGCTGAAAAATTTTATTTTGGTTGAATTAATTTTTTCTAGTTCTAATTTTACTAGTAAATTTTCATTCTAAAAATTATGAAAGAATTCAAACATATTGGTGTATATGGAGTAGCAGAAATAGGATCCATCCTGATTGATTTGCAAGATATTGCAACTTTGGAGTAATAAAGTTAAAGTATAAAGATATATTGCAATAGCAACTTCGTTGTGTGATATGAACAACATATGGCTTTCTGTGACCGATACTAATGGATGTGTTATCCATTATTATTCCCTTATTATCTATCTGCCCAATACATTTCATGATCCTGGGTTAACATTCACAGGGAATCAAACCCGGGTATCATTGCTCCGAAGAAAAACGCGTTACCCCTGTGGCCATTCGGAAGCACCATAAATATTATGTGAATATAATTTTAAATAAATCGGATCTTAGGATATATTTCCGTCCGTTGTTAACTTGAGCCATTCATTCTCACAGCGGTAGCGCGAGAATCTATAGTTAACCTTACGAAAATATCAGAATATACAGTCTCTGAGCTTGAACCATACCAGAGTAACATGAGTTATACCGCTATAATAGACCATTTGCCTCGTCGCCATCTTCTTCTGCGATTGGGAAGCAGACTCCCGCTAATGGAGATCACTTCCGTTATTGCGTGACTCAACAATTGAAAGGGGAATGGCAAAGCAGCGTATATATTTTTTTCTCGCTCGATTTCTTTCTCCTCTCATCCCTGCTGTTTTTGCCATCACCGATGCCTACGTTTACGACCCTCTCTTCCCCCTCTGGCCTCTTTGTTTCACAACTCAATCCACTCTCCCCGTGCAGACACGCTAAACGCTCACTGCCACGCTCCATTTGTCTCCGCATTCTATTCTATTCAATACTGGTGGTCTTTGGTTGCCTAGTGTGGATTGACTCGAAACCGAATGTTGTTGCATCAAGAATCGTCGAAATGCGTCCGAGCGGTTATGACGATAAGCATACCGGAAACTTTTTTAACAGTGTAAGGATCGTAAGAGAAAAATGACGAATCTAAAGATTAAAATTTAATTCTATTAAAAGCATCTTACTATTTCAATAAAATGCTACTAAAATACCTTAAATTATAATAGCTAAATAATAAATTATTGATAAAGAAAGTATCGTCTGTGCCATTTTTTTTAAATTATATTTATTTCGTTTTTAACATTATTCAACATTTCATATTTTTTCCGACAACACAAATTGAATACGCAAGCTGTACGTATTAAAAGTGGTCAAGGGTTACATTCTTGAATTAGGAAAGTCCTCACGAAAGTCTGTACATTTTTTAAGAATCGCTACGAAAAATCGATAAAAGTTACCGTTATCCTCCTTAGCAAAGGATAGAAATCATCGAAATAAAAGAATTTAATTTTAGAGTTGCTCGTTCAACTCATATTACTTTAAGGAAGTGAAAGATATTAGGAGTCCACTCTATTAAACAGCCCGAACAAATACTGCATTTGAAATTAGGGAAAATAGGAACCTTAATCAGTCACTTCGAAGAATCTTTTTCCTACGAATATTACGTGACTATTAAAAACAGACTGTTGGTGTATAAAATCTGGCTGGCTCTATTAACAACTTGAGACAAATATATAGAGTATTTTTGTTTCATCTATTGATATCAACAATCAATTTTATTGAACACTTACAATTAAAATTTAGATTGCTGTATCATAAACGTGCCATTTTCAGTGAATCTTTTCTCGCAATATTAGCAAACTTCTTCGTCGATCATGGATCATGGATCGCAGTTTTTCGATGAAATATTTAATTTTGGAAACTTAAGTTTTAAATTGAAACTACATTTTGGAGGCATTAAGCTGGGATCAAAAGCTATTTTTGAAGCATGAGTCATGAGAAAACGAGGAGAGCTCTTTTACGTAAGAATCTTTTACGCCTAATAAAAAGTAGATATAATTTAGAAGAATTTGATCGAATAATGTTAAAATTTAGCGTCTTCCCATTTTATTCATACTGATTATTTTATCGTTCACCACGATAAGAAGTTGCAAAAAAATCTCATAAACTATAGTTTCAAATAAATGTTAATCAGACCCATCATCTCTCCTTAAATCTCCCTTGAATGTCATTCTTTTGGGTCGATGCGTTACGGGAAATATATCTCTTCAACGCTTCTGCCTCCACATACATTTTCAAGGGAAAACCGGATGACATATATCCATGGTGACTCAGGAGGGATATTTTCATTCCAGTAATGTACGCCCAAGATTCGGGTTGGTAAGGGGGCTCTCGCGAGATGTCTCGGCGACTGGCTTTTTAAGATGAAATAAGCATTGATTTTTATGAATATGTTTGAATCGTATTATTACATGCATTAACTTTATTGGAGTAGCGTTCAACATAATCGCTGGTTGTGGCATTTTTCAAAATTTGTAAAATTAGAAACGAATTACAAAAGGATAGGCACGATATATTTGTCTACTGAATTATCTTCGTCGCTTTAGTTAAAATTAATTTCTCTCTCAATTGTAGTCAGCCTTATTTTTCAAATTCAGTACTATTCTGTTACCAATTAATGCTAATTCAAAGAGGGATGTATATACTGATACATCATCACACCGGACGATATGATTACACTGTCCGATATTTTGTAAATAACATTGTGATTTTGAATACCTTTCAGAAATATTGTCTTTTCTAAGTCCTACTTTTCGTTGTTTTTTCATCTCCCTTCTTATTAGGACGTTTTCCCGCATCGTGAGTTATTTCAGTAGACCTTAAGTTAAGAAGTTTCTTTCCCACGACTCAACTCTTTCTATATTTAATTTTCTTTACATCTAGTTTGGTATGTTTACTCTTTCTTTGTCTCTGTTTTTGTATACATTAGATTTTACAACTTTCTATATCTTTTATGTACTTTGGATAAATTTTCTTTCCGTAGATTTCAGTTGATGCTAAGCATTAGTTTTAAATTATTTTTTTATGTTTTCATGAAATATGTGTAAGGTAAAAGAGAGGCCATTCTGACCTAATCTCGCCAAAAAAGGTTAGTAATAATAATGACAATGCAATAGTTAAAAAATAACTACCTTTTGGATACGAAAAGGAACTAGGACTCTTGAATTCAAATAGCGTTTCTAGGGTACCATTATTACGTATGACTATCGAATAAATCATTTTGTGATCGATGGAAAGGGCAAAGTAATTAAATATTTAATGTTTCTTGAAGTCAAAAGTTATCTACGGTATTCTGACTTGAATCATCTCAGCTTCATTTATTTAAAGTTTTCTTCAGCATTTTGTTAATAGAAGTTCGTCAAACTCTCTAATCATTTCAAAGATCTTACAAAAGAATTCAATTGACCATTTCGAGCATATTTATACTTAATTTTCGGAATCGCTAGTAATGCCCTTTCACATACCGCAGAAATGAGAAGAGGTTAAAATTCCTCAACGTCTTTCTCAACTCCATAACCTTCGTCCACGGGAATCTCCTTCAGCCTCTGCCCTCATAATCTTTTCGTCTGAACTTCTCTTCGTGAAAAGGTCCAACCAGAAGGATGCCAATCCTTAATTCCGCAGTTTTATCACGTTTCGGAGCTTTTACACCCCTTCCGACATTATACGTATCGCGGCGAGCTTGGAAGGCTTACGCCCACGAAGCTTCTTTTCTTCCCTTTTTAAGGAACGCCAGCTTGCATAGTAATGTCGAGTGACTCGGCTCCTTAGTGGCCATTTCCAGCCAGACGAGTGTGTGAAAGTCTTTGGGTAATTGAGGATGCCGTCCTTATGGCATCGCATAAGAGGAATATCTAATTAATTTGCGGACGACCTTCGTAGAATTAACAATTTATGCAATATAAGTAAGATTTATGTAATTTACACGTACATAAATTATGCTATATTTGAGTATATTAATGTTGGTTGATTTATTTTATTATTTATTTTATTAAGAACTAAAAAGAACCTAACTTGTTAAGAACGACCAAAGACTACCTGTAGATATTTCAAGAGTAAGACTAACGATGGTCAGACCTAGTGTTGTGGGATTAGTATATTTGTGCGGTTCCGGTTTCGAATCCTTGTTAGAATAGAGTTGGTTGTGAGTGTTGATAAAGATTTAATGGCAACAGTGGTCTCAATAGACGATTGGGTTTAGTTCTCTGAATTAAAGATTATTATTACTGTCGTAAAATTTATGACTATTATAGAATATTTTCATGATTTAAGTCCAAATATTTATGGAGACAAATAAAAAACGAGCTATAGAAGTAAACCTACACCTGTTACGTCGACAGAAAGTATCAGCATACTCAGCACATTCTCTAGATCAAATTTATGTATACAGAAGGTTAATACAGAATATGCCAGATTCGTAGCTACGTTATTTGACAGAAACTATTTATATTGAACGCTCTCTGATGAACATTAACCGTCATATTGAAAATCGTTCACGTTCTTCACCTATCAGTCATCGTCACGATATGACGTCCACATATTTTAGATACGTTTCCTTAATTACGCCAAACAATTAGGGGAAGATAATCAGATGACGGAGACTTTGTAACTCGGTTAACGAAACTTTCCACTCCAAGGAAATTATCGTTCAAGAAAGGCTCCTTTCGCGAGTGAAGTTTTTCGACTTCCCCATTCTCCCAAAGCTACCTCATTCTTTTCACCCGACTCCTCTATTCCACGACGAAACCTTAAAAATCAAAGGAAAAGGTTCGCCTCTCTTCTTACTGAGAGCATTTAACTAATTGAAGAGAAAGAGAGGACATAGCGAGGCGTTAAAGTCTCTCCAGATTCATTATTGTAATGGCTGGCCGAGCGTAGCATTGTCCTACCAGAGCGAATTTCAAACCTCTCCCTCACCCCTTTTATTTTCAACTCCTATCACCGCTCCCCACGCCTTAATCAACAGCTTTTACGCAAAATGCCTCGCTCCCTTTTACCAAAACTCGTCACCCATCCCCCGTCTTCCCAGTACATTTATCTATTTATAACAGGAGCAACCGACCTCGACTTTGTCGTTGTTACCCAAACTTTTGTCTCGGCGTCATTTTTCAACTCCTCCCCTCCACCCAGTTCATCCTTTCAAGTTCCTTCGTCCCAGTTGGTGATTTATCGCTGTTTTCCCTCTGATACATTGTTTTGTTTCTTTTCCTCCAAGCAATAACTAAATTGTGGGTCAGTGGGTGTCACCCTAATTTACTTTGTTTACAATATTATGGTTTGAAATCAAATATTTTTTCATGAAGACTATGCTTAAAATAAATCGGTGTATTCCTGTAAGCAGCAAGTAGTTGTTTCAATGTTGATCAACGATGAGCCCTGAATATTTATTTTACTACTATACATTATATTAAAGATTTTTAAAGATTAATAAAAAATTTTAACGAAGGCTATAACATAGTCGACTATATTTACAAAATAAAATTAATAATAATAAAGAATTGCCAAAAAAACGATGATCATGAATAATAGTCATAATAAGATAATTATGAAAATACGTAGACAGTATATCAAGAAAATAAATGGTTAAATAATATTTACTCTGGTTGTTGACCTAAACTATTATCATAATAAATTATATAGTAGATATACATAGTATTTTGTTTTTAATAGTGAGATCCAACATTCAGTGTTTAATGCATATTTATGCAATTACTTGCTTTCCGCCACCACTACACATGAGCCTAATGGCAGGGTTAATTTAGCGGGAATATCATTTCACAACACAGATAAACTTAACTATAGCTTAATTTTAATGAATATTTTAATGATATTATATGATCTCCCTCACATACGTTTTTCAAATGAATTACGAAAACGTCCAAAGCATTACTTTTACGGAAAGCATTACTTTTACGATTACGGAAAGAAAAAATATCCGGATTTAATTGTTTTGAAAGAGAGTTTAGGTTAAAAATGATAAAAGATTCAATCATCCCATATGACTCCGAATTACGTAGAAAAAAATAATGCTACCAGATAATCGAAGATACCAGAAAATCTTCGATTATCTCGTATGTAGGAGAATACGATGAAAGAAACGTGGGAAGACCAGTGAAAAAGTAGAGATGAGCCGTAAACGAAAAAGGAGGTAAAGAGAGAAGGTTAAAAGGGATAGAGGGATTTGTCGGCAGAGCTAAGGGTTTTAAAAATAAGAAGGGGTATGAGACAATGGGATAGAACGTTTGTGTGTGGAGAAAGCCTTTAATGGCCTTGATTAAGAGATTGAGGGACCGGTTAATGGACTGGCTGTGTAAAAGGGGAAGGGAGAAGACGTATGAGAAAGGGTGTAAAGCGTAGTGCGAGCGTGACAAACGTGAAGATGGAGGGCGCTGTAGACGCAGATAAGGGGGAGGACTTGAGAAGATAAAGTGTTTCGTGATTAAGATAAACGGGTGGTGAGAGGGGCTGTTGTGTAAAGGGGAGTCGTTAATGAACAGAAACTATCGATTGGATGGAGATTTTAGGAGAGATGGAGCCAAAGAAAGGCGTAGTTGTTGCTTCAGGATTTAATTTGGATTTGGAGACGTATACACTTATGGATATTCTATGACAGTAACGATTCGATTTCGAGTGCTACCAAATTTATTATAAGTTTATTTTCTTATAAACACTTAAAATTTGTTGATTACTCTTTCGATAAATTTTCATAAATTCAGTTTTGGAGTATTTAAAATTCCGCAATGATGCTTAGTGAACAACTTCTTACTGGGCCTTGACATTCCTGTGATGTTTGTCATCTTCCCTTGATTTTTAAATTGGATTCCACTGAGGAGTTCTGACGTCTGTGGATGCCATTAAATGTGCATTCATTACTTAAAAAGCTTCCCGAAAAAGGATAGAGTACAGGATAAAGGTGAGCTTTTATTTACTTTTGTTTTAATGAACCGCGTATGAGGAGAACCTTTCGCAATGCGGTTAGTTGAATTCACGCAAGAGATAGAAAAAGGAAGGAAATGAATGTATTGTTAGATGGTATTATTATAATTACTCTTCTTATTCTGAAATTTTTCCCCGTCAATCTTTGACTATCTAGTATTAATATCACTGGACAAAGGATGAGACTTATCGCGCTTGAATTTTATAGATCCATTTTCAACGGAGACCGTCTTTTGATGGAATTCCTACTCTAACGCCTTGAGAGGTTAGATATTTTTCATTTTTCGTTTGGTAAAGGTAAAGAAAACTGTATGGCAAAGAAAAATATATCCTTCATATACTTTTGTCTCGACCTTGCTTATGTATATTATGATATGAAAGCTACAGAGGTATGAGTGATGCTTTTCAATTGATCACTTATAATCGACCATCTTAATGATAACTACGAAAATTGTTATTAATAGGGTCATTATGCTACTCTTAGGTGGAAACTTTCCACTGATAGCATTCTGGCTTGGCGAGGAAAATATTGGTAATCTACTAGTAAGCTTTGTTCCATGTACAGAACAATTGACAGCAAATGGTGGAGAGTAAGAGTCCAAACTGGTCCCCGGGGTAAGTACTCTACGGATGTCAGTAATACTGGAGTGTATTAATTTCATTCAGTTTAGTTGGCTGCTGCTTGTTTTTTCGTCACTTGTTGGGAATTGAACGGAGGACTTCTTCCGTCGTTATTATACACTATGTCTCCCCATCATGCGGAATCAACTGCATTAAACATCATATTTTTATATCATCAGGATATTTATCGATACCATCGCTTTTCGCGCGTGTTTTGAAAGACACTAACGGAAGAATACCGATAGCATTCGAGTGTACCGGCAGAAAAAATTCCATACGCGTCCAACACGTGTCTTTGTAAATAGTGACGGGGGGATCATTGAGGGGGGCAAAGAGGATCGTAGGCTTAAAGCAAAAGAAGAACCTGTGAAAGAAAGGGGGAGTTTGGCGATTTGGAAGGACTTGAAAGGGAGGATTTGCAACGTTTAACGAACCCTTCGTATTAAGGCTCTTCTTCTCCATTCATTCTTCCTTTGCTCTCCCTTCTCAACTCTCTCTCTTTCACATTGCCTCTCCCACTCTTTCCGTCTCCTGCGTTCTTCTCATCTTCCTTTAAAAAAAGACCGCCGCAGACTTTCCTCATTCTTTTGCCAACGCAGGGCTGCGTAACTTTTAAAGCCGCCATCTCACCAAAAATGTAACGAATCTCTCACGATGTGTCCATAGGATATGATGAAAGAAATAGCGTAACTCGGTTTCATCTTGCTAGAACTAAATCATGTAGTTTCTCAGAGATTCAATTATTGCAATTATTATTAAGCTTTCGTTTTACGAGAGAAAGGTGATTGGATTATTTCGATTTTAATTATTAACGGTTTCTTTTATTTAGGATTTCAGGATCAATATCCAATAGATACGTGTATATTGAATGTTTAAGGTTGCCTTTGTAATACATATGTACGTGTAATCAATATTTATGTACCCTGCTCCACGCCGAAGAGTGATTTGAGGGTAAATACTTAGATATAAACGTAGATTTTATTTAGCGAGTTCTTAAAATTGTAATGATTCGTCCATATTTTATTTTATTGATAAACAATAAAAAAGGGGGAATGAGAGTATATTCATCCTCTTCAAATTGTGGTATTGTCGACCGCTCATTTTGCCACTGCTTGAACTTTCGAATAGGATAAAGTGGTTTATTAGAAATCAATTTTGGGTAAACAATCTCGAGCAACGATTTTATAATTAATCAACCAAGGAGCCATTTTAGATCAAATTAGACATTTTACTTACTTGAAATAGTAGTAAGCTAGTTGTAGTAATTTGGTAGTAAATATGTAGCTAAACAATCACCAGAATTAAAGTGTTAACATTTGAAAACCTTATCCCTAAAGGGAAAATTTTTATCACTGCAGTGGTCATAAATGAAATAAGAAAACTCTCAACGAATTTTATGAAGGGAGATTAAATTTTTTAAGTGTGAGGAATATTTATGGACCATAAGCCTTTAATTTTATTGGAATTACTGAATATCATGGTACATCCAAATTCTTGGATATACCATGATTACTAAGAAGCAAGAAAGATTTGTCAACGCCTCCAACATTGTAAAAGAATCTTTAATCCTTTCCTTTGACAGTCTGGAAACTTCTTAATTACTCTCCGCTAAGGATAGAGACTTCTTAACTGCGTCTGAGGGGAATCAATCTCAATGCGTTGAGATTTGGAATCCTTTAAGAGAAAGCAAAAGGAAAGGAAATGAAGGTAGAGTCTTTTAATTGCGCCTCCCGATCCGGAACTTTTCCCCGTCTATTTTGACTCTCAGGATTCAATTTCACATGATAAAGGATGCGTACTTTTACTTTTGAATTTTCTTTTAGAATTTGTTTAGATTTTAGATTTTTAACGCAACCAAAGAGACCGTCTCTAAAGTAATATAATCTCGTAATATTAGATTACTAAAGTATTATATTATCTACTATATCTTAAAATAAGGGAATCAATTTGTCCTTTGATAAAGAAGGGAAGAGATGTATCTTTCATCTCATTTTATCTCGATTTTGTTCATGAGCGACTTAAAATGACAGCTACTAAAGCTTTTGGTGCTTATAAATAATCGTTTTTATCTTTCTCCATCGAATTCCTTAAAAATTGTTATTCTAAAGGTTACTGTGCTGCACTTACGGGGATTTTTTTCCTCTCTTAGCATTTTGGTGAAGAAGGCAAGGACCAATTATCTCATTTTTCATTTCTAATAGTAATTTTCATTCTATTACGAAGTTATTGTTTGAAATCAGTAGAAGTTTAGAGCGAAGTTCAAAGCGACCTCTGTTCTCAATTATGGAAAAAAATATTAGTTAGAGAGTGGAATAATAGCTTTTGATCATTCATCGTATTAATTATTTCTTCCAGTCGATATGAGAGAAAATATATCTGAAAGTCTATTCATGAACGAACGAAAGGTTTCATGTATGAATAGTTATGATCAATTATGATAAAATGGGACTGAATAATCAGTATTTGCGAATTTTTCAAACAAGAACGTTTATCTTTTAATGGGTATGGAAAGGTCTAGGAAATTAGGACGCGACAAATCCCTTCGTGGTAAAGAACAAGGGAATAGGATATCTCACTAGTATATTTGCCAATGGAGGGAATCTCTTATTAACGAAATAATACCCATAAACCGTTACTGAGATACAATATCACAAAGGAGAGGAGTATATACTTGAATAACGGTTTATTTTCTATACAATTTAGAATATATCAACAGATATATCAACATATATATTATATCCGCGGCTATAGCCAATTCTTAGTTATGGTGAACACCGTTGAAAGAAAAGATTGGTTATGCTTTTGTAATAGAAAATGTTGCGTTTAGGTATAGAAAACATTATTTGTATGATTATGTCAACTTTCATACGTAAATCAATCCCAATAATAGCTATTAGCTATTTTTCATTTTCGACATCTTTATATCAAATAAGACTTCTTTTCGACTCTACATCGATTTCTTGAGGTAATTTCTTTTTTCTACGATTACGTTAATAGTTCCTGTTTTGAAGCTCCAAATTTCACTGAGAGAAAAAGATATGTTTGAATATGCAAAATAATTTTAACCACAGGAAAGATTTATCTTAAGATGGAATATGTGTCCGATTTGACCAATCTAATCCTTAGGCTTCGATTTCTTTTTTATTTCTTTATAAAATTAAATCAATGGAATATCGTGAGTTTTATGTATCTTCCTTATTCGAAAACAAATAAGTTCTCCTCAGTATATCACGTAAAAAACCACATTACCAAAAATTTTAACTTTATTACGAGGAATTTGGATGGAGAAAAATATTTTACGCACAATTTTAGCCCTCTGCTTTATTGAATTCCGGACTCACTGCCTTCTGGTATGAAATTACGCATTTGAATAGCGGTGCGCAGCCCACCTTTCATCCCCACCACCGTTTCGATGAATAAACTCCCTTTCAAAACTGCGTTGATACCTTCAGAAGCCTCCTCAACTTCCTCCGGTTTCCCACCCTAATGTCTCCCTCCGGTGGTTTCCCTTTGATGTCCCGATTTTTGCAAAATGGCGGAGGGAGGTTTATGTATCGGACCAACATTTCCCATTCCAGCGCCCGTTGCCTTTCACCTCCTCTCCCATCTCCATGCGAGATCCCTTCACTAATTAATTCCCGGCCTTTCTCAGACTAGTCAGCCTTTTGCAATTTAATCCCCTCAGTCACCTCGCTTCATTCCCGATCTGGAATATCTCATTACGATTCCAACAAAGAGATACGGGGCCATGGCTCCATAGATTTTTCGGTCAGCACGCATAAAGCTACATGCTCTCTAAATGGTATTTTCCACTAGTTGGAGATGCAGGAATTGTTTTATAATTTTTTATGCTTTATTGTCCTATGTTTCGGAAATCTCCCCTCCTATTCATATCCTTCGGAAAAATTGAATAATCTCAAAGGATCAATCATACCGAAATTTAAACAGCTCATTGATTTTCGAAGCCTTTCTGTTGAGAGAACAGGAAAGATTTGATTTCCTGGCCTATAGAGCAGTGATGCCAAAACAGAGACCAACGGAGCACACCCGTCCTCCCGCATGATTTCATACGGCTCGGGAAGATTTTTGTAACCTTCATCATTAGTAATCATTAAATTATAGGAATTTCATTAATTACCCACTTAACTCACCTTCGCTTCTTTCAGGTCAGAGTATTATATATCACATGTGTTAGTTATAATGAAATGTAAAAAGGAGAAATGGCCGAAAAATGTAAAGTTCTTGAATTAAATTTATACTACTTTGGCCAGACGACTCACGTAATAAGTTCAAATAACTAAATGATTCGTTTAATGAAATTTTTGGGCACAAATAATCGAAAACACATGCTTCAACCAGGATACATGGACTTAAAGAGTGCGATAATTTTGACAAACTGATACGAGTTTTTTGGTAATGTTAAATGATTGTGAATAGTTAAGGAAACTAATACATTAACCATTTCAATGTTCAGTTTTGTTGCATCTCTAGGTTAATATTCCGTCGAACTACTACATAAAAATTTTCATTCAAAATTATGCGTCTGAATCATAAAAGCAAAATACGTACTTTAATTTAATACCAATATAATTGAAGAAAATAAGACTTCTGATGTCATGTATGCCTTGACAAAAATCCATGAAACAATGAAATGGATCATATTTGTATTTAATACTGTCCCTCAACTGAAAAAAGATGGAAAAGAATATAAGTTTTTTCGTTCATGTATAATATATTTACTATAATTTTAGTATGTATTATTAAATTGCTGTTAAATATTTAATGAAAATTTCTGCAGGAACTTTAGTAAAAGAAAATTAGTTTTTCCATTACTTCTTTGTATCATGTAAAACTTAAATTCATCTAGTAGAAAATTTTCATTAAGATGCTAATTCTAGGGAAGCATGCTTAAAGAGCCACTATCTTCTCTTAATCCCAACTTCTTCATTATGTCTTAAAGCTGGGGATGTAAGCCGTTACCCTTTTTTCCTCCAAAAGGATTATTATTTTTTAATGCGTATTTTTTCTTTCTATCTCTCCTCGAATAGAAAACAGAAGGGAAGTTCTTTGACGGAGTCGGTGAACGTTAGGTAGTTAGAGGAGAATTTCCATCCACAGCGAGGATTATTTTCCCTTTGCTCTACTTCCTTGAGCCTTAAAATCCAGTCTAAGTACATACTATGCCTACCTCATTACCGCAACTTTCCAGACTTCCCTCATTTGTAGTCAGATTTTTTTGCGGTCCCTATTCCGTCGACTGCACGAGAGCCCCATAATTAGATGCGATATCCATATCTTCTCAGAAAGTATCTTTGCGACTGTAATTGGGATAGTCCGGAGATGCATCTTTTTTGGATGTTAGAAAAGTGATGATGTGTACGCTTATATTTATAAATATTAAACACGTGAAATAGAAACTTATACTGAAACATCAGTAATATTTGGCAATAAATATTCGAATCAGTATATAGAATACAGATGAAAGATTTTATTTCATTATTTGATAACTTAGATAATACATTGCATAGACTCACCGTTTGTAAAAATATTCATAAGAAATTTAAATAACTTATGATTTAAAAAATTCTAGCTATAACATATCAAAGACGAGAATTGTATGAAATTTAACTTCGAGGTTGGAATTGACTGTAATTTGAAATGATATATAATTATGGATGGAAAAAATAACGTTTTAAATTTTTACTCAATAAATAATTTGATATATATTACTTTAAATCATACTTTCTTTTTTATCAAATAATCGAGAATATTTTATGTACAAAAGGCTGGAATTGGGTGGAAAAATCTCTGTAGTCACAAATATCGATAGCTCTCAAGGTATAGATGAACGCTTTTATCATGTTGAAATCGGTGAAATCTACTTCTTCTTAATATCACATTAAAACGAAGCAATGTAATAAGTCAGCAATTTTTAGGCCACATGCGGAACAAGTGTACGTAAGTGAAGTAGAATTACCCTTTGTGTAACGCTTTTCGTAGCATTTATCAAAACCATTATTCAACATTACTCATATCTCTATAATTTTCATATCATGACATAAATGAACCAGATCGAGAAGACAATAAATTAAATATACATTTTTATTTACATTAAAAACAAATCAAAAACATTTCATTCATCAGGATATGGTAGCAGGACCCATCACATCGAGAAGGAAATCGAAATTTGCGGATATATCGATTGTTTCCTCTCTGTTGTCGCCCATCACAAGTCGGTTCGCCCTCCGAAACACACTTCCCACCCTCATTACCTCTGCCCTCTTCCCTTCCCCACCTCCTTGTATACCCTTCCCATCTCCCCCCTTACACCAACTTTTTTCTCTTCCGAGAAATTAAACTTGACGTCGGCGTAATCCCGGAAATTGTACCGAAAGCTTTAGTCCTCCGACGACGTCCGTAAGAGCCGCTTCGAAGGGAAGGGGAATGCGGTGGTTTCCGTGCAGAAGGGAGTGGGAAAGAGGTGTCGAAGCGAGAGGAGGAAAGGCTTCCGAAAGTTAGGGAGCAGACGTGAGGGCGGAGAAAGAATGAGTGGGACGAGAAGCGAAAGAGCAAGTGCGAAGGGAGACTTGATCGAGCGAGATGCAAAGAGACGTGGAGCTTCCACGTTAATTTTAAAGCGAAGGCTGGGAGGACCTGCCTTTAAGCTTAAATGCTCCTCTCTCGGGTGTGCTGATGGTATGATTTAAGACGCTCGCAATATGAGAAGTCACCGATGACTTTCTTATGAAGTCCTAATGATGGCAATCATTTATCGGTTCACTTGATCAAACAAAGCCTTAGTGCTCTTTAGCTGAGGAATGTATGGATAGCTTCCGTATTCGAGCGAGATTGACACCGGAGAAGGATAGCTTGAGTAACTGCTTTATTTGCTGATATTTATAAGAAAATAATGAGGTGCAAAGCAGGTGTGATCCGCGAAGAGTACAGCGAAATATCTGCCAACACATACTTAATGTATTTGTTCAGGAAATCGTCATCATCACCACGGTTTATTATGATCTGCTTTTTGTTCATTTTGTTATACGCGCAATGATCATTCGTTGATAGAAAAATTCCAGCTAGTTAAATCAGGTAGAATTTCAGCAAACTCTTCAACACTAAATAAATCGAAGCCGCAAAGGAAAACTTGAATTGTACTTCTTCAGCTAAATTTATTTTTTATTATATCTATCTAAAACGGTCATAGACCTGATGCAAAGATGCCGATTTTGCGATTAAGTCGCTAGATCTGGTGACTTCTTTTCCTCTTTTTGCAACCTTTCTCTATTGTAGCTACGTCTCTCAGTCAGTATATTCTTTTATCTTGATCCTTATCTACGTCCTCATAACGTGTTTTAATTTATTAGTTTATTTATTACTATCACTTATTTAAAATCAAAGTAATGTTACATTAATTTGATAAATATTCACATTCTACGATTGATTTGATTAATTTATCAACAGATGGTCAATTTCTGGAAAGGAGTTTAAATATTTATCTGAGTCTAGTAAATTTTAGCATCATTTATGGTGCATCTAGCGACATTTTCAAAGTTAAATTGACATCTATGACCTAATGTTAGCGGCTATTGAATAGTGGTCGTTTTTGTTTAGAAAAATAAATTTTGTGGAAAATGTCATTCTCTCCATCCTCGATTCCAACAACATCTCGCTTAATTCCACAAATTTTAAAGTGAACCCAATTCGACGCATCGAATTAAAAATTCCTAGCAAGAATCGTCTCACATTCAAATAGCTGAGGGATAAGAGTCCCATATTGCGGAACTCCACCATCAGAGGAATATTAAAGAGAAGGACAGACGACAAACAGAGAAAGAATCGAACGGTGAAGACGACGCATCTCACGCAGATGCGGGGGAAGAAAACACGGGGATGAGAAGAAAAGGAAGGGATGGAGTGTTGAGTGGCGGAGGTGGGGTTTGTGCGGTGATGGAAGACTGGATGGAGATCCACTTTCTGAGGGATGCTGCTGTATGGGGCTTCAGTCCACTTAGAAAGGAGGGTGAAACGGGATGCGGAGGGTGACGTGGGTGTTTAGGTGGGGATCCCGAGTTCCCTTGCGGAAGAATGGGATGGGAAAAGGGGAACCTCCCAAGGATCGGAGATATGCTAGGATATGACGGAGGGAAATGGTATGAAAGTAAAATAGAGGGGGATTTTGGAGAAAAATCCTCGGTTATTCGCTCCGAGGAGTCCGGGTGTATATATTTCATGCATCTTATCCTCTTTCTTTGAGTGCTCACTCTGACCTTGGAGGCTTACGCCAAATGGGGAAACGCCGAAGATTTATCTAATTTTTCGTTTTTTTGAGAAACGGTAAAGTGGATCTGAGTGATCTTGAAAGGAATGAGCGCTGTCGGTAGGAATTTCTGAATTGTACTTTCAGTTCCATAACGCTACAATGCGCTATGAATAGGGAGGTAATCCACCGGAAGCTGACCTACTTAAATAAAAGAAGAAATCAAACTGTCCAGCATAGTCAAAGGGATGGCAATAAGCCGAAGGTTTTTGCATAGGAATGGGAATGTGTTAGAACGTCCATGTATTTTCTCATTGTTTGTACGGTTGCAATAAGCTAATATCATAATACCGGTCCCGAGACTTTATATCGTCCACTTTGGTTCCTTGATATTAATCAAACTCGCATAACTTTGCAAGTCTTTTAGACCTTATGTGTATGAATGGAAGAGCAGTTGAAGAATTTTAGTGGTTTTATCATATTGGGGAAAACTCCCTCACTACCTTTAATGATTCCCAGAAAATCAATCTACAGGTACATACTTTTCTCTCTGACAATTTTTGGTTTTTTAACAGTGATTTAGTTATTATTTAGTGCGTGCTCGGAAACGTCGATCATTAAATAAAAATACAGGCGCTAGACAAGGATCTCCACATTTTCAGAAAACGACTGTCATGGAATTCCGATATGCAAATTATTAAAAATTGTGTAGTGAATTATTATTTTCTTAAACAGCCCGAAAAATTTATTAAGAGGCTAAAAACATTCTAGTCTAAGCTGAATGTTTAAAATAGAAAGTATTTGAGTTTATAATTGGATAACATGAAGGGGAGGAAGACACTGCACTTTTAATCCTTCGAATAAAATGAGTTCAGTAATTGAAATAGAAATTAAAATTCTATTATAACGTGAACTCATGAAATAATAATAACTTTGACCCGTACCATTCAAATATTTTAATATTTATCTTTTCGTTTCCTCACGATATGGACTCTTCCCACCAAGTAATGATTGAAGCAATTGATAGTATTACGTGCTAATCTACTTCTTTGCCCTAGGTTTATTTGTTTACGTATTATATATTCAATAATTTAAAAACTTTGAAGAGAATTTTTATACCAAGGCTATCTTAGGCTCTCTCTAAATTGGGCATATGACAACATGAATCTCAAACTCTTATTGGGAGCGAAATGTCTTCTCGACCATTCCAGAGAGTTTTTTCAGATTTTTCCGGCAGCGCAATCCTCTCCACAGAAGGACAGAACCTTTCATCCATCCGTCTCTTTCCATCAGCGGTGGAAAACCAACGCGGTAGCCTCGTGTATTGCCTTTCCTCTGCCATCAGAGATGAGAACTTCGTGTGTTTCGATAAAAAAGTAGGCGGCAGAAGCGAAGTGAGGGGATTCTGCGGAGAAGGAAAACAGAGAGCTGTTCCCCCTTTCTTCTTAAGGGGAAGGGGCGCATCCCGTCGTCTGGACATAGAGGCGCCTCTTCACCCTTCCAAATGTCTCTTCCCTTTGCCGAACACCCCCGCAGAATAACCCTGCTCATCCCTTGCTCCACTGTTCTGAGGTTGGCATCCTCTCTCCTATCACTGCTGGATACTATGCCAGTTACTACCTCTCCGTCTTTTTGTGTCCCTCGAGTTTAGTGTCTCCATATGCAATGTGTCGTTCATAGGGTACCAAATAATACCATATTTTCACGAAACAAAGGCTATATTCTTTCTATCAATAGCATCAGGCATGACTTTGTGTTAGGTTTCCGTAATGTGAATATTGAAGTAATACAAACCCTTATCCGCACCACGAGATTTTATTTCGCGACCATGGTTTGATGGAATCCTGACGATGACGCGACATAAAACCGTTTTCACAGCATAAAAGACTGTGGTACGGGAAAAGTGTGAGTTACTTCATGCTTCACGATTTCCTCTCTTTGAAACTATGCACGATATTGAATTATTTCTGAATAACTTTCAACGATATTGATAAAAATAAAATGCTCAGATAAGAGGTTTGTTGAAATTCTGTGCTTCTATATAGAAAAATGAATGAGACTTCTTAACAGAAATGTGTAAGGTAGATGACTTCACTCGAAAATATTAGTATAATATTATTGTATAGCTTCAATGAAAGATGAAAATAAATATTCAGATAATCCAATCCAGTTGAGGCTTATAAATTTGTTTGCATTTGTAATACAGGCCCTTTTTCTTCGGAAGCTCAGATTGGAAAAATATAATCTTAGTTTCGCGCGTATGCTTAAATTTTCACGTGCACGAGTACCCGGGTGATTTTGCCGATGTCCAAATCTATGCTATCATTAATAATTATGCGTGATATATGCGTCCTATTTTGCAACTGTTTCATTTATCACAGACTCGTAATTGAATAATTGAAATTTATCATTTTAATATTTTCTATCTTCTCATTTGTTTTTAAACTCAGATTATCAACTTGTTTGTACTAGGTTAGGAACGAGTACTTGTGTACCCATTTTTTTTTTAATTTTACACTTTAAGACCAAACAGAAATACCTTTCATTAATGTCATTTTACAATAATAAACAATAATAAATTAATTTTCTTGATATATCATTTCTGAATTTACTAATCGTATTTTTATGCTACATAATTTGTTAGAAATGCCTGTCAAGACAAAAATTTGAAGCTCGTGATTCCTTTCTAAAATAATTTCTTATTATTTTTTTCTTAAATTTTGGATTTCCACTTACTCCAGTTTCTTTCAATAAATTCAAGAGCTCCGCAAGTCTATCTAACAATCTCCGCCCTCAACCTGTTAATTCATCTCCGTAATAAATTTCCTACTATGTCTTCCAGCCAAGTTCCTTTCTATCCTTATCCGATCCAGGTCCTTTCTATCCTTATCTGTCTAATATCCACTTTACAGCTCTCCTTCTATCAACCGGTACTCATTTTAGAGGTCTATTTTTCATCTTCTCTATTCATGTTTCTGCTTATTATTGTGTTTCTGACTCTTTATGTTCTTCATTTTCTTGAAGATCTCCGCCTAGAGTAAAATTTTATTTATTTAGAATTTTTATTTTTGAAAACGACCCCATTGAAGTGATGGAACTCGGTCATCGGATTGGTCTGAAGTTTCTTTCAAAATATGTTCATACCGCATGGCTCCATTTGATCATGACGTCAATCTCAATTGAAAATTCATTTATAATTCAGAGAAGAGAATATATGCTAGAATTTTGAAATGCTACTGTATGTAATAGAGGAGTAATGTCCCAGCATTAATCCTCTTTCAAAGTAAATTTCTCTTCTCATCCAGATTGCCGAATCATGCTCCTCTCCCCTTAGTGTCTCATCCCCGCTCTGCACCACTCTCCTGGCGCCAAAGTGGCGGTGTGACCCATCCCGAATTTTTTATCCAACCCTCCTGTTCCCATTTCTGCCCTTCCTGAGATCGTATTCTCTGCTATGAGTAGGGGAGATGTTACAAGAGATGCCAGAATACTTGGGAAAAATTTTGGACGTAAGCTCTTATGGTAGATTTGAAATGCATCGAACAAGTCCATAGTCTACAGACAAAATGATGATTCCACAAATTCGCACTGTCTTCCTATTGTTCCTTCAATGCTTTCCATCAGTTGATGTATCTATAGACGATTAAAATTTTCCCTCTTGAAATGGAAACAAAATTTGGTAAGTCCTTTTGGCTTTACGTAAAATAATTTCGAGTTGACCTCTCAATGAGTGATGAAAATATCATAGAAAAATATGTCTTACATCTTAAATACAATATAATGCACCGTATCACTTTGTGAGATAGTGATTACAATATTAGTAGGTTGATGACATCAGCTGCCAATATCTTTTATTTTATATCAACCAAATTTTAACGGTGAATGGAAAATGAAGCCCATACAATAAGGAAATGATTGCGTAAACTATGGATCGTTATCCATTCAGACGCAAAAAGACTACGCTCCTGTTGAAAAACATCATTCCTCTGTCTGTAATCGCTATGGCATTACATAATCTTTATCGATACCAACTAAAAGAATGTTACTATTAGTTAGACTCATGAAAATTCATGGTGAAGATCTGGGCCATCAGCCAAAACCTTTGCCAACTCAATGGTACTAGGCCGCACTTCGTGGAAGGACATTCTGAACATAGAAAGAAAACTCCGTAAACTTCCACAGATGATCATCTGTGGAAGTTTACGGAGTTTTCTTTCTATGTTCTTTGCCAACTGTCACTATTAGCATCCCTCATACCCCAATAACTTTTGTATTATCTCAGCCAAGAACGAGACTGGGTCAAAAGTAAATTTACATCCATCCGTTATCAATAGGCATAATAATATGGTGGTACGTTATGGTAGTAGATATATTTACTACTTAAACAATAGATATCGTCGGGCAATCAATACTTTCTTCGGAATTATTCATCAAAAATTTTTCTCCATAAATGTGAGAAACATTTTCTTCCATTATGCTCCAAAACACAAACAAAAAATATAGCATATATCAAGACATGATGGCAAGATCATCTTTAACATAGAAGCTATTTATGGTCTTCAATCAATACATATCGGAGAAAGAGGAGCAAATTAGATTTGACGTGAGCGCAAGAAACCCAAGGGATAGAGAATGTGAAAACGATCTCGCCATATGTTGAGACCGAGATTCGAACAACGAGTTTTTCCAATCTCCGTGATGATGCTCTCATCACCAGTTTAGTTTTCTCATGGAACAGTCTCTCCGTTTTTGAGAAAACTTTAAAAGCCAAGCAATAGGTGCCTCCTTGGCGGCACCCACCCCGCCACGGTCCTCACAGAGGCGATTCGAGTCCCCAGGTTCCAAGTCTGTACGCGAGATAGCAAACTTCATGAGAGCACTCACATGTAATGTGAGAGATTCCAGTTTTGAAAGATTTCTCACGAACGTTTATCCTTTGAATACATAATTTAATGCTTTCTAAGGAACAGTTGAGTCCAAGATCTACTGTGAGTATTAGCTTGTGGTTGAGATGTATCTCTCTTTTTGATCTATTTAAACTTCTCACGTCCATTGTTCGATATCGTTGTATTCCCAAATTTTATCACTTTCCCCTCAGAGAAATGAAGTGATTCGCCCTTTGAAAATCATCGAAGCGTGTCCTATCCTTCTTTTCTTGACGAAGGAATCTCCCTCTCTTCGCCACAACGATCCCATCTGCATAATCCAATCCCCTGAATCCGCGTAAAGAGACGCTTGCCATCCGATACCCACGCCCACTGAAAAAAACTCTTCCTTCCTTTACCTCATCCCTTCGCGTAAATATTTACGACTTCCCTTATTTTTCCTCATCTTGCAACGATTTACGAACAAACGAATGGAACATAAAAACAGCATGTATGTAAACAGATAGCGCAAAGCTGTAAGAGGCAAAGATAAGTAAGTTTCGAGTCTATAAATAGGTACCCACTCTATCTTGATGAGAGTTATATTTTCATTTTCGTATTGGTTCAGGTTAGAAGAAAGTGTATATTTCGTTAATTTTTGTTTCAATCTTTTGGGAGTGATAATATCAAAGCCGCTTATGTATGAATGATGCTGAGTAATGGTCTTCGTTGAGCTCTTTCATTAAATTATATGGAACGTGATATTCGTAAGATCCTAACTTGTTTACCTAACCTTGCTAACTTCCTCATCCCTCATCTTGCCTAGCAATTATCTTTCCATTTCTATATCTGTTGATAGGTAACGGTGGGGAGTTTGAGTTTACACCGGTCTGAATTCTGTAAGAATTTCAAAATAGCAACAGGCGCCAAAATTTGAACGGAAATGAAAAATAAAATTAAATTAAAAGTAAATTTGAAAATTTACTTTTAAAACAATGTTTTAAAATGTCTGATTTTGAATGAAAACTTCTTCTGCTAATAATCTTTTAACTACTGTCTGCGCTCCTAAATCAAGGATCGTGACTATCAAAATATCAATTATTCCACTTTATTAAGTTACGAATAGAAAAGGATATCTCAAATAATGACGATGATGATGCAAATCATAATAATTTATGGTGACCTCGATGAAATAAAACCGGCTCTCATTCGACTTAAAAATACTAGGATACTAATTGCGCTGGCCGTAGAATTTGCTGTTTTGTTACTAGTTTCTGGTTCATTTTGGTTTTCCTAGCATGTTGCGTAGATGATTCCTGATTTGCGACTCACTTTCCTTCGATGAAACAATAAGGGAATATATGGGAAAACCATCTCATTGTCAGTTCATATCATCGGAGCCGTAAAAACAAGGAATGCGTTATGAATTCCGTTGGCGAAGTGCGTCACGGAGCGCAAATTGGCGACTGTATCCCCCTTCTTCCGATCGGAGAGGACGTGAAGATAAAACGAAATAAGGGTTATAAATTGGTGGTATGAGTGTCATAAGTCTGCGGGGATTGTTTGTCTCTGGATTATTTGTGGCGGATGGATATCCAGTTATGGGGAAATAGGTTGGTGATAACGACCGCTGTGGGGAATGCCTTTTCCTAAGGGTATTCTTCCGTTTGATCGACACTCACTTGACCGACACTCCATTGGAGGAAGTCATTTGATCAACGAGTCTTTCATGATATGTTTTTTCTGTGATTTTAAAATTAATTTGGAATATTAGTTTCAAAAAATTAATGAAATAGTCTTCCGCGAATTAAATATTTTCCTCCACTCATTCGGGCAATGAAATTTAGCTGAGCGTCTTGAGTCGCAGTACTCTTATCTTGAGTAGAATTTTGTTCTTTTCTCTTATGTGTTACAGCGACAACGCTCAAAGTGCTTCTTGGCGGAAAAAATTATCCCTCGTTCATTACTCATCCTATGATGAATTTACTCTTTGATCGGCGACTTGATTCCGTCTTAAACCCTAGAAAGAATTTCTCTGCCAAGAAAGTCATGAATTACAAAATTACTCGAGTAAAAGGCCATCGTCACTCTCCCTTAACGATCGCGCTTTGAGACATTTTTTATCTGTATTAATCCCGCTCTACTGTATAATCTTGAGATAAAAGAAGAGTCCTCCCCCTTGATATTTTTCACCCTCATAACCCTTATCCCCTCACGCCATTGTCTCTCCCTCTTTACTACTCCCTAAGCACTGTTCTTTTGTGTCCTCATTAGCGGGAAAAGGACGGCGCGTGATGGCGTGAAGAGGAGGGTTTTTATGAGCTAACATTCGATATCGGTTTGAGGGGGACGCAAAGAGGCTTTTTGTCACGGCGCGCAAGAGTGCAGTGGTCGAGAAGGTGGAAAAAAGCGCTTTTAAACTCCCTTTGGCAAATCCCTTTCGGCTGATTTCATTTGGAGGGGCAAACAATTCCAAATGTCGTCTTGGTTTGGATGCTCGATTTCTGCGAATATTCACAGACGGGTTCCAATGGACAAAGACAGGCAAATTGATATCCTTGTATACACAGGGTCATGCTGCGGTATGCAATCATTTAAACTATTCCAAAGTCATTTATTTGAATGAATAAGTAAATATTGTTATTGAGAAGGAAAATGTACTGATAATCAAAATACTTTTATAATCCTCTGTGACTTTGTAGAAGCCCATAACAGAGACAAGAAAAATCTTCTGCAGACGGTGTCAAGGTTCTTCTACAAACTTAAGACGGATACTCAGGTACCGATTTCGGAACCGTCGTAGTTATCTTCAAGCGTCATCAGGCACAAAGAAAAGAATTTTGATCAAAGATGAGGAAGGTTAGCCCTCTTTGTCTTATTTACATCAATCCAATTGGTCGTGGCGGGAAACAAAGAGTCAATTTGTGAACTCTAAAATTATGTAGGTTCAGATCCTTTGACTTTCTATTGTGGCATCTTTTTCCTGTTCATGACGGAACATAAGACTTGTAAGTTGGAATAGCGGAAGATAAAATGAAGGAATATACAGGATCTGGAATGTAAATAGGCCGAAAACCTGCCATTTGCCGCTGTAAGCAGGAATCTCACGCAGACAGGGCTGAATAAGGAGAGAATAGGGAAAGTATGAAGAGAGAGTCTCGCGAAGTAGGTGGAAATCGCTAATAATAGGTCCTTTTGCAGAGATGGGGGCTTAAGGGGGGAAGCAGGTGGGGAATGAGGGATTAGGGAGGAGCAGGGGATATGACCACTCGACGGAGCTGAAGCTCCTAATCCGGCTTGTTGCTCTTGGAGACGTGATCTGAGAGACGCACGTCAAAGGAGGCGCGTGGAACATGCGCAGGATATGAATTTTAGGGACCTCATTTCAGGGTATGAGTTGGTCATAGCAACTAGCTTCACTTTTGAGGGACACGGATTGGTGTCACGAGTGAAGGTGCAAACACTGCATTGTTCTTGCTCTCACTTTAGATGTGGAATATCACTATTTGATGCTGTTTTAATGAATGGGTATGTGTACGTGTAGTATCACGTGTACTTTTAGGAATTTCTTTAGAGGATGTTTGTATCTATTTCTCTTGTTAGTGTTACCACCTGGTAGTAGTTTAGTCTTCTCACAAATTTAAATAAAAATAATAGTTCAGTAAAGTTTAAGTGACGCTGTCGTTGGAGATTTTAAATGGCTGGAGGTAAGACGTACGTATCGACCTATTTTATGAGCATTCAACTATTTAAAATCAAAAAATATTTAAAGAAAATAATTTGAAAGGGATTCAATCCGCAGCTAATCAGTGGCAGCGATGACTTCGTAGGGACTCGCCGTTCATTTGGAATGTTCGGGCTATGCGTGAATCGGTTTAATATATTTTAATAAGCATATTTCCTTTTATAAGCTCACCGCATATATAAGTCACCGCATAACTTGTAAGGCGTAGAATTTGGACCCTGAATTTAAGAAATGTGTTAAAATGGGTGAGGAAAGGAAAACTGTCAAAACAGTCAGGAATCCCGATGCCATAGGTTTAAAAGGTTTAGCTTTTTTGTTGACCATAACCATATTTGTCGGCCACTGTTGCGATGTGGTCATCTTGTTAGCTCAAGTAGTAAGTAATTTATATATTAGTGAAAACCTACTTTTATCTCTAAATAAACATACGAGAACAACTGATAAAGTAGTAACCAACTAGTTAGATAAGACAAACTGACTAACCATAAAGGCGGAGGTAGGTAGCAGCCATTTTGACAACCATCATCGCAGGAGCTGATAACTTTATCTTCCGAAAAAAAATTTGCTCTGAACAAGATTTGAACCACTGAGGATAAATTTCGGAAATCTTTGGATCTTTTGGACTTTGGAAACTTGACCAGACTCTCTAACCACTCGGCCATTTGGATGTGAAAGCGTCCCCCAAAGAATTAGGTTTTTGTTCAAATAATGACTGGTTATTTAGGCAACTGCATATACCCGCCGGATAATGGCAGATATATTTAAATTCACATTATTACCCTGCGAGTCGTCGCATGGAGTATGGCAAGCAGGTGTGGCAACCGAGGTATAATAACTTAATGCACCAATGTTATTCAGCCATGCTCGATTGTGAACTCTTAAGTTAACTATTATAAATACAAATGACAATGTTGATAAATTTTTCGAAGTGTAAAACAGGTCACCAGCAATTTATAAACTTTTAACATGTATAGAATGTAATATCGGAAAGGAATTTCAAAATCTTTGCTGGTCATTTTCTTCTCAGTAGAGAGTTGCTAATCTTACCAAGTTTATTAAATATATATTAACAGGTATTAGAATGCTCAAATCCATAGAATGAAAATCTAAGTTTTTAAATTAAAAGGTACTCGTGGCAACACATTCTTTTCATATATATATGGCATTGAGGGCAGTAAAATTAACATTCCGTCATATTTTTTTATACTTTTGCTCCCAAACCTTCAATCATAAAGTTATGATGAATAACTCACAATGTAACTTTAGAATTTATTTCTTGAATTCTCCAAAATTCGTCCTTTATTACGAAACTCTTCAGATTAATCAAGGTATTTTGACTCTTAAAAGAGAGCAATTGGCTGGGCAGAACCATAGAATGACGTATTAATTAATTGTAAGCCCTCTAAAACAGCAATTTTAATGCTTCTTAAGTCTAAGCTAATGACTGCTATGAATTTTTACTGCCTTCAGACCATAAAAAAACTTTTCTACTATGATAAATTGTGTCCGCTGCTACGGTAAGTTTCCCTTCCCCATCGGTTTGGGGATCCAAAATTTCCTGCATGATATTAAAAAACAGAGGCGTGTTTTTCCTTAAGAATCTCGAAGAGTTTCTTTTCTCCCCTCCTCTATTTTTCACGGTCTGGGTAGGCTTTATATGAGAGGACGCGCGGAGAAAGCCTAATGTATATTAAGAGTGAGAATAGGGCGGGGAGAGGAAATAATGCTGTGTGAAGGGAGCATTGGGAGGAGTTGTGGAGGTCAGGGGGGAGAAGAAACTTCGAACGCCAATTTGGAAGGAATTACGTGAGGGAAGGAGAGGAATAAGTCCATTGAGGGGAGAAAAAATAAGTTCGGAGGGAGGGGAACTTCAGATATATAAAATATAGTAAAACTCGATTTAGAGGACTTTAGAGGACAAAGCAAAAACAGCGTCTTAAGCGGGATGGCGCTATAAAGGGGTTGTGTAATGCTGATTGTTTGTATCATAGTTTTCAAGAACGGTCTGATTTTCTAGGAGACCGTCTCAGTTACTACTTAATTTTTGGTCATTCTACAATGAAGCAGTTTTCATCATATATACAACTAGGGAAGAATTACGAATTATATAACCAGACACAATGACTCACGAGCCAATATTTTTATGATACGTTTTAATTTTATTTAAATATACTTTGGCTTTGGAAGGCAACATGATGATGGCCGTTCTCTTTAATGATAAGAAGTAAAGAAAAGGCCGAATTGAAAGCAGCGCGCATTTGAGGTACCAAGATCACAAATTCTCACTGTCATTCTAGTGATAATTTCAAATTGGTCATTGCCAAGAAATATTAGTGAATAAACTCGACTTATTTTTCTGCAAAAAATCTCTAACGCAGTAAATAGTTTTTCTTAATTTATCAACTGTTGAACTCTCCTGAGCTCTCAGACTGTCTTCTCGAATCATTTTGCAAAGTTATGTTACTTTGATTTCATAAAATTACATACTTACCATTGATTGTCTTTTTCAACGATTCAAATTATATTTCTAAATGAAGACTTTCAATAGAGTTATTTTACAGTTATATTTTAGCCATTAATATTAGAAACACCCTTCAAAAAAATTCTAGTCTGTGTGTTAGTTTTTGAAAATATATACAGTAAACGACTTATTTATATCAAACATTCTCCGCCCCTTGGGGAGGCCTTTCTTGCACCCTTGATTAAGAACCGATGTTCTAATGCAGGAGTGGAGAACCTTTATTCGGAAAACCGCACATACTGATCGATCCTATAATTGCCATGAGACCACACTCATGATTATAGAGAAAGAAATTCAATCGATATCTAAATCTTGATAGATCACCTCCTCTTTTATTTAAAATAGTAGTGACAAACTATACTGGGAATTCAGGTCATTTAAAGAAATATATTTGTTTCAGGAGGAGATGAAAATTGTCTATGAGGAGTTATGGCCGTAAGCTCCCCTCCTCAGATCTAATACGATCAACCGTACTCATCCACTGACATGAGCAATACCTTTGCTGCTGTCCTAGCATCACATAGATCGCACTCCTTTAATTGATACCGGTTAGTATCTCCACCTTGCTTTGATTTGACTTTTCTCCGCGTTCTCTTTCTGAAACACAAGCTCTGCTCATATCTCTTGTTGCCTCAACTTCGCAACCCAATGCCTCTCTTCAACCATATCTCCCTCACTCCGTTCCGCTATCGCACGCGTCAACGAAATTGGCGCTACCGTTGCGTGTAAGCTGATAGCGAATAACTTGAAAGACTCTTCGGAGGGTAAGGGGATCGAATACTGGGGGTGATGCAGAGGATGAGCTGGGGGCGGGGAACGCTTTAGAATAAAGGGTTCCGGTTCCCTCTTCGTTCCTAAGCAGGCTTTTAGATCCCACTTTCTGCCAGCTTAAGTTTAATCTGGATTAAAATATGATGACGAAGGAGGATAATGAATAGCGTCCTACTTTGAGGGAGTCCCTCTATTACGATTCCATTCCTTAATAGGGAAATAGCGGTCGCAGTGGCTTCCTGGTCTTGGAAATGGCATTTGCCTAGTTATTTTAGAACTGAAATATTGAAATATAAAATTTCTTTATTTGGGTGAGATTTAGGCTGTCAAATTTTCTCTTTTATCCAAACCTGCGTTGCTAAACCAGTGGACAACGTCACAAATTTCATTGAATTTTCGGGCGTATGAGATTACTTTTAATTAGACTACCATTCTCACGTAAAAATGTTTCAAATTTTCGCATAACTATTTTCATGCTACTTGTTCACCAAAAAGCTCATACACTTAAGAAAACATATAATTATATCATTTAAAAATGCGTGTAAAAATTTGGCAATATATTAATACACAAAACTTTTAGTCAAAGCAAGAATAATTTTTCGGAATTATTGATTTACAAATTATCTATCCATCCGTTATCTTTCTCTTGGTGTAGTCAGATCTAATGGAAGAGAGGTATCATGCTAGAGGCCCAAGGGTCATAGTGTCATTCAATTTCCTGTTTAAAAACTTGATTTTAGATAGTAAAAATTAAATTAAAAAATTATTGAGTTGTAATCTACTCTAAAAATTGAAGCATTATATTAAATGAAATATTAATTTAATTAAAAGGTTAGAAACGATTTTCAAAGAATTTTTGCTGCTTAACATCAACAGCTATCATCAGTACGTCTCGGTAAATCTTTACGGAATGCATACTCCCGGAAGACTAAGCTATGAGCATGACTATTGATCTACCAAATCCAAAATCTTATACTTTTACCAATTTTTTCATGTAGATGCTCTCAGGTGAAATGATTTCTGGACGAGTTAGTGCAGTCATACCCTAGTAAGCAATCCGATAAGAAAGGATATTAAGATTTATATGAACGAAAGAAATAGGAATCTGTTGAAGAAAGAGCTTTCGGAAGATTTAAGGGTTATAGATGATGGATGTGCATTCTATCTTGTCAGATCGAAAGAGCGCGAGATGGAACCGTTCCGAGTATCATGTCATAAACTTCATCCCCCTCTCATTCTATTATTCCGCTTCCTAACGCTTGGTCACGGCCACATCCATAAGCCTCCCCTTTATGTGTCAGCAAAATGCGTGTAAGACACTTTGAAAATCCCTCGTCAAAAGGTCCAAAGATGACGTCTTTTTCCTTAGAAATCAGAGGATTTTCAGGCCTCTTCCACTTCTGAATTCGCGCAGGAGGCTTCGAAAGGCATTTTGGGCTTATTTCGAATACTGACTGACCATTCAATGTTTCGCTATGAAGGATGTTCTGCTTTATTACTAAGCGAATATACGCAGGGCGTTCAAAAAGTTCCCGGATGAGGTCCATTGTTATACAGTAATAAGCGGTAAAGATCGATTCTTGTATCCTTTTGAAACCCTCGGATTTACTTCTCGAGAGAGGTTACTTTATCATTTACGGTTATGAGTATTTCATACAGTAACAGTGTACAGCGAAAGATGTCTCTAATCTTAATATCTATTTCGATGATTTCCAATATTAATAGTAATAGTACTCTTAAAGATGCTTCGACATCTAAGGTCATTTCCCACATATAGACACCTTCCGGGAATCGAACCCGGAATTGCTTTCATCATTGGCGAACGCGCTGCCTCCTTGCCTATCAGGGAGCCTGATTTCTAGTACTTTAAAGAACTATACTTTAATAAAGAGTGTATAAACAATAATTGTGCGAGAAATTGTCGGAAAATAAAATGTGTGAATGCGACGAAACTTGAAACAAATCTACTATAAGTAACAAGCACAGAGGTATATAGGATTATATAATTTCACATTTAAACCAGAATACGTTCCATCGCCTGAGTTTTAAATACAATACAACCAATAATATTCGCTAGGTCTACGCCACTCCATAGTAGAGTTTAATACTTTGTTACACATAAATTATTTATTTTATGTAGGTATAATAATAACTGGTGCTGGGAAGTGGCATGGGCCTTTAGCACGCCGTTGGCTTCTTTATATTTGAAATTCATCCTATTAAAGTGTTCTAGCAATTCTAAAAAACCACGTGCTCCTAAGATACTACTTCTGTAGAGAAAAAATTCCTCTTATTCTTTCGCCATCATGATCCAGCTTATGATCTCCGCATTGGACTCTTCATGGAGCAACTCCGCCTTACAATATCCCTATTTTCTAACAAGAAATTCCATATCCTAATTTTGTCGCCATATTTTTGCCGGAGATGGCTTATGAGAACCCGTTCGTGTGCCATATCCACACATCAAAGAGAGTTCCGAGGCGTTAACAGTGTCATCTCCATATTACGCTTTAATCGCGGAAGTTGACGCGAACCTGGAAGAAGCACCGTAATTGTTGATTCGCTCTGTGGAATTCGGCATCCTTTTTGGGTTGAGCGGTAATCGGTCACATGCGCCAAGTTTCGAGAAGTGAGGATGTGGAAGAATGACGGAGAGGTGGATGAAGAGGGATAGGGATTGAAGAGAAGCTAGATTGCTCAATGGCTCTTTCTTATGAAGAAATGGAGGATTTCCTCGCGTGGATGAGGGAAGGGGAGGCGTATGAAAAAGGAGGATATGAGGCGAGAGGACATTAAGGGACAGAAGAAAAGATCTCAAGGCGTTTCACCATAGAGACACCATAAGGACCCACAGGGGAGTTTCAACCCAAAGACACACCTAAGATTTTTCACTCAATGGGTTTTACTATAGATAAATTCATCCGAAGGTTATTTCATACAAGAGATATTTCTTTAGGCTCCTGGATAGCCATGTGAGCGGCGTGTTCGACCTGGGTGAAGATGTCCTGAGTTCGATTCCCGACGGGAGCACACCCACTAAATGGCCTCAGCTGTCAAAGCACTTTAAAATCACCACCAAACGGTGGTGATTTGAAAATTCGTATAATTGTCGGGAGAAATTTATTTGGTCAAAACGTTTCTTGGAGAAAACGGTTTGGGTGAAATGTCCTTTCACGAAGGAAATGAGACGATGGAACCTTTGAGATTTAAAGATAATAAGAATATTAAGAATAGAAGATGTAGAGGAGCGAAACGACATTAAATCCTCATTTCATATTAACAGATGACATTTCATATCAGCAAATGGAAATAAACCAGTTGTGACATCAAGAGAAATGCTTCAAAGAAAAAGGTGATTTTTATTGATATTCTTCCAAAGAAAATAGAATAAAACCGGTATTTCAAAGGATACGAAACAGGAAGTAAAAATGGACAAAGAGAGAGAAAACGAGAGTGCGGAGGGGAAAATGGAAGAGAGGAATAGCGGAAGTTGCGTATCAAAAGAGAAATGAATGGAAAGAAAGACGGATGAGGGGTTGAGAAGGGAGAGCGGTGGAGCGGAAAGAAGGAAGAAGCGGTTAAACGAAGGGGAGTTTGGCGTAGAAGAGATTGTAGGTGAAGACCAAAGGCACCCAAAACGACGTACCATCTCCGGACGCTCGAGCCGTGACGATTTCTGGAGTAAAAGATAAAATGGAAGAGAAGAGGAAATTGAAGTATTCGTCAAAAAGAGACACTGCAAGTGTGATCAAACAGCATAGGCTGCAAGGAACAATCCTATTAGTTTAAATAAACATCCTGTGGATACCTGAAAAGGGATTTTTGCGTCATTAACATATCGTGCAGGAATGCTCAAATAATAATAGATCCTCGAGAAAGGAAATGGTCCACCTATGCGGTGATACATCAGAATAATAAACATTAATGACACGTAATTTCGTGTACAAATTTTTATCAGGAGAGTTCATGCAAAGTTTCAACACCCGCTCTCAAATACATTTCTATATTTTTGGCTAATTTTTCTCGATTTCATTCCGTTGTATGTTGGCGCGATAAAGAGCTGAGTAGGTTAACGCAACCGCTTGGAAAGTGGAGGATCAAGATTCAAGCCCTAATGACGTTGGATTCTTTTCATATAGCTCGACATATTCGTTTTTACATCTAAAAGAAGAAAGAGGCCAATAAAACTTGGAAAAGAAAACCTTTTCGAGTACTTTGAGAAACCTCTTAATTCACCTGTCACCCAAATAGGAAATTCAAGCAGAAATGTTCCTTCCTTCTCAAGATATTTCAGCAGAGATTTAGGCACGACCCTAAAGATACCGTCAGCCAAACCGACGATAGGCCGCATAAGTCTCGAAGGGGTTGGAGTACGGTACGAGAACTTCGAAGACCGATGATGGTCATTGGACAAAGCCTCCCTTGGCGCTGTTCCCTCGGAGAAAGAGAAAAATCGCCATCAAACAAATGGTCACTTCGCGTACACGAGGCAGGGGGCCAGAGGAGGGTGGGAAGATTGTAAGCGAGAAGAGTGAAATTGTCGGAGTGGTTTTAGAGCCGTATATCCCCGGCTGCAAAATTCATCGTCGCCCCAAGAGTCGTTCATTAATAACCACTCCCCGGGGTGCAGTTTGAGATGGATTAATGGGGAAATGGTACGGGAGATGATTTAGCCAAGGGGTTTGTAATTGGTTAAGTGCAGCGCTCTGATCGCCTTCCACCAGCCACGGAAGAAAAGGATGCTGTCCTCCTATCATTATGATCTCTTCTCCACTCGGATGCTTGTTTCGTCTTAAATCATATAATTGACGATTCGTTGATAAACCATTCTTTATTTAAATGGGTATTTCTTTGTTTAAGATCTTTTTCTTTAGATTTTTGCCAATTCTGTCCTAATCTACTGAAGTCCTCTTCAGATGTTTGGGTGATTTATCGTTGTCCCAAAACCACATAAGGACAGAACTTTCCTGGTATTGGGTTATTTTGTAATTTTTTGTTATGAATGTAACTCTTAAACAATATTTTTTCTATCCAGTAAATCTCTTTATTCCAAATTTATAGATCAAATTCAAGAACAATTTAATGAATGGATTATAATGATATTCGATATTAAACAAAGGTATTATCATCGTAGAAATAAACTCAATAAAAAAGACACTAATATTCCTGATTCGATCTTAGGAACTGATTTTAGTGTCAATTAATGTTAATGTAATTAATGGTCCCTTTTTCTGGTGAATTCAGTTTGATTATTCCTCCAAGAAATAGGGTTACTGTACTTTAGCCGCTCATACCAGCTTATTAACTGATGTTTTCTTCATATCTGTCGAATCTTTCAAGGAAGTTTATATCCTCAAGATAAATCAATCGCATTGAAAGACTCACTATGGTCAATCAAATAAAACATCAATTATTCCTAATTATTATTATTAATTAAAATTCTAGCGCGGATCCTCTCGTATGACATTGGTCTACTTGTCTTCTAGAAATGGTAACCCGGAGCACAAGAAATTACGACAGGTGTATTGAGCGAGAAGGCTCTCTTGGTATCAGACCAACATGTGTGGTATCTTTCAGTAAACATCCGCTTCATTTGTGGTCCCACTCGGCAAAATTTAATTCCCAAAACACCAAGCATGAGCCGATCAGCGCACAAATATATTCTCCGCAAGGATTTAAATCGCCGCTTCCTTTTCCGACGAAACGTCGTTTTCGGCGAAGATCAGAGGGCTTGAGTACCGCAGAAAGCAGTGTGGGTCCCTTTCACCCGAGGAATTGATCTGGGGGCGCATTCCTCCCCACGCCTCCCCATCCAAACCACAGTCACCCCATTCCCTTTTTCTCGCTCCACGCCTACGCCTCTCAATCACCATGGAGAGTCCCCTCCCGCACAAACCTTCCCCTCATGACCGCCCATTCTCTCTTACTATGGCGTTCTCCGCGGGAGGGGAACCCCTCTGTGTCATCAGTCAGCCGTAAATGAAGCAGACTTTATTGCAAAGTTCCTCTTCTGGCGGCCGATCGCCTTGCAGAGATGTGTGCCGGGATGAGGTTGCTAAAGAGAGTGGAGTGATGGGGATATTTTAGAATGAGAATGAGGGATGGAAAGGAAATTGGGATTTTTCCTGAGTGGGCGTAACCTTGGGTGTACGTCTCCTTTGGTTATGGTGATTCGGAGTTTGTGTCCTATTGTATCTCTCTTTATTGCTATTCTGATATCCCCTGCTATTGTTTCACTGGACAATTTTTAGGTTTCCCTGAATCCCTGATACACAAGTTGATGGGAGTTTTCAAGAGGATATCTTTCATTCATCAAGAATGCTCTGGAGAAGAAGTAGACCAACCACTTTCTTTTATATGTGCTTGATTCCTAAAATTTGACGGCCTGATTTGAAGAACATATCCTATGCATGGTTTCATGCACTTTTAGCTTACTTCAGAATTGTTCAGAGAACTTATTTATATAGTTATTTATCATTATTTATGAGAGTCCGGGAAAATTAGCTAATATATCTGCAAGAGACCCTTTTTCTATAGAGCATAAATTTCTCCCTCAAATGAAACAATCTCTTCTAAGTAATTCCAACATTCAGAATGAAAATATTACTGATTTCTATTCACATAGTCTTTCACATTCAGAGTGAAAATAGTAGTAATTTATTAGTATTAGTAAAGTATTAGTAGTTTCTTCATTATATTGTTCCTACGTAGAAACATGAAAAAACGATCAAGAAAGAATGTTCCGCTTTTCTAATTTTTTTGCCCTATCAAATTAAACTAAAATTCATCTAATACTGGACGTAATACTTCAGCTTTATTTTAAAATTGAATTAAGCAAAATGAAATTTCTTCTGATACATATCTTTATATCTTTTCGTTTGATGTATCGTTTTGAATAAGTACTTCCAATTTTTCCGTTATGGATTCGCCGCAGAGTAAAAGTAAATTTTAGCATACAAATTATCCTATACGGATTACATACTGATATTGCTAAAAAAAATCCCTTAAGATATTTTAAACTTGTGGAATAATTTGCTTACCTCTAATCTCTACACAACTTTCAGTGATTACGTAGTAATTTTCAGTTTATTCGCAACTTGGCAGAATAATAATAGTAATTCGTAATGGAGTGCCCTCCTCGCCCGAATTATTGAATCATCAATGGAAGAAAACCCCCCGGAAAATACTGAGGACTCTTTCATTAACATTTGGCTTCCGTCAGTCCTGACCTTGCAGCTTCAATCTTTAAGGAAATCTGACCCATAAACTCGGAAGATTAAGTCACATTTCCTTCTGCTTATCTCTTCCTTCATACCCTCTCTCTCCGATCTCATCTCGTACGCACTGCTGCCCTCTGTACCTCTTCGATGAGTTTCCACTCGGTTGGCGCTGCGTTCGCCCGCGTGGCAAAAGGGAGTTTGCTGCACCATAGGGTGAGGGTAAAAAGAGGAATTTTATGGGGTGGTGTTTTGGGGGGTGTCCGAAAGGGGTGGGGAACTTAATGGGTATATTGAGGGAGGGATAGGGAGTTAGTAACGGTTTTCAACTCCCAGGCCAACACAACCGCTACCCATAGACCGCATAGACAGTTGGGATTTGATTCCCCTCCTCCCCCGGTTTCTCTCTTTTCTTTTGAATCCTCGTTGTGTGTTATCTAATTGCTAAATCGAGCTATAAAAGTGGGGATCGATTCTTTATCTGCGATGCAGAGTGACTGTATTTGGGTTTTATCCTGAGAGCTAGCGAAATTGTTTCAGAATTGCCGCATTATTTCATCCACAGCTACATTTATATCGATATCCTTCAAGCCTATGATGAATGTAGAGAAATTAACGTCAGAAAATAAAGGAATGGCTAACAAAAGCAATGAATGAATTATATCTTTTCATCGTACCGATATATCAAAGTAACCTCCTTTTTTTCTTATAAGAATGAAGCTAACGCGCATATTTTAGCTCAAGGCATGTATTCCGTAAATAAAAAGTCAACAGGATCTCTGTATCTTCCCTTCACAAGATTTGTACCTGCAACAAATAAATATTGCTATTTTCAAAAAATGAACAACGAACAATTAATTTTATATGACACAAACGAAGATGTCATTTGAGTAAGGATATATTAGCCTTTGTTTTAGCGAGTTATTGATGTGAATTTTGTCCAGAAATTATATCGTCGTCTTCTCTCATTGTTTAATTAGCATGATCAATCTTATGATTCATTTTCAGTGTCACCAAATTTATCAATTATACAATGATTTCGAAACTACAACCAGTACATGATGATAGCTAAATACGATGAGGACATGTTAAATTAATATTGGTACGCTGTTAGTGAAAAAGAACTTTGGGGATTAATAAAGAAGAAGAAATGTTCATCCTATTCGTGTATTTATAGACAAATGGACCACATTTCATGTAAATCTGAACGACATTAGTTATTCTCTCGATTTTTTTCTGGATTTTTCTTTCTTTGAATAGCGATACTGGTTACCAGTTCTCTATATAAATCTAAGCACATCCTTTCACAATTCATATATCGTAGCGCTCATATTTTCAGCAAAGGATACGTTATATGATAATGGAGTTTCTTAGATGTCTGTACCCGCATCATCAATTATCACGAATCATAAAAATCTTCAATATTATTTTTTGGGCCTATTTTGAGTCATCTGTGAAAGGAAAATCTCCAGAGATCAGAGGAGAGTGGATCCTTTAATCCACACCGACTCAAAAGATAAGAGAGAGAAAGAGAGGGTGCATTGAAGGTAATCATCCTAAAATGAGCTGACATTCAAAACCAGCCGGAATTAACTGCTGTGAGAGATGACTGCCCGAGGTCATCCACACTGAATGCACTCATTCAACGTCGATGACCAGAAGACCTATCGCAAGAGGGAAGCGCTTTCTGATTCGCTGGATTTGTGCCTTTCCCCTTTTTCTCTTCCAATTCAATGCTTTTGCTGACTTCAAACCTCTCTCTCGTCATTACTTTCTTTCTTCATTCTTCTCTTCCATTCGTAAACTTAGACCATCGAATCTCCCTAAGGCACATGCTTATACTCAAGGTTATTTTAGCATTAGGGAATAAATCTTTTCATAGAACTTCAGTCAATAAACCATTCATAGTTCAGCCCATCTTCATTCCTTCTTTTCCCTTCGTCAACCGTAGCTTGTAGTTCCGCTGGTATCTATTTGGATAAACCCCCAGAGTATGATTAATAGATATATTTCTGGCTCTCTCGTTGAGAATAATTTAATTTTAAATACCTTTTAGTGATTACTATGTTTTAAATGGTTATGTACAAGTTTTAAACTGTGATCAAGACGTATGCCCATGTCAAACGATAAAGATAATACTTTGAAGTAGCAATAAAACAGAACTAAGTGGAATCGAGGTGATTGTTCCGAATAAGAATATGAAGAAGGAGACTAAAGAATGAATGAAAGGATAAATTGATATTGTGAAAGAATATTCATATCCTGAATTTTGAATGTAAATACACAAGGCCATTAATATGTTTTTCTCGGAAAGGCATTATTATGATTAATATGTACACATTAGTTGTCGTTACCATTAGTCCTTTTGTTTTGCTTCAAAAGTAATATTAGCTTATTTTTGCAAAAGAGGGCGATATTTTATTCACAATTGTCGGTTACTACGTACTTTCTGTGAGAAATCATGTTTTTCTTTTAAGTTCTATCCAACACTCATTTCTGAGGTTGTTTTACTTCAAAACAAGATTTTAACTGTATTACAGTACTGCCAAATTCCATTTGCTAATTTGGCTTCGGACCTATATCTCTGCAGATTGTTTATTTTCATCCAGCACCGTAAGCAAGTCAACTCAATCTTTATGCTATTATCTTCTTTTATAATAAAATTTTATCAGTCTAGGCAGCCTATAGTTTATTTTTCTAGCCTATGTAAGGCGCATTTTTGACTGACTGATGTGACAGATACTTAAGTTGTTACATATAATACTGATATTTTATCGAAAACAACTATTATTGATCAATATTTCCTTATAACTTATAAAACCTACATCATATTATTTATTGCCATAATTCAATCTACCAATTGAATCTTCCGTATCTACTGTCCTTAATGAAATCGTAAATAATCTAATGTAATATCTAGTAAAGATTTGGCGAACCCAATTTCTCTACTATATCACAGGAAGCACGTAACAAGGCTTTTTCGATTCTTCCAATAATGTCTGAGAACCTTGGTTTCTTTTGAAAAACGTCGACGTATCAATGTAGAAGATGGACCAAATGAAATTTCGGAGACACAAATTTAGTTACATATCAGGTAATGCGAGGAAAAATTGTAGGGTCTTTCATTCTGTTTTGAAGAAAAGTCATTTATCTATATCTCCCGTCTTGACTCCCACTCCTTCCCCCTCCTCTAACCCCGACCACCATCGCCGCTCATCGTTCTTCATTAAACTGGCGAAAGTCCCCTAGACGTTTTCGAGGGCCTCGAGGAATTAGCGGAGGGGAATGGGAAGCTAAGGGAGAATGGAAAGGAATTTGAGTGGGCAAGAGAGCGGTGAAAGCGCCCTTTCACGAGCACTAATGAAAGGAAAAAATGCATTTTTCGGGGCTGGTTTCATGGCTGGAGTACTATTTCTGAGTTAATTAGCACTTTTCTGCAGAGAAGAAAGCTACGCGGAAATGTTTCTTTTTCGTGCTTAGTAAGAGACCAGACCCTCGCGTTCCCGAAAAATGTTCGTCCAAGTTTTTATCTCGACATGGTTTTGCGTTTTTGTTTTTTACCACAAAAATGCTCATACTTTTACTGCGATATATGGACATTTTTATTCTGCAATACATAGACTTTATCATCTAATAATTTACCAAAGATCACAGCCATGTTTATTTTTCTGATGTATACGCTTTTATAAATAGAATTCTTCTAATGTCTTTTGATTCAGAACGGAAGAATTATATCTCATTAACTTTGCGTCATTCCTCTTCAAGGTTGTAAAACTATGAATGCAATTTTGATGTGAGTTATGCTGAATAATGGAATTTATTTATCTTTAATCTCTTTATATTGATTTCTAATAAAATGTTAATCATCGGGCCATTGTGCTACACCTACGTTGACGTTTTCCTCTCATAGCATTTTGGCATAGAGAAGAAGGCACAGACAAAGTACTCCTCATCTTGACTTGTAAACTTCATTCCCTCTCCTGGAATTCACATAGCTATTTGTGGTTCGCGATACAAACCGACTCCTATGCTGAATACTTTACTGACAAACAATCCTTTTACAATTTACAGTTCAGACTGATCGGGAAGTAACCATCATAAACCAAAAAAAATAATTTAGGTATTGTAAAGCTGATACTTTACTACAGGGTGCTTAATGGCATCCTGCTTTGGCAGATCTCATTGTTTTCATCTCATATAATATTTAATCCATAGGTTTGTTACTTATTTATTATTCAGATTAATAAAGAATAGAACATCACGATTAGAATACATATGTAGAAATACATATTTTCTACATTTTACCCCAGAATTCCTTTTAATTTCGATAAAATAACTTCCATATATTTCCATTAATTTTGATAATATAACCCCAAAAATAAAGCGCACATTTGATGTGAAATCAAGGAAAATCTAAAATATCTTGGTGAGCATACGACCCACCTAATTATAGAGACAACCACTGGCTGGAATGATCCCGGATGATTCAGGAAAATAAAATATAATCCGAGTTTTAATTTAGCACGATGTGGCTCTTTAATCGTTTGCTCTGCTCAAAAATTTGCTTGCGTATCGCTTTCAGATTATAATTGCGGAAACGATTCCAGAGGTGTGTACATAAAGAAAGGCTTCCGCAATATTGCTTTCCCTTACTTGGAGGCTTTCGAGGGGTCTAACCCTAGGGAGCTCCTTGTTTATCAAACAATATTGGATCATCAGCTTCCATGTTAAGAGCAGCGCACTCAATCCAGATATGCGTTTTAGAATAAAGTCTACGGAGGTCAACATCCATTTCCGTCATGTTTTAGCGATAAAGTCTACCCTCATCACTTTTCGTGCCGAGTTGCATACTCGAGGAAGCAAATTTCTAATTCCAGCAGCGGTAGTTTCAGTCAAATCAGTAATTAAAGATTTAGGACTCTACTTTAGAATATTTGGTAGTTCACATGACTTTTTCTTCCGATAAATTTTAAGCGACATTTATTTTCTTTGTAAAATATTTAATCATTCTTGTTTTCTATTTTATATATTAGCTGCCCTTAGACAAACTGACGTCAATAAAGTTAGCTATTGAGCATGAAAAAGTATAACTTGTCGTAAATCATTCACGACAGCACAAATAATTTAACAACAGACAAAAGTAAAGGTGAGAATAGAAGTACTAATTCTCGTGCCCTCGTAAAATTAAAACAAAAAATCATAGTTAATTTTTGCCACGCTTCCTCAGAATTTCCTCCATCTCCAAACTTCTAGCTTACTAATGTATAATTTAATGCATTTCAAGAATATAATATAATTTCCAATTCTTTGATTTTTTACTTCATTACTTCTTATTTATGAATAATCAATTATATATTTGAATGGATTAAACGAAGGAAGGAAGCAAGCCATCATGTGTAATAGTACATTTATATACAAATTAATCGTTTAATTGACCCTTATTATCTGTCGAATGTACTGTAAAACATTGAAAGCCAAAGGAATGAATATGGAGGTTTGTGGTTTTTGTACAATTTTCCAGTCTCTTCAAATTTAACTGTAATATTTCAAAGTGGCATTTTTCAGTTCTTGAATTCCAGAATAACGAGGTATTTACTGCGATCAAATTTTCATTTCCTAATCCTTCTCATTGGAAAAATCACTCTTACAATCTTCGCTTATCCTTCACTCAATTCCACCTTTTAAAATCTTCTAACATCCGAATGCTGATAGACGGTAAATCACGATTCGGGTGATCCCATAACAATAGTGGCAATCTTGCACGCTGATGTGTCCATGTAGTTAACTCATCCCTCAGGAAAGCGGTGTTGATTCAACAGATAGAGGGTGAGAGGGATATTGCGCCCCGGAGGGGAAAACGTGGGTGGAGTGCAGGGGGAGTATCGGTAAGGTGGCCACCAAAACCATTTTAAAAGCTCCCCACACTGCCAACATTGTATCGAGGCGGGGTTTAGAGAAGTGTGTTTGAAGTAGCCGACGAAAGGGATATTTGAAAGCGTCGAAGAGAAGAGGAAAACCGAAATTGGGTTGTGGATTTGTCGAGTGGGTGACGTCATAGACTAATAAGCGAAATCGAAAATCACGGCATCACGTGATCTATTTTAAAGGAATACCTTCTCAAATTGACAGAGTTATTTAGTCGACCCCACAAGAGAGGGGGCGGCTGCCTTTAAATTTCGTAGATGATAATCAAGTTCAAAAGTATGGAGATTCCATGATTTTTTATATTAGCTTTAATGCAAAGGAATGCAATTTTGAGAAGTCGTAATATACATGGCTGAATCTTATTCAAGCGTGATGAAAATATAGTTTCTGTGAATAAATTGTTAGTATAACAATAAGAGTTAAATTTCTTATTTAATTAATCCTTTCATCTCCTTGGAAGAATAGTAAGTTCTTTATTCTTCCCGAGATATTCTTCATCGCGGCTCAAAGTGATAAATACGGCGTCAGATAATGAATAATATTGTTGTCAATAATTCATTCTTTGAATTTTCTGCCACCAAGCTAACGATAGGAGAAAAATGCGTGATATTCAGGTAAATTATTTCAGTTGATTCTTTAAATAGAAGTGCAGAAACTTGGAACCAATTGGACGCTTGAGTGATAAAAATACGAAATTCCAAACCTATAGATAAGTTAGATGGAGGTTATTTGTGATAATTGATTAGAACAAATTTTTAACTATTTATTAAATTAATTATGTGTAGGAATAAAATATTTTAACCTACGTTCTTATTGTGTAAATTTCTATACTTAATCACGTGAGGCAAAATTTAGGTATAGCCTGTTTGCAGCAATATTACTAATTTGACGAAATAAAACGATTTTATTCAACAGTGAATAATTCGCAATGTGTCCTACCTAAAAGAATTATCCGTAGACATCTTGATTTCGGCTGTATATTTCTAAAGATATGAATTAAAGTGTTATGTCTGAGTAAATTACCTGAAGATCCAGAAAAGGCTTTACATGGAGAGAACAGCAATAGAATTCGTTATATCTCCTCTCTTAGGAATTGTTAACACGAGCATTCAATGAAGTCTCGTAAGATGACTTATAAGCAATTTCTTCTTTTATTTCCGCAAAAATTCAGTTCTCAAAGATCCATTCACAGATACGCCATTTGGATTCATCTGTGAATAGATTATTTTTTATGGTTTCTCCCCTCTCGCTTCTCTTAATAACGGCAAAAAATAAACTCTGCCCCGCCATTGTCCTCTGGAAGGGAAAGTTAATTGCTAATCTGTCTCAGTTTCCTTTGTAAGTCTTCCTAAAAGTTGGTATTCCTCGTCGGATCTTTCTTAGATTCGGAGGTTCAGTCATCGACCTCCGCCATCTATTGGGCTGTTCGGGAACCGTCTTGAGAGGGGGTGAGGGATTCATTGTTTGGGAGGAGAGAGGAGAATGGGTAAGGAACAACCGAGTAGAAGTGGATTCGATTAGGCGATAACTCCATTTCGGTGCGTCCTTATATACTCCTCCTCCCTCTGACGGACACTCATACTCCACTCATTCCTCCAATTTTCTCCCTTTCAGAAAGTCTTTCTGCTCCTTGGACGAATTAATACTCCGTGCAATCGTCTATTATCCCTCAGGGTTGCTTTCCATTAAATGGAATCGAACTGATTGGATTGAGGACAGTTTCGGTTTCGTTTTCATGAGAAGAGGATGGATATAACTCAAAAAAGAATAAGTGGTCAATACATGATTAGCTGGTTGGAAAGAACGCCTGGAGTGGGAGGGATTCCTATCGTAGAAGTATATCCATTGAAAGAAAACATTGCTACAGAGGCATCATAAATCCTTTGAGTTTATAATAGACCATGGAAATATACCATCAAAAATATTTTATAATGATTTAAGTCTTCTAGCTGTCCTGATGATGTTTTTTTTCTACTTCATTTATATGGCTTCTATACTTCTTCAAGACTTATGAAATGATCTGTATCTAGAGATTAAAGATAATTATCTAATTTTCATATGAGAACCTAAAGCTTACATTTAGTTGAATTCCTCAGTATGAAATTATATGAGATTGAGCATATTTATCATTTATATAAAATAGTTCACCATCGAACTTCTCTATGAAAGCACAAATTGATTTGTTAAGCGAGCTAAAATAGATTATTTTCCATTTTTCCACATGATGTCACCAGCAGGATCAGGAAACGAATAATTAAAATAAAGGTATTTATTTAGGAATGAGAAAAAGGCTGTATTGAATTCTCGAAAGACCGCATGCGGCCTGAAGACTAAATTCCTCACCTCTGATTTAGTCGAACCTACCTTGGCTACGGGACATCAGGGTTCGACTCCCTGTCACATCCAATTTTTTCACTTTTGTTAATAAATCAAGCTATGAGAAGAATTCCGGAATCTCAACGTTTCTGAAATTTCTCACGAATCCATAAAGTTCGGTCGACAACCGACGTCTCCATTAGTAGCGGCGGTACTTTCAAGAAACCTTACCTCCTTGCGTCGCAGAACCGAACAGAGTTCTTCAATAAATCGCCCCAACGGCAGAACTATCACGTTCGCCCTCATATTCCATTCCTCTTCTTTCTTCCATATACGTATTCGTGCGATTCCATCCAACCACTCACTTCCATCTCTCTCCCATTCCCCCAGTTTTCAAGGAAATTCATATCGCTTTCGATTGCTTCCGCTTCGCCGGAGAGGCTAGAGTGAGATCCCGGAGAAGGATAGAGGGGGGTATGGGGCTTTTTATGTGGAAAAGGGGCGTGTTGGGGGAGGGGGTCTGAAAGGGGGTATAGATATTGTGAGGGGTGATACGCAGTGGGTAAGGGACGGAATAAATGAGTGAGGAATGGGGAGGGGGAGGAAATTAACTCTTATGGGGAGAATCTTTCAGAAGTGCAGCATCCATATCCATCTCGTTACGGTGGGTGAGGAGTGGGGTGATTTTTTTGGGTTGAAGAAGGCCGATGGATCGGAGATAGTGGAGATGTGTAATGGAAAAGGACAGAGGAATGGAATGGGGTGGATATGGAAGAGGTGGTAAAAGACACTGAGAAGTAGGACTTGTTCCATGGGTGTCAGTGAAGATTTTGCCCCTTCAATAAGTCAATGTTCGTTTTTTTTACCAGATTAATTTAATTTAGTGGTAGTAAATCTACGTTTAACCCGTTCTTTTGAATAAAAATTATCCCCTTTCTTATACAACTATAGCCTGTCTATGGATGAAGGGAAGGTTGATGACTTTGCTCGTAGCTGGGCGGATGGAAAACCCCAGAAGAAACAGATATGAAGAATATCGACAAGACCCACCCACTTACCGGGAAGGTTTTCCAACTACTTAACTACCATACCGACTCACAATCAGTTCCTCTTTCTTCTTTGCTCTAAATTCCTTCGCTCACGAAGTATCCCACTAACAATGTGGAATGGTGTCGGAATGGTAATTCGGTAGTAGTAACAATTGTTAGAACCTGCCCGAAAGTAGGGGACCCGAGTTTGAGTCCTATTCATGTCGATACTTTTTCGTATTTCTTTCTCCTTAGATACCAATAAGTTTGGAGAAGTACTGGAAGTTTGGAACAAGGCTTATTAGGAACGAAGGAATATTATGTAGTTTTCCCTTGCTATTCTAATTGATCCAGAATCCTAGGATTGGGAAATGTTCACGCAAGTGCAGCATAATGAATGACACTTCCCATTACGCTCGATAGGAAGAGACAGAAATGAATGCTAATATAATGCAAGCATCACATACATAAATATATATATATATATTAGAAGATTTCACAAAATCACAGCCATGAGAAATACTTACAAGGTAATCTTGATCGGAAGGAATATACTAGGCTTTGATTCTATGGCTAACATTTGTAAACACTTTATTTTAGCACTTTTGAACTTTTAGCCGTTGCTCAGAAAAAAGCGTTTAAAAATTGCGTCAAAATGCATCAATTTTCGTAAATAAAATCTAACACATCGGCTACATATCACACCAAATTTTTCTTTGACACCTCATATAATAATACTAAATGACCCTAGCTTTATTGTAGGGTCACATTATTGTCATTGTCTGTACATCAGTCTTCAGTTTTTTGTGGCTTTCTACCAACAAAATAAACTAGAAGTAGCAGATTTTTCTTTTGGGTGATCAGGTGATATTAAAATCACCAAGGAAATTTTGAGTGGATTCTGGAAATCTACAAATCAGATCACTATGGATGAAATCAACACAAACTAGATATAAGATAAGATGAGGAGAGAGAGGGAAAAAAATTAATGAGACGAATCTTTAGAATAACAAATAGAAGCAAATAAATATAGAGGAAAGAAAAAGGAAAAAGTACGTACTTTTCGTTTCCATTTTGTTCCGTGATGAATTTCCACAATGTCTCTCCTGATACTGTTAATTTTAATGAATATAAAATTTGGTACTGAAAACAAAATGCTCTACCGAATATCCCCATTTAAAAGTAAATCAGAGACGAAGCGTTTGTTAGATTGGCTCTCGAGCGAGGGATTGGTAAAGTTGGTCTCTCAGAGTAGATGTCGCTAAACATCCATTTCCCTGGTCGATCGAGTGGTCCCTCTTCACGGCAGTCGCAAATCGAATCACTCCACGGGATCCTGGACGTTAAAGAGGCATCTCGCACATGGAGAGAGTTTGAATCCGTCAGAAGGGTTGTTTGTTATGGGTATGGATATTTAGGGGAGCTTTGACACTACGAAGTCGGAGAGGAAATTCAATTTCTCGGTGCGGAAGAGAGTAATATGGCTCTAACCCTCCTCTCTGAGAGGAATGTATCCGTGTCATCCGTTGTAGTCGACGGAAATGATAAAAAAACGTTACTTGCTAAATTGTGGATGTCTTCACTCGTCTGTTGTATCTCTGTCGATAGTGATCGCTATTTCGCATTGATGCTTGATACGTCATTTCCGTGTTTACGTTTCCTGACAAGTGAAGATACTTTATGTCCCGACACATACCACTGAAAGTTGATCCTGCTTTCCTGTTAAAAGCGTCGGCAGAATGATTAGTAGCCGCTATTCTAGGAGTAAAACTATAGCTAGTAGTGCAACTTCGTCAAGTACCTACCCAAAAAAATACGGCTAATAGTATGAAAACATTCATTTTCGATTTTAAGCATTGGAACAAATCGATAATTTGCCCTTTTAAATTTCAGGACAATCGAAATTGTTCCAATTCTTATGATTCCTCAGATAACATTTTAATTTGAATTGTCATTCTCATACAAATAAATTTATGAGCAAAATTTTAAAAACGTAGGGAAAACCTAATCTTTTGATGACAGTCGAAGGAAAAAATCCAATTTATTGGATAAATAGTTTCTAAAATTTTTTGTCACAATTACTAGTTACAATTAACCTTCAACAAACGGATGGAAATTTCTAACCTAATTCCAAGAGTTTGGGGATTTGATTTATTTTAAAGTACTTTAATTTTCGGCCTATGCTTCCTAACATTTTTTCTGAACAGTTAAGGATATCCCTTGCGATACATAGCGTCCCATACATTTTAATTGAAAGGTTGGAGGAAAACGAAATCAGTCTTTCAATCCTGAGTTTAAGTAATAATGGTAAAGGTGAATTGTCTAATGAAAAACATGCATTATATCAATGACTTTTTGCATGTCTTTTGCTCTATGATTCCAAACGTGTACTTTCCGAAATTCCTCAACTGTATGATTTTTGCGTTTTGTTCATAAGATATCACCGGAATCCAATTAATTTTTCTAAAAAATATGATTCATAAAAATATTATTGAATATTGACTAACCCCGCGGTGTAGTCTTAATTTTTCATAATCAGATTGAGAATTAATAATATTTAGAGTGATGAATCATATCACACATTGCTCATTTCATCAGCCAGTTACCATCACCTGTCTATAAGTATTTATCTGTGAAATGGCAATAGATAAAAATGCTATACTTTTGATTGTACGAACCTTCAAGGATATCTAGAACAACCAGCAATACTAATAAAATATTTTTCCTCAGTGTAATTTATTTCTCGTTGTGAAATCAGCTTTATATTAGAAAGGACGAAATTAAACGCTAGGACACGAATTCATAAATTCGCATATTTTTAACTCCCAAATTTCGAGCACCGATACACGATCACGGTTAGACACGGTCTTGATAAAAGGATAGCAGAAACTTGAAATTATCTGCGAAGTTAAGTCTCGGTTAGGAAGAAGGAAAAAGTCAGGAGGAAAGGAGGCGAGAGTTGATGGATTACTTTCAATTGCATCTCCTTTCCTTAATGCCTTTTCCGCCCCTAAATGGACTCCTCCGACTGACTCCTCACCCTTAACTTCCCTTTACCACCTGAATGAGACCCATTCATGCGCGAATGATAGGGGAACCACGCGAGCGCTGTATCCCAGATGGATGCGAAGAGAGAAGGAGGGTATTTTTTGAAAGGGAAAGGATAAGAAGATAGGCGGGAAGGGGTGAGGTCATCTCCTGGAGAGGGAGAAGGATTCCCGCGGGAAATCAGGGAGAAGAGGATATTCCTGAAAAGGTCGCGCCTTCTTCCCCCTACGTCCTCTCCCACTCCTTTTTCCGTCCCCCTCAAATTCGACGACCCCATACGGAGATGTTACGAGGGAAACCTCACGTGGCGACGTGGGGATTCGCTTCTTTTTATTTAACCCTGAAAAGAGTCTGTTATCGCGGGGAAGAGATTTGGTGGGAAAACGGCGGGAGAACAGCTGTTCTCCGGTGGGTAAAAACAGTGGGGTGACGTTGAGAGTGAATTATCTGGGATATCATCTCAGTATGTATCCTCGTAATTTTTGGTTGAGTTGATTTAGGTTGGGAGTTAGATTATTGTCGCCTAAAATGATTCTCATCTTTTCGCTATCAAGAAACACTTTTCGTCTAATTTTCAGAAAAGGGGGATGATTTTTCAGAAAGGCACTATGCTTCTGAATCGTGAATTGTATTACTGATTATGTGCGGCATTTTGGATGGTTAAAACTGCTATATATTTTGGAAAAAGTAATACACCGTATTGTGGATTGTAACATGGAGAAAATTTAGAACTGTCGCTCGAGTATCGTCAAAAAGCAGCATGGTCAGGACTATGTGAATAAATTAGGGACACAGTAAGAAATTCTTTATCAAAGGAAATCTAGTGAGTTAATATCTGACTTTGTCCATAATGGAAGAATTATGAAAAATTTACACCATCGAGTATCTTTTTTATCAGTCATATTTGATGTTTCTCATTGATTATTATTGCAATTTATTGCAGTTAAGCTCTGTCCATCTTAGTCGCTCGACGTTAAATATTTTAGAATCAATTTATTTGCATATATTTTCTTTCTGAATAAGTAATTATTTTGTCCATGTACTGATTCATTGAAATTCTTTTCTTTCTTTTCAGGTGGGTAGTGCTTCCTCCTATTGAGAATATATCCTCGGGCTCTTGTAAGTACTTCTACCAGAAAGACATATATTAGCGATGATCATATCTTCGATTTCGTACAGTGTTGTCATAAAATAAACTGAATATCTTTATTGAACCGTAACTGTGATTTTAGCACTCTTAACTTTTGAAGGCTGTTTTTTAAGAAAACAAGTTAATATTCAGAAATGAATGAAAGAAATGTCAAAATATAATAATGGGTTAGTACTAATTTCGTTCCTGAGGTTTTATATCCTCTATCTATCTGACCACATATCTCAAAACATTTAAAATTCTCAAATTTTAGTCAATCTGCTTTTTCAAAGTTCTCAACTTTGTATATCATTTATTCATTTGCAATACATTGATAAAATTTTCTACAAAACATTAAGCACAGGATAATCCAAATTCATGTACTGTGTCATATTTATTAAAATACATGGTATAATATTTATTAAAAGATAAGCCTTTCCGGTCATAGCTATATTCACTTTGATAGAGTGAATAAAATATAATCCGGTATTTTTTTCTACTTGAATCCAGAATGGTTATTAAATACACAATCTCCTGCTTAATGTTTGAATGTTTCTTAAAGAATAACAAAAATTTTATTTCAAAAATCCGTGAAACGTTTTGGTAGTGTCTCAAGCCAATTGAGTACTAACACCTCCACGCCTTCGTCGCCGTTAAATGGATGACTATTTTGATGATTTATACGCGCAAAAGTCATATCTACTAAAATTAGAGAATATAGGAGAGGTGCTACAACTGTGTTGAAGGAATTTCATTCGATTATTGCCTTGAAGTGCAGCGGTATTTGCGTTGAAAATGAATTCCTTCGTGGATCGGCATTTCCGTTCGATATTGTGCTGTTTCCATTTATATACGTAATTTACTTCGGAAAGAGGAAACAGAAGCTGCTGGAATTAATCAAATAGTATTTTTGCAAGTAATTTATATAAAATATACCTTGAGATCCTCTTCAAACTGCTCTTGATCTTTCTGAGTCCAAGAACAAGGGTCCAAGAGTCCGTCCGTCACGCTGGTCCATGGCTGTCACTCATGACTTTCATTTTCCCACAGTTTTGTAGCCATTCTACAAATGTCTACTCCAATTATAGACTCGGGTCTTAGAGAGCGTCTTTTTACCACGCCGTAATTTGATTCTTTCGATTATTCCTACAATGATAACGTACCATGATGATACACCGCATAACTGATAGGTGAGCCTGCTACAGAATTTTTCTACCAACAATGAAAGCTCTCATATATAGCTAGACAATAGGTGATCCTACCCCTAATACCCATACCAATAAAATCACAAGCTCATATGACAATCGCTCCTCAACGCAAAAAGCAATTTAAAAATTGCCACTAACATTAGGTTCACCAATTCAAGCCATAGATACTGCTCACTAGGTATATTTTGGCTTTAACTTTCCCCCGTTCGTCTATGCTATTCTTTCTTAATGTTTGTGCATCTCCCTCTTCTTCTCTTTCCAATCCTTCTCTGGACCCTTCACATCCGCCTTTGCCTTCTTCCGGTGAGGGAGACACGAAAAGAGAACAAAAATCCTCTCCCACGCAGCAGAATCTGAAAGAGTTTTATTTCAACGACCGTCTCCGTTATTTGTTAGGGCATCGGATATTCATCTCCGTTGAAAGAGGAACTATGGAAACAGGAAAAGGGAATAGACGTGGGGGCATAAGTGCAGATAAAGATTTTGAAGAGAATGAGAAATAAGAAATGAATTGGGTGGAGGAGACGGTGGAAACTCGAATGCTAGAATACGTGGGTGTGATGAGAAGATATTTACCGCTAATTGGATAGAGATATAGATGAAACCGTTATAGGAGAGATTAGGCCCATGTATATGGGCCCATAATAGGCCCTCTTCCACTAATCCACGGATGTCAATATAACATTTATAGAAATTAGTGGAAAACCAGAGAGCGTGGCTAATGCTTTATTTAGAAATGGGAATGAAGAGATGGGTTAATGATGAGTAAAATGATAACTCTTATCGGAAAGATCGATGGAGAAGAACGATGGAAAGGGGAATTAAGAGATAAATATAAAATCTTGATAAATATAGAATCGTAGGTAAAAAGTGATACGTTTATTAATGGCAATAAAACTGCCTACGTTTCATGTGCCTTTTATTCACATGGTGTGATGCACTTGGATTTTCATATTTAAAATAGTTTTCTTCAAGAGGTTTAGATGAGAACATAAAATCAAAAGAAATATATAAAATAGAAATAAAAGAAAGTCAGACTATGGTATATTTTTATAAATTAATTAATTAATTCATAGATCAGTTTTCTCTTAATCCATTACTATCCACATTATTACCTCATCGTTCTTCACGCTCTTATTAGTGAATACGTTTAACGAATAAAGAGAAGAGAGAAGCTATATCTCTTAAATCTGAAGATAAGGTTTCTATTATAGTACAAGGAAGATCAGATATATAGATGACCAGTTGACTCAATTTTCCAATTTCTCCGATAACGGTACGCGAAAGTAATCGATTAGGAAAGTAGAGTCATGGTGCATACACGTGTCAAAAGGCAGTTTTCAGGGTACATATGTTGATGTCGTTGTAAATGTAAATGAACATGGAGGAATATATTAAAAATTAAATTATTACATGAAAAGATAGAAGAAGATATTTGATTATTGGATATATAACGATAAGGGATTTTGCTTATGTAAAATAAGAACAAGTGTATGATTCCGCTTTAACTAAATGTATGCATGTCACCTCAGGTTTTCTTCTCACCGAGAATCTGTGAATTAAAGACTAGAAAATTATGCAATTTCTTATAGAGTCTGCAAATAGAATCTGTAGAATGAATAAAATTTTATATTTCCTTGCTTATGAGGTAAATGATTCCACTTATGAAAAAGCCCACATTATGAAATGAATAGAAAAAACTCTCATAAAATATCAGTAGAGAAATATTTTAATTGTGTTTAAACGAGCATATTTGTTGTGACGGAGGGCGTGAAATAATGATACAATAGCGAGGATGGAAGAAGTGAGAAAATACGCAGCTGGGGTATGAGAGTGAGGGAAATGATAGGAAAGCTGTGCCTTAGCGTGTATTGAGAAACAGGTTCTGCCGTTATTTTTTGTATTTGATTCCATAGCAACGCAAAGCATATACCCCAGGTTACCCCTGTCAGGAAAGGACCCTCTGGGTAGGAATGATCTTCACTGTATGAGGTTAACGGGAGACGGAAGTCAGCTAGAGGAAGTCGTTAAGGGAGGGGGAAAAGAGGGTTGAAAATTGCCCCGGAGACATTTCATACTCATTTAAACATCTTGAACCTCTTGCTTTGTAAAATATCCCTTTATTTACACCTCTTTCTCAGTTTTGAAAGATTTTGAATTTGATTTTGATAAATTAACTCTGGTTACTTTCGTTTTCTCTTACGTGGAGGAATCTGACTTGAACCGCATATAAATTTTCTCTGAATATGATATCAGTTGGCGTCATCTATCATCCCTTTCTCAGCATCGTCCAATCAGCTGTTTAGTGCAATTTTGTAAACAAATATTTCGAAAGCAAAAGTTTGAGTATATGAGCGAAATTGTAATATATCAAGTTGATTACTCCAATGCAGTCATTTCCTTCTATTAATTTCTTTTATAATAAAATATTTAAGATGTAAAATGCGAATTCTCAATCTAAATAATGCCCTAACGATGATTTTCTTAATCTAACGTTAATTTAATGTAAAATAAAAAGGATATTTTAGTTTCCGATTGATCCCAATTCTGATTGTTTGCTCTTCTACATAATATGATTAGAGAATTAATTGTTGCTGAATCAACCTTTATAGACTGCCATTCTTAATTATCAGCGGACATTTTCAGCAACTATATTCTTGATGCGTTTTTGATGCATTCTTCATCTCTTGATGTACATTTTTTTACATCTCCGCCCATTAAAGTCACCCTTTTCGCCTCGGTTTTCTTCCCACGGCCTTTTTTCTTTGACGCCTCGTTAGGCACAATGGCCTCAGGCGACTAGGAAATCCCCCTCACATGCATCCTTCTTAATTTTCACGATCGAAAGGCAACCGCTCCTAACATTTTATAATCACCAGATTACAAAACTGAGTTTTGTTTCTTTGAATTCTTGTCGATTTGAAACTACTTAAATATCCTAACTTCCGTTGTTTCACTTTATCATCCACATAATATTATTAATGAATCGTTACAAATTGACTCATAATCCGATGGCAATATTATTTTAAAACGTACATAACACTGCAGTAACACAGCAGCATAGCATTAATACCTATAGATATCTTCTAGCTACAAAAAACAATATTCTCACAGGGCTGCCTGACATATCGTTTATCGTGGAATAGTTTTCATATGTCGTGTTAATGCTGGGTTATATTCTTAACTAGTGAGGAAAATACATTGTTTTAGTTTTGATTTTTGGTCAAAAAATGAAGAAATTCGATAATTAATTATAACGTTACCTTATATGTTAGTTTTTCAGGATCATAAAGGAACTATTTCTTCAAGCATTAGATCCTTGCCTTAACAAGAAAAGACTCCAATCGTTCAAATGCACTACTTGTTAACCTCCTCAGTTTTGAATTGAAACCGGATTCTATATCTAGCAGAGGGACAGAAAAATTTTTATTCGAGTAGAGTAAACCTTGATGAAATTCAACGTGCATTACTTGGCAATGCATAACAGATTTTCAAACGTTTTAAGAAAACATTTACCGAAAGAACTTGTTTAATCATGCTATTGACGTACGTGTCAAATCTCTCGTATCCCTCTACCTCCTCCCGTATTCAAATCACTTTTAATCGCTTGTTACTTCGTTCTTTGACGCAGCTTCTGTTACGCTTCCTAACGAACCAAATCGCATGGGATAGAAGCTAGGAAGCGCGTGCTCCCCGAAAATCGGATGAAGGAATAATAATGAGGGCGGTATTCAAACCATCCCGCCGTCCATAGCTCGGGGCGCTGAGAGAGGAAAAACTAAATTCGTACCTCCCCTTTTGGTCGTATGAAACCATTCACCCCAGCGATACACCATTTGGAAACTTGGAAATCTTTTAGCTCCAATTACCCGGATGACGTCCCGTTAACAAGTGCTCCTCTACGTCACTCCTCTCCTGCCATTAAGGCCCTCGGGCTAGTTCCGCGGCTCCCCTGGAGACATCCATCAACCGGGGATGGTACCAAGTATAAAGCTGGTCCGCAAAACCCATGACGGACTGTCATCGCCCGATTGACGGGAAGAAAGTTGATATCGTTTCCCCCTTTGGCTTCGCTGGGGGATTTTTCCTGCGTAAGGGTTTTACTCCACGTGGAACAGTAGAGAGAGAGTTTAGGTGCCCACGGCAGAGTTTGATCTCTTCCTTTTTGAAGGTTCATCGAGATATAATAAGAGATTATGAAAGAGGGAAGGGCTTGAATGAAGAAGTAGAATGGGAGTCTTTTCGGACATTCTAAAGTTGTTAGGTGGGTAGGCGTTGCTGAGCAACCGGGAGGAATTACGATAAGGGAGTTTTTGCTGCTTGATTTGCGGAAAAAGGCAGAAAGGAACGTTTGGAGGTCGTTATCAATTAGATTTCAGAAATTTCGCATTATATCATCAAAAATAAACACCAAAACTCAACTCTGAAATGAAATATGGAGACCTCACCATCCTTATTGCATTATGATCGTCTTAGATAACTTAGTTCCACAAAAATGTCTCTTCACTTAATGACTCCTCCCACCTCATGAATGAAATATTACATGCAATCGACATCCATGTTTAAAGGTTCATGAAAATTCAAGCTTCATGCCAATCAAATTAAATGATATGGTGATGTAAAACATTGAAACTTTTCTATGGCGTTACGGCTGCGTTTCGGATGGAACTTCTTTGACAATATTTAATAATAAATGTCAGAAAATTTGATTGAGAAGGTATGTATTCAAAAAGAACCGCACAGTCCGGAGCGGTTATTGCTAATAATAATAGTGATAATTAAAATAATACAATGTATACCAAAAGCACATCCAGAAGTTGGACGTCTAAAATTGGCTGAATGTTCAAATCTAGTTGCGGCCTAACCTAGTATATTTTGGAAAAGCCAATACATCAATAGCTCGGAATAAAATATGGATTATTTCTTGAAGATGTAGAGCCTCATTAGTATGTAAACCTGTTCCTGTGGTAGAGAAAAATACATATCTAGGATAGCATGAGTTAGGGTTATTCTCTCTCCGCGTTAACTGAACCTAACACAGACCATGTGCAGGTGAATTTTTACCGATGAAAAAGATAAAAATGAAAGACATTGATTATAATAATAACTGTATGCATAAGGTTAAAGAATCCATACAAGATATGATTTTTGAGCTGTTATTGTGAGTATTCCAGAGGAAATTAGGTAATGATTGATAGATACTAAATAATAATTGTTTTATTTAATCCCTAGGGTCCATTAATTGGAGTCCAATTCATTTCTTAATTGAGCTTTAATTATAAAAACTCTTAATTACCCAAGCCTAACAAAAATATCGATATCTAATTTTCAGAGAACTTAGCTGAGCTGATGCCATTGTAAGTCACTCTAAGTAATTTCACGGATTCCTTAATAACCTAAAGAAGCGTATAGCAACGACAGTAGTTGACGAAGCCAATTCTGCATCCTTAGGTACTGAAATCGAACTTCATCCAGTTGAGATTAACCTTTTCCGTAGATATTTTGCTGCCGACTCCATAAATCAATCATCGGTTTCCCGCCCCCGTCCGTCTGTCATCCCACTCCTTTTTCTTTCTCTGCGATGAGCATTATCGAAGCAACGCAGTTTCTACGCGTCACTCGGGCGGAAGGTTCAAAAAAATCGTTTCTTTCTTCCTCAGCTGACCTTTTATATCCTCCCCCTAAGTTGGAGTGCAAACAAAAGAAAGACTAATTCCTCCGTCTCGGTTGGCTATCGGTCCACGAACAGGCGTCGGCCCAAATCAATTCGTTCTTATTTCTGCCAATTCCTTTGTACGCCAGGTTTTTGGTGGGAGGGGAATGATATCTGGAAGCAACATTTATCAAAGAGATTGGTTGGTGTGGCGGAGCGTAACGTTTGGAAGTGAGAAATCATTCCGTTATTCTTCAGGAACTCCACTCTCGTTTAGTATCTGCTCCTATACTTTCTCTCATTGATGTCGATGAATATACATTAGAATGAATTGATAGTTTTATTTTATTGATTTCTCCTCTGTTTTTCCGACCATATCTTGATATTTTTAATATTTATTGTGTTTTGGTACAAGGAAGAGAAAGACGTCACTTTTACCGCATATTTGTTCATGGATGTAATCACATAGCAATTATTGAGATATAAATGACATTGAGTATTGACGTTCATTCTCTTCTCTTCAAACTGAATGATATATATGAAATATCATACATGAGGGGCGGCATTTACGTGGACGTACCCCATTCATAGATTTCTGATTCAGTAAGGAAATTAAGAGCAAACTTTTTCATTTCTCATCTTACCTACAGATCTTCCTTAAATTTTCAAATATTTTTATACTCTAATTTTTTAAATCTATGGCTAATGATTGAGGTTTTCGAGTTTTGAACCGGAGCCCGGGATGGCTACTGCCCAGACAGGCATTCTACAAAACATATACCATGTATGAAATATATAAACTCAGACAATAAGTTACATTTGTATGCAGCTAAGATCTTTACGACTTCTTTTTTCCCTTCTACTTTTTCACTACATACTTTTCTTTACTCATTTTAACATCTGTCGTTTCATACCCTTTTCTCGGTGGTTGCTTCAACATTGGTTTCCTGAAGGGATGAAAAGAGACAATATACCACTCCACAGATTGCTTTTTCACCGCAGTTCAACCTCTCCGTCCTCTCAAATACTTGCTATCGCTAAAATAGTTTCGCCTTCTCTATTACCCGCATCATTTTACGACATCCCTCATTTTCTTCTACAGAAGTGGGGTATTTTTTCTTAACTTCCTTCGGAGAACCTAGCCTAGTGAAGCCAATCCGGCATTGTTATGTGATCCTCAAATAGGTTCAGTCCCATTTTCACACCTCTCTCCCTAATGGTTGAAAGTTATTGGATTTTTTTGTCAAACCGATCTTTGATTGATTCCTTTATGTTCAATTATTACTAGATATCATCACTTGTTATAATGAATTGTGACCCATTTTTTACAATTAAAATGTCAATGAATAAATTGGTTCCTTTAGTAACGTGCTAAAACCTCTCATTCTAGCATTTTTCCTTCTAATTAAATAAATATGTAATATACATTTCAGGTCTTGATGACTTGCATCATCTATTATTTAAACTAGACCAAATAATTCAAATAGTATAAGAATGAGAAATATTTTATGATGAATGTAATTAACTATGATATTCTGGTATAATGAAATTATATGGGCCTTAGTCTCGAAATAGGACGTAGTACTTTACTGAAATCAGTATTAAAAACCATGCTACTGAAATATCTATGCATAATTTTAGCGAGCAAATATACCCGATGTTTCAATTTCTTAAAAAAATTCTCTGAGATAATAATTTTAGCCCGTATTTACCTTTCCTGTCCCATCTTCCTTACATTTGCTTCCTTTGAATTCGTTTTCTTGCATTATTTTGTCCACTCTTACCCCGAGGCGGACCCCATCTTCTTTCCTCTCTTTATCTCCATCCCGTCCACTCTCAAACCCCACCGTCCACCCAAACTAATCCGACAAAACGCCCTAATACTCTACCTCGGGCGTTCTCCTTCATTTCCCCCTCCCTTCTGCTTAATCCGATCGTTTCCCTTGCCATCTGGATAGCATTTTCCCCGTCTTTCAAGAACCAGTCACACTGATTTTCTGAATAAATCTTACAACGAAGGGACCGTACTTACGCGGAAAGATATACAGTGCTTTCTTTGCAAATGTGAACTCGGGGTGAATGTCCTCTAATAGATTACTCTCGTTTGATTGTGCGATTAAACAAAACACATTTATCCACAATCGTCAAATATAAATGTGTTAAAACCTACTTCTCTAACATAACTGTGCCAGTAATCAGTCTGAACGTTGTAAAATCTTATTTGGATACGTATCTCTCTGGTATTGATTTAACAATTTTATGTATGCAATGATGAATAATAAGGAAGTATTACTGTGAGCATCACAGTATCTTCTCTTGACACCTTCAATAAATGCTAATTTGGAATGCGACCTCGACAATTTACTGTCGTAATGCTCGAACGAATTAAAACTGTTAATTATGGGTGTTACCATATAATAGAGCAAAGGGAGGATTCCATAGAAAATATTGATAAAAAGAAGATGAAACTTATTTGGGCACTTACTAAGATACTATAACCTACTTTTGACAATACTGAAAGGAATGATGAAATGGAGGTATTATAGAGGAAGATATTTAGTTAGTGAAACAGTTGAGAAGTATGAGGGAATGAAGTGATTGGCTAGAGACAAGATAATCAGGCGGGTTCTTCGAACCATCCTCGGATTGGTAACCCATTACTATGATGCCATCAGGGGTAAATTTCAGCAATTTAGAGGCCGTAGGCACATGAGCTAATTTGGAGACCCGCCAAGAATTTTTCACCATAAATAAGAATAGTTTTGGGCCCCTGAAACTGTGACGCCAGCAGCTAACTCCTATTACGTCTAATGGTAAATTGTTTTCTGGATAACATATATAAAAACTGTACTAATATTCTTTAAATCGCTTATTTTTGGATACTGTAATACTTTTCACATCACATCACCTTGCCTCATTCACGATATTATTTCTCCGAAAATTTATCGTGGATAATTCATGTAGTTATTCTTCCATCATGACAGAAGAACCCTGTCGAGTTTGTTTCGTTAAATTTCTATTTCATTCTTGTGATATTGGTGTTGAGGCACCACTCATTAGTTAAATGTCTTAAGTTTTAGCTTTAACGCAAGGATGCATCATCCATGTGGTCAGCAGACTTCAGTAGTTACCCAATACGCCTCTACTTCTCGTCTTCGATGGAAAGGTGGTAGTGAAGAATATCAGGAGGTTGGTCACCGTGTACTTAAGAAGAGTACCTAATGTATAATTTCAGATTAATTCTATGCAAAATTTTATTAAATATTGTAAGTAATTACCAGCGATATTTTAATGAGTTTTCAATATTTTTTTATTTTTTAAGTCTGCGTTTCTATGTTAGTTTTCATTATTATTTCAGTATTAGCTTATTTTCGAGTGGACTTGCCTGTCTTCGTTCTTTATTAATGTTATTTTTAACTTCTTTGACGGCACATTTATTTCTAGCTGATCACCATTCTGTGAGTCCAAATCGAAATGAACTTCAACCACAACTTCAAAGTGATCATTGGAAAATTCGTAGCTAAGATATAATATAACAGCTAATATTCAACACAAAAGAAAACGGTCCCACATTCACCACTGATCAAGCGTCTGTGAGGACATGATTCCTATTAGAAAACCGCAGGACCAGGAGCTTGCAGAATCGTCTTGTTCCTCCCCAATTCGACCTTTGCCGTGACTCCCTTTTGGCTCATCTCAATCCCCTGTATTTCATTTCCCTTTGATCCTTTTCTCCTTCTCTATCCCTTTCCATCGACTCGTGTTTGTTGGCTCCACAGTTCATTCCGTCCCTACGGGAATGGAAGCCACAAAACCGTTTTACGACGCCGCCACCGTGGCGCATGAAAAACAAATTCCGCTCGAAAAACAGGAAGGACGCTTTAAGGGTTTTCCCAAGTTCCTATTCTCTCTAACGTGCGAGATATATCCAATTTTGCGTGTTTTTGTCTTTTTCTGACTCTCTCAATGTACGCATATCTCTCTTGGTTCAATACAATCTTGTAAGTATAGGTTAAGATTTTTCAGGAAGAGCGATTACCTTTAGCAATGGGATAGTGTCCATAATCTCGTCGAGTGTGCGAAAAGATTCCTCTATTTTGGATTTTTCTCTTTAAACGGGTCTAAATGGTTGTAGTTTTTGGATTAATTTTCTAAGGTCTAAATGAATAGGTTTAAAATGCTTAAGCATCTTTGAAATTACGCTGTTTGTTTTCTTATTGGATGACTTTTAAAAATAGGATAACAATAGGATATTTTTAGGCTGATCCTAGGATTTCTATGATTTAATACTCGTACTCGCAAAATAAAATTAGATTAGGTCCACAGTAAATATTTTCAGGGAGCTGTCCCTCACTCTTGGAAACGTTTGTAATATAATACGTCTTTGACATTGAAATAAATTGAGAGAATACCTATCAAAAATTATGCCGACATTGTGCTATAACTTCACCCATGGTTATAATTGTTCATTCAAAACTGCTACCCTTATATTGTCCGGTCAAACAATTTTAGACTGGACTTAAACTGGACAAAATTCGACTTTCCTATGTTTTTGCCAAAGGTAACTTTTTTCTTCGACGAAACCTCTCCTGAAACTTTCTTTTGAGAATATACTGAGGTTTGTTATTCCTTCCATAGATTGAGTTGGTGAAGAGTTCCTTAAAGTAATCCTCTTGTGGACAGTGGGGAAAGAGATCAGTTACTGTGAAGCTTTAGAATACCTTTGCAATGAGATAACAGAGGGAGAAAGGGGAAGAATAAAAAGGAAGGAGACAACAGAAGGACAAAAAGCGGAGTCAATTTAATCATGGTAATGGACTCAGCGAGAGTAAAGAGCGTAGAGAGAGGTAAGAATAGGGACTGAGAAGAAGGGAATGGATGGACGAGAAGAGATGATTCCCTAAGAATCCCTAACCTATGTGAAAATTTGTCATAGATCCCTTACCCTCTTTCGATTTTGTCGCCCAAACAAATAAAAATTAAACTTTTTCCGAAGAATACATTGAAAACATCGAGTTGTATACTTTTTCTGCTTGTGTTATACGTATAAAATGGACAATTTTTAATGTTTGCTCCACTGTTGGTGGTGTTCTGCCCAAGGAATTTCTCCCTAGTGATTCACTCAGGGAAATATTTGAGATGACACATTCAGTACCTTTCACCTTAGCTGTTTCACTTAAGTGAAGGCTCCGCCAAGAGATATTTTATTTAATATTTCACCTAATGGTCATTTTCCAAATTATATTTTAAAAACTGTTTGGCTACGTTTAGTTGGATTCAGCGGTCATCATTTCTGAAATATGGCTAATCACTCATAGAAATTAAAATGAAATAAATATGTATTTTATTTATATTAATAAAAGAAAATTCTAAACAACTGATCGTTGAGGCTGGAACAATTTCGAAAACAAAAATAAGTTCAATCTGAGATTTAGGAATTAAAAGCACAAAATTTATGGGTTTTTCAAACATGCTTTCATAAACGCTCATTAAAATCTCTCTTAGATATAATTTAGAAGAGCATCCATTGAGCAAAATATTCCTTGGGTAACAATTTGGACGAACCGTCTCTTGGACTAAACATCATGAAATCCCCTTGATGCATATGATTCGAAGATAAATATTTCATTGCGATAATAAAATTAGATAAAATTACAAAATTAAGAAAATAAATTAATGCTTTGAAGTTAAATCCGTAGAAAGGCAGCTTATATAGCGGTAACCTAGGTTTTTCCATTCCTAAGATCTAATTTTTCTGAGAAACATAAGTGAATATCATGATATGGAGTAGTAGCAGTAATGAAATAGAAAAGTGGAAATGGAAAATATGTTCAGCAGAGCATACAGCACCTACTGACACACGCTGGAAAAGGCTATCAGGTGTCTAATTACAGTGTATTTGTATGAGTATATATAAAGATATACATATATACGTATATACATGCTCGTATATCCTTATATATGGAGTGTGATGGAGAGTTCAGGTGTCGGTAATTATTCCCACATTCATAGCGTACATTGAATCCTAATTAATTCAGCTTTCTCTCTTGCATCATTAACTTCGACAACGATATCTCATATTATCCTTGGCCTAGGTTTCCATATATCTCCATATTCTCAGAGGTAACCTTTCTTCCTACATCTTATTGAAATGCCTTTACCGGATACATTTCCTAGAATCTAGAACTTCTTCTAACTAAACCAATGCATATTACTTTTACATACATTAATTTTACTTAAAACTTACTTAAACTTTCTCCCACCTCATTCTGCTCTGTAGCTTAATTTAAAACCTAAGATTTCGTTACACTTAAAATTAATTTCTCTTGGGCGTAATTATTTCCGGCTTGTTTCGAATAGCAAACATCGGAAGTCCCTTTCCCATGCGCTGCATCCCCCTCTGCATTGCCCTTTATCTCACTTATTTATCCTCTTAATTCCATTCTATCCCCATTTCCTCTCCCCGTCCTAATCACGCCATTCCCTTCAAGCGTCATTCACTGCCCTCTGGAATTTAACCTTTTTATTGTCCTCTGTCACTTGCTCCAAGATTATCTTCTTCCATTCGCACTTCCCCTCCTGTCATTTCCCTTCCAACCCCATTCCCGCATGCTTAAGCCATTTCGGCTCGGCGCTACTTCTGAAGAGAAGGAGATAATTTTTATCCTCTTAAGGATTCCCCTAAATAAGACTTTACGCTGCTCATCCTTCCATAAGTATGAATTTTGTGGTACGATTTATAGCAGCGGCCACGTATGTAGGAATGCGATATAGAACTGGAATCCTGAGATAAAGTTCGTTTTAATTACAAACCGTTGCGATCCTTCCTTTGTCATGTAAATGTTCAAAGGTTTTCCATTTAAATTAAATTATCACATTACTTTCTAAGGTGAGCCTCCAATAAAGAAACCAGTTTGCAGTTTTACTTGGTTTTAGGGGGGTGCGGTATTGCAAAATTTCCCTTGAGGATAACGAAATTCTTTTCGAAATCGAGAAAATATAATTTTATCGTGATGAAAGGTCTTTGATAATAAAGAAATATATATTTGCAAACTTAAGTCATTTTTAACTTCAGTACTCTTTATCTCATGTTGTATGTAAAATTAACCTTAAAATTACTCAAATTAAAATGTAACACATTCAAGAATATTTCTTATCTTCTCGGTTAAAATCATCCTTCCCTTTAATCTCAATTTACTTCATTTTCATCATTTTCTCTTGAAATGATCTTTACTTAAAACCGTATTTAATGAAACTTTTTTATATCAACTCCAAATTATTTCCTATGGAATTCATGGAAACATACCATACATATAGAATTTAGAATTATAATTTAGAGGAAATTTCAGGAACCCTGAAAAATCTCCCAAAACAAGATTTACTAACATGGTAGATATGACTTTGTATTCTATGTTTTATTATGGGGAACGGTTATTTGTGTATACTGTCAAGGATTGTAAATGGATTGTGTAAATGTGTAATTTCTGTTTATATATATATATATTTGAATCATATAAGTTACCACCGGACAATTGTCTATCGGTAACTATATCGTAATAAAAAATTTTAAAAAAATTAAATAGATTCTTTACATCGAGGCCAGACCCTTGAGGAAAAGTTAGAACGGTTTTTTTATTTGGATTTTTATTTATCATCTTACCATAGATTTTTATTGGGTGGTAGTTACCAGAAACTACATCTCATATTCAGGTGCATTGAGTTCACACATCCGATGTTGAGACGTTATTACTGGATCTGGTTGTCATTATATGTGGTCAATGGTAATCATTGTTCTTATTGTATGTATCCCATACGTAACGATAAAAAACAGACAGATTTCTAGAGATTACCGTGTCAGAGGAAACTACTTAAACGAATGAACAGCTCCAATTCGTACCCTAAATTAGGAGTGATTAATGCGCGGCTTATACGAGACCTTTTGACGGCTTATATGACTTTTTCATCAATTCAGTGCCACCGAGTAACTAGTTTCTCTCTGACATATTTCCACACTTTTTATCTTCAAGCTTAGTAATTGAAATGTAAGGAAGCAGATTTTTATTTTCTAGACGTGTTGTGGAGCATTCGTCTTATATCCGTTCCCTACTTAAGCCTCACACACACGATCCAACCCTTCTAGTTCCCGCCTCAATACAGTGAAGGAGACCCATGACGCTTCGGTATTCACCTTTCCGTCTAATGGGCATACCACAGCTGGAAGCCTTTCTCACCGGAAGTCCTCATAAGAAACTATCTGAATTGTACGTCGCCCAAATTCAAATGATCTCAAGTTATATGCCGGGAAGCAGATGCACTCGCTATGTGTAACTATAGCTGAACATTGTTAGATATAAAATATAATATACCTGGCATATTGTGTCATACCTAATTCCCGTATTTTTAGCTGTCTTGGTGGAAGTCTTTCTTCAGTATTATTAGTCGTATCGTTTTAAATCGTAATTCACAATTAGCATGACAATAGGTTATAAAAATCGAAAAATGCCAATTTAAATTTATTCTGCTTGAATATCTAACTTAGACTTATATAAAATAGATAATTAATGAGTCTTGCCATCATTTGATCGATAGATGGTAACCAAACTCCTTATTTACGCACTTGGACTTCTTCCACTCGTAGCTCTCTAGATCATTGAGAAAAATTAAGGAAAAAAAATCTCACCTCCCTCAATATACCTCATCCTATCACCTATTAATAGAGTGGGTCGGAATACTTTACAGGCAGCCTCCTAACATAAATAATGTCACAATAATACAAATAAGTAGTCTATTAAATACTTAAAAATAACTAGTAAGTACATTAAATACACATATGATAAAATATATTGAAATTATAACTCAATAAAATACAAAAAGAGAAATAAATAAAATAACATTTTTAACGCTGAATTACAAGTGATTCAATTAAAGTGTACTAAAAAATGAAAAATATTCTCCCGTTTTCCTGAATAGTGAAGAGAATAAGTGTGAGGAGGGGTTGAAGGAAAGAGATGCCTTCGGGGTACTTTAGGGTGAAAAGTAGGAGAGCAAAGGCAGGTTAGGGTGCGTCAGGAATGAGGGACTGGGGAGTGGTTTGGTGCGTAGAGGAAGATGGGGAAAGATCAATAAATCGAAGGAGAGAGAAGAAAGGGTGTTTGATGGCAAGATAAAAAGGAAATGGACGGAGGGGAGACTGATGGAGTGACTAGAGAGGGAGCAAGAATTCTCAGCAGGGATGGGATAAAAGGAGATTTTTCAGCGGTGGTCAAAAAAGTGTAATGGGGAAGAATGGGTGACGGAATGGTGATGTTAATGCGTGGAAAAGAGACGATCTCTTGGTGAAGGGTACATCGGGGTTGGTGAAACGGAGGGGTATGAAGCTTAAGTGGTTGGATTGTAGGTGATTGGGGTAAGTTGATCGATCAGGGTAGAAGATTATAATAATACGAGAAGATATTACTGAGACTATCGCTAGCGTTTTGCCAATGATATTGAATGCTTCGCCGCTTGACAAGTATCTTTCTTTGTATTTTTCTAAAACTCAGTCAACCAAAGAAAGTCTTTTTACGGAGTATTGAGATAATCTGATATGCAGTACCTTGAAAAACAGGAGTGATATTATAATATGTGGGGTCAATTTTTGCAGCCTACTGAATTATTTATTGTTAAATCGCTTACTTAGAGAAAATTAAATTTATTTTAAAATATCTACGTCAGAAATGAATCTACGCTACTATGTAAAGTGTTACTATATTTTAATATTGATATTTGTTATTCTAAATAAATGTATAACTTATTACTATTAAACATCATTTTTGTTTCGATCTTTCGTTTATGAAAGGGTTCAATTTACTGTCTCTTGTTATTTAAAGCTCATCTTAGAGTACCCTGTCTGATGGTCAAAAACTTGGCTTAGAGACTATACAGCACATTAAATATAAATGAATTAATTAAGATTCATATAAATATAAGTATATATAATCATACCTTTACAGTGAAACTTTAATCCCTTATTAGAATGACTTTTCCCCAAGTTACTCGGGACCACGCTAACTTTATTCATATACGCGAAGACAATTATCCTCAAATTTTAATCTTCGTAATAAATAAGAGTCTAGTTTGGTTTTTAGAAACTTCTTCCACTATTTTACCATTTTCCTGTCCCTCCGTTTCATCTTTTTTGATCAGAAATTTCCAATTGCCTCACTCTCATTCTTTTTCCCCTCGCATCCCTATGTGTTTACGCATCTCCCGTTTCGTCTCAATCCCTGCCTACCCTCTCATCTCTAGGGCAGAGAAACCCATTTATTGATCCCCCACCCTCTTCTAATCCTAAACCCCTCTTCCATTCTTTCTTTTGCCATCCCTTCTTTTCTCCTTTGACCACCTAGAAGATCGAATGTCGCGCCTTCCTGTTTTGGTCCACTCCGCTTTGACTACCATCCAAGGCTTCCCTTTCCACCCCACCATAGCGTATGTGTCGTGCGGGGTTGACTGTCTAGAACTAGGTTTCACCTCGGGCATTCTTCATCTCCGGTGTTTGCATTGAGGTTCCTACCGCTTTCCTCACTTTGTCCTCCCATCCCGTGCGTCGCAATGGATGAAGTTTTTCTGACGGATCTCTGGGAGATTTTAGACGCCCTTTGATTATTTCTACCGTCTGTGCCTTTCACTAGACCGGAATACCGCTAACCTTATTTCTTATGCTAGTGCTTACCAACCGGTGTTCTGCTCGAAAGCTCTACGTTTTATTCCGGAGAGTTTCATTTTTTTAATTTTACGTTATTCGTGTGCTTATTTTTCCGATATGCTATATTATTTATTGTATTTTGCAGTGGCTTACGTTAAAATTTACATTCGATACCCGAATATTAATTTCTTTATTGCATTGAAGAGCTGACGAAAATTTGGTTTAGGGATTTGGAAATATTAAAAAAAGAAATTATTTAAAAAATCCTAAGTATTTTCCAGTAGAAAATAAGTGAAGAAACAATAGTTTTCTATCATTTACAATTACTACGATGGTGTTTTATGATATGTGAGATATTTAACCTGCACATCCCGTGAGTGATCAATTTTGATTTTGGTATTTTACCAAAGACTTTTCTCAATACTTTTTCTGTTATATAGTTATTACATCATATGAGTTAAGACCTTACGCCTCAGATACATTTTTAGATTACTCTCGAGAAATTATTTTCCTCAGTGAGCGACTCTACATGTATTCAAAGACCATATCTTATTGACGACCCTTTATACTTTGATAATAATTAATGTACATAAAGAAAGCTCATCCCCAGTTTTTGAAAGAGACTTAATCGTATCTATTATATATTGGACTTTAGGACCTCGGCTAAAAATTCTTTTTCTGTAATATCCTCGTGTTCCATGGTAAAGAAAACTCAAACAATATATTTTTATCTGCAAAAGGGGTTTTGGGAAAGAAATCACTCTGCTTGCTTCATTTGTTGTCAATAAGTAACAAATGAATGAATTAAAGATTAGAGGCGATATTTTGTGAATAATTTTCGAGAAAAAGTTTAAATCTAACCAGATTTGGCGCCGTATATCATATACATGACATAAGTGTAATCGCATGCAGTTCCAAATTTTTTCACATTAGTTACTTGATATTTCCATTTTAATTTTCATACTATGCTACTTCTATGCAGATCTAATCGCCATCTGTACAGCATATTTCTTCAATCGGTTCAATCGTGTCCATTCATTGTTTTACTCTTAAATTTCCTTCCCAAATTTAATGTTATCAATTGTGTGTATAGCTTGTACCGTAATGCGGTGGAAGCGTTGCATGCTAGTTTTTTGTCCTGTTTTGTTGTCTCACATACTATCTCATTCTCTCTTTCCTCATCCTCTACATTCGCTTTATATTTTCTTCATCCTTCTTTGTGTCAACCCACCACTCCGTCTGTCCCTCTCTTTTTCTTCCTTCTAAAGAACTTCCCATCTCTTCATGCCCAAACACACGCACGTCTTCTTTTCGTATCTGTTCACCGAAAAAGCAATACAGTTTCCTTTACAACCCGTGGTTGCTATGGGATTGAGTCACAGTGGTTGAATCCACCGATTGGATAAAAAGGGGAGCCTATAAAGGAGATGGGAAGAGCCTTTTCTCTCCTCCTTGTAAGGATTCATTCCGAAGCGATGCAGTTAGTCGGATATCTTTAAATGTTTCTCTTCCAAAGACCATATTGAGTTTTTAAGTGTATCAAGTAAAGATTGGCTATGAATTTTAGCCTCTATAAATGTGGAGGTTACAAAAAGGGCTACTTAGCATCACACCTGTCCTTTCAGGTAGATCTTTGCATTTTTTCTCTCCAAGTTTATATATTTTCTACCGGATTTGACCTTCTTTCAAGATTTTTCATTCATTCTCTGAATGCAAGTCGTTGCAGCCACAGGGTCTAACAGCCTCTACCTTCAGCCATCTTTTTCATTTCATTAAATGAAATACATCTCATTTCCAGCGCCATGAGAAGAAAGTTTTTGGTCGCCCCTTCAGGTTTTACCAAGAGCTTTTTCCTTCTAGTATATTTTGTATGAAGTCATGTCATGCTGGAGTAAGTATCCGATCAAAAAATCAATAGCATTTTAACTTTATAAGTCAACTTCTGCCTCGATAGAAAAACTTAACACAGAGTTAAAAATAAGGTTTAAACATAAGGAATGTATATTTGGTGTTTCTGTATCTGAACAAACGGGAAAATGTTCCCGGGGAAAACAAGAAAAGATTATCAATTTTGAAAATGAAATATTCTTCTTGCGAAATCGTTTTACAAAATATTCATTGAAATTTATCTTCACCATGTTAGAAATAGCATATTTCAGCAGAGCCAGAGATATCGATTCTAATCGGGAATATAGGAATGTATTCTCTAATTCTAATATATTCTCTATTCTCTATTCTCTAAATCTAATATTCTCTAATTTTCTATATGCTGTTATAAAAAAACAATGGAAATGGAAACGCGAAAAATGGAATCAAAGATAGAGGTAAGATATTTTAAATTGGCTTGCATCGATTGCTTTCCAAGAAACCTTCCCCAATTTTTTTAGGTATATCGGGTCTAAAATTTAACTTTTTCGCAAGTCGATCACTTCGTGATTCTCATCAGCGACGAATGCGAATTCGGAATTGATTCTCTATAGAAATAAATTTCTTCCCAAAAGGTTTTGAGACAGAAAGGATGCTCAAACGTAAATCCAAATTAAAGATATTTGCGTTTGAAATTGAATCAAATCCGAAAAGATGTCATTTCGAAATTTTTGTTGCTCGGCGCTCCATCTCTTGTTTTCTCAGATTAGATAAGGAGACGGAAAAGAAACACGAATTTTCTTTCCTAAACAACCTCTCGTAAATTAATTTGGCGCCGACGAAATTTGACCCATTTATTCTCTCCTTAACTTGGACTGTACGCTCTAGATATCCATATTACAAGTTCGTGGAAAACTCCCTCTCCTCCATTCTTATCCTTTCCTGGAATTGCCTCCCTCATTCTCAATCCTATCATAATATCACGAATCCTATACAGACTCGATACCATTCACCTCCACTTCCACCGCGTATAAAGACGTTATTGGAGCCCCCTTTCCCTTGGAATTCGATGCTTTCCTTAAATAGGATGAGAAAAGGTGAAGGACAGACGATGGATACGTCGTAGGAAGGAAGGGAACTCGTTTAGGGATCTGTTGTGGAAAGAGTGGCCGTATCGTCCGTTCTCCATTATATCGCCCCTGCTTTCTCTCTGCCACTGTCTCATCCTTTTCCGATCCGTGAATAATGGCGATAAAATTTCTCCGGTCTTATTTCTTGCCATCAATTCTCGTAGAGACTTCGACTTTGTTACCCGAGCTGCGATCACGTTATCGGTCTTAGTCCATATTATGTTGGGCTTCTTTTATTCCACGAGTTGAATGATCTATCGGAGGGAAGAAATTACGCTGATTTATCTAAAAGCTCTGTCGGCCCAAAAAACTCTATGAAATCTTATAATCATCATGACTAATATTTCAACTATGCGTCTACGGTATAATATCATATAAAAACTTCTGCGATTTGATTTTTCATAAATTTTATGATAACTCCTTATTATAAAGCATTAATGTTGCTAACGCGATTGTCATTGAGTTTGGATTGCTATTATTACTGATTATAGGCATTTACGGAGGCATCAATTACATAAAATTGCTAACTTTTAAAATCATTTTCAAATAAAAATTTGATTCACATATTTTCTATAGTTTCTAAAGATATATAAGGTAAAATCATAAATTTCGGTTCAAAATTAAAACATTCGCCCCCATATTAAAAGAGTTTCTCCCACTTTGAACATGATTTCTTAGTGTACATTCAATTGTTTAAGCATTCTTTACATTGCACGCAGTTACGGCATGAATCCTCTTTGTGAAGGATGCTCTTAAAAGGGCCTCGATAGCTGAGATAATTTTACTCGTGGAATCCCACATTGCTATCCATGCCAGGATAGGGAGCCATGGGGAGCCAGTTCTCTTATTTCTTGCCAGATTTTACAGATAATATTGCTCTTCTCTTCTTGAATAAGGCTTAGACAGATAGAAAATTAAAAGTGAATGCATTTAATATTAATTGCTATTGTAAAAATATGTACTTAATGCATCTGATGAATGCGCGTAATGAAGTCTTTTACTGCCTCCAAAACTTATCCACCCGCGTATATATATCGGATATTTACTTCAGTCATTTTCTACTGCTAAGACAAGACCGTTTCCACTGTGAACACCACTGCAATTCACAATCTGCTTACTAAGCTCAGCTAATATCCATGAGCCCGTTTCATCCTCTGAAATTTATCCTTTAAACGCTACCGATCAGAACTTTTACCACTCTCTTTATGACCACCGTTCCATTTGTTTCTCTCTCCCTTATGTGCCTCTAAAATTGTTTTCCGATTCATCGATCCCGCACTCCATCGTTTTACTCGCGCGACACATCTTGCTTCCGAGACGATCTTCTTCTTTGCATAAGTATCTCCAACTGCTATTGAATTTGACCAAACAAATTGGACTTCGACGTACCGTGAGTCTTTAATAGAAGAGCACCAATCGCATCTGAATCGATGCAGCGAATGGCAATTTAGGTCATAAAATCCTCCTACACTGAAAGTATGAAGAAGTCTAACTTCCTAACTACTATGGCTCTACGATGACGAGCTCTTTAAATGTCGCAGATAGAAATGATTGCCACAAATCTAATAACGTGCTCTATCATATAGATTTTCCCATTCGATTTTAATTTCTTTTGATTTTTATAGTATATCATCTGTTCAATATATACATTTTTATATGCTTTTGATTTCATCATCATCTGACATGCATCTCGCTTCTTTTGAAAATTACGAATTTGAGGATAGCTGCAGTAAACATAGCTTGACATTACTAAAGATAAGCAAAAAATCTTTCCTAGACTGTTACTAATGGTGAGGATGAACATTGATTTGTGCCTAAAAAGAAATGGATATTCGACAATTTTAACTTAGCTAAATATCATAAAAAATATTACGTATTTAATATCATAAATTCTTTTGAATATTTACTTTATTAAATAACATTGTATATAAACTCAATGTAGAACAATTGTACTGTGGGAAAATGTTGCCTTAGACTTAGGCTAAATTTTTCTCGCAAATAATCACTCAGCTGCGATCCTTCCTCATGTTCAATTTCAATGAAGTTATTATCACTTGATCAAAATAATTTATTTATATATCAAAATAATCCAATACATATAATCTACATAGCGTCAGGATGACGCTTTTATTCCGAATCTTTTCATTTCATTGCTTAGCATAACGCAAACCCCCATAAAAACATAAAATTTACATCCAAATAATAGAATCGATTTAATAAAATCTGTAAATTATATTGTATTATTTATCCAAATTCCAAGTCAATATCTGAGGTTTATTCGTCGATAAAATATTATATTTCATTACTTGATTGAGAAACCCCAGCTCGCTTAGCTTAACCACTCCTTGTTTCGAATTCAGGAGTCTTATCCATCGAAACAAAAAACCCACGTAATCGATCTAACTTTTTAAGAATTTATCAGATATCTTCGTTCCTTCACCGAACCCCTCAACCCTCTTCCGCCTCGACTCATTCCGCTCCAATTCCTTTCTCTCCGAACCAATGAGACGAATCCGCTTCCTCTCCCTTCGCATCATTCCATTCACTGCTAGGTAAACGCTTATTTCGACATCTCGTTCCAACGCATTCTCTTTCATTTTTATCTTCTTCTTTCCATCCTCAATTTCTTATATACTTATAGTAGATTTTCCATCGACCAACCCTGGATTTCCATTTTTATTGTCGTCTTATTTAATCGTATTCCACAATACAGGTTACTTTAGATCCAATTGTTACTTGGAAAAATGTAGAAAATGAATATTAAATTTTGACTGAAAAATGGTGTTAATTTGAAGAAAATACATTTCATTACCTGCCATATACCCGAGAATTGAGGAAAATCGCTCGGAAACCTCCGTTGAGTAGTTCTCATCTATACTATACAATTATTTATATTATTTTATTAGTTATCTACAATTGGCGATGGGGTTAAGATCATTAGAGCACAGAATAAATTAACAACATCAATATCATGAAATTGAGGCGAAGGGCACTTCATCAGCCAGAAATTTCCCAATAGGAGGGAAACAACTCGGAAGACCTCCATTGGGCCGCTGTCACCTGTACTATCGTTAACAGTATTATAGTCATTCCAATAAGTTAAACATGTATAGTAAGTTACAGGTAGTATACTGTTACAAATTCATATGTTAAATACGAAACGTCTTTTAGCATAAGCACTAGAATGTTCTATTTTACTGACTTAGACATGTGAAATGCAAAGCAATGAAATATATAGTATATTATATCTTTTCGTTTGGTCAAGTGACGCATTATCCTTGGGGCTATGCGGCCCGCAATACAGATGTGTATGTGGTGTTAAAAACATTCACGGCGCAATATAGTAATTATAGAAAATTAATTACCTTACGGAATAATTTAGGAATTACAAATCAAAAGGTATTCAATCTTGATAAATTTCGTGCAAATGTGCTTGGAATGTTTCCAATACACCTTCGACGCGCCATTTCATTTTCTTACAATGGATTGCCTTATATTTGTTTGTCTAATGTCTTTGAAAGCAGAGTGATATTCTACTTCATCAGAAGAATCAGATGATCTCTAACAAGGGAAAATAAGAACGATGAAATGCATGATGTAAGGAAGAATAGAGAGTGCTTACTAAGAATATTTTAAATAGAGATTGTTTTTGCTGATTAATAAATCAAAAGCTTTCTATAAGTATGAATAATTCTTAGGAAGTTTATATTAGTGGCAAATTCAGCAACCAGTAAAACACCCTCTGATTAATCAGGATAAAAACGTTTAGTCCCTTATCCAAATACCAAATTATTTTAGTGTTCGATGAAAGTTACTCGAAAACCTACCGATAAATATATGCACATACCAATCATTTACGCTATTATCTTATCTTTTTAATGACGCTAAATCTGTTCGTTGAAACATTTCCTTCCAGTATATTCTTTAATAGTAGATCCCTATCGCCTGAGATATGGACATCCATCTTTTATTCCTTTTCCTATACGCTTTAAAGAAATTGCAGCTCCTTATGTTTCCAATTGCTTTTCTCAACCAGCTTTTCAGGCTTCTGCATTTCATAGAACCATTCAAAATCTATTTACTTTCTGAGAAGTAAAGTCTGGTGTGACCGATAGGTAGACTTTTTTCATCAATTTATTCTTCAGCATTTACCTGTGCACACCAATAAGTTAACTGTCATTCCCTTCCTTTACGCGGAATATTACCATCTCAAGGGTATATTTTAGTATATAAACTCAAATTAAATCCTGTTAAACACATTAAAAATTTTCAGAATTGGTGATTAAAATTGGAAATAGAATGAAAATAAAATTGAAATATTTCCATGTCAAACATGATATTTCTGTGAGTAAAATGTGTTTGGGTTAGTCCTTTGTTGATTTATGTTTATCTCACTGAAATCAACATTTCAGGACACCAAATCCAGCCGTCGATACATAAGACACGTGTGAGATGAAACGAATTAATAAATAAGCAAGCCACCCAAATCTTCCCATTTAAAAGGTAGACAAATTTTAGTCAGCCTATACTGTATTTCACGTTCAATTTCTTTGAAGTCATTATCTTCATCACTCCATTCATCTGCTCATAACTTCATCTCAGCCCTACTCTCTTCTCAATTCATTTCCTTCCTCTCTCATCCACTGTCGCAGCCTCTTTCTATCTTACCAGATTCTTCCATCCCTCTCTCACTCTCCATTAATTACCAATCAACCCTTTTTATACCTGACTCCCTATTCTCTTCTCCCATTAACCGCTCTGTCAGACCCAAAAATCTCTCTCGGCTTTTAAATCGACACCGCCCTTCTTCATCCTTCTCTCGTCTTCTTCTCCCTCTTCTCTTTTAACAACCCTCTTTTACCCCATTATCCTCTATCTTCTCTGATGCTTCTCCACCTACGGCGCCAACATTTTTCCACCTGTTTTATTTTTGTATCGTACTTTTTGTTAATATTTCTGATAGAGTTATATACGTTCTGAATGATGGATGGGATATGGTCAAATCGTAATTGTTTACGACGATGAGTCTGAATAAAATTGTGTGCTCTCAACAAGTGGCCATAAATACAGAGGTTTTATAATTCAAACGCAATGAAATTAAAAATCATGAACACATAAGGTGAACTCAATATCTCCATGGAGATACCATTTTTTGAAATATCTCTTGTTAAATTCAGGTGATACAAATAAATTAGTTTCTCACTGATATAATTCTGCGATACTTAATTATTGTATCTTTAGCGGAATGAGATTTTGCTGAATATGTTAATCTAAAACGAATACAAATTCAGGTGACGAACACAAATATTCATTTGCAGAGAAAAATCCGGTTAATGCTCTCAAAATCTATAACCATGTTGTTGGAAATGACGTCAGGTAAGGTATCATTTTGTCAACTTCCTACCGATCAGCTTTGCCCTGTGACATTAAAACAAATCCACCATTGAGTTCGATAGGACATCATGACACTAATAACATTGAAGTAATGAAGAAGTAAACTTGTAATTTTCCACACTATTTTTTACTAACGACTGGTGTCGCTACCCGGAGTAGCATCTTCTGGTGTCTTCTTCTTCACAAGAAGATGCTACTCCGAGTAGCGAAACCGGTCTCCAATAAAAAATAGTTTCGATAATTACAAGTTTACTTCTTCATTACTTGAAATGGCTTTCCACAAGGTATCGCCTGAGCATTTGGATTTAATTCACTAATTCCTTTATTTAAAACAGTAAAATAATTTTCAAGAGAGCTTAAATATTTCTTAAATATTTCTAAATGCCAATAAAATAATGAAAAGATATAAAGGTATGTTTCCAAACAATATCCGCATATTTAACCCTTACGTCACCGATGGACCCCTATTAAAAAATCGGGTCGCGCTCACACATGTTTCACGCAACATACCTCCACAACCCATTCCCACCCAATTCACAACCCCGCCAAGGAGAAAAAACCTATTTTTCCTCGCGTCCCAGAATCCCTTTTCAATCCTCTGGAAAGTCTTTTCCCCCTTAAATGACCCCTCCTTTATATTTAAGGGCTCCCCTTTTATCACCTCCATTTCCCCCTCCTCCTCTAGTCTCGTCCATCCAACCCCCTTGGGATCCACCCCCTTCCCTTACGCCGCTATATCGCCTTCAGGGAGGGGTGAGGAGAGGGGAGAGCAACAGAGACCGACTGTCTGTTGAGTCGCCTGCCCCGTGCTAGTCGTTTTCAAGACCCCTGAGGGAGTAGCGAGAACACTCTCCGTCTTGTCACGACCTCTCAGGAAAAGCCACCCCTTTCGGGAGTTGTAAATAAATAAAAAGATCACCGTGGTGGAGGTGAAGAAAAGTGTGTGCCGGAAAAGGTAAGGGGGGCGTGTCTGGTGGTGGTTAAGGATCTGTAATTGGGACGGCCTCCGCAACAGGTGTGCCGTGCCCCCGACGGGATAGAGAAAGAGAGGCCGAAGGCAGAAGATTGTTACGGGGATAAAAAAAAAGTGGCGCCCCACCGAGAGTGAAGAAGGAGATTTTTTCCAAAGGGCGTGCAATAGAGTGAGTGAAGAAGTGCTTAAGAGGAGGAGTAGGAGCGACGCAGGTGGTGTGGCAAGAAGCGGAGATGAAATTCATTCGGTAGGCGTGGCTGTGGAAGTGTGGATATTTCGTCTCCCTCATCGCCTTTAATATCTCCGGTTATTGGAAGAAATTCGTCGCTAGAGAAGCGAAGAATCTGCCGATATTAACACTCCTGCCGCGCTTCGATTTCTCCCACACGTACGCGCGATATAGGTGCATCGAAGACAGCGGGGTTATTTTTTCGCTCTCTGAAATGGACCGGAGATGTAGAGGGCAACCGAGGCGCAACATGTAAGTGTTCCATCTTGGACTCCTTTCAACCGTTCCTTAACGGAACGATTCTCTCGCAACTTTCCCTCGCCCAATGAATTTCCGCTGTGCTCACTGGTACCCTCTCTGCCTTCTCTCTCTCTCCCCTGCTGCCTTCTCTTTTTCTTGAATGGTCCTCAAATCAAAATCAATTGAATCTCTGCTCGCTCTGTCTCTCTCTCTCTCTCACTCGCTCCCTATCGACGGAACCTTTCCTACGCGTGTGTTAGTGTGCCCCTAATAGATTCCCATTCTTTCCTCGGCTCCTCTCATTCCAGATTTATCCCCTTAGTGCTTCTCACCTAATGGAAGTTTGGGCGTGAAAAAATCCTCCATCCATTCTGGCATGTTTATCTAGCTTTTGTGGTTTTAAGGGGTTTTTTAAATCGTTGGATATTTTTCTGGATGAAAATGGGCTTCCTTGATTTAACTTATCATTTAAATCGTCTTGAGAGATTTAGATAGAAAATATTTCACTTTTCTTAATAGCCATTATTTCTGTATAATTACGCTCTGTCTCATGACGAGAATCTCGAATAATACATTAAATAAATAGATTATTTTAAATATTATTTGGCATATAAGTACAAGGAAAAGCATGCATATAAATTGGTTACATTATGAATATTGAAGCTCTAAACGGTTTCAATGAAAGGTTCCTTTGCTTTTTTTTCCTTTCAATGAAAGGTTCCTTAGACACTGCATCGATCTTCTTGAAGACAACACAAAATTGAAAATATTACAACATTCACATGAACTGTCTCAAAATTTCTCAGTATACATTAGAGAGAAAAAAACACTTAATAATTTTAAAAATTATTACTTTCTATATATTCATCCTGAGAAATTTAGCAGTATTAGAGTCTCAGAAGGATCTGGTCGATATTTTAATGGAAATTGAAGAAATTCAGCGTAAGAGCTAAGATATGCTAAATGCTTTTGCGTCATTCTTTTCATGCAATTATTTTCAATTCAATCAATTTTAACGTCAAAGACATGGTTATCGAATCTTTAAAGAAGAGTTTTGAGTCTTTTGATTTGTCTGTTGCTTAATTTTAGTAAGTAGTTCGACGGAAATAGCTAATATAATGAAATAAATCAAAATAAACAGTAAGCTTTGTTAAGGATGTTTTCGAAGATTTCTACTAATCATGATAAAGAAAAGTACACTTTCAAAGTGACTTCATTGAATTTTTATATTCCCATGTTCTCATCCAACGACGTGAAGGAAATACCTCTGCACTTATTAACACTTTCAACTACCTGCAAAGGCTTTTAACTTGATTTTACTCCAACCACCCCTTTACATACATCAAGCCGACCACCACTTTACCGTATCTGCGAATTGCCATAATTCTCCTCCAGCTCACTTCATTGCAGAAATATTTAAATACACCCAATTTTTCGAGTGTGATTCGGTGCATAGCTTTGTTCTTGCACAATTCCAGCCGTGTTATTTTCAGAGCGTTTTACTCGTTGACCCATAAATATCCACTCTCCTGCCCAAGGAAACGGATTTAAGCAATCCTCCCACCTCCTCAACATATATCTCTTTCGCCTTTCCCTATTTTCCAAATCCCTCGAACACATTTTCCTTTCTCTCTCTCCCTTCTTAGAGACATCCCTCTCACCTCCTCAATAGGATTCTGCTTTTATTTCCTTCAGCGTAGGCGATCCATCTCCATCGTCCCTTTGTCCTTATCAAATCTCTCCGAAATGTTTGATCTCTACCGTATAGTTTTCGATTTTCCTTCTCAGCGTTTTGCTTAACGAGGAAAACGTGTTAACATACCCTCCCAGCGAGAGATGTTTCAGGCAATGATACGATACAGAAGTCACAGCTTAGAATCAAAAATGGAAATGAATCACACAGGGTCATTGCTCATGGTAGTAAGGGCTGAATCAGTATTTCTCCCTGGAAGTAATCTCTCCACTATCGGGACTTTAAAGTCAATAAGATCGAACTCGAACAGGCTGATTTTGGTTAATGTCTTTTCCAACTCATTTTCAATAATTACGTTTCACTCCTGAAACTGCGCTGCCCTCTATTACAAACAAAATATTCCTGGATTTAATAACATTAAACTTATTATTAGCCAGTACTCCTGTTTCTATATTTAAGTAAATCAAATTAAATAGCTATCCTTCATACTTTTGGTTGAAACAGGTTTTTTTGCAGGAAAACAAATGTAGGACGAGACGCTAAAAGGTTTGGGAATTACTTTGGTAAATAAATTTACCTTTGGATAAGAGAATCCCAAACTTTTCCTTGATTCCAAAAATTAATTCAAAGGAGACAAAAATTCCAGGCTTATTCAAGCTAAGCATTAATTTAAAATAATAGATTAAACGGTGTCTCTTTGAATTAATAGATTGCTAAAATAAAAATAAAATCTTTAACTAAGTTTAACTTTAAAAATAAGTGAATAAGGAACTGGGTGATCAAAAGTTTGATAAGAATCGTTGAGACTTCAAATTCTTAGTAAGTAAATATAAATATATAGCTTTAGTGACTATGAAGCAAAATTAAGACAAAAGCAGTTTTTACTACATGAATGGGGGATTACGACATCATCATTCTTCTTTGTGAGATTCGCGTATTGGATTTATTTTTGTCCTTTTGTGGATATATTTTGCTTGCTGAACCTCTGCGCTTCTAAATAAAATCTATTAAATTTTTGGTTAAAATAAAATTAAAATTTACAGAAGTAAAAATCTTAAAGTAGGGAGAAATCTGAAAATTTTATTGTATAAATTGCATTCCACTAGGTTAATCTCAATAAACTAATGTATCACCTTCTAAATATATAATTCATAACCTATACCATATATTATAACCAAAACAATTACTATAGAGAAGCTTCTGCGTTAATTCCAGGTGGATATTAAAACGACCAAGATTCTGCCTTAAAAATTAAGGTCATCTCAGCGAAACCAGCAAATGAAATCAGGTTGTGTGTATCGAGATGTGTCAATTTCGTGATCCATGAGAACTTCTTTCTCCTTCAGATTGTAGATTAAAGAGGGATCAATTACATTCTGCTACCTTCATGGAACCCAATAATCTTCTGCACGTCATTACTGACCAATCTTCTCCTCCTCCAGCACAACAGCCGTTTCTCGTTATCCCCTCTTCATCATTTCCTTTCTTTTCTCTTCAAATCCCACAAACTTCGACCCTTTTCGACTTAGCCATACCTCATCCACACTCATTCCGTCAGTCTCTCCGATTAACTTCTCCTATCTGCTTTCTCCTCCATTCTTTATACCCCTACCATACGAAAAATCATTCATTTTGATTGGAAAGATAATGAGTGTCCTGATTATCATCGAATGTTAAAGGGTGACCACTGGATGAGAAAAATGAGATTATTTTCAACCAGAGACTTAATTAAGTTTTATATTCCCATGCTCCCATCCAAGTGGTCCATTCTATAATACGAAGACAAAAGTGACGTGATGAGAATATGATTGGGATATAGAAGTGGATAGTGGATCTTTAGCATGCATACCATTTTATTTCCAAAGTATCAGAACTGCCAAATTAACAAATAAATACAATTCACGCATTAAGTTAAGCAATTTCTAAAAAAGGTTATATTGTTAATTATCGCTTATAATTAAAGTATCATCGTCAACTATCAATCTTGGGTTGGTAAGCTACAGCCAACAATCCTATATCCTGACGATAGCTTTATTTTTGCTAAAATATAGCCTTTTTCTAATTTTCTTATATTCGATTGTTCACTGTCAAGAGATAATATAGATATAAGTTCACTATGGAAAAGATTATTTCTTTCTATAGCTTCATACCTCCTATAAAATGTATTATAAAGCTGAAAATTCGAAGCATTAATATTCATTTTAAAGCAGATATTTCGGTTTCATATATTTCAGTTGTAGATCACAAAGTTCTGCAATTATGGACAAAAATTTGGTTGGTGGATGATTGATTTTGGGGTAAAAATATAGATGAAAAGAACGAAAAAATAATTAACTTCGTAGGATTGCTGAAGTCGGTGGTTGAAGAAAAGACGTTAGGAAAAAGACAAAGAGGTAGAGGGAAGGATTTATCGATGAAATTAAAGGAGAGGCATGATATCGAGAGCTAAAAGCAATAGTCTGAGGCAGTTAATGATACCTGGAAACGTCTTTTAGAACTAGGCTAAGAATGAAGATTTGTTGTATTCGGATTGCTACATGATTCATGTTTTCTATTGGCATTATTTCAATGTAATATTATTTCTTTACTGAATTCGTATTTACCAACTTTTATCCCAAATTAATAGACCATGGAATAGAAAGGTTTTCTTTTGGCACAGGATTGAGAAGAATGTGTCTTCCATCTACTTACGCCTCTACTTGTGTGACTTTTTCGCAACTGGGATGGTTTAGTAACTATGAAATTATGAGCGATACTGACAAAATGGTTAAATTTTGGTCACTTCTTACCGGCTGTGATAAAAAGTCTTATTTATAGGGTTATTCATCTGCACCCACGTGATCGTTATTCATTCATTCTAGCTGGCTGTGGAGAGCTAAAGCAAACTACCTCAATCCTCATCTTGCCTTAAAAGATTGATACTTTCACCAGAGCATTTGGTAGGTAATGGTGGAAGGTTTGAGGTTCAAAGCGCTCTCCTGGCTGAATACCTTCATAAATATAGTAAATAAGCATGTTTCAATGAAACAAAACTGATCTTAAAGTCGTCCATCGTTGACGAAACTTATAATTGGTTGACATAAACATCAAATTGACGACGAAAAAAACCACATTCATTGCTTCGCGCTGAAACCTTTGCTGAAATTTCCTCCAAATCGGACACTGACACGCACAATCTGGGGAGGAGGAAAAAAAAGACTGGAAATCACGCCCGGAAAACGTCGGACCGAAAAAATGAAACCCTTCCTTATTTCGCCGTCGCATCTTCCGTAAATGAGGACAATTCCGGAAGGACCGCGGAGAAAGGACCCCCGTAGGCTCTCTCACCTTTAAAAGGACAAAGCTTTAGTCGAAATTGACTCAGGTCTCATTGGCTCCAGTGTCTCTCTGAATCGAATCCGCCTTAGCGAGACAGAGTCATGAACGAACTCCACGGGGTCTTTCGGAAAAAGATAGGGCGTGGATTGGAGGAGGGGGAGGAAGGAGTCCGGGAGGGAAGGGAATATTAGGTAGGGAGACGAGGAGGGGATTCGGGAATGACCCTAGGGACTAGGCGCTAACAAGTGGTAGCGGGTGGAGACCAGGGGAAGAAAGGGAGGAAATCTTAGAAGCAGACGATCGGGAGAAGTTAAAGCTCGCGGGGTGGATAGGCGAAGGTGGAGAAGATAGCTCGTTCCAACCGAAGTCATGGGCTCTTAAAAAGTGGACGCAGCAATGAAGGAGTCTTTCGAGATCAATCTTGAGCGTTTAATAATCCGCCAAGTGGGTTGGTTATTCGCCGTTGCTATGGCTGCCGTTTTTAATCGTCGCGAATGATTGAGAGGGGAGAGGAAGAATTTGATTTTGAGAGCGCCTCGAAGGAGAGGAGCGAGAAATTGAGCGGTTGAAGGATGGGATGGAAGAGCGATCTATAAAAGAATTGAGATAAAAGTGAGGTAATCGTGATTCACTACCAGTGAATGCGGAGATGCAAGCAGAGGATAGGAATCTTGATAATACATAACAAGAGGTTAAGAATCTTGATAATACTATACAGTAAAAATTTTTGGAGAGATTGATCGCGATGTCAGAATGGAAAATGAAACTTTATAAATAGGAACATCGAAGTTTTTATTCATTAAAAATATACTATTTTTGCTCATATTTTAAAGACGAGTTTTAAAGTCGATCTTCTTGCAAGCCAAAGTGAACTATAATTGCTAAATAGGTGTTTTACGGGCAATGGAATAATAATGGTGACTACCCAAATATTAAAATGAAGAAATATCGAGAACATCGTCATTTTAGAAAATTAATCCATTCCAGAATTTTGACTATATTGATTTTGATGTTACGTCAGCAAAATTTGGTTGAACCTACTGTAACATTACATCATGATCTCAAAATTCATCCTGAAATAAAATTTTATGAAAATGTAACCTACCTTCTCAAGAGTATATTTGTAGAACAGAGCGTATCATTTATCTTGAAAAAAACATAAAGATGTAGCAATTTCTATATTTTACTAATATTTGCTTAAGTAAAAAATGTTAACGGTAAACCACACATATTTACAGATAAATGCAAATTTTCAAGATGGATGAAGATAAATAACCTTCGTATATCCAATATATGTAAAACAAATATAGATGGGAATCTCTTCTTTTATTGTACTAACTTTAAAAATTTCTCGCGCAAAATCAGAATTTTTAAATAACATCTCTCTGGAGCCACTTAATCAAATCTATGCAAGCATAACTCATCAAATTTACTGAGCATTTACAATTTTTTAAAAGTGATAGGATATGCTTTGTCTCGGATACTAATATTGTACGATGAATAGAAAAATGTAGTGAAGTGTAAGCCAGGAGCATGGTATTTGAGTGAGTAAAATTTAAGCTGATTTAGTAAGAGGCTATGCCAAGTCTATGAATCATGGAAAGGTCAACGTAAAAGAAGGAAATATGAAATTCTATCGATGAGAAAATTGGTAATATGTTACAACTTTAATAAGGATCCAATAATCTCTAATTTCTATCCGTAGTTTGCTCATTAAAGAGGCTCTGTACCGGTTAATGATATGGGTAATAATTAAGACCACCTGAGATAGATTCTGAAGTATCTCTTGTATACGTGGGAATCGAAGTGACCCTTTACCTTTAGATAGGGTACTTTCATGCTCGCTTGGGTGTTGACATATTATCCATCTTTAATAGATGTGAAATATTCATTATTAATTTTTAACCTCTGCATATTGCCCAGACTAAATTTAAATTTATTTGAAATTAAATTTAGATTTCTTTATGATGATTGCGTCATTTAATTCACGCAGTTTAAATTCTCTCTTTTTTATAGATACGGAGTCTAGATTAAAAACACAATCTTCAGGAAAGGTTACATTGCAGAGATTCGACATTCATTCGAGGCTCAAAATTTATGATATATCATTAATTTAAAATTTTAATGTTATACACGTAATATACTATGTTATACGACATAATACATGTACACATAGTATCATTTCTTAGACGGTCGAGAGGAGACAATATTTCGTCCACACAGAATATTTACCTATCGTATTTCGTATGGTATACTTCGAAGCAGCATTTAAGACGGAGGACAAAAGTAATTATTCAGTATCAGACACCAGCGTTGATATACTCGGTGAAAAATACTTTTCCTTGTTTCCGGATTAAATATTTTCTAGGTTTTATGATTTTAAACCCTGATATTCCTTGTTAAAAAATTTCTGCGTCGTTTATTATTTTAAATCCTAACTGGTAACTGTTACAGTATACTTCTTCTAGATATCGGAGTAGAATTTAAGAATGTAGGTGACCTAATGAAGGTTGAATTTGTTTATGTAACGGGCAGAATCCCTCGTGCTCATGGACAGCTTCTTCTTCCTCTCTCACACCACATCAACAGAATTGATTGCGTTCGCTGAGGGCCATATACACTCTGACCCACAGCGTCTCCCCTTTCCAGCTTCCGAGAGAAATATATGAGAGCAAGCAGCAGAGGTTGACCAGGGGTCTTGTGAATAATGACGTTCCTCAAGAATAGCATTGTTTACGAATCATGAAGTCAAAACATAACCCACCAAAATGGACATTGGTGGATACATATTGCACCTTAATTTGAGAATTTGTCCTTTCTAGTTTGAAATCCATAACATAATTGAAGAAGGTAAATGTTGTACTTATCTTTCAAGGATGTCGAAAATCTCTCGTGTACAAATGAAAAATATACGACCGAACTTCTTTCCGACTAAGGAAAATAAAAGCAGATGTGTGAGTATTTAGGAATAGAGAGAAATATTGGATACATCTTCCTTTTAGTTATGTATAAAAACTTACAAAAAATTATAGAATCGAAACACGGTAAATTGACTAAATACGTTAATAGTATAAATAATTAATTAATAATTAAATAATAATTAATAATAATATCGAAACACTTTATAACATAAATAAGAAAAATTAATTCCGATGTAACTGTGTATTATAATTAATACAGTTCAAGATATAACTATGAAAATATAATGCAAAAGATAGACTTCTATATTTCTTAAGTTTGATTTAGTTAGCGTACATAATACATATCCGTAACAAATGAAAAGGAATTGAGGTCAAACATCAGGTCAGGTCTACGAAAGACCCTCCCATGCATACAACATGGATGTTCTTTTGCCGGTCCCCCTTTGGTGACGCAGTCTACAAGAAACATTTGAAAGGGCGATCAATTCCAGCGTAACAAGAGACTTCGGACGCGTTTGGGAAACAACGTTTCCCCTTCGAATGCATACTGACCATTACCATGCAGGGAAATCGAAGGAGGAAATTCTGAAGAGATAACTCGTAGGTTAAGATAGAAAAGGGTTGGAGAAACATATTGACGTATTAATCATTGATGTGACAACAGGCTTGTCCTTTCCCGTGGAGCACCGGCGTTAATGGCTCTGAGAGAAATTCGATTAATATAGTGAGTATTAAAACTCTGAGTATTAAAACGAAACTAGTAACCAGATTACATTTAGTTAATCCAAGGATATCTATTTATCATTTCGTGTAAGAAATACTATTTAAACTTATATTATAATGAATCTAACAATGCAGTGGTAACTCCTGAAGTGAGTCAACCTATGATTTAAATTTCCCAGTAGATATTTCATAGTCTTTGCAAAATTAGTAATAATATACATGATATTTAAAATTTATCATTCTAGTTCTAATTTGTCATTTATCTTTCTTTATTTGAAAACCTTTTAACTTATTTTAAAACGTTTTTCGAACAAACACGTAGCTCATTAATAACATTTAGTCCATCTTCTTTCAAGAAATTCAAATAGAATTATTGTGCAGATAAAGTTTTTCTGTTCAAAAATTAATAATGTATATTCATCTGATGTTTTATATCATTTAAGAAAAATATTTTAGCTCATCCAACAATAATTATGAAATACATAGATAGTAATTTAGAAGAAAAATTTAAAGAAAGTTTCTTTATCTATTAGATAAATCATATAAATAAAAAGTTAAATAACTTTAAATAGCATCAGACGATGTGTTGTGGAAATCCATCACGACAAAAAAAAAGAAATTAAAATTTGTACTTTGCTCAAAAAATTAAATTTTGTCGAAAAGTACGAGCTACTTTGGGTACGGAAAAAGCTTTGATTTAGAAAGTTATATAAGTAGACCGGCTATTAAGTCGTTGATTTTTTAAATGTATAATAAATCGAAAACCAGACCTGAAACTGCTCTGATTTGCTTTCATATGATGGTATTAGAGGAACAGATCCTTAAGAAGAATGCTTTTGTGAAGAGTGAATCCCTGGGATAACACAATGTCAGAGTACTATATTACACCACTCATACACGACCACGATAGAAATCGTTCCACAATAGGAGGGCTACAGTATGTACATCTCTGTCAGCGGTATAAAAGCCACGGGAGATCCGGAGAGTAATCTATCATCCACAGAAATCACAACAGCGCAGATAGCGTAACGAGACAGGAAAATGGTATTTACCCATCTTATGCAACTTACTACTCAACTTCGCGACGTGATCAAGCCTCCCGACCGCTTCGTATCTACTATTACAGAGAGTCGCGTTATCATGGGTTCGCCTATGGATGCTCTTACAAGAATCTCCTCTCTCACAGCGTGGAGATCAACCTCTTCTGCCTCCCCCTTTTGCCTTTTGTCGCTCTTCCCCTGCCTCCGCTTCCACAAGTTCCATTTGATCTCGAGGATCTCCAAATGTCTACTGCAGAGGTGTCTCGCCTAAAGAGAACCCGGAGAGAAAAGTGCCCGAGTGCTAATGAGGAAGTACCCAGTGAGCCGTTTTGGAAGAAGTTGGGTGACTAAACCAGAGGAAATGTCTTTCGGGGAGAAGAAAGGGGTGCTAAAGTGGGGAAATGTTTCGAAGGGAATGTGCGACTGAATAAGGGAAAGAATGCTTCGGCATTGGATGATTAAAGACCGACTTTAACGTGACTTCATCGTAAAGGACGGATCGAAGATATTCCTTTTCGTGTAATTTGTATTGTTCTGGAACACTGATACCCAAACTTTTCACTCAATGGATTAGACAGCGCATCCCTTAGGTGTAAGCTGGCCGCAGTAATCTGAATTTTTTACAAGATTATAATACTTAAGGGTGTTCGAAATGTTCCCTGACAACGCTATATGTCGTCCTGTAAAATATTCATAACTTTTGTCTAATTTTGAGTTGAGCCGAAGTTTTATTATATTTTATTTCTATGTATAGAAATATTCACTTCGCTAAATTTCGTAATGGATATGATTGCAGAAAATTCAACCACGGAGAACAAGTAATGGGTGTATTTACATCCGTTTTAGTCAGTTATTATTATATCAATATAGGTGACTGATTTTTAATGGTATATTAATATTTCAATGCTATTGTTCGTTTTAAAAATCACAGCCTTAACTTAAGGAAAAGTTGATTAAGATTTTGAGAATATGACTCTTTAAATCAAATATGATTTCATAGAGGGGTTCTTCACATTTAATCCGTTTCAGTTTTTATGATAGATATTTTAATATTTATAATTTATAAATGTAACATTTCTAAACATTTCTTCATTTGGTCTCAAGGCCTTTGAATAAATTTTTATAATTTTCTAGGAAATGTGCCACCCCCAAAACGATAATCATTCACCACTCATTTTATCACTAGCAAGAAAGAAACACCGCCCTTTCAATGATTAAAATGGATGCTTACGATATTAATTTTTTTAAATTTTTCGCTTTATTTAAAAACTTCTCTCAGAAAATGCGAACCCATCAAGAGATATCAAATTTTTATACAGTATTGGCTTCGCAATATTTCAATCTTTCTTTTATGAAAAGCACTCAGTATGAAGTTATTTGTCATTTTATTTGTATATACTTCATATGTCTAAAGAGAAGCCTGTCTACATTGAATGCCCTACCAAATTATTCGTATGAAATATCATTTTGTCGTGTACGATTATCTTTGTTGAAACCCAAATGCCGCGTTCAATTATATTTTCTTGCCTGCCTGTCGCTATTTTACCCTCGTCAAATATTTGTATACTCAACATGTTTCCTAAAAGTTGGCGAATCGTCCATTTTCTCTTGATATCTAAAGGTCAGATATCCTAAGATTCCACTTATCTGATGAACAGATCCTCAGCTCACGTCCGTTCCCCTTTTACAATTCCACCCAGCATCCCTATCTTATCTGCAACGAAAGAGCCTCCAACAGATTCGGTCTTTTTCTATCTCCTCGATTTCTTTCCCACTGCCCTTTTAACAGTCACGTTCCACTGTTATTTTCCTTTATTGATCGTCCACAACTGTTCTAATCCTAGCTGACTTCAACAAGTCATTCGTATTCATGCTTTCTTCAACGATAAAATAAATGCGGTGTTTAGAGGAGCCGAAGATATTCCCCTCTAATTTACTAATTCTTAATTCTAACGGGAGAGGAAACTAGTAAATTAAGTCAAAACGCGCTCACTTTCTTAAATTTTGATTGAAGTCTCTACTAACGAGCCCTTTCTACCTTTTTCTTCTCCTTTTCTCTGTCTAATGAGTATTTTTAAACACTCTTAAATGGTACTTTTAGTATGTTTTATCTGATATAAAATTTTCTACAGGTATAAATTAGCAATGTTATTATATATTTATGCTTCAAAAAATCTGTATAATGTATGGTATCCTCCCCACTTTAGTTATCTCTTCATCAGATAAATTTCATCTTCTCCGCCACTGGCTTATTTCTGTAATGAAATGACAAACTTTCTCTTTCTCTTCCTTCTATTGAGTTTTCTATGTTGCATAACTCATCCTGAAAAGTTAATTTCCTACAATTCCAGAAAAAGTCCGGTAAATTTTACTCTAGAAAATTTTCAGAAATAATTTATGTGTTATAAGTTCATTCTTTGTACTTTGTCTCTCGACGACGAAAACACAGGAAATGCATCTTAAAGCCTTATCAATTGTCTTCGTGCATCGTGATTGAGACATCGTATGTAAGGCTGGAGATTCTACAAGACCTGTTGCTAAGAACAGATAGCCGATAACTTCGGGAAGTCTCACGATATATGAATCGGTTATCTTGCACGCAAAGCAACCCTTTATCTTTTTCACCAAGTGATTAAATAAAAGGAGGAAAATATTGCAACTCATGACTTTTTTTCAAGAACAGAATCTCTGCAAATACAAGTTAGATACCTATCGGTTTACTGTGATTGAAAATGTGGAAACATTTATAAATGTACTTTATCGGTTCTGCTGCTTGTATGTATGTACAGGTATGCCTCCAGTATTTTATAGCATCCAGAAAGATTTAAGCTAAACGTTTTGCTAGCAGCTCCTCGTAAAGTAGTGAATTACTTTTCGTTCTCTGCAGTCAGTTGAGTATCACTGTTTTGCTTCATTAATATCATATCTTTTTCCATTGCCCTGTTGAATTGAATTTTAAAGAGAGAAGGCCTCGCCGGGCTCAGTAGCAATACTGAACCCTTCGTCCCTTGGAAACTTTTCGTATTCTCGAACAGAAAATTCTGCCTCTGCATCTTCAGCACGATCTCTCTCTATTCCACCATCACCTTCAACCATCCCTCTAATTTCCCATCCCACTCCCTGTGCAACCACCAAGCCACTTCACGTCAGCAGCGGATGCTCTCGCCAATTGAAGAGAAGGGACGGAGTTAAGAAGCTGTTAGCGGGTGCGAATTGAGAATGAGGACAGACTGTTGATAGAGTGAGAGAAGGACGAGCAAGATGCGTCGAAAGAGAACAAACCTAGAGTAGAGAAGGGATGAGAACGAAAGGATCAGAGACGGAGAGAGGTTGACTAAAGTTTGTTAATCAAAGCCTAAGTAGTGATCGTAAGATTTAGAAGGTCGTTTGAGCAGTAGAGACGTTGAAGGGGTCCTTTCTCTACTTGGCGTTATTCTCGCCCAACTGATATATTGATTAAAAGCACCAGAGCCATACTGCGGTGAAAATTAATATATTCTAGTCACACTATATAAAAGCGAGTATGTATAAGTTATATTGGTAGCGGTTGTATACATAGTTCATTGAATGGTTTTAGCGCAATTTACAAATTAATGCATAATACGTGAATTATTTTTTCTACTTTTTAAAAAATTTTCCTTAACATTACCGAGTGTTCGAATGAAAGCTTAAATTGCAATCTATATATTATTTTAATATCATTATATACTAAAATATCGGTATATATAGCCATTCTTTACAGTTACAAGATACTTTATGAAATTATATATTTTGGTATTAAAAAGAATTTTAAATTTGTTTCCTTAAAATTTATCATATAAGTAATAATATATCATATCATATAAGTAATAACCTTTGTGTTAAAATCTTACTTTCAATCACCTCTCTGTTCTGCTTAGTGTTAGGAAAATTTTGGAAGAAATTTAAATTTCTTTTGTAAATAATATGGTAAGATAATTAGTCCATCCAGTATACCCTTTGACCACATCACAGCTGATTTGTCTATAAACACTATACTGATGAGGAAATAAATTCATACTAATTATGTATAAAAAGCCAACACAACCATCTTTCGACTTGAAATGAAGAATATCATCTAATACCAATTATGGTATGCTTCTGGACCTCACTATATACTGATACTTGCTGTTTCATCATGATTTTCCTTCATATGTTCTTCTGATTAGATAGCCTCTCAAAGCGTCTCTCGAAGAAATAATGCACTGGGCAATGCTTTACATCCAGTCTTTTTTCGGATAGGCTGCTTCTTCTTTCGTAATTCCTTCACCTATACACCGATTATTAGTAGAGATTAGTATCGTACGTGATCGCAAATGGCGAACGATTTTAATATTTGCTATGAGTATGAAGAAAATATTTTTGGATATACCATCTGCAAACCGTTTGTATAATGATCCTTGTATAGAAGATCAATTTTCGTCCATTCACTTCGATCAACCCGCGAGTTAATTTGTAACCGTTTGGAATTTTGGAGCTACCCTCAATAGGAAAGAACAAGCCTCTCTGTGATCATTTATAAATCACCGTATTAGGTTCACTAGAATCTCTGTAATTCTCTATAATTCAATTGTTCATTCAGGAATAATTACTATGTATTAATAACTAAATATTTTCGACAACTTTCAAGCAAATAGATTTGTTTCATGGTGAACATTATCCGTTAACATATATTCTTATTACTAAAGTGAAATGTTTCAAAATAATAATTCACTTTCTTGAAATGATCAATTAAACATTGTAATAGATCCTTTATAACTGTGGTAACTATGAAAGTGATTGGAGAAGGATAAAATATAACATTTTTCACCTGAAAAGTTGCTGCTTCGTGGCAGTTATTTAGCTCAAATCATCTAGCTCTGCAGTAATTCCGTAAACACTTGGATCTAGTACTGTGTCATTCAGAAGTAAAAAATTTGAAGGAGCCGAAGCGTCGAGGGCTAACAATTCACGTTTCTTTCTTATTATAGAGAATATTTATCATTTTAATGATCTCATGCTGTCTTTGAGACGCAAACTTAAGTCTTTCAAGTTATAGAAGATCGTAAAAAATTGCAAACTAAGTCATCAGTTAGCAATCGTTTATTAATATATCATTGTATGGGTGAAAGCATTTACTTGGCCGATTAAGCTTTAAAAAGGAATAATATAAAAGAAAATGCGAAAGAGATAAATGTCGACATGACTGGGACTCCAACCCAGGTTATCTACGCCGCATTACGATAATAGCAAATATATATTATGCGATGTGTTTACTAAGAATACATTCGTACATCATTGAAAGCGACTTCATGCTGATTATTAGACTCGAGCGGCAGTATAAAGGGAATTCCAAGCATGAAGAAAGGAAGAGGGAAGGGGTTATGATACAAAAAACCGATTGGAATAAAAGAGAGACAAAAATAGACAGGGTAAAGGGAAAAAATTGAGAAGGTAAATGAAACGGGCAGATGTCATGGGGTTCTCTGAAGCTAACATTCTTTTTCTTCAAGAGTCTACCAATCTCTCTTTCTCTCTCTTCTCCCCATCTATCGCTCTTTCTACTCTCATTTTTCTTTCTCAATTTGCCCACCGGAAATTCGCCCCAAGAAGACAATGGGTTGTCTCCTACGCCTTCAACCTCAGCCACTCCTCCTGTTCACTCCATTAACTTCCATAGAGAATTTCCTTGTTGCGGACGTCCTCGGTCAATTAGATAGGATCCCATGACTTTGCATTGGGACTTGCTCTTGAGGGAATCTAAATAGAGCATCGTTGCGTGTTTGGAGACAAGCCTGGGAAAATTCAGGCATTTTGAGAGTCACAACCAGAAATGGGGGATTAACATTCCTTAAAGTTAACTTCGTGTAGTTCTTCCGACAAATACTTATGTTTGAATCATTAACAACGGAGAAAGACTAAGTCTTCTCCGATACTTTCCGTAAGAACTTGCGACTACGCTTAGCTATGGTGTTTGATTTACTCATAAAAGAGACGTAGGTTTTATCTTTTATAACCAATCATCATTCATTGCGGATTATCCGCCTTCAATAAGGTGATACTCAACACCGAAAGTAAAATACAATATGAATCTTTAATACATTAATAAATAAGGGTCGAAAACGTTGTTTGAAAAATTACGTTACTCATTTTGCCTCGCTTCAATATCGAGCACTAATTTACTTTCAACTCATTTAGAATATGTTATCACTTATTCTTTTTATATTTAATATTTTTAACGATCGCCTGCTTAAGTTAAATAAGAACGTTCATGATGCATTGTAATTAAAATCTTATTTCATTCGAATCAATTCTCTCATTTTTCTTTCTCATTTTTCCCACCGTAAATTTGCCATCAAGAAGACAATGGATTTTAAGATTTTCATCGCGAATGATGAAAATTTCAAGTAACGATGGTGATCGTATACCATCAACATTAGAATCATGACTAGATATTTACCATCGAAGGCTTAGTGTTATCTAAAAACAAGCAGTGATTTTTTAATTAATTTTTCATCGACAGATTGGGCAAGGCTACACCGAACGTCATTAAGCTAACTCTATTTTCTCTTCAATTAATTAAACCTCACTCTGAAAGAGTTATTAAAAGGTAAATCTCTTATTGTTGAAATTGAAAATAATATCAAGAAGAAATACAGAAATTATCTGTATAAATAGGCGACTCACTGTTTACAGTGAACACTATTGGATAAAAAATAATATAAAATTCATAGTAAGAAGAAAGCTGTTGTGAAAAATCCATCATATACAACGCCTCTCTTCATTCTAAAAAATAATTACATTGTAAAATTACAGTGGATAAGAGATATCGAGTTTATTACCATAAACAAAGATACGTACGAGAATACCCTACACTCCCTCATCCATTCCATTTCTTGATCCGTAAGCCATTAAAAACGTTTGTGCGATTTCGATTGTACCAAGTGGGAAAAGTTTTGCACTTAAAACGATATTGGAGAAGGTTTCCGATATGGTATCGGAGTGACTGAAATTCATTCAGTGAAAACATTTTTAAGACTTATTTTACTTCCATAAATTACTTCTTTTATTGTTTATTACATGCATTATGTTACCCTTCTCTTTATTTATCGACTATAGGAGAGTTATTCTGTTTTAATGTTTCTCCAAATTTAAAAAAAATCTTTTTCCTCCTTTTCTCAGTGCTTTATATCCGTTTACCTAAAACTTCTTTATGTATTTCAAAGACTTACATAACACTTCATAATGAGAATAAAGATGGACGTGATAAATTACGCAACAGTCACCAAAAGATTTAATTTTTTTTAAATGCTTAATTATTTGTCTGTATTTAAGAAAAGCATCAAAGGTTAAATTATAATTACTTTATGAATTACCCTTAATGATCTACCACTTACACATGCGTTAAACTCTGTTATATTAACCAGAATTGTAATAGCTTAATTATCTCATATTGATCCACCGATTTTGCGTCTCTTTTTGGGTGGGAAATTCCCTCTCCTTTTTTTCTAACAGGCACCTACGGAGGTTCTTCACTCTCCACTTCTCCCCCCTTGAAGACCAGTCTAGCGCCTCTTAAAAAGGCGGAAGGGATGGCCACTGAGTGCCTCGGGGCAAACATGCAGGGAAATGGGGAGAACCAAAAGATCCACGTGATATAAGGAAGGTTCCCTCTCAAAGGAACAAAACTACAAAAATATGGGTAAAAGGGCTAATCAGCATCTGCCTTATTTACCAAAACGCCAAAAAAAGAGATGGGACTTCAAAAACTATTACATGGTTTGATATTTTGATGAGTTTTGACGATTTCCTCTTGCGTCCTTTGAGCATGGGTTTTGGAGCTAAAGCTCAGTTTTTATTTCTAGTTTCAAGCTTTACTTGCGCTTTGTCATTCAACGTTATTCGTAAAAGTCATTGGTTGTTTTTATGTCATCTTAATACGAAAATCACCTTCTTCGTATGTCTTTTTTCTATGCATATCTATGTGTAACCCTTCAGATGGTCCTGAAAAATTACGATTTAATTTAAGGAAAAATCTTTTTAAAGGATGATAGCTCGTTCGACGTTCGGAAGCGAACTATGTCGAGGATTTTTAATGGAAGAAAAAGAATAAATAACCGATAAAATCGTAGAAAATGGATTTTTTGGACGAAAAATTAAGATAAAAAAGGAAAAATTAGATTTTCAACGCTAAATATTCAACGTCGAGTGCGAAGAATCTTCATCAGCGATTTACAATTAAATGTATGGAAAAGGTAATCTTTTTTTCGCAGCTTTAGAAGGTTTAAATCTGTACATTCATTCAAAATGCGGAAACATTCCACAAATATAACTACTTTTTTAATTACTTGAAATGGAAATGTTCCCATGATGGCAGAACAACAACAGCAGAAATTCAAAATTTCTGCCGGTTGAAAATCAACGTAAAATTGTATGGCAGATCTGCCAAGGTTTAATTAAAAATACTTCTTATGCAAGAAATAAATGCATTCATCAACCTATTTTCTGTAATTCGATAATGATGGCACTCTTTGCTTTCTGAAGATGTGCTTACAAGATAAAAACAGTTTTCGGAAACTTCGTCTCCCTAAGAAATGGCTGCTCATAGAAACGCATTTGCCCCTTGAATCTACGCAACCCACAATTTCGATGTGCATATTTAATGCCTGTAAAGCAGGCGGTTGCTGCGATTTTGGTATTGCTCATATTTCCTCAGGTCACTTCAAAGATTTAAAATACTCGTTTTCAATTAATAGATTCAGCTATTGATATCAATGCTGAAGAACTTATCATAATAAAAACCAATATCTTGTCCTGTTTCTGAAGGTGCACTACTTCGTTGAAGTTTATACTAATATTTTGACATTTAAAATAATTTCCTTCTCCTCTCTTCTTATTTCCTTTTCTCTCTCGTGCTTAGCATCTTAATAAATAAGTTGCCACTCTATTTCAGTAATTTTACCAAAGTCTTTTAAGAAATGAGAGAGTTATAATAAGAAAATATTTCTGACGTCGATTAAATATTGTTTGAATAAATATCTTTTAGTTCTTCAAAACCCATGTGCACCTAACAGATAGGATATCTTTGTCTCTGATTTCATGATATTTGATAAAATATTCTCGTCGATGACTCTCTTACATAAAAGTAAAAGTAATGATATCATAAGTAATACATGATATAACAGTACATGCGCCTTAATGATACTCATATACTAAAATAATATAGCAATAAAAGTAATGAAAGTTCCTAATCATATTCCTCCTAAAAGTAATGAATGAGCCTAATATCTTTTCTATGTGTAAAATAAAACACTACAATAAATAAGTAGGAGTAAAAGATTCTCATTTAGCTGTCCAATTCTTACTTTTCTGTGACAATATTATGGTGTTAGTGGTAATCACATGAGAAATATCTTATCTAGGATTCAACCTCAGTTATTCACATTAAATTTCCGGTTTGATTGTATTTACTAATATGCATATGAATACTGCAGCCAAAGGTACAATAAACCATTTGTTTTTGAGTATTCAATTTTATTCTTCTTATAATCACCTGTTTCTCCACCCACACACACATCTTTAGCTTCATATATATTCATACATCATTTTATTTGTCCTATCAATTCTTCAGAGTGCTTACAACGTTTCTGATTCGAATCTCATCCATCAAATTTTATTAGATTTATCTCCTTCCTACTTTCTCTTCATACGTATTCACATTTTAACCCGTATTAAGATATTAATTTTACGATATTCGCGTATATTTTTACACGATTTCCATTCATCTCTTTTTCGAGACCAAACCAAATCTAGCCAATCCTTTCAGAGGTTTTTTGAACATTGTCGAAAAATATTCATTTCGTATGGATAGGATGAATTTCGGAAGATGGTAACTGGGGACAATATGATTTAGTAATTGAACGCTCGAATGAGGGTTGGATATGGTTAATAGAGGAAAAGGGATGTGGCAATTATAAAGGAGTGTAAGGCATGAGAGGGGAGTTCTAATAGTTGGTCGGGGAACATTTTTTGAAGTCGTGCGGGAAGTGGGAATATGAAGAGTGTGGAGGGGAAGAGCCGTAATTAGATTGGAGAGAGTTCCTCGCCACCGCAGGAGAGGGAGTGGGCGTTTTTGGCTATATTTTCCATTAATTGATTTAATGTCCAACATAACCCTGCTGACGAAGGAGAATTTCCAATGAGTGGGGAAGATAGTTTGACTCATCACTGTGGGATATGGGAAAGAACTAAAGAGATGAGTTTCCTTGATGGAAACATTTAAAATCAAAAGATTGACTTTCTGTGTTTGGGAAATGAAAGGCCGCTGTGGAAATATTTCGCATATGCTACTCTAAAAACAAAGTTATAATCTTGAATTGGTTGATTATTGTTATTTTTTAAATTTACAATCTACTCTAAGCTATAATGATGTCTATCTTAAGTCTTCCCAGGATAATCTGAATATCGAAATCAAATAACTCAATATATGTATCATAGATTTAGAAAAACTCTACGAATGAGATTTTATATATCTAATATCTTATTATATATTAATGAAATAGTTGAACTCTTAGATGCGATTATATGATTCAACTTTAAATGTAAGTGTTATGAAATTTCATATAGAATTATTTGTACGCATTGCTAAGTTATGTCGGCATAAGAATGTTTTCTACTTTCCACTTGATAAAATATTATTATTCGTCAAACATAAATATATATTATGACTGTCGAATATATGGCTGTATACAAAAAGTGATGTTTTAATAACTGAATGTCACTTTTCGTATTTTATAATATTTCAATTAACAGAGGTTTTCTCTTTTTTATACATTATCGTGATTGCCAAAGAAAATTAACTTTGAAGTAAGCTAAATATAGTTTTTTTTCAATAAAGGCAGTGTATTTGTGGAGCAATACATTGTTTTTTCTTAGGGCATATAAGTTGTGGAATATCCCGAACGAGGGATAATTTAAATAATAATAGCACTAACCGTTCTTGTATTTGTGATTAAATCTCCGTATTACCAAAGAATATATGTAAGCAGGAAACGTTACTTTATGAACTACGGTAACGCTAATTTTAACCAAAACCGTCACTCACCATAAGATTCCATTACTAAAATTGATAAACGTTTAATTTATGAATTCTGTGATCATAATTTATTCTTCCAGCATTTCTATCTACTTTCATCCTAATTTTCTCTTTTATGCCTACCACTCCTATTTCACATTCCTTTATATTTCTCTTTCCTTTATATTTCTCATTTCCTTTTCATTTCGATCTCCTTTGCACTCTGCGTTGAGCTCCTCTGCGATGAAACGGTCATTTCAAACTACTTTCAACCGTAAAAAGAACTCGAAATTAAACCGCCACAGGACAAAGTCAAAGGATTGATAGGGTTCATTTTCTCTCGCTTTTACTGACATAGCACCGTGTCATTTCCTTTCCTTTTCCTCTAAATCCATTCGACCAAAACATCCAAATCCATGCGTTTACTAAATATTACATAGGTCACCTGCAAAAAATAATGTCGTGGTACTGCCCACTTCTGGGTGAATCGGAAAATGAAAAACCCAAAAGAATATATATTCTACATTATAAGCATGTTAAGAGAGCATACCAATCGTGGTTTCACCATATTTTCTAGCGTTAGTTTTAAACACATAGATGTAAATTAAAATTCAGTTCAACGTATTAATTTTTTTTCTTTGTAGTCGTAACAGGAATCACTTAACTGCACTCCAACAAAGTCACTGAAGTAGAACTTGTTAAATCGTTATAAATTTTACATGGACTTGAAATATCCCTGAAATAGCGTTAGCACTACTTGACGAATAGGATCAATTGATTCCAATGACATAATTGAGCTATAATTCAAACATCAAATTGTCATCGTCCGACAATTTTCCAGACGACAATAGCCGCTTACATGAAGAATATATATTTCTAAAATTTTTACCCTTTCCTTTCATCACTGTTCATTCCAGTATAACATCTCATGATACCATTTAAGATTAAAACCCCTTCTTCTGCAATTTAAATAGAAATATGCAAGCTTGAGGATCTTCTCTTCCTGTAAATGTATACGTAAATGCATGTTCTCGAAATCTCTGTAATTTATGATGATGATGGATTTCCCTAATATGTTATCATAACTGCTATCATTTCTACTGATAGTAACTACACATATTTGGTAGTATTAAAAGAAAAAATGAATAATTTTATTTAACCTTATGTAATTTATTTGCATGTATAACATATACGATCAAGTCTTAAATTATGTACATTGTGTAATATCAGACTCATTAAAACGACTCATTATATATCCAGATACCATCATACGTATCCGATCGTGGTTGTTAGAAAACTTTTATCGCTATCGCAAAAATTTTCATAGTTATAAGAAAAAAATGACGAAAACTCCTGAGATTTTCTTCTTTTAAAATCGCAAACATTTCAAAGATTTTATGCATTGAAATTAAAAAACACTTCTAAATTTTCGAACTCAAATCTTTCCTACCTATTGCCTTATTTAGATATACAGAGGCATTAAACAACGAAACAAAAAATACACTTTCAAACAGCAAACAGAATATCTGTATGGCAAATGTATAAGGCTATGGAAGGTGGGAGACGAAAACATTCTTAAGAAGTTCGGAAATATGTTAGCTGTGATGAATATAAAATTGCTCTACGTTGTATTTAGATACCTGTTACAGATTGCAAACATTGCAAGTACTGGGACTCATTATAACATCATCGCCTGGTTTCCATGTTTCTTTATCCTTGATTTTTGTCCCCACTTTGCAATTCTCTACTCTTTATCCTCCCCTTCTGTCGCACCATTTGCTGCCGAGGTTTGTCACGCCTCATAAAACCCCCGCAACTGTCGCTGAGAGATTCCCTGTGGTTTGGCATAGCTTTGCCAGCAGTTCCCCAGGGAAGCGCTGAGACCTTCCGGGTGAATAATTTATTCATGTGATTTAGAAGTTGACGAAATCCGTTTTCGGAAGCAGGGGGCTTTATTTTCTGAAACGATCGGTTCTAAATCCGATTCTTCTTGTAATGTCGTTGAAAACAAAACATCGTACGGTCTTGCTTTTTTGTATTTATATCGAAAATGAATGAACATATAAAAGCATGTGCTTACCAAACAGTGTATGTCTGGTAACGTCGAAATTCCACACGCTTTGTTATTCACTTGGTTTTACGATAGCAGAATATTTATGGTTGATTTTTATTTGTATGTAAATATCCACTGTCATTTTGTGAATTTATCTGCAAATCAATTTTCTTTCTATATCTTAAAGTGTATTATTTTCTATCTTTTCCAGCAACATCCAGTATGAAGAGTTTGAAATGCCTACGAAACAGAGGCCCAGTTTGGGGATGTAAGTTCCTAGCATAGGACGCTTTTATTTAGATTAAATTTATTCTTAGATCTACTCATGCGTTGGTTTTTCACCGTTGACTTTTTACGCTCTGAGTTGCATGAAAAAATGCTATCATTTGAGGGACAAACGAATAGTTTGCAACTGATCACTGTCAACTCTATGTTTTAATGAATGCATCGATACATTCAATCTTTTTCTTTGACTTCTACTTCAAAGCAATCAAAATTCAATTTTTCTTGAACGATAAATATTTGCTACCTTTATATCCAACTTTTATAACAAATAGACTGAAATATACTGTGTAATATAAATTTTTATTAAATTTTAACTCTTTTATATAATTTGTATCTAAAGAACTCCTAATGGCAAATATATGCCGATGTCGAAATACTCATACGTACTTTATCATAATATCTTTGTTAAGATCGACAAATACAAAACGAAATATAAATTTCTAAACGAAATCTATTAAAACTTGTTTAAAGTGTCAAAAGTGACTGTAAAATATTTTCAAGTAAAGAGGTCACTTACTTAATTATTAACATTCCTACTGAAAAAAATGTGAATAATAATGTTAATATTAACTAAATGATTCAAACTGTTTCCACAGAAATCATTTATTCTTTGTGAATATTATAAGGTTTGGTATTTATTATTACTTTATAGTTCAACGTATTTATGGGCTATGGGAGCTTTAGAAATTCTCTTTGGGAACCACTGCCACAACCTGGCGAACGTGCATGATTTTATTGCGAAAATCTACCACATCTCCATTCATTTCGTTTTATTTGTTCTGTTTGCTATATGTTTTATTTGGAATCTCTCTTCGTTCCGTATCTTTATTTTGCTTGATTTCATCTTCCTTTGATTCTTTTTCAGCCTGCATCAGTTACCTTACCAGTTTCATCCACCGTTTATTTTCGTTTCCACTGAATGCCTGCCAACATGTGGCCACCTTAAGTCCAATGGATACTAGATTATTGCTTTGCTCCTTTGTTTTGCAATGGTAATGCATGCTTTTTTGTGCCAATCGATGTGACCACTTTCATAATATGCTAGACTTCACACGTGTGTCTCGTCCTAGGCTGGGCAAGTCAGAGGAATTCCCCGTACAAGAAGGACCCGGAACACCGGATTCGCTGCCGGAGCCTGAGAGACCACCTCTGCGACACATCGACAAATATATTCGACCCGAATGCCCTTGTCTATCTAAACGATATACGGTAGCTGTACTAACTTGTATAGGTAAGATGATAGTCATAGATCTCATTCGAATGGCAATATTGTATCAAAGAGTGGAATAATTGATGCATACATATAACCATAGCATAAGAATACTATCGTGAGTTATTTCCAGGCTCTGTATTTCATATTATATTTAATTATTCTCTTTCATAAAATTAAGGTTTTAAGTTCAAAGTACACTGAACGAATGAGTACTAGCCTGCTGAATTATTACTGTCGGCTGTAATCCTGTGCCCCGTCTTTCTTACTTAAACAGTGAACAATCATTAAACAAAGTTTACGGAAGTTCCTGGTAAAACTAGCAAAATATCTATTTGGAGATGTACAATATCAAGTCTATATTGTTTTAAATTAAAAAAAAGAGTAAGCGAAGCAGAAAAAGTGAAAGACTCGCTGATGTTGGAAAAAATACAACCCTGAAATATCTCACATGTTTTTCATAGTAACCTCTTGTAAAATTTCTATTTACATTTTGTTCTTTCACAGGTTTCGTTATATCATTTGGAATGCGTAGCAACATAGGAATGGCAAAGGCCGATCTAAAAGTAAGTTGTAGTAGCGTACCAGTTTTCGAATTGATAATAATGTATCATAACTATGATGAGTAAATACAGTATACATTTTTATACAAGAATTTAAATTAAACATATTTGTGATCTGCTGCTAAAAGTTTACCATTAAATTTCCACTAAATATTTTATTAGTATAAGATAGAAGATTTCTTGGTAGTTTATTTGACATTTGACTTGGTAGCTATTGTTTTTGCAAACATATGGAGATCAAAATAAATCACATAGCCATTCTAATAGATAATGTGAATACTGATATCCCATCGTCTCTGTTCTCTTATATTGAAGAAACGCAGATATATCATCTAATGCACTAGTTCTCAATTATATTATGGCTAATTATCTCGAATCATACTTCCAATTTTCAACATTGATGTTGCTGCCTAATTCCATATTGTAGATATTATTTACCCTGCCATATATATTTAATTATCATTAATACCAATCATCTCAGGCAATTATATCTCATGAAACTATCTTTATAGGAAGAAGGATATAACTGGACGGTAGCAATGCAGAGTGCGGTAGATTCTTCATTTTTCTGGGGTTATTTTGTCACACAAATTCCTGGTGGTTTCCTGGCATCCAAATATCCAGCTAACAGGTATTCAGGAGCTTCTTAGACCTCATAACTTAAATATCCGACGATTAACAGAACAATTAGATGTTTTCTCATATCACCTGAATGATTAAGGAAAAAATCCTATTTCTTTCTTCCGTCTGGTTCTGACAAAACAATGAATATGAGTATAAAGATAAGTGTATCAAATTCACGGAACTTTCCGTTTTCATGTGGAATAGTGACTTTGAGACAAGATCTTTTTGCAATGCACTGTATACCAATCGGAGTTAATTCGGCTTACGCTGGAATAAAATCTCATATCAATCAAAGTTCATAATCAAAGATGGTTAAATAAAATCGATGCATTAAAGATGCATCTATCGGTGTTCACAATACTATACGGCGGCTCGCGGGGTATTGATATAAATGTATCTTTCATATTATCTGTCATTATCTGGCTGGCGCATGCAGCCAGGGCGCATAACCTACTTAACCAGCCCCTTTGTTGAATTATAACCTACTTCTTTTGTGGTCGCTTTCACTTCCAAATGGTCGAGTGGTTAGAGTGTCTGGTCCGATTTCCAAATGTTCCAAATATCCAAAGTTTATCTTCAGTGGTTCAAATCCTGTTTCAAGAAAAATTTTTTCCTGAGAATTAAGTTTACACAACCTGTGAAGATCGATGATCTACTGCCTACCACTTCCGCTCTTATGGCAGTTTGTCTTTATCTAACCCCCTTTTCACTCTTGAATCAGCTAATCTAATCCTGTTTCTCTTGTTATACTTTTTGTCTCATATATTTTATTAGAGATATGATAAGAGTGTTTTTTCTGTTATATGAATGGCTTACTACTTGCACTAGCACGATGGCCAGACCGCCACAGCGGCCGGAAAATTCTGTCAGTCAATAAAACAGTCCCCGGCTTCCCGAGGATTCCTGATTGTTTAGACAGTCAAACTAATAGGCCTGACACATTTCTTACATTCAGGGTCCAAATTGAGTCGCCCATGTATGTCGTACAAATTATGCGGTGCATTTATAAAAGGCAAATATGTGCATTGAAAATATCTTAAACGAAAGAAAAATAATCCGTTGATAAGCCGCGACCGCAGCCCGAACAACCAAAAGAAACGGCGAATTCCTGCGAGTCATCGCTGCCACTGATTAGCTGCAAAGAAGCATAGCAGCAGGTATCTAATCTGCTGCTTTTGAAGGTATATCATCAATCAATCATATCTTGCGAACTAGTGGAGAGAAAGCCGTAGGACAAAAACGGTAATTTTTCATTCAACTCTCTTTTACGCTAAAATAGGCCTCTCAAAACCGCGATTACACCTGAGAACCTCACCATGTTAGTCTTTTTCACTACTCCAAAGCCTTTTACTCGGTGCGGATTCTTTTTATTTATTTATTTAGTCAAACTTTAAACTTTTTCTTACAGAGTTTTTGGCACAGCTATAGCAGCATCATCCTTCCTCCATCTACTTGTTCCAGGGGCTACTAAATTACATCCAACTTTCTTAATCATGGTCAGAGTACTGCAAGGACTTGTCGAAGTAAGTTAATATTTAAGATATCATTTTTATTAAAATGGAGAAACAATATCAGTGGCTACAAATCCATTTATACTTTTTCCTATGTTTAAAAATTTATAGTCACTGTAGAATGTTTAATATTTGATTTTAAATTAAGAAAATCTGTCACTTATCATAAGTCTTAAAATGATACACCCAATACAGGATAAGATCTAAAATTGATTCTCTTCAAAATGACGTATTACTAATGACGCAATGACGCAGTTACTTGTAAGTACTATTTTTCACTTGACCATAGGTAAATTTAGTTACAATAAGCCTTATTATGTCTATCATTTATTTTACTCTTAGGATCCGAAAAACGGGCTATTTGATTCCCACAGATTCCCAGTAGGATAGCATAAATTATATTTATACTAACCTAAAAAACCGACATTGCTAATGGTAGGAATGGAAGAATATTAATTTCCATACCAAAATTTGTTTCTTCGGCAAATCTATAAGCTAATATTATAGACAAGGAATCAGTCGTCAGTATAGTGACAGTTGTCAGTGACAAATTTGATGAAAATTTTCTTGATCAACCTAAATATCTTGGTATCTCTGTAAGACTCCAGAGAATTCAGAGTGAGATCCCGGCAAAATGACTCGGCTCCTGTAATAGTACCAATTCTTCAATCATAAATTTGATTTCAAAATTTGCTTATAGACTAAAACTAATCTTCAATATACTCGTAACTTTATCTTACAGGGTGTGACATATCCAGCTTGCCACGGTATCTGGAGGTTCTGGGCCCCTCCGTTGGAGCGCTCACGTTTAGCAACTTTGGCCTTTTGCGGTTCTTATGCAGGGGCGGTGGTCAGCATGCCCCTTTCTGGTGTATTAACAAGTTTAATAGGTTGGCAGGCTCCATTCTACTTCTACGGTGAGAAAATGTGAATTATCCTTCCGCTTTTAAGTTATTTTTACTTGAATCTTGAACAAGCTGTACTTTAAAAACTTACCTCAATCTAAGATGAGTTGCAGTTGTGTTGAGTAAATTAAATTGCGTATTTAGATTGACAAATTTTGAAGCATAAGTTGTTAATAATTAAATCAAATTAGTTAAGTAATTCCAACGACACCTGGTGGAACTTATTCATGTATAAACGAAATAAAGACCAAAACTTGCATCTATCCATAAAATTATATATACTGTATATTAATTGAAAATAATTTATCCATTTCTGAGTTTTTCGACTTTTAAAGTCATTTCTCTCTTCAAAAAAGGCATAAAATTTACTAAGGAGATCAAATGCAAGAGATATGTATACAGAATGAAAAATTAATAGAATAACTATAAAATGTAGTATGAATTAAGGATGCTGAGCTTCGACGAAGATTTAGCTACCTTGAATCCTTTTAGTGTAAAATTCTTTACGACAGACATTTAACCATATATTCGTAAGTAATACCCATGTATGGTTTTTTGAGAGATTATATAGGGGATCCTTTTCACGGTCTTCTGAGTATTTTTGCATGCACACCTCATCATGCTACATCAATCTAAATACTTTCTAAATGAAATTATCTTTACATATATCATTAATCGATATCACATCACAAGTAAATTATTTGGCGCTTTAAAAATTTCACTTTATCCTTATCTCTTCTTCTACAGGTGTCTTTGGGATCACTTGGTACCTCTTCTGGCTATGGCTTTCTTTTGAAAAACCTTCGAAGCATCCCACTATAAGCGCTAAAGAGTTGTATTACATAGAAAAGTCTTTAGGAGACATAACTCAGATATCAATGCCGACGATGAGAACAACACCTTGGAGACGCTTCTTCACGTCGATGCCTGTGTATGCCATCATAGTTGCTAACTTCTGCCGTTCGTGGAACTTTTATCTCCTACTTTTATTCCAGCCATCTTTTCTTCGGACGTTCAACTATCAAATAGAGGAAGTAAGTTTGGTTTTGACATAATATATAAACGTCATACCCCTCGTTCACAATATTAGGTGCATTTTTTCATAACTCTTCGGATCAGCCGCGTCAATTTTCCTTCAATATTTAAGATGTTGTTGGTGACAGGGAAAACTAATGGTGAATTAAATCATGGACCTTAAATTCCGAGAGAATCCTTTCGGATTCGGAGAAAGATATAGAAATCAAGAAATTATAAGAATCTTTCACATTACTATAGAAGAAGTAATGAGAATTTAATTTTTCTTAGATTGTCTTTTCACTGCCTTCAGGTACCCTCCTTAGGATCTTTTTCCGAACGGTGATCTACCGATTGCTCTCTTCACCAGTCTGTCATGGTCCATCCTACTATACTACTGTACTATATAATCATTCCTCTCTTTCTAACGGCTTGTGATCCAAACGTAGTTGTTATCAACTGCGTTCATTTCTCACGAGAACGATAATTTCCCATGTAAATTTGTATTGCTCAGCCTTTAATGTTTATGTAATCATTTGTAAGTAAGTGGTCTTTTTTATAATAGTGCATTTTCGTTGTGTCAGAGTTCCTTAATGTTTATATTTAATAATGATGACGATGATGATGATGATAGACGATTCTTCCACTTGTAACTTAATTAATTAATATTACTATACTGAAATATGCCTTTTTTACGCAGACGGGGTTCATAGGGGCACTGCCTCATCTCCTGATGACTATAGTCGTGCCTTGTGGTGGTATGCTAGCCGATCACCTGCGGAAGACGGGTATACTAAGCACCACGTACGTGAGGAAGATCTTTAATTGTGGTGGCTTCGGGTTGGAGGCCGTTTTTTTCCTCATTGTCGCCTACTCTAAAACAGGAGGTGCAGCAAACACTGCGCTAACGATCGGGGTGGCTTGCAGTGGGTTCGCTATTTCGGGTAAGAGACAATTTTCACAGTGAAAATGAATTTCAACCTTATTAATGTACCATAAGGTAGTTTTATGATCGCAATTTAATTCATTGAGTATCAGATGAAATTGAAAGAATCCATCAGAAGTTAATTTGAAAATTTGGTGAACATGAATCCCCAATACTTTATGCAATCAAACTATTTTTCTGCTCATTTCAATCCACTGACCAATACTTCGTAGGAATATTAAATTTACTCTGAAACTACTCTATTTGAATTAGGACTCTGTGGACTTCACAATGGAATAAAAAATTAAGAGTAATACACTCAAAGTCATATTATAATCATATTGCGCAGTCATCGACATCTTGAGAATGGGCAATCATATTTCTGTATTAGCTGCAACCTCCAACCTACACGTCATTTCAAGATGACAAAGATTTTGAATGCTGAATTTCTCCTGCAATTACTCATTTTCGTTTTTACGGATATAATTTTTCCATAAAATCTCTCAAGTAAAATACATGATAAATCCCATGATTTATCACTTATTTTACTTTTACAAACCTTTACCCCTTTGAAGTTTGATAATATTGCAGATTTCGAAGATAGCTTTTGCAAAAATTTCCAGTAAGGTCTGTTGTTAAGAAGAATAGGCTCTTGTATTCCTATTTGAAATTTCGTTTTCTACTCCAATTTATTTATCATGATAGAAATCATATAGGAGTGTTTCGCTTGCCTTTGATAACCCTAAGTCTCAATGAATATACTAAAAAGGACGTAACTAATGAGGTCCACGATTCGCCCTTCAAAACTTGTCTTTGCACTCTCCAACCTCCTCGATCCACCCGTCTTTATTCAATTTGTACGCACATGACGTCTCAAATTTTTCAGTTTGGGAGATCTTTCATTAGTTAATTTTTTCTATGAAAGTTACTTCCAAATCATCGTGGGTTGTGTAATATTCATAGAAAAGTGCTAGATTTTTCCAGTGAGTCAAATTCTCAACACCACTTGATTTTCATAGGCCTTCCTTGCCCAATACGCTAAAAAGTCTAGCTACGCTCAAACTCAGACAGACAGGCTCAAGTACACTTCAGAAGTCAAAATTAAAATAGCCGGGAAAAGGATTTATTAATCAGCTTTATACTCATAATATAACGGTCAGGTGGATTTCTTTCCAAGGTCATCTACTAGTTCATTTGTAAGTAGAAGATTATGATAAATATTTTAATTCAGTATGTAAGTAGAATATCATGAACTAAAATAAATGTTTAGCAATAAATTTATTTATTTAAATTTGACTATCATTTCTTTGGGATTTTTATAGGCAAGCTAAAGTTGATATCAAATGTTTAATACTGACGCACGACGTCCTACATTCACTAAAAACACGTTACTGGAAGATAATATATGTTATATTCAATGTTCAAGGCAGCCTAAGCCGTAACAAGTAATTAATTTCTCTCGAAACAGAGATGAATTTGATCAGAAGGTTTTAAAAAATCTCCGATAACCAAATGTCGATATATGGACCAGTTCCAGTAATGAATTAATGTATTTCAGTAATGAATTTGAGTTTGAAGTTAATATAATTTAAGACGCTTTGTAATTATAAATTGAGGAAGATTCCGGCAGAGGCTGGCTAGAAGGCTGGCTTCTTAAACGAATTTTCGTCATCATTCTTCAGTATTCGTTTAAAAATCATTACTTTCATTTTGTATTTTGTAAATCTTATTTTTCGATAGTGCTCAAAGAAAATATCAGTGATTTTCATATGCATAGTGAACATTTTGTTCGCTATTCATCTGAAATTTGTTTGATGACGAAATTAGCAAATAAAAGGACAAAGCATGATCATAAGTCTAAATTTAACCTTTCTTTAATCAATGTTAAGGTTTCAACGTCAACCATTTGGATATAGCACCTCGCTACGCTTCCATCTTGATGGGGATGTCAAACGGCGTCGGAACGATTGCAGGTCTCTTGTGTCCCATCGTCGTGGACAACATTACCAAAGACCACGTAAGTGGCCTTCAAAAGTCAAAATCATTTTTTTTCAGGACTTCAAATCTTTGGGTTAGGAAAATCAATTTTATTACATAGGAGGAAGTAATATGAGCTGCTGGAAGAGTTTTAATTCCTATTACAGCTCTTAAGGTAAGATTCCCTTAGAAAGGAATCATGAACAACTGAGTCATTCTAACCACATTTTCCTTGAGATGATTTCATAGGAATGGATTCGCTCCATTCCTGTCACAATTTTCTCAAGTATGCAAAGTATGTTTTGGCATCTTATAATGATGTTGATTTATAAAGTAAGTTTACGTAATCGACCAATCTTACTTGGAACAAGAGCGAATGTACCAGAATATACCAAAATAAGAAATTCCTGAATATGTGCTGTCTTTCTGTAGGAAAATTTCTTATCCAGCAAATTTCTTTCTTATGCCATCTCTCCAAATTAGAGAGATTGCGTAGTTCTATGAGAAATCATTTTCCACTAACTTTCGATATTCTACCATCTTTATACTCCTTCATAACTTTTTACAGTAAATACTGAGAAACAAATTCTCTTACACATTCCATTGATAAATCTCAGAGCCCTCAGCAAAAATTGTACTCTCTTTAAATGAAAATTCGTCATGTGAGAATTACTGAAGAACACTAAATATCTTTAATCTAAAGAGCTGCATTTCTTTAGTTTCTCTAATTCAATTTCCAGTTTAAGTCTGATTCAGACTGATACCAAAATACTCTATGTTTTAAATATTAAAATCATTGGAGAATTGTTTCCATAAAAATGTATTGTAAAATAATGTACAAATTTCAGGTGAATTAAATTCAACATATTGTCACCAATAAAATAAGTATAACATTTTATTTCCTTGTGTCTGATACATTTATTTATGTCCTATGTTTACAGACAAGAGAAAGCTGGAAGGCAGTGTTTATCCTATCTGCTACAGTTCATTTCATTGGAGTGGCATTCTATGCGCTCTTTGCCTCAGGAGAACTGCAGTCGTGGGCAGAGCCCACAGCTGAAGATGTTGCACGATGGAATCCTATTGATGTGACAAATCAAGATGCAATAAAGGATAATCAAGCAATGCCTCCAAGTGATGCAGTTGGAATGGCAACAAATGCAAACCAAGAGTTTGCCACCTGGCCTGATGAGCCTGCATCCACAACTACTTGGGATACACCACCAACAGTAAGAATGCTTTTGATCTTATTTCCAGATGAATATATTTTCTGGACTAGGACTATGACTGACTAGTCATATTTCATTTTTTGTTACCATACTTTCTAATGGAAAACACATATATTACTTATTCCAAAAAATTTACAGAAATAACAAAAATTATTTCTCCTCATCTACAATAAATTTATATTGCCTATACAAATGCTTCTTGTCCAAATACAAATGTGAGTTGATGGTGAATCAGAAATATTTTTAATATTTTACTTAATTGTTTTGTTTTTCACTGTAGGATAATTCTGGATATGGGCAACAAACATCCCTGAACAGCAGGATGACAAGCTATGGATCTCTGGAGGATAGACCTCCACCACCCCCAAGACCAGTGCCTCCAATTCCATATTCAAATCATGTAGAGCAAATACAACCAGGAGCTCAAGACCAATACATGCATGGATCAATAAGTGACAGGACTTACTAATTTGCAAGTACATTCAATGTTTCCATTTAAAGTTGTCACATTATAAATGTATATGGTGTCCTCAACATATAAAACTTAGAAACTAATGGTTTATATGGAAAACCAAAGATAACTGTTTATTCCTGGCTTTCTTATATATACCAATTTTTAATTGTATTCCTTTTATAACTTCTCTTTTTAGTTGTGCCCTGGTAAATAAAACAGTCTTCAGAATGTGTGTGATAACAAAAACATAATTAATAAGTATGTTAAAAATTCAGAGGTCACAATGATTTATAAAAAAACAAAAGAGTTACTCAGATTTAATGAAATTTTCACTCCTGTTGAAGTAATAGATACAAATAGTTGAAGCAAGCAGGAATGCTGGTGATTTGAATAACATATGAAATATTAAACATTTCTTTGAAACACATACATAACCTGAAATTTTTAATTTGTTAAATTAATATATTCAGGATCACTTTAACAAATCCTGATCATCTTTATCAGTTGCTGATTTTAAAATGGCCAATGAAGAAATATGGTTTATAGATGGAGATTTGGTGTGATAATCGTAATGGTAAATGATAATAAAAGTTGTACTAAATGTATATTTCTTAGTGTATTCCATTCTTTGTACATATGTAAAATGTAAAAATGCTGTAAAGTGTACTGTTAATTTCCATTCTTCTATTTTTCACTAAATAAGCTGTTTATAATTCAGCTTGTATGGCTTCAATTACCCAATGCATATTAGGAAGACTACTGTAAAAGTCAATGATGCAATGGAAACTGTAATCATTATTTATACCATTTAGTTTGTAATATACATTAGGTAAATACTTTACAATATAATTAAGACAACTTTATGCATGAAAGATGAGTTCTAAATGAATGAATCTCAATTAGTCCCTTTTTTTAAGCATGTTTTATCACCTGTAAGTCAAATCTATGAAATCTTTTGAAAGAACAGCACTACTGGATTTGACTCATACTTATCATTCTTCCCATCAGAGCAATCAACACTAATATAATTTTGTACTTGTAAATAGTATTTCTAATGCATCATTATAATTAGCCATAGCTATATTTGATGATAACTCTACATTGTATATTTTCAATATTTTGTGGAACCACTGAAAATAACATGTTGCTAACATGTGATATGATATCTAGCAGATTATTTGACTTAACTGCATCAAGTAATCTAAGTAATAATTTTATTAATATCGAAATCACAATAGAAATCAATACAGGTGATTTTTAACATTAAATATGGAATTTTTTCATTTATTCATGTGATTAGAATTTAGATCACAATTTAAATTGGTTATAGCTGTATTTTATTTAAGAATAATCACATTTTTATTTTAAATTCAAACTGCCAGTAATATGAGCTGCAGCATCCAAGTAGTAATATTTCTGAGCAATGGAAAATAAAAAAACCAAAACTACAAAACATGGCTTGATATTTTGGTGACACTGAAATAAAATAACATGAAATAAGTGCTACTGTCACAAAAGAAAGATAAAATGCAGATGCTTATAAAAATTCTTTTCATAGCCATAGCTTCCCATGTACAAGCTAGAAATTCATGAATGGATGTTAGTGAGTTCCTTCATTCATTGAAAGAATTTGGTAGTATATATAAATTTAACATTAATGTGTTAAAGTCCAAAAATATCAATGATAAAAATATCATGTATAAAGTAGGATCTCCATCTGAAGTAAATAATATAATCAAATATTTGAATGGAAAATGTTAAATAACTTCTGTAGTTTTTGAGTAATTATTGTAAAGAAATTCCTTTTGTATAGGCTGAATATACAAAAACAGTTATACACTTGTTAAATATTAGCACAGTCTGTTATTGTTTTATTTGTTATTTAGTAAACCTCTTACAATTCAATAAAAATTATTCAATTAGAAATTTTGAGGTTGAGATTTCAAAGAGGTTTTTACAAATTCGTTAAATGGGTAAAACAATTCTTTTAATGTTATCAAAAAGTAGCATCGTTAATATTCCTCTAAACATATTTATCCACACATGTATAAATTTGTCATTAAAGGAAGTTTGTTTATAACTACTCATTAAATGCAAAGTATATTGTACATGTGTAAATATTTATATTTTGATTAAAATGAAAATAAAACTAATTCAAAGGTTTACCTGAGTAAACAAATGAAATAAGAGACCTAAAATAATCTCTTTATCTATTGAGATGTTGAATACATACTCAAGGCTGTGTTGACAATAATGGTTCCGTTAGAATATAGCATTTTAACTTAGAAAAATGACATTGAGTGGTTTCAGGTTGATGTTATTGATATTAGCTGTGTGTATGTGAGAAATGTTTATACCAATTTTGAGATTTAAACAGAGATGTTGAAATAAAAACTATGTGTATAACTTATATCTATATGTAATATTTGTTTGCCAAAAATCTATAGTGTTTTAAAGTTTGGGTGTGAAAAGGGTAAATTTTAATGTTAATATGTTATTAATTCTTCAGTTGATTTTCATCCAGAGATATCTTTTACCAGAGTTTAAATATTAATATTATATTATGAGTAAAATTTTAAACTTCCAAATCAACTTTGTTGTTTTCAATTGGTTGAATATAGAATTATAGATTAAATTGAACTCAACTCCTCTTTGATGAAGTTAATAAGAAATGTGATTTCATCAGGTAAAAATGGTTCTTGCTAGCTCCTGTATGTCATAGAATAGCTTTGATGCTTACAATTCAATGCTTATTTATGTTACAATCTTAAAAATAGAAATATACATAATTTGGTTATTTTTGTCCAAATATTACATAGAGATGTGCATCGTAATGAATTTGTTCCTGTAATTACAGAATCTCTATCACTGTGAACGTTCCCAGAGTATTCCTCCTATTTTTATGTGATTTTCCTTCTCCTTAACATGATAATTAATATTATGAATGGAACTTTTATATAGCTACTGTGGTAAATCAATAATAAGAGCAAACATTTATTTGGGATAATCCAACTCTCTAGGTGTTCATTACCCTATAGTAACTAATGTGACACAAGGGGTGATCTTTGTTATGAATGTGTGTATGTTTTAAAGTTAATGGAAGTATTTCATTATTACTAATGTGCAAACACATTATGAAATTAATAACTGATATGTCCATGAGGAAGAAAGACAGGAGGACTACTGCTCTCTGTAGTTAAGAAACATTTAAGTTTGGCCCTCATATCTCTGCTATCAAACCAATCTATTTCTGGACTTGCATTAAAAAACATCTTCAAGAAATGGAGCAGTTATTACATTACAAATAACAAGTACCTTGGCAGAAATAATTAGTCTATTGATGTATAGAATTGGCTTTCTCCTTGATGACATTTTTTCACTTTATTCTATCATAATTTATTGCAAAAATGTAGCAAATTCCTTCCCTTTTATCATTCTCAAGGCTCAACATTCATTAAAACAACTGGGTGTATATTTTACATAAAGGATATTCTTTTAAGGTTCACTAGCAATATGAGTTGATGTCAATGCAAAGAATGGTAGTAGATTTTGCTGTCAAATAACTTCCACGAGCCATTTCATCAGATACTGCTCTATATATAGAGAGGCAGTTAGTAATTTTGGTTGCATTAATTATTTTTTTTTTTATTTACAAATATATGTCCTTTAGGACAATAAAATCCAAACCAAAGCAATAATCCTCCCATCTACTCAATTTGTTCAGTATACTCTATATTAGAATTGATAGTGTGTTGAGTAATTGCTTGGAGTGTTGAATAAATGTTAGTTTGATGTCTTTGGTATGCATGTGTACAAAAATTTAAATAATATAAATAAGTCTACAAAATATGAAATTTATAATCTGCATGTGTGCAATAAAAACAAACCGATGGTAGTTGCTGTATCCCAGCAATAATGTGAATATAATATACTGTTCAAATTTGGTATAATTGTGTATTTGAGCCAAATGTCTATTTATAATTGTTTTTACAGAGTTTAATTAAATCTTGTTTACAAGAGTGAATTATGCCTGTTAGTCGTTCATCTAACTTGTTTGGTTATGCAGGTTCTGTAATTTTTATTCTATGAAGAATATTCCTCTGTGATATTATCTTTTCAGTACAGTCTTAATCTGAATAATGTTCCACTGTAACAGTGCATAGTTGCCAAGGAAAAGTCAGAAGTTTATCAATGTGTAATCAATATATTCAAATAGACAGTGTTAATTCAATGGGATGTATGAAGCTAATTAAAAGTGTTCATCTTTTCATCGCCGTTTTTTATTTCATGGCCATGCAGATACCTAAGGCCTTTTAAATTTCCAATTTGCCATTTCCCTTTCATTGAGGGTCATTAATGAATAAGCATTAGCAAAAATTAATTACGAAGTATGATATATATTAAACCTTCTATTGACAATAATTAAATTTACTCATATTAGCATATTTAGTCTGATAATTTTTTGGTTCTTATACTGTAAAATTCAGTAAAATATATAAATTGACAATCACAACTCTTTGCAGATAATTAAATAATACTGCAGAGTTTGCTGAACTTATATAAACGACACAGATTCAGGTGTTACTTTGTGATGTTTATGGATACAAAACTGCCTCATTGTAAACTTTTAATACACCACAGATTTACATAAAAACACTACCAGATTTTGAAGTGATACTACATCATCAGGAAAGGACACTACCTTTAGAAGTATTAGTAGTAGTTTCCTCACCTGATGATGTAGCATCACTAAGTAAACTGGTAGTGTTTTTATGTAAATCTGTGGTGTAGTAAATGTTTACAATGAAGCTGTTTTGAACTCATATAACTTGATATCAATCAAAGAAATTGCAGTTATTTCCTAATGACTAAAGGTCTAAATCACTAAGCCTGTGAGGGCTGGCCAATTATATATGAACTATGTACTGAAACTTTTTTGCAATATTTTGCTATAGTTAGGATTGTAGGAAAAAGGTATTTTTTGCACTTCAATTAAAGTTACATACTCAAAATTTCAAGGAAAGCTTAACTATATGTTGATTCATCTTTGAAATATATTATTTGAAGAATTTATCACACCCCTCAAAAATTGTAGCACTAATCGCTTCTAATAGGAATGAAGGGTGCCTTTCATTATGCTAATAATAACAATAACTTCTATAATGGAAATAAGAAGTTAATCCCAATTTCGACCATTTTAATAATTATTATTATTGGCAAACATTCACAACAATTCCCTAACCAGAATTTTCTGGTTTGGGTATGGTTTGGTACATACTTCGACAACGTTGATTTGGAAAGCCCACTAAATAATAACTAACGCTAACAAATATTGTTTGCTTGAAAATTACACAATCACTGTACTTATAGAGAAGAGAGAAATGACACAATGAATTCTTACATAATTCTGATAAGAGAAAATTATCTACATTGAAAATTTCTGAACGAAGACAATTAAGTAAAGATAAGTCAGAAGATGTATGTACTATTTCCTAGTAGACCCATTTCTTTACCCCAGACAATCAGCATAACAATCTAGAGCTAACAGAAAATACTTAAGCTGGCAACTTGTCTGTAAATTAGGCAAGACATATGGAACTAGGGATATGTTATGTTCATTCAGTGGGATTTCTAATAATTAGTATATATAGCAATATGAATGATTGTGACTAAAATTACTTTGATGGTCTGTTTCGAGGAAATAAAAGGGACTAGTGACTAGAGGGGAAGGCAGTCAGGTGACCTCCTCCCCTCCAGAGAAGTCAGCAGTCAGGAGGAACGAACAGTGATACTCAGACACTCATCTCTCAACGTCGCAAAATGGTGCCGGGACCAGGATAGAGGATTCTGGGATGAATTAATGGCTGGTTGGTTCTCGGTCCTGATCTTTGGCGTGATCCAAACTTGTAACGCAAGGTGTGGTTATCCTGTTTTTCATCCAATGGTTGCAGGTTTTTCTATTTCTTGTCTAATTCCTCGCATAAGTTTGCGTGCTTCGTCAAATTATTAACACTCATACCCAAAAAGCCAGAAAACCCTTACGCGGTAGAATATCTAACCATGTCTTCTGACCGCGTGATCGTCAAAACGCTAGCGATAACCCATTGACAGTCGTAGAGTCAAATGTAGGTTCGGGTCTCTTCCGTTTGGCCTCTCTCGAACAAACCGAATCCACGGTTAAAATGGACGACGTAGACGGTTTGCGCGTAGTTCTCCAGCTGATAGACGAGATTTCTACCTCAGCAGGTTCGTCATCGGAAGAATGGTTTAGTTGTATTTGTAAAACTCCCGAGTGGCTGAAACTTTCGTTGACCTCTAAATCCCACGTATTTACTCTCTTGTTGTCTAAATCACCTAAATGGTCTAAATGTCTACCATTCTGGTTGGGCGTTATTAGTAGGAATGCTTCTTCGGAGCAAAACATCTCGGAGATTTGGGACAATCGTCTCAATTCGCCAGCTCGACCGTTTAGTTTCTCCGAAGCTCAAAAGATGTCAATTTCCTAACGAAAACCCTCGCGATTTCATGTCATAAAAATACTTCGCGATTTGAACGCCCGAGATAGACCTACGCGTCCGCATTTAACTTTTGCATGTGCTAGCGAATTTCAGGGCCTCGCTCAAATCCCCTTTCAAATTCATGGCGTCCCAAGCATTGCTCGACACAGGGTCTACCGTCTCCTTGCTTGACGAAGGTTTCTGGAAGAGCCTCACTCATAAACGTAGACGTAATCGCAAGCAAGATTTTTCGATTCAATTACGTTCCATTGCCGGATTATGCTTCGCGCTCGAGTGCCATCATGCGTTAAAATTAGGTATCGTCGTGGTAACATTCGTTTTATGTGTGCTCCCTCCCATTAGCGTTTTTTTTTACCGCGTTACCGTTTATTACCGTGTTACCAGAAGGCATCATTTTCGATTCATCCCAATGATTTCGCATTAGCGTCCTCCCCCGACCGCATATTTCCATTTCGAAGAAAATTCCGAGATAATAAGGCCGATCCCATTATTTCTCGAACTGCTGATAGCGAACATGATTTCATTTCAACCTTCGTCGCCTAGTTAATGTCTGAAGGCGAAGATAGTAATGCATGCGAAAATAAATCACATTTGATCGCCCGTGACACTCCTGCTTCACCAGTCAAATTCGAAAAACCAATAAACAGCATGTTATCTCGATTCCCCGATGTAATCTCACATTTACACGGTGTCACGCACCTACTGGAGTATGAACTGGAGGTGGTGGACAGTCAGCCGATTCTTTCCACCCCGTATTCGTTATCGCCGCCCTAATTGCAGACTTTAAAGAGGCACTTAAAGAAACTGTTAGACGAAAAAATTATCGAACCGTCAGATTCTCAGTGGGCTAGCTCAGCGTTCCTCATTCCAAAAAAGATGGGTCTGACCGCCTGGTGGTCGATTACAGGAAGCAGAATAAAAGGGTAAAAGCAGATTGTTTTCCTACTCCCAATGTGAAAAATGCCTTCCAGTACTTGGAAAAACAAAATTATTCTCTATAATTGACTTAAATTATGCGTTCCACCAAACTCCCCTCTCATCCAAGGTGATGGTTACTCCTGTTGGATTGTATGAGTATACAAGGCTGCCATTTGGACTCACCACTTCGCCTAAGAGTTTTTGCAGATTTATGGATTTGGTTCTGGGCGATCTTAAATATTCTTACGTATTCCCTTACTTAGATGACTTGTGTGTCTATTCAAAAGATTCTATTCAACATCTGATAGATGTGGAAGCTGTTCTGTTCAGATTGAGAGCTGCAGGGCTGACTGTTCAGCCAGATAAGTTGAAATTAGCCCAAATGTCAATCGAGTTTCTCGGCCATAGGATTTCATAGGTGACCCTGATGGTCAACCAAGATTGGACCACTGTAATAAGGGAGTTTCCTACTATGAGGTCGGTCAAGGAAGTCATACTGTTCCTTGATATGTGTGACTTTTATGCAAAATTAATTCCCAATTATGCTGAATTAGCTTCCCATTGACTCGCTTGAAATGCAAGGTCGCTGTTTTTCACTGGGACAGTGAGCTGCAGGAAGCATTTCAAAAATTGAAAGTGTTTATCCAACCAACCAGTTCTCTCTCCGCCAGATTTTGATAAGGAATTTCATCTGTATGTTGATGCCAGTCAAGTTGCCTTGGAGGCCATGTTAAATCAGTCATTTGATGGTCATCTAAAGCCGGTTGCTTATGCCCACAGGATTTTTAGTGAACATTAGAAACATCTCCCCTCTTATGAATTAGAATCAATGAGTTGCTGTTGGGCTGTTGAGAAATTCTGATCATATTTACATGTAACTCACATCCCACACAATCCTACATTGTGGGATATAGAGCCTAGGGATATGTAATAGGAGAAGAGTCAGGGTTTGTGAATGTGAATGGAACAACAATCTAAGCCTCTAATGGAAAATTAGATGGTGATTTGCTGGAATGATACTAGGTGCTCCTCACTGAAGTTTCGGTTCTGTTTCCCTTTTTTGTTCGAGTATGAGTTAATATGCATTTAATGAAAACTGGGAGGAAAGAAATTTCACACTAGTTTCCATTTCTTTGAGTAATACTTGATGTTAGAGATCACAAGAGCTCAATATCCATTATTCATTGAGATGTAGTGGACTTTTTGAAATATTCTTTTTAGAAACATCCTAGCAAGTTTACATTTGAAAACATAAGTAGCTTCATTTTGTGTCTAAAGAGCTACAAGTCAGATAAATTTCATTTTTAACTTCAGTCACTCATCTTGAATCTTTTGGAATGTTTCATGATGTCCTTACAAAGATTTATTAACCCCATTTTCTCATGACTGCTTACTAATGCATGGAGTTAATTAAAATACAATATTTCAGAACAGTAACTGTTTTTATTTCATGATACAGAAACCTCTTGAGCCCTGTACCACATGTGAGTAGTACTTGGTATTCAGGCAGGTTGTAATAAATGACTTTTAAGAAAGAAGTAGAATCGCAGGTTTAGACCTACAACAATTTACTTCTTCTTAGCATATACTGATATACTAGTATTACCTATGGAACTGAAATTTAACTTTAGTCCTTGACTATACTCATGTTTTAACGATTTCTACCTCAATAATTAAATTACATATATTATGCCATGCATATTCACATTTATATGCCATATAGACACCCTAACATTAACTATAAAATGAAAAAAATTAAGACAACATAATGGTCATGAATTATGGGTTTTTACTTTCTAACCCTATCAAGGCACTGGTAATTTTTCTTTATTATAATTAGATTCAAGAATTAAAAGTAGACTAATTAATTATGAAAATTGGTATATTTGCTTACAAGGAGACTATACACCGTCGGACGCGATTTAAGTGGTAAGACTCGGTAATTTGATAAATATCGAGTCAAGATTGACGAATCACCCCCAAAGTTGGGTTTTATCTGTGATAGTTTTCACGGAAAATGAACTTAAAGTTTAAGCAAATCAGTGGGATTTGAGTCTATGTGAAAATCCCACTTTAACACAGGGAGAAAGCACGAGCAATTTACGGTGATTTGCTGAATCAGACCCCGCGCACTTCCACGGACGAGGCATCGTAAGACTCGTTTAAAGCTAGTCGAGGCAAATTTGACAACTTTAGGAAAAGGACCGGCATTTACTACGTTGTCAGGCCTGGTGAGGCTGCAAGATCGGATCTGAAGGCAGCTGAGGATTATCTCAAAACTTTTTCCGAACCGATAGAAGCCAAAGGACACATCCCCCAGCAAGTCTTCAACTGTGGCGAGACGGAGCTTTTCTGGAAGATGATCCCGAATAGGACTTACATAACGACAGAGGAGAAGATTAATCGCCTAAATCAATTCCGCAACATTCTGAAAGGGAAGAAGGAACAAACCTCCTTGGACATGTTTTTTTTTTAATCCGGCGAAAAAAGGCAAAGACCAGTGAAGAAAAAGGCAGTAACTAAAATTAAGCATAAAGCAGCCTTTAAGTTGTGTGTAAGTTGCATTTTAGTGACCAAAATACAAATACACTTAATAAAGCCAGTTTATTTCTTTACGTTATCTTTTATTATGTTTTTATACAATATTTGTCATTTATAAATACATTTTTCCTATTCAAAAACACGTAACAAGAACAACTGGGGTGGCATTTTGGGGCCTGGAACGAATTAATGGCATTTCAATTAATTTCAATGGGGAAAATTGCTTTGAGATACGAGCAATTTGACATACGAGCAAGGTTACGGAACGAATTAAACTCGTATCTTGAGGTACCACTGTATATGCGGACAGAAGTATTTGCGCTTAATTTGAAGAAACGGGTGACTCACCGCGGGAAAAACACTATAACTTCCGGAAAATAAGTTTAAATTCACCGAAAGAAGAAAACGGATAAAGATTAAGATTACGTGAAAGAAAAAAAGAGAAAAAATTTTTTCACCGGATGGGCTCGAACCCGACAAAAACGACTTCGGCAGCAGCTATCATACCACTATGCCAGACGATCCTCTGTTGGAACTCGCTACCCTAAGCATTAAAAATTAGCTGATTTGCTTAAACTTTAAGTTCATTTTCCGTGAAAACTATCACAGATAAAACCCAACTTTGGGGATTCGTCAATCTTGACTCGATATCTATCAAATTACCGAGTCTTACCACTTAAATCGCGTCCGACGGTGTATAGTCTCCTTGTTAGTATTTATACTATTTGCACACCTTTCAGTGATCATTTCTATAAAAGGATTAGCCGGCCGTGGTGGCGGAGTGGTTAGCGTGCCAGCGCGTTAACGCTCCAACCACACGGTCCCGGGTTCGAATCCCGGCTAATCGGATTTTTCCGGTTAGGGAATGGTTGTCTGTGATTGTCCCACGCCGATAAGCCAGGCTAGTAACCTACTTAAAGGCGTTAAAAGTTATTACTCAAAGTACCAGTACCAAGCCTTGATTGGGGCGTGGTACTGAAGGAAACAGGCATAAGCCTAGGAAGGAAGAAGAAGTAGATAAAGGGATTAAGCTTTCATGCAATAAGAATCCACCTGATCAAACTGAAGATGCAATCTGGAATTATAGAACTGTTAAATTTATTGTGTCTCTTCTTCTTCTTCAAACATAGAATGTGTCACTTTTTGAACAAAATTTGTCATAAATGTGTTATTGAGCTTTACATATAGCATAACACTTGGTCAGTCAGAAACAGGTGGCAATGTTTTGCTTGAATATTTGTTAGTTTGTTGATTAGGTGTTTAATTGATAGAAGAATTGAATTTTCTGCCTTAAAAAGTACAGCATCATGTGACATTTATGGATTTATATGGCACCTTGATAATTTCTTCCATTGATGAAGTGATTACAGTGCAGCAACCATTCAACTAATGCTAACACCTTCTGACAAAAGAATGACTTGGGTGTGACTTTTTTACCAGCTGCCAAAAGTGGGATTTTCACATAGACTCAAATAGTATAGCAACAGATTTTGTCTTTATGTATCCAATACCCAGGTTGATTATGTTACATTGAAATTCCAAAAAAATGATTGAAGATCCATTTTGATAACTGGATAGGATAATGAATACCAAGCTAGAGAAAAATAATGCAATAAAACTTACTGGAATTTATTTTTGGAGAAAAGAATTTATTTATATGTAAGTGATATAAAAACAGGTGGTATGAGTAATGTATACTATATATATTTCCTAGTATAAAATATTAAAGACAGAAAACTTAATGTACATTGATTAAATATTTCATTTTAGATAAAATATCTAATTTTTAATAATAATTTCAGCTTATACCACTCCAAAATGAACAACTTTTATGGCTCCACTGTCTTCTTCTTCAGAGAAATCTGAAAACATTAAAAGACCATTTTTTAGATATATTGGCTTTCGAATTCTCTAAACGATATTCTGGACTAACTGGGATATTTAAAGACCTAACTTTCAACTAATCTAAGAGATAACAGGGCAAATTATCCCTCATATGTGTTATAAAATTACTTATTAATATTCAGGGTAATAGTTTTTCATTATTTTGAATCTGTCATTTTTCCATCTAATTACAGAGAGATCTATTACCCTATTTCAAAAGTTTTGCAAAATTCCAATTACAATCTTTGCATGTACTTTACCCATATCATGAATACTACTCACCAGGTACTGATTCAAGTCTTCCTGTGGTACCTTTGCTTTCAGAACTCTGTTTTCCAAGCAAAGGTCTTAGTACCGCAGGATCAAGAATCCTTGAGCTGGGGCTAGGTTGACTTATCAATGGTCTCTGGGGTGGTAAACTGAGAATGGGTAAAGTTCTACTCTTAGCTGGTACATAAGAATCTACCCTTCCTCCAGTTCCAGAATTCTCTTCATTTTCGACTGTAAACACTGATTTGGAGGATCCCTACAAGTGAAAACGAAAAATAAAGAAACACATTACCTAATAAAAATTTCATACAAAATCTAAATGGAAACTGAACATATATTTGAATTTATATAGCCAACATCAGGCACAAACAACATCAATAAGCATTATAGAAGAGTAGTAAAATCAAAATCAATGAAAGTAATATGATAACAAAAAAGCATAAAAATTAGTAGAAAAGATATGATGGTTTGCAAGGGTATAAGGTTGATGCTGTGGTAAATGATTTATATTAGTTCCAATTGATTAAAATTAGCCCATGAACAGTAAAGCTTGATTGTAATCCCTTTGAAACCAAATTCGTATACAACATTGATGTATCATACATTTTCAGAGATCTCATAGTATATCTTAGTTTGAGTAGCTAATTTAAAGTTTTTTTAAATAAGATATTGAATTACCTGAAAACTAACCACAAGTGGCTCATAACTATATCTCACTAAGCCTATATATAACAGAAAATTATCATTACTTCACATCCTTAAATAATAAGTGAAATTTTACCTTTATACAGGTTACTTGATCAGAGAAAGTAACTTGCTTTTCCATCATCTCTGCTCCAGATGGCATCAGTTCAGGCTGAGCTGTCGTAAAGGAAGCTTGGGCATTGCCAGCATCAGATTCACTGGAGCTACTGCTTTCTTGAGAGCTTTCAGTACCACTTGAACATTCTGAACAAGATGAGTGTGAGCACTGAATGGAGTCTAAAAGGTAAAAAGAAATATTTTAAGCAATTTGGTACTTATTGAAAATTAAAATTTTAACTAATCCCTTTATTTTGAAACTGTTTAAGTTACTTAAGTAAAAGAGATCAATTTATTTTTAAAATTAGACTTCCCTTTCTAGGTAAAACTCATCTTATTCAAAGTCAAATTAAACATTTTAATTTCTTAATTAACAAGTTTGCAACAGTGAAGAACTCCCTTGAGAAATGAAAATCAGAAAGTAAAAGTAAGAAACTCACACTAGGAAAATTACATTTGCTCTTGATTTCAACAATAGAATACTGAGGTGCTTGACATACAAAACATATTTTTATAATTGTTTGGATTTTATACTTGTTTTACTCTAATAGACAAGAAATTAGCATTAAAGGATTATAAATCACAAAGTACATACTTATCCTACAAGAGAGAGAATGGAGCACCGCAATTTAAAAAAAGAAAGAATATAATTCCAAGATGCCCCTGTGAGCTACTTAAGTATGCATTGCATATTTTGTTTTCAGAGAAAAATTAGCATAGGCTCTACAAGACATGTTAAAGAAGAATGTAAAATGAATTATGTTGGTACAAAAATAGAATTCAAGGCATTATTTTTAACGCAAGAGAAATAGGAACTGTTGAACAAACTAGTCAAAAATAGATCAAAAATGCTATCCAAGTAAATGTTTTGAAACAAATTATATTTTGAGAGGTCCTTGCCAAAATTCTCAAGAATATTTTCCATTTAATAAAATTTTAAATCCAAACCTTGAAAATGATAACAACTGAGAATAATATTGAAATGAGTATATCTGAAAGATAAAATAAAAAGGATTTAGGGAATATGAAGTGGATTAAATTGCTTTCACCTTTTCTAATTTCAAACAGCCATTCCTTTAAAAATAATTCTTTTCATTCTGTCTCATTACACAATGATCACATTATAACATTACCTGATGGTGATCAATTGGGTGGGAGAAAGGACAGTTTTTATAAATAACTTTTGATAGGATATTATTTTTATAACTAATACAGACAAAAAGGTGTACCAGAATCAGAATTTCCTTTCATATGATGGCATTTCCTTCCACTTATTTCATCAGCTCTAGAGCGAGCAGCAGCAGCAAGCTTAAAGTCTCTGTTCATTTTTGCATAGTAAAAGATATCCATGAAGAGATCATGGTCATTAAGATCAATGGCAAGACGAAAAGATTTCTCAAACTGCTGATATCTGTGGAAGAATGTGAAGCAAATATTAATGAGACATCTAAGCAAAACTTATTTAACTCTCCAGGCTATATTAAGAAGGCCTGCAAGACCTAGTATGTTACTGAGACTTTTAATTCAATTTTGTTTATAAACCTACTTTGAAACCATACTTATAAATAGCATATATTGGTTAGGTTAAGTTATATAGTTCAACTTCCACTATAAAATATTAAAAACTTATTAGTTACTTATTATATAAAAAGCTTTCAGTAACCTCATAATAATATCAAAAAAAGAAACTTGGATCAATTCTGAGTTGCAAAATATTGAGTAGAAGGGGACATTTCAAAGACTTATTTTGAATCAGACTGATAAAGAAAATAGAAAAAGTCCATTATTAGTTCAACCTTATTTCAAGTAGGATGATTAAATAGAGAAGAATTGATATACAACTTAAATTAAGATGGACACCTGTTTAGAGTACTAGAATTTTTTGCAAAAGTTTTTAGGAAGAAGTTTAAAAGCATTGCACTTTACGCAAGTAAGCTATATAAAAAGTAGTTAGTAGTAGAAATAAAATGTAACTTTTTCTAAATATTTTTTCAAAGTATATTTACAAGACAGTTAGTACATTTAGGCACTAGAGTATTTTAGCACTTTCAAAATCCATCCAATGGAATTATCCAATGGAAATTTTTTCTAACTAATAATGTAATTATATGGATGGATCTCAAAAAGAAACCAAATCTGTAATTGGCAAAAAAGGAGGAAAAATCTCGAGTTGTAGTTAAGGGAGGAAGACTGCAAGTATATCTTTAGAAAATACCGGGCAACCACAAAAGAATGGAAAAGTTATTTAAAGTAGGAAAAGAAAAGAAATGAGTCAACTGCAATTCTACCATAGCTTAAGATTGATCACCTGAGAAGATGATGGAAAAATTTTCTTGTTAAGGCTCTCACTTTCTCACCAAATTCTAACTCAGTAGCATGGCACATCGGTTGTATGGGAGCATGGAATGTCCCAAGAGTTGCTTCTAGCAAAGCTACAAAACATGAATAATATATTATTAGACAACTACAGAATATTTCTTAAATATACTTAAGAGATTAAAGTGGATTCTTACTTAACCTAGCCTAGAATTTTTTCCTTTAGAATGCATTCATTCATTTAAATCTAAAGAATACAGGTACAATATAAGCCACTTTAGGAATTATGGATAAAGAAAAACTATCAGTGAAAACAGATTCTCAGTGAAAACAAACCTTCTGTCTCTTGGTCCAACCTCTTCCTAAAAAGATGATTTGTGATTAGATAAAGACATCCCAGACAAGCTTGTCCCATAGTATCCCAACCAAGGGAGGACAAAAATGCAACTGCTGCTTCAGCTTTGTCTAGTGATAAGTATCGGGAGACAACTGTTTCAGGACAGAGACCACCAGCAATTCTTTTACAGGTTTCTGGCTGAAGAGTTCCTCTTAAATTGGTAGAGCCAGATTGCTCGCCTCCTGCTCCCACAACTCGAAGCGTAGCCAAAGGGCCTCTGGGAAAATAGTTCTATTATGGAACATATTTCTATACATACTATTGGGATAACTCCATATTTCTCATTCTATACATATTTCTCTGGGGAAAATACACACATTATTCATCGTTGTAACATCCCTTATCTTATTGTGAGTGTAAAGACTAATTTATAGCAATGGCTGATAAAAAACATGAAGTAATCCACATTTTAGTTATTTTGAAATAAGTCTTTTTTTGTTTATTACTGCACTTAACTTCTACTGTAAGTATATAATTTAAGAATTTTACAAACAGCTGTGGTTTCATAAATGAATATTATTACCTATACATCAACATTTAAACACGAATTTCTTGTCAACAATCCTTTATATGAATCTCTTTATCAAAGTGATACTTAGAGAATAAGTTTAGAATGTAGTGCAGAAACATTCAGTTAATTAATTTGACAGATTTTCATAAATTTCAATTGGTATAAAAAAGGTGATACATTTTGGATAAGGGCTTATTTTATCATTACTATTTACTGCATAATTAGATACTACCTTTTAAAAACATAATATTTTATTGTGTGGAAAAATTATTTAATCTTTTAAAATTACTCAATTAAAAAAATACTTTTTAACATGAAGGAAAAACAGATTACATGCATTGAAAGGTTGCTTTTCAAAAAGGAATACAGGATTCTTTTACATATAAAGTGAAAAATTCTTTTTTATAGTTAAACAAAGAAAGCATACATTAACCTTTACTTAGGTTAGCTAAAAGTTGTATTCTTTTGCTGAATCTGTAAGCAATACAAAGAGCACTAGTAATTTTATCAAACTGAAAGTTTATATAAAAAATCCACTTTTTTCATGATTTACCCCTACTGTTATCTGTATTTGGTATTTTTTAAGAGCTTCATCAACAAAGGTCATTTCCCTCACCTGGAAAAGAACCCAGGACCACTATCACCAAAGGTAATTGAGCTACCCAATGACCTATTCAGGAAACCTTATAAGTATTTGTTAAAGGAAAACGTATGAAAGCTACTTCATTGTTTCACTTGATTTTTAATAAAAACTACACGTGCTTCCCAGCCTTTGGTCTGCCATGGTATACTTAAGCTTTCAATCTGTTATTTTGCAAATTTTGATCAAAAAGGTTTGCACTGTACTAAAACATACATTTGCTAGCCTTGGTCTGAATTAAAAGAAAAGTCAATTTAAAAAGGAAAACCCTTATTTTTTAATGATAAAATATGGTGTTTTCCTACAGTAATCACTTTAAGTAATACAAAAATTGAAGAACACATTACCCTTTGGTATTAAATCAGCTTTACCAGTGCACTATGACACACCAGTTAGGAAGCACTGTACAACAGAATATTTTTAAATTTTAATTAAAATTTTCCAGTTTACATTCATGATAAGATTATCATACCCCATATATATTTGAAGTGCAGGGAGAAAGTGAGGGCAGCTTCTGCCCAATAGAAAGTACATGATGGACATATGCCCGCAGAAGAAGGATGTTGAATACCAGCACCACCATCCCTTAGATCCTTATTCTGGAAGGAAGAGTTCCAATTGTTAAGAATGCTCACATGCACAGCGACTTGCAATTGAAAATGTTAAGAAAATTGAAAATGTAGAAAGCGAGTCCACACCTCAAGAAATGAAATATATCAAAATCATACTTTATTTTGTATTGTTATATGTTAGAACCAATTCTACTGATAAATAAATAACAGAAGAATATTAAAATCTAAAAATATGCACCCACAACCAGAGGAAAGTTTCATTCAAGGGGTATAAAGAAAGAAATAGACTGGAAGATTTACTTGGTTTTTTAAATCACTGTTTTTATTGTATTACAATTATCATATATCAAACCGTTCAAAAGACAATCATGCACAACCTAATTATGTCAACATATATGTCAAGGAAATGAGGTTAGACTAAAAGTAATATTTCATTAATTACCTTGACTTTGCCAAATAGTTTTATGCAACCTATAAGTTTCTCAGTGGAGATAATCATTTGCATAATGATTTCTTACAATCACTTACAAACATATTTTTAAAATTTTTAGCACTAGGCAACCTTTCAATGAGAAGGTTCACTGTCGACACTTAACTCATATGAAAATGAGTCCTCTGTATTTTGTAAAATTTTGCAAAATACTTGTTTTAGACTAACAATAACATCTAAATTGATACATTAAAGACTACTGACCATGAAATAACATGTTTAGATAGTAACCTAATATTCATTACATAATACATAAGGAAAGTCGATCAACTGATTTTAATTAAGGTTGCTTTAGTTCTGTTGGTTGAGATTTTAACTAAGATAGCCAGAAATTAAACCATTAATTATGTAAGTAATGTCTATGAGAAATAAAGTTACATTGATGGCATGCAAGTTAGAGGTGTAAATTCATTATTTCGATGAGTATTTAAGGCAAGTAAAGCAAAAAAAATATAAACAAATGGTCAAAGATACAATTCCTAAGTAGGAAAATAAGTAAATATGTAGAGCATTTCTCTACAATAATATGCTATAATGAATTACCTTTCAAGAAATACTAAATTCCAGTGCTCATATCAATTAAAAAACTACATAATTAAATATATAGAATTTAAAGTGACTAAATGATAATGGAAACTTTGAACAAAATTCAATTCTACAACTAAAAGATTTCTTAGCCAGGTGAAACTAGCAGACATTCGCATAAATTTATTTTTATGCCATTGTGATAACCTGTCCCAGAAGTCAATGGTAAATTAAACACCAAAGACAGGCTTATGCATCCAGATGTCATCTTCAAGTTTCATCATTTCAGTTCTTCAGGAACTGAGAAAGTTAAAAACAAAGAGAAAGCACAAAATCTAAAAAATAAGGCAGCACTCTCATATTTGTATTTCAATGCATCATCTGGTGATTAGTTCAGCCAAAATATTTAATCAAAGAGTTTTTATCTTAAAAATGAGCCAAACATGTATGCAGCTAGAAAGAGATTACAAGTTACAGGCCATTATTAAGTAGGTTATATTCTGCACGGAAATTTCCATTCAACTTTATTTAAAGGGTTATCATGGACTTTCAGATTTTCTAGTATGAACTGAATTATGAACTCATAAAACAGTAAAACATGTGGAATATTTTACGGTTAATATGATCTAATCTTTTATTCGTCAGATAGTCTGTAAGGATTAACTTTCTTGTGGGCCAAATATTTAAGTAAACAGCTAACAAAATATAAATATGTTTAGAATTCGGCAACTAACTCTCTTCAATAAGGACAAATAATATACAACTATGGTCCCTCAGAACTTTAGTTTCTATTTAAGAGTGAAGATATTTTATATCCCTATGATGAATACCATAATAATTACCATCAATATTTCAGGTGAACAGAAAAAGTTAACAAAGATGTAGTTAAGATCATGTATCAAACCATTTTTCTACGATTTCCTTTAAAACAGAGAAATTAAGTAGCCTGTTCTTTTCAGGCTACACCAAAATTATTAGAAAGATGTGATGACATTTGATGATCAAATCCACTCTCCATCACACCATAATGTGGTTGATCTAGTGCAGAGGGGAGGAACCTTCAGCCTTGAGGCAACATGCGGCCTATTTGGGCATTCAATTTGGCTTTTTAGTCACATTTTGAACAAATTCTCTTATTTAGATAATTTTTTTCCCAATCTTGCTAATCATATCAAGTGAAAATAAAATGGGAAATACTCTCTTTTAGTTCAGTCAGCCAATCTGCTTCTTCATGTGAACTTCAGATGTTCATTTATTTTAAATTATTTTGAATTGTTTATGCAATTTGTAGCCTATTGTTTTCTTGTACAGGCCACATCTTACGCAGCTGACTAGTAAATGCGGTCTTCCAATAGAAAAAGTGTTTGGAACTCTTAATCTATAATGTCATGGTGCATAAACTCCCTGTCACATACCACAAAGTAGCTCACAAAGTACACATGCAGATCTTGTAGATTACCTCTTGTTGCCATTACTCATCAAAGTTATAAATGATGTACCTTTCAAACATTAGCAGCAGCAACCCATCAGTTTGTGTATATGCTTCCCTATACTTGGATTCCATCTGAGGGTTCCATGATGCTATAAACAGGGTAGGCTGATACCTTGAAAAGAAAGTTTTGAAGATTTAAAACATATGAAAGCAAGGTAACACATCTTAGAAATGGATTTTCCTTTAATCAGGTTCAAAGTTAAGAGTTAGGTTACTAAAAAGTTAACTATAATTGAACCCTTGCAGTATTTATTTATTGCACATACAACATACACTTAAAATTAATATTCAGAGTTCAAAATTTTGGAAAACTACATTTGGAAATAAAACAAAGTATGTAAATAATTAGATACCCTTGGATAGTAAATTGGGTAGCATGTTTGCCTTTTGTGGGAGAGGGCTCAGGTTCAATACCTGATGGTAGATGTGATGTAGATCCAGTAATGTAAAAAAAATTGGGGAGATTGCTGAATTTATAAGTAGTGGGGCTGCCTTGATATAGAAAAACCAATAGGTAGCATGGGAATGATACAGAGACTATGTGTTATCGACTGCAAATTTCATCTGGCTGTTTACATTCACATTTAAACGTGGAATATGACACATATGAACTATTAAAGAAGCATATGTTTTACTCAGTTAATACATTCTGCAAGTATAAGTGACTAAGATATACATATTTAATTTGTCTTTTACTTATTCTATATCAATGTATGTTTGAATGAAAATAAAATTGAATTGAATTGTACTTTAATGTTAAATAGATTAGATCTGATAAATGGGCATGAAAATGGCCTCTTTCTATCAAATACATGAATAAAATAAAAAAATCGCAATGAGGATCTCAGTTACATAAAATAAAATATCATCATACATTCTTAAAAGTGAAACTAATAGAAAATTATAAAAATACAAACAATCATTTTCAAACTGAATAAAGATATATTTCATCAAAACATAAACAATAAAGTCAATAACTCAGCTACATTATGTCATTATAAAATAACTACACATTACAAAAGACAGAAACTTACAAATATCTATGTATAAATAAACTGCTTAATAATAATAATTATGTTCAATTCTTATTCTGAATTTGACTACACAGGTATTTGTTTAACTGATCTACATAACTTAAAGAACTGGTATGCATATGCATTAATCATAGTATATTTCATTAAAATTTTATTAATGTTAAAGGTTTTTCCCATATATTAGGCATAAATAAATATATAAATAAATTTACTCACTAAACCAGGGTAGTATACACTGATACATATTTGTAACTCTGTTAAAGCAAGCAATTGAGTTGATTATTTTGGTGTAAATAAGAAATGAAGGAATTTTTATTAACTACTTTACTATATGATGAGATGAAATATCATTTATAGGACAAGATTTTCAGTGGGAATGGATTAATCTATAAACTTATAAATTTTAATATTTGGTATCAATGAGTCTACTGTCTTAGCATTACCACATTAATTCCTCATATATTGTTTAAAGAAACACAACTTTTAAAATTTTACATGAAATAAAACCATGATTTGTCCAATTTTACCTAAAGTACACTCCTAAATCAAGCAGGTTAGAAGGATTTACATTTTCCCCAATCAGCTGAAGTTTGATGCAGGCCAAGGCCAAATCAAAACATTGAAATTGGCCTTTCTCATTTGAAACTACAAAAACAGTGCCATCAGGATGCCAAGAAACCAATGATGGAATCTGAAATTATATCAATCATTGGTAAGACAGTTAACAACTAAGACATATAGCTTGTTTTAACATTCAGCTTTTAAAAGTAAACTTACAAAAGCTGCTTTCACCATACTTGTGACTCCAAGGCTAGCATTAAAAAGGACTATAGATGAATCAATACAACCCAGTACAAGTCTATCTCCATCTGGGCCAAAAGCAAAGCAGCGAACTTGAGTCTGTAGAGGTATTGAGGTTGCCGCTGTTCTCTGTAATCTTCGTCTTCCAACCACTTCACAAGTGCAACTATCAACTGTCACATCACCCTAAATTAGATGATTTCAGTAATGAGATAAAATCTTTTAACATTATCGTATTATAAATGGGATATTTTCATGGTAGGAAAAAATTTAAGGGAATATTCAACAGCAATGTTTTATCTGAGGTAAAATATTTAATATGAAAATTTATACAAAAATATTTCATAAAAATCCCTTCCTTGACTTGAACATATACTGTGTTGGTTACTATTGAGAAAGAAGGTATTAAGAGTCAATTAAAAGATACTTAAAAGTGCATCTTGAATAAAAATCATACCTTTCTAGAAACTCGTTGCTCAACCGTATGAATTACACTGGGTTCAACTTGGCTGAATGTAACACATATAGGGTCAAATTCTGTTCTATAGTAGCACAGAAGTTCGGCTTTTAAACTGAAAATGAAGAAATGGCAATGAGCACGACATAGCCCTAGTAGCGTAATTATCCAACAAGATTCTCACCCGCTGATGCCATATATATGAACATTGGCCCTATCTTGATCTTTCACTAGTGGACTCCAGGGATACACTTCATCTCTCATACACCTCCACCAAACAAGAACCTCGGAGTAAACAATCATTTTGTCATTATAATAGCTCATTTTGAAAAATATTATCATAAAAAGAAAAATTATTGTCTTTTATTTAATTTAATTACCATGTCTCCAGCAGCATTACAGGATAGTTTTCTTTCAAGTCTACGACCAGATGGGCCACTCAGCTCTAATATTTGAAGCTTCGGTTCCATCCTCGAAAGCTTCTCCGTAGGGGAATATTTAGACTTTTGCTTAGATAGGTAAATGAACGTGATTTGATTGTCATTGTATGAGCATACGATGTGAACATCAGTGATAACAACTGAAAAATATAGATACAATCGATGATAAAGCCTCTTTATATATTTACGGAAATCGAAATCGTAATAAATGTTTTGAAATCTCACCATCTGAAAGATGATCTGTCAGTAGTTTACCGATCAAATACTTGTCAAATATAATTTTCACTATATCGCCACTGAAAATATCGACGATTATATTGGCAATGAGGCCAGAGCTGAATATTATTTGCAGTAGATTGCTGCTCTTCCATTTACAATAAACTACTCTCAAATGAGATATATTTTCCTGAAAAGCACAATTTAATAATAAGGTAAGCCATGTTTATCACTGTTATGAATAATACGTCACATTTCCTTTACCTCCAACTCCTTCAGAGAATCTTTCAGCTTGTTTGGCCGTTTATTGTCTATGTTCCATATAACCCCTCTTTTCAGAGCAAAATTTTTCTTTCCATCAGTGTACACAGATTCTGAAAAATCCTTTCTCTCGTGGTATTTGAAGGCTCCATAATCAGTGTCACTAATAATAATATCCTCACTTACAGTCCAAAAATGAGCCTCACTTAAAAATGTCAACATTACACTTGATTTTTTGTAACTGCATGCTTAAATATAAGAGTGATTTTCACTTTCACCATCTTTAAAGACATGCAAAGAAAGACATGCTCACACCAGTTTGTTTACAAACAGAGCCCAACATGCCACGAAAAACTTCGATATTACGAAGTATGGCGAAGATGCGAATCGTAGGATAAAAACGTTCTGCTACTTACATCCCAACCAATGGAAAAGGAATGGAGGACTTTAATTAGGGTCCTGTACATGATTTACCTTCTCATGTCACAAAGATTTCATTGAATAATATTAACGGTAACTTTATTTAGTAGCGCTAAAACTAAGACTCGTAGTATAAAAAGCTTAAATATTTTAGTGCATGACAATCATTTAGCTCCTTACTGCTAACATCTATGTATTATAAATCTTTCTTTACATTACAATTCTTTTAACTCATTATCATAACAAATATGTGGAGATATTTTAAAGACTAAGCGCAAACTTCATTATTTATTTATGCTCATCTTCGTAAATGTTGTGTTACATAAAAATCAACTTGTTAGCCTTGAGATAAGGAAGAAAAAAGTAGTAGCGATAGTAGTCTACTGACAGCTGATTTGATACGTTTTTACAGGTCGTTGACAGATGAGCTGTAACGTCTATGTGATCGAGCCTACCGAAAACTACCTGTTAAAGTAGAAGGTAGGTCTTTAGCTAAGATCTAAATATGTATCTGAATGTAGGAGGTAGAAACAGCAAACCAATTAAGATGACTCACTCTCATGCAGGATGTAGTTAGCGTCATTTATGGTAGTGTCATAAAGAAACTAGAGATTATTGACATGGAGTACTCTGTAAATACCCGGCCCCTCTTGCAAGAGAGTGACAGTGAAGCAGAAGGACTAGGTGAAAATAGTATAATGGAGGACAATTCCGACGGTAATGTTGTGGTCACCAGTGATACAAAGCCGATCATCAAACTAAGAGAGCCGTCTGATAGGTAAAATCTTCAAGAACTTGTCAAGACAAATTGGTCATTATATAAATGTTTCCTTTGCAACGGAATTTCCGGATGACATTTCAGCCTCAATCTCATTTATTCCTTCTCGTGTAATACAGGTATCACTTGGCATACATCGTTTTTTATCTTCTTGGAATGACAACTCTTCTTCCATGGAACTTTTTTATTACTGCTGATGATGTGAGTTAATTGTCTTATTTTATTTCATCGAATTTTTGTTATAAGATGCTCATTCCTTTTCTTTTTGTTGCAGTATTGGAAATTTAAGCTAAGAGATGTAAATTCAAATCTAACTGCTCATGGAAGGACAAAGCTTCAAACAGAATTTACAGCATACTTAAGTGTAGCTTCAACAATTCCTAATACATTATTTCTTATACTTAATTCCTTTTTAACTCATAGGTAAGTATTGCCCCGCAGTTAATCACTACTGTTCTGCCATCAGTTTTGATGTTATATTTTCAAAACGTTTCATTGCTTTCAGGCTGCCCCTGAAAATTCGCATGACAGGATCATTAGTTGTGATCATAATTTTATTTATATTGACTTCAACGCTAGTTAAAGTTAATACCGATTCATGTAAGAGATCATCATTATTCATTGCTGTTAATTCATTTAATCATTGAAATTTTATTATTTTGAGCACTCGTTTTTTTGGTATTTCAGGGCAAACTGGATTTTTTGCCCTAACTTTGGGAACTGTGGTTATTTTGAATGGTACGTATATTTGCTTCAAATTATGCATTTGTATCTTGGAAAATAATTGATGATAATCAGGCCCCCAAATTATCAAGTGTATGGCTCATTTGTCTTTGATGAAAGCCATTCTATGTCTGATTCTCATAGTGAGTGCTCACATGTAGAAAACAAAATGACCTCAGAAAAAAACTTCTTCATTAAAGCACTACTGTTACAGTGAAGATCATCTATAAAATAGAATTAAACAAATCCATTTTCTGGATAATGAATGGATATTTTAATGAAAGCATAACATTGCAGTTAATGTCTAGAGTGAGGATTGCTGTGATTAATTAAAAGATCTAAGAAAAATAGAATTGTTTCACATTACATTACATTTTGAGTCAATGTACTTATGTGATGACATATTTTAAAAGTAATTTGACAGCTAAGACTATTTTGCACGAATAAGTTCTCACTTAGAACCCAGAACCACATTCACCAAAGTTGAATGTGTGCCCATTTAGCTACCTGTGATCCCCGAGTCAAAGAATTAGTGAATGTAAAATGTTAATGAATGTAATATAATTTACGTTAATACTTATTTACATTTCATTCACATCACTGTTAAGTATGATTAACCATTGTGAAAATTTGTTATAATAGTTATAATATTGACAACATATACATAATAAATTTGACATTTTCAGAGGGATCATCCGTTATGAATTTCAGTATTTAATTAAATTAATTACTGTGAAAGACTTGCCAGAGTTAAATTTGGTTATTTACTCCAAATATAACTTTGATTGCACCATGGTATTTTACTTTTAACACATCTGTCTTAGGGTCTATGCATTTAGTATCTTAGTGAGAGGCTCTGTCTCTCTCTCTCTCTTATATCCTTTACCTTGTATTTGTTATCTTGCTTGCCATTTCTCCCACTTCCCCTCTTGGTTACTTCATGCTGCTTATCTGTTTCATTGGAATTTCTAGCACTGTTTACTCTGTAAATGACTTTAGCCATCATAAATCTTTGCCAATTTTATTGCCTCTCAGTTTGTTTTCCTTATAGAAAAATATTCAGCTTTCCCTGTTATTCTTTCCTCATTTTATTATTCAACTTATTTATTAGGCATAGTAGGTAGAGAATTTATTTCCAATTGTTAGATACTGAAAGTATGAGGAAATTTTTCTTTAAGGTGATAATACTGCAATGACCCTTGTCATCTTTCAAAGTTTTGTGGAAAGTAAAAATCTGATATTCTTGATTATATGGATAGTATTTGTAGATTGGTGATTTAGCATGGTGAAGGTTGAAATGAAGTACATATCATGTTACATAAGAAATGACTGAATTAAGTAAATAACATTTTTCTTGGTTTCTCAATTCTTCAGTTGGGCAATATTTTTTCAGGAGTTACATGATAAGATTGTCTGCTAGATGTTGCTAGAATCTGAGCTAGATGTTTCTTTATTGATATAAAATTGTCTTCTGGGAAATACTATTTTATTTTTCACTATCATTTCTCCCCTAAAGGCTCTCTGATAGCCTATTAGGTAAGATATTTGTCTTTGGTGAAAGTGGTATCAGGTTTAATTCTTAGCTGTCAAAGCACTTTTAAATATACTTCTTCTTGCACCTCAGAAGTTTATATAACTCAAATTTACACAATACATTTGTTTTTGATAGCTGCAAGTGCAATTCTACAGGGGAGTCTTTTTGGCATCCTTGGAAAATTTGCACCACGGTTCATCACTGCTGCTGTAGCTGGCCAAGCCCTAGGAGGAATTTTTGCTGCAATTGCTGAAATTTTTTCTCTCAGCTTGAATGCAGCTCCCACCACTAGTGGATTTGTTTACTTTGTTCTTGCTTGTGTCATGCTATTTTTATCCATTATTGGTTACTGCATTTTATCAGAAACGGTAAGACTTTTAAAATTTTAATTGCCTGGAGTTTAGTTTGATTTGTAAAATTTTTCCATATTTTGCAATAATCATTTAGTATATAGTTTAGTTTAATAATCATTCAGTATATATGCTTAGTTTATTTATGCTTATGCTAATATAAAGGATGGAAATAATGTAGCATTAACTACTTAAGTCCCCTAATTTGTAGGAGAGATGCTTCTAACGAATACTAACGTGTTTCATATAGATCTTTTTCCAATGATCTATCTATATGAATCTATTTAGGACTCCTTAACATTTTCATTTCTCTCTTGTGAAATTCCAAATAATGTCTTTATATATGATAGCTGTAACTGATGAAGAAACTGGGAACTTGTATTGTTTACTAAATTTGAATTTTTCTTATATGCCAAATCAAGTTTTGACTTTATCATTTAAATAATTCTTTGTAAATATTTTTTATACATTATTACAAAGATATTTCAATATTTTAAATACCTCATTTATTTAATAGTTCTTAGTTTTCAGTAATTTTATCTAATTTTTGGATTAAAACATTTTCTTTTCTGAATTGAAAGTTAAATATTTATTTACAGTTATTCTTCAAGTTTCATATGCTTGATAAAAGAGAGGTGGATAATGTATCATTTGACTCTACGTCCATACAAGAAATTGATGAGCAGCCATCCCACCGAGTGATATCATTCAAAGTCATACTGTCTAAGGTGAGTCTGTTGCTGTGAAAACATTGCATAATATCAAAAACTTTGTCAATCTTTTGTATCTATGAATTTTTTACTTCAGCTATATGGCATTGCATGAGAAGGAATTTATCTTTGCTGATAATTTTTGTGCTCCTATGGATGAAATTAGAGTTAATGGTAGGAAGAGTGACTTGTGTGAGATTTAAAGAAATGTTAAAACCCTGGGATGATTTTCAAATTTTTGATAGGTTATAACTTAACCATTACTTGACACACATATAGGAAGTGACGTACTTGACACACTGGGGTTGATCACACTCAAGCAATAAAAGTTTTTGAAAAAAATAATGTATTGAATAGTTTACTTTAAATTTTTTATTATTATACAAAACCTTATTTTTTGAAGTTATATCAGTCACACAACCAAAATATAAAATTAGGTACTTTTAAAATATTCAATAATATTGTTATAACTTTTGTATTTTTTCATATAAATGTCTAAATATTTAACTGGATTTTCTCAATATATAGTAATACAAAAAATAATGGTATATTACTGTACTATCTAAAATAAGTATTGTGGAACATGATAAAGAGGAATTTTGTGATAAAGTGAAAATTCTGTTCGTAAGAAAATAAGCAAAGTTTTTATTGTTTAAAAAATATTCACATGATTTTGATTAGATGTTAGAAGGAATAATGAATTATAATGATATTAACATATAGAATGGAATAATGATGAAATAAAAGTATTCACTCACGATTTTCTTCCACTTCAAGTAACTCCTCGCATATATGTTGGGTTTGCAGACTATATGCCATATACTTATTGAAATAAAATATTATTATTTTCATGAAGATATGAGACATGATAAAACATTATTTCATACATAACTCATTTTATTTTTCCCTCTGATGCTAAAAAGACTTGAAATAAAATTGACTTAAAATTCACACACTCAACATAACTTGACATGCAGTGATTACGCAACCTTAGTCAACTTTGGACAGCTGCTATAGATGGACTGACACTTCCAGTGTGATGCCACTGGCTTGAGGGGCAGTGGTACTATCCAATTCTTAACAGATGGCTTCAAACACCGAATTCTCATACTTAAAATTAATGAAAAGTGGGCTTAGGGTATTCTACACCTTAGTCTGTCAAACGAGGGTAAATAATAATACTATACATAAATGGTGAGTACCATCTATATCCGCATATAAGATTCAGAAAGGATTTTAGAGCTGGTCTATGATCCACCACGATAAATACCATGGAAAATCTATAACCTCCTATAAGATACACACTGCTTTTGAATCTAAATATTTGGTGAAATAAAATGCCCCTTATGTGCAGGCATCTGCAGTATATTGAAATGTAGGCTAAATCTACTTATGGAAGTTTATGTAAGCATGTCTGTACATGTGTATCTATATAACTGTTGTAGCCTGAAAAATTCAAGACTTTTCTCTCATAAATTGAAATGTCTTCTTTGTAATTCTGATAGCAGTGGTTTGAAGAGAATGATTCATTGTAGATTAGATTGTTATGTTTCCGAATTTCATGATTAAACCATATTCTTAATTTCAGATATGGGTGTACAGCTACTCTCTCTGGATGGTATTTTTTGTCTCATTGGCTGTGTATCCTGCAGTGACAGTTTTAATTGTTTCTACTTCAAAGGGAAATGGATCTGCTTGGAATAGTGAGTGAATTTTATTTTTAATATCTTATAATACTGCTCCAGATGATAATCTTCTAATTAAATTATTTGTTTTCAGATACCTACTTTGTTCCAGTGATTGGTTATCTGCTATTTAGCTGTTTTGATTATGTTGGAAGAATACTTTCTGGTTGGCTTTTATGGGTATGAAATGATAATTTTCCTCTTATTGTGAATCTGTCCATTGAATGGTTACCTGATAATTATTAGAATTTCTATTAGTCAATATTTTTCAGAAAAATAGAGTATAGCCATTATGAAGTTATGATGGTTATTGATTGGCGTAATCTAATCATAATTAATGAAATTTAAAATCAATTTTCATGAATTTTAGCCTCATTGTTTCTGACTGTAAAATATTATTTTATTATTTTCTTTTTAGCCAAAGGAGAAAGAATGGTTAGTTGCACTACTTAGCACAGCCCGTGTGATTTTCATACCATTGCTACTATTCTGCAATGCGCAGCCGAGGCACAATATTCCTGTCTTAATTGATTCTGACATTGCTTACATATCATTGATGATTGTCTTTGCACTTTCTAATGGTTACCTAGCAAATATTACTTTAGTCTTGGTCTCCAGGTAAGTTCAGAAACATTTACATATATTTTTACATAGTTCAGTATCATAATCATTGATAATTAATCATTAATGGAAGTCATCACATATCTCACCTTTTGTCTTGTTAACAGTAAAAAACTTTAGTAAAGAGATTTCAGGCTGAGAGAAATTGTAACTGGCTTCTTTTATTGGTTAATTTTTAATTTTCTTTATCTCCCAATGAAAAATGAAAATATCTTGAGTAAAGATCACTTTGACTCACTGGCACATTTTGTGAGTTACCTAGACTTCAGTCAAGATATTAAATTCATATAAATAATGTTGTCGCCACTGGGCCACTGAAAAAAAGTGGAAGAAAAATGTGAGGTGTGTGAATCAGTTAAAAAATATTTATTTATACTAAATAGTGATTTTAATGGATTATTTATTATAAAAAATTGAGAAATGATCAATTTAGACTATCTTGACTTTATTTGTGCTAAAGAGAGAAGAATAAATTCCATTAATAGAGTAAAAAAAGCATATTGTTAAAATACCAGATACAAGTAAACTAGTTTATAATGTTCCTGCTTAATACAGGGTTTTCTCTCAGTCCTAGTCTATGTCACACAAAGCACATAATAAAATTACCTCTTAAGATGTTCAGCTAGCAACTTACAAAACAGATTTTTTTCTGGTGTCCAGATACACTGCAACCTTCCATAGCCAATCCTTCACCTTTTTTGATAGGTCAGAAACTGTTTACTTCACCTGTATCCTGCCCTCTTATCTCTTCTGCCTCATCTTGTTTCAAGTGCAATTCCTTTTGACTCTCTTGTTTGGAATGGCATCCTCTGAAAAGAAAATGAAGGTGTCATGAAGTAGAACAATTTCCATCCCACTATTGTAGTCAATACTGAGGAAGACCATCAGTTTTGTCTCAGGGTAGAGCACTAGATTAAAAATTTGCTGTTTTCTTTTGTCACAATCTCATGTTGTAAGCAAATCAAATTGACAAGAGTGCCAGTGTTTAGTAGGCTGTTGAGAAAAGCCTCAGAGATCATGTTCTGTGATGGTCTCTCATCACTGCTGTTAATAACATTTTTTATTCTTCGCTTATTGTCTATCTGGTAAAAATTGCTTAGTTTTTTATTGATAAATAACTTAAATGAAGTAAGAAAGGAAGGTGCACTCTTTATCTGAAAAGCTGACCATTCTTTAAACATATTATGAGGTAACTAAGAGACAAGGGTTCTCCAAGCGCCGAACGCGGCGACCATCTAAGGGCGATTCCCGGGAAATGGATAATCGTTTAGCGGTCCCAGTTATTCAGAATCCCTAATGCGCATTTCAAAAGCAAAGCTTTCATGATCACAGGGGGTCCAATGCTGAATGAGCATTGGACTTGACATTGGAATAGCAGAATGAGCATCATTCAGCATTGGACCCCCTGTGATCATGAAAGCTTTGCTTTCGAAATGCGCATTAGGGATTCTGAATAACTGGGACCGCTAAACGATTATCCGTTTCCTGGGAATCGCCCTTAGATGGTCGCCGCGTTCGGCGCTTGGAGAACCCTTGTCTCTTAGTTCATTGACCGCCGAGTTCCTTTTTCTCTCTTCTATATTATGAGGTGGCAACCAGTATTCCTAACAATATTTTGTGAACTCTCTAATTATCCAATCTTCAGCTGTGGCCAATAGAGCTAACTAAAGACGATTCAAGCTGTAAAGCGCTGATTTATTAAAGAACCAAAATACTTTTCTCTTTTGCTTTCCAACCCAAAAGAAAAATGTATCATATCCCAATAATAATGTATGTATGTAATAATTGGTATTACACTATCACGCATAATGCAGTTTTCACTTGGTCCTGTGAAAATCATCTTGACTGGTTTTACTGTATGAAAATTATTTAAATGATTGCTGGTATTGTGGACACCTAGCTGTTTAAGACTAAAAGCAGCACAAATGAAGGTAATTTTGCTGCTAAGTAATATACCTGTGATAAAAGTATGAGACCTTTTTTCAATCTGTTTTTCATTCTTTGATGTGTCTGTGAAATTTCTATAGTTTTTCAATCATTGGAATAATGCTTTACTTGATATTTATGTGGATTCGTTGAAATGTAAGTTGTTAGTTAATAATGTTTTCCTTAATGGTTTCTTGCAGAAGTGTAGATACCTTTGAACAAGAATCAGCATCATCAATGATGGCTACATTTCTTGGAATAGGCCTTTCTTGTGGATCATTTTTAAGCATACTTTTAGTTAAATTATTATAATGATTTATTTTTAATATGTGATATTTTACATTTATATGAATGATATTATCAGCATCATGTTGTTTGCTTTTAAGCCATTATTTAATAATATGTCTCATTAATGCATTCTTTGTTTAAATATTCCATTGGAAAAATCAATAAGTGGGTTCAATATGTGGATGTGATTTACTCAATGAGCGTAGATTTCCTTGATGATCATCAAATAATTCATTGACCTGCTATGCTGCTACAGAAGGTAGAAGATATTGATGGAGCCATGGTTAGTGATGGAAAGCTCACAAAAATAGGTATAATCAGCTTATAATTAGGTTAATGTTGTACCTTCTCTTCTCCCTTAAAATGAATTCTGATGTTAAAGAGAAAAGAGAAAAAATGCCTCTTCTATGAGCAAAAGACTTGCTATGGTGTCATTCTAAAGATGATGATATTTTTCCAAGTAATGGTGCAGGGTAAACATACCCTCCTTCAATATCAATTAACTATTAGGATTGTGATATAAATATTTACTTACAAGATGATCTGTATTTAAACAATAGTGTATTTTTATTTTAAACTTAGACTTTATCATATTTTTAAATGGTGTAAACTGTGATGTATTATGAATTTGGAGTTAGTTGTTATGGCAAGTAATTACAAGTATAGGACTGATGTGTTAATAGTTCTTTGGTGTAAGCTTGAAATTCTTGGAACTTACAGGCTTGTAAAATTAAATCACCCACTTTTGATTGCAAATAAGTCATGTCTGCTTGGTTTTCAAAATATCTGAAAATTCAAAAGAGATCGATAACATCTTAGATTTTCTGGCTATCAACCAAAGAATTTGAATGAGAAGTTTATGAAGCTCAATCTTCATGAGCCTGAGAATGCAATGTTGTCCCTTTTTCTGTTAACTGAAAGTCAAAAATTCATTTCTCTAGTGATTGAAATCAATGTGTAAATGCTAATGGCATTTCTATTTTTTTATATGTTTGTTATACAATTATACAGTATAATTTCAAAATGTTCCAATTTTCTATTTCTAACAAAAGGAATATGTTTGGGGTTTTGTACATAATAAAGATGGTTGTTATGAAGAAAATGTTGACAGAGAACGTGTCAGAAAATCTATAAGCCAGTATAAGTGTTGATAATCAGGGAAGGTGCTATATAAGGAGTACTGTTTTCTTTCCCAATGATTTTCAGTTGCTGTTTTCTTGGTTAGGTTTCATATAGTTACTTCTTTAAAAGCTTTGATAAATCAGCTATTAACTGCTAAGGCACCAGATTCTCCTTCAAATAGTTAAGATTTTGGAATAGTTTAGCCTCAATATATTGTTTAGCAGTAAATTTTATAATAGCAGTATTGTTAAGTCACCTCTAAAACCATTACTTGAATTGTTATTTGGACAAAAATATATAAGCAGTTTATGCTGAAGAATGTAATATTATGGAATCTGGAAGACTGATGAAATATGACATTCAAAGAAATTCTTTGATTTTTACCATCTTGCTAAGCAGACTATATCACTCTTGAATCTAGTGTTTTATTTTATTTTTAATTATCTTTAATTATGACTAGTAATTCTTAAGTTCAGTTAATTTAAAAACAATTTAGAATCGTACTACAAATATAATAATTTTCTTATGTCTTGAATTTGAAATAGTTGCACAGATTTTATAAAATGGCTAGTAGTTTCATATATTAAAAAAATATTATCTAATGCATAATCTTTTCTTCAAATGTAATTTCTGTTTTATTCGTTAAAATATGAACAAATTCAGAATTTCTATTGTTGAATATTTCAGTAGGAAAGGATAACCAAGGAAAACTTCACAAGATTTCATGTCTGAACAAACTAATGGTTGTATATAAGTATTCAATGTTCTTGAATTCTAATTTAATTCAAAATTTATTTCTTTAGCAAAAACCAATTTGATTTTAAATTACATAAGATAACAGATTGCAATATTTTCCAGCAAAGTCTTTTAGAAATAAAGGTAATATTTTAACTAGATGAACATCTTTTAAGAAAGTTATCTATAGAATACATTGTATACCTGGTACAATGTTAATATAAATTATTTTATATTTTCACCAAAGTAAAACAATTTATTCAGCTGTCTGCTAAATAAATTGTTTTACTTTGGTGGAATTGGCAATTGGAAATGAGAACATTATTTCATCAATGAAATCTTAATCTTAATGTGGTTTCATAAATTAACATCATGTTGAAATTACAAATTTTAAATTGTCCTTTTTGAAAGCTAAGCTAAAATTTATTTATTCTTCCAGTGTTCAATTTATTTGATGGAAAAATATTTCATGTTAGTAATTTTCCTCTTAAAATTTGGTAATTTCCCATCAGTAGATCTGTTATTTTGAAAATGCATCATATGTACATACTTTATCTTTATGATAGCACTTTTTTCTGAATCTTATTATTTTTTGGATAATGCTAATCTGTGATTTTTATGATTACTGAAATGTTTAGGATGTTTGATTGTATTTTATATAGTTTGGCCTGTGATTTTAAAAAATGTTAAAGGTTGGGGCCCATAATACATCATTCCACTACTTTAATAATTATGGTCTGTGTACCTTTGAAGGTGAAAACTTTAAACCAAAATTATGCATAGTTCACAATTGCTAATTCTTGAATAAGAGAGTCTTTGGGTGTACTCTGAAACTACCAAAATGATCTCTAAATAGCTGAATGAACTTGTAATATGGAAGCCAGGAAATATCAAAGGAAAGCTTACTGTTGAATGATTAAGCAAAAACTCTTGAAGTCTTAAAAATTTTATGGGTATACTGCTTGTATATCTCATACATATATTGATAAATTTTTGAGTAAAATGTGTATACAGCAAGTTAAATTATTAAAAATATGTATTTTTTATCCAAAGGCATATAAGTACTTTAAATTACCCTTGGAGGTGAGAATTGTTCACCTTTGATGATGATGTTTTTTCTTTTAATATATATATATATATATATATATATATAAGCTATATTAGGAGTTTACTCATATATGAAGACTTCATTACAATTTTTAGTTCATCATTCAGCATTGCTTGTTGATGATTTCTGTTGCCTTAGTCTTCTTGCTGAAGAAAATATTGATCTCCCATTTCTTCATACATTCACATCTTGGATTGCAAACGCTTCCCTGAAATATCCTCCTACCTATAATGGTGGTGAGAAAGCATATTTTACCAAAGAATATAATTGTTTTCTAAATGTGCTCTTCCCAGTTAAGGGCTTAGGTTCCATGGATTGAGGGAATTTTAAACTGCTGAAACTAACCACACTTTGAACTGCCATAAATTTTGGTTGTTATCAGTTTTAATTTGTAATGTGTTTCGATTACTCAAGTTATTGTATTAACATTCACAAAACAGTTAAAATTTTTATGTTCATTTGTGTCAATGATATGTATTGCTCGATTCACTTTCTGTTTGAAACAGGTGAATATCCTCTTTCATCCCAACATTCCCAAGAAAAAGGATCTTTTTTATAGAAATATTCACACATGAGTATTCAAAGTTTTATAGTTAAGAATCAACTTATGTCATCTTCATCAACTTGGAATTCACATGAGAGAAAGGTATTGGAGAAACCTAAAGCATTTTGTAACTTAGTATACACTGATATTCTTTCTTCGAATGATGTAGTTGCCCTATCTATTAGCATTTAATATGCACCATAATTTTAAGAAGAAAATTTTGGTAAAAAATTATTTTACTTTAAAGGTATTGGACTTATACTTATGATAAAATTGACATATCTTTTAAAATTATTTTATTAGTAGTAGTAGTGTTAAAAGTACTTCAACTGAAGTCATATTACACATGGGCTCCCACTAATATTTTATTTTAAAATACTGAAACAAAATATGAAAAGATAGTTAAAATGAATTATCCTTAAATTATAATCCTTTTTACAATTAAGTTTAAATAAAAAGTTATTGATGCATATTCAAGAAAGATTTCGGTGCATATTATATTTAATAAATAGGGTACCTAATACAAATTCAGATTTTATATCATGAAAAGAATTCTTCAAGAGCAGGAAAACCTGTATGTTTGTGAATTATTCAAGCATCCACTAATTTATCATGGAAAAACAAACTCCAATAAGCCTTCCAGGATGTGTTACACCTTATGTATATTTTGTCTTCCGATAAGGTGTCCCTAAGGTTCTGAAAGGAAAGAATTATAACTGAGGATGTCTCCATGAAAGAAAAAAATGTATGTAAGATGTTATAAATTCTTCTGTAGCTTATTGAAGTTTCTTTTTCTCAAGTAATTACTGCACCTTCATTGGTTTGTATTTTATTATATGGTAGTTTCTTGGGAGAGAAATTAATTCTATTCCTCACTTAAAAAAAAACTTTGATAAATGAATGGTAAATGTGAATTTTTATGCACAAAATATTCACTATTAAAAATTTTAAGAGAATAGTAGGGGACATTTCTTGAAATATTGAGTGTTCCCTGAGAGACAGAAACCAAGATTATGTGTCTTTCTTGGACATCATTATAGATCAGTAAGTTTATATTGGTTTTGATTTAAATAAATAGTGGATTATTATGTGAAGGTATTATGGAGCCCTTACTTTAACTTTTACTCAGGAAATTTCTTTGTTCAACTTTTATTTGTATCTCATTTAAATAGATATTTTTTGTACATTTTTAAGAATATGCTCAATTCATTCAAATCAGTCCAGTTTTTAAATACTCTTCCTGCATTAATTTGAATGCAGGTTATTTTTAAGAATAATTTTTCTGGCATATGGTGAAATAAAATATTCCAGCAACATTATTTTAACTTTATATTGGCCTTTTGTGTACCTGTTTTTTACGTTTTTGTGCAAAATAAGATTTTCCATTGAGGGTAACAGTATATACCATCATATTTTGATTTTTCAAATTTAAAAAATGAATTTTTGCCACATTTTTACTGTCATGTTATATGTTTTCTATATTTTTGTTACCAAATTGCAGTTAAGGCCGGATATTCTGCAGTCCATTGGGAAATTTTATAATAAAATATTTGGAACATTGTATCCAAGAATTTTTTTGATGTGATGGTCATTCTCAATGTAGTTATCTTGTATATGTTCAGAAAATGGATTTGAAGCACCTCATATTGAAAGACATGCTTTATACACATGAAATTAATGAATAGATTTGAATTAGTTAATAGATCATAGAATTGTTCATAAAATAATTAGATCTGTCATAATGATGAATGTTTTAGAATCCTGACAAACAATTCATTTTTATGTGTTTGTGAAATTGATTAATTCTGAGGGTAGAAGTATATGGTGTTGTAAATCATCTAATTGCTTATGCAATAAGATATATTCCTCTACTGTGTGCTGAATATAAAGATTATTTCCCACTTTAGTGGGTAAAAATCTGTGAGATTTTCTCAGACTGGTCTTAGATGTTGGAGGTGCAATGGGACATTGCTTGATGCATGGATCATTTGTAGTGAAATGTTATGTTGTTGTTATGTATAGAGTACTAAAGAAATAAACTGTCTATTTTCTTTAGATCATTAAAGAGCGTTTGGAATTTTATTATCTTTATCATTATTATTTTGAGATTGTTATTATTTTGTTGGCTTTAATGTAACAGGAAACTCTTTGAGAAGAATCTCATTACTCTCTCAATATTGAATAAATGTTGGATAGTAAAAGAGACAGAGTCCATCCTTAAAACACATGTCTGTACTGCTCTTTCCCTTTCAATTCCCTTTTGTATTACTACTTACTAGATTTTGTGTTCCAACCATCACTGTTAAAGTAATCTCTTGATCAAAAGAAATGATAGTGGATCTAATTCTTCTGATCAACTTGATATTCCAACTATGTTAAGTGAAAGAAATTATCCATATAATACCAAAATGCCTCTTCTAATTGGAAAGGCAAGAATACGACCATTAAATTTCATAATTTAGTATTTTAAAAGACTTTTGAGAATCTTAATTCTAATCTTAACTAAGCTTTAATCATCTTATCAAAATATTCCATTATCATCATTTAATCGCATAAATGATCATGTCTTATTTTTGTTTAGTTGTGGTTGATGGCTATGAACTCAAATTTGAGAAACCATAACAAAGAGTTTTGAATAAATAGTACAACTAATTTTTGGTATTTTTCACCAAATAAACACATGTGAAAATGCTAGAAAATTTAAACTACTTAAGAAGTCACATTGACTAAAAGTGTTACAAACAGGAGGTAGCTTTATGCACCAGATTCTGTCATATGTCTTTTGATTGGTATTTGTTGTCATTGGTTTTCTTTTTTATGATATGACTCTCATCTAAAATTTACATTTTGATGACCATTCACCATAAAATTCACTTACTCATCTGGTCAATTTTAATTAGAATGGTTAAAATGAATTACTCATATTGAAAGAATTTGTTTGCATAAGATAATATTTTTGTGATATGGGAGCAATGTTTCCCAAGGCAAAAATGGTGAACATAAATTTTATTAAATGTATCTCTTTTTGATGGTGATATTTCCATTAGGAGGAACTCCTGAAATTATTGATGGTTAAATAGTCATAAACTTATGGCACCTATCTGACACTCTAGCCTCACAGGTCATAGAAGATGTATGCAATATGTTTGAAGAGAAGCTAAGGGCAGCTGATTTTTCTCGAGAGAAATCAATCAGTCTGCTAGAGCTATTAACCTATTAATAAATGAATGGAGTATGGTTGATAATGTAGTGAGGCTATATTGAAGAATAAACCATTTACTGCTCTTTGTGGCACATGAGAGTCTATCAAAGGTTAGACCTGGGATGTGGAATCTTCACTTCACTTCATGAATTCTTCACGAGTAAGCCATATTTACCAATCAGTTGCATAAGATAGGCAACACGTGAAACCATCTTGAGTATTGTGTTGCCTACATTCAAATAGTTTAAAATCGAAATGATACATGAGAAAATGAATTCATCTGCTGAGTGGACTATAAGAGAATATTATTCATTATGTTTAACGATTGGAGGCATTATGAATACTGTAAAACAAAATTAGTTAAATGTGGGCATTTGTTTCAGAAAGTGAATAAATACCTGACAAGTTAAACCAGTGACTTGACGAGGGCATTATAACATGGTTTATTCGTCATTTTCTCTAATTAGTCTTTCAAGGAGTTTACTATTAGCAGCACTTACATCTCTTAAGAGATCGTGAGAAAGCTTGGTTCGGCTGAATTTCATGGAGGATTATCCGATTTCCAAGACAAACATTCATATATTTTTCAGCTATTTCGGTGTCATAAAAGCGCATTGCTGAAGTTTCTCAATTGCGATCTATTGCAACACCACTGAAAGTATGGGGAAAAGTCGTGTAGCGACGACTGTATCAATCCTCTCATCAATTATATTCTAATGAAATTTATAATATATTACCCTTAAGTTCCGCAAACTTCATCTTGGTTTTAATTGTGGTGATATTTTTGTTTTGGGCGAAATCCTTGCGAAATGAGAATCTCACGCTTATGCGAGGTTTTGGATGAAATATTAAAAAATCAATTTCGAAGAGAACATTGATTGATTAAATTGATTGTATCTATTTAAATTATCCTTCGCAATAACATTTGACTGAATTCATTGGGAAAATTAAAGGAAGTGTGAGTGTACGGTAATAACACAGGCGCGACATTAAGTATTAGATTTATTGCAATAAGACATTCGCTGACCTTATCCACTGAAATTAAGAGCAATGATTGAATGTATTTTTTTTAATCGAAAGAAGAAGCGAAAATTTGGCTAATTATGGAATATAAAGGACGCTAGTTGAGCTGGTCGATAATATTTTTCATAAGTTACTGCGTGTCATAGGTGTCGTTAGCTGTAATTATTATTAAGTTATCTAAATTGAAAAAATCACGTTAACTTTGGAAAGAGTCGTAAAATTTTCCAATAAAGACAGTAATTTATACTCGAGACTCTCTTTACCGTCAAGCGACTTAAAAATGCTGTAAAATAATATTTACCGCCGTGTGTAACGATCGTCTTTTTGTCCCACACCCACCACTTTTTCTCCCTATAAAATACGGGTGTCACGGTTGCTCATTCAGTTATCGGTATGTTGCTGCGTAGTGTGGTGCTGTTAGTAAGGGAGGGAGCTGCCTTAGGATGCTTATTTACGGCAGAGATCATCAGGAGTCTTCGGCGATGTTTGAGGGGTTACAACGAAACTAAAGAGATTATCCAGGTAAGACATCCGAATTTTAAAACTTTTCCATCGATTTGTAAATGACTGGATTTTCAATACTCATTTAGAATGAACTGTCAGAATGGCTCCCTTGAGTACCGATTGCTCGATACGGGTAAATGTAAGTGCAGAGGATGTATTTAATTGGCCATAATAACTAAAATTCCGATTTGCCCAGTGAAATAGACTATACATGCCCGGTTTAAGCAAATAGGGGAGAGTCAGGTAATATATGACGACGGATTATATTAGACACGTGGTGTTTCGGCTCTTTTGCGTGTGTAGAATACCTTGTCTCGCCAATGGCTATCACGAGGAACTAGCAGATAAACGCCATATTAGATCTCATTGTTCGGACATGTGTAATTAGGAGGGTTTTTTTCTATTTCGAAGCAGTGTTTTTGTACACGTGGATGTTTGGAGTGCTGCATTCAACTTGAACTTAAGTAGAATCACTTTCTGTGGGTATTGATAACTGGTATTCTTTGTTTTACGCTTTAAATCTGATCTGATCTAGATAGACCGTCCAATATTACCCGACTCTCCCATATTACTGATCGTGGCAAAGATTAAATCGTCAATGTATTAGATATTTTTGCTGATCGATTGGAATGAAAAATAAGTAAATTCTTTGATTCTTTCCAGAGAAATCTTCAGTTCGCCGGAGTATGATTTATCATGGGCTATCTCTCCCTTAAGCGAAGAATTAGTGCTCCGGATCTTCTTGGCGCATCTCTTTCTCTGTCGGCGACATGGACTCAAAAGTCGAACTCCTGAAGACTGCGCAGAGCTTTGGCCATTCCACGGTAATCAATGATGATCTATTTTTAAACTTTAATTTCCCTACGGAAGGCTCATATCATGCAATAAAGGTGTTTTGATTAAGTGAAAGGAATGTTTTTTCATTTAATCGCTATGTGCTCCGTAACTCGCTTCAAAATCCTTCAATTTAATTTTAACTTACTTAGATAATCGATTTGAATTTAAGTTACATGTTTCAAGTTTCGACTAAATGTTACTTTTAATTATTCACTTGAATACTTTACATGGTCTCAACCTTTATGTAGATCCCAAATTGATTAACAAATTAAGTGGCTTAATCTAATCTCAGTGGGATCCACAATTTTCTGTGACCAAATTACGCATAATGTTGGTGGACCGAAGTAACGGAGTATTTTAAAGAATAGTTTTCTAAATTGTTTAATTGATTTAATCTCGAATCCATGAGTTATTACTTTGAATAGAGTGAAAGATATTAGGCAATAAATCAATCTATGAATGACCAGAGTATTTTAAGCTATCGTCTTCGCGGGCTGAATTAGTTCCAAGTAAAGTCTTCGTACTAAGCAGGCCATTTTTCACTCTTCAATAAAACAGTTTATTCCAGAATAATAGCGATGAGGCGAACTGTGAGAGGACGACTCCAATAATGTTAAAAAAAATTTGGTCCATCGAATGAGGAGAGCGATTGCCTAAAGTGGGTAGCAATGTATTTGGGGACGGGAAAAATCCGCGCCGTAAGCAGTATTTCTACAATGCGTTTCGTGTGAAAAGGACCGGGAGAAAACATTGTGTTAAACGAAATAACCTCTTAAGCGGGATATGTATTACCATTTATATAGGCACCCAGTACGAGATGCGAGGGAGACTGTAAAATGAGCAGATTTTGGGGGGAGGGTTTGGTTGGTCTGCCGCAGGTTGCCAGGGGAGTATAGCCCCTCCAATATAGAGTAATGAAATAAACATTCCTTCACACCATGTTAGCATACATTAATATAAACATTTTAAAACTGTAATTCTGTATCGTCGTTATTACAAATGAAATATTACTTTTACCTTGTAATTTATCAGCAAAGGTCAACTCCTTCCGTACCTGTAAAAAACCAAACCAATAGCTGTTTGTATAAAATGTATTATTTATAATCAATAAACTACGCTGAAATGTAAGAGCCGAATCACAAAAATTGTTTAAAATAATCTTAATATTGACTAATGTAATCGACTAAAAGGTTGGATTAGTCGTCAGTTGCACCACCCGTTGCTTGAAGTCTGTAAATAAGATTTGATAAATGAGACATAAGAATGATCTATTCGTGCCACCTCTCAGTAAGGTAATCTGAAGTAATGTAAAGTGAATTGTCCATTTGAGAATCATTAAAGTTGAGTTTCGAAATTTCTCATTTCTCTACCCGCGATCTCTTGCGTAGAGACTTTATTACGGACGCTTTACTCATATTTCCAACTAATTCTTGCTATGCAGTTTGTGGGATTTTTGAGCGTAGTTGAATGTTTCTATTCAAAGATTCGATAAAATTAAGTATCGGATATAGTTGGATTTATTTGATCTTGAGGATGTGAAAGAGATTATCAGATTTGTAATCCTTATTAACGGAACGTTTGGCTTCCTTTTGAAAGTTTAGCGTTTGTTCCAAGCAAACTTAAAATTTCTTTCTGGTCAGTTGTTTAAAGACTAATAAAGTATTGAAATCTTGATTATCTTTGATATAATTCAACTATGAATTTATGGACATCGGTTAACTGTGTTGTTGTCTGGTGAACCAAGGCACTTAAAATTTTAGATGATGGCAAGCTAATATTTGAACTTGTAAAACTTTGAGTTAAATATCACAATCTTTTTAACATGAAAAGATAAAAATAGTTATTTGGCTCTTTCAGGTACTTTAGGGACGTTAAAAATCAATTAAAATTTTGATTGAACATTGATTTAAAAGTTTCAACTAGTTGATCTTTGCCGAGTATGATCTTTTACTATTGTTTGCTTAATTTGAAAATTCATTTTAATGTCAAATCTGCTGTTTCTTTGCAAAAACTTATGCTCAGAAAACTTAACTGGTGGGATATATCACTTCTTTTGAATTAATTTGTACTATTGCAGAATAATCATAAATCTTGCTTTTTAAATTGACCAATTTTTAATTTGGATTTCAAATCTAATTTTAAAATTTGTTTTAAAATCAGCTCTTCTTCAACTACTATTTATTAGTTAATTTAATTTAAAAATAACTTGTTTTCAATTTTAATTTAGAAATCAGGATTGGATTTTTAATTATGAATTTCATGACAAGTATAATTTTCTGCATACTTCATAATTTACACAGGAATTGTTTTCTATGCATAATACGAATTAATTTCAAGGTTTAATTTTTCCTCACAAAGCAGAATGATTAGGATACATTGGTCTGGAACTCTGGATTAAGTACTGGATACCTAGCTGCACGATCACAAAGAAGAAGAAAAGAAGACTTAAATCACAACTCTTTTTCAGAAGTTTTATTGAAATCTTTAAAGTGTACACTTTCTTAAAGCAGTCAATAAAAAAGTTTTGAACTTTAACTCTACAAATTTTCAATCAAAATCCTTTCACCCTTCTCCCGGCCACCATTTTTGGTATTGGAGTTTTCACCTGGCCGAAAACTATCTCCAGAGTTTACATTATAGTTAGAAAATCTCGAGTGGTGCACTGGACTCCAATTTTATCAGCTACTGCACTTGTTGCCAGTGGCCGTGTTTAATTTAAGGATGCACTCAGAAATTAATCCTTAGCACACAGAAAAATCTGAAAAATTAAAAAAATATATAAAAAGAACATGTTTCAAGATAGATGAAAAATGAGCATATCACCTTAGTAAAACATGAGAAATAGAACTTCAAATCCCTGCTTGATACAAGAATTTGACATGACTTAAAGAAATGACCTTGGGGACTTAGAATAATTTTTAGCAATCACAATAGCTAGGACAAAACTGAAAATATAAATCTAAATATATGAAATTTAGATGGAAAATCAAAATTATTAAGCAAAAGAAGTATCTTAACACTTTAATGGAATGAAAAGAGCAATGATAGAAAGACTATCCACAATCTTGAAATTTATAACAAAGGCAATAAAATTTAAAACTCATGCAAGTGCATGAGTGTTAAAAATGCATTACACTATATCAAAAAAAGAAATGCTTTGAATTAAAAGTAATTCTAAGTTATTACTGATTTGTTGCAGCCTATCCACCCATACAAACAATTGAAATGTACTGACTTATTCTTGATTCTCAAGCAGAAAAGGCAGTAAACTCTGTCTAATGTTCTTCAGAAAGTCATTTGGGAAAGGAAAATTTTGAAATTCTCAAAAACCGATACATAATTAAACTTTTCAATATCAATTATGACTATAATATATACATCATTCAAGTATGAAATCAGGAAAACAGCCTCAAATTTTAAACAGAAGATCATGAACTCTAAATTGTTGAAAAATTTCATCAGTATATGTTATTTTCACAATACTCAGTTAAGATATTGAAAAGAAAACATGTAAGGTATGCAAAATAGAGAAACAAATGAATTATAAGATTTTTTTAAACCAAGTTTAACTTGAATCAATGGAGTATTTTAATTACCAAAAGCAACAAACTGAGTATCAACCCTAAAGTAAAACCTCTTCCTTTGAAACTTAAGGAAGTCCATGATTTTGTCATGCAATTTTTAACAATACTTGGAATTCAATGCAGAAAGTAATGAATCATTCTACCATTCAAATAACAAAGTAATAAATTCTGATATAAGAAAATCAAACAACTAAGAGATTAAAAGGTGGAGTTCTTGACAAATTCAAGCTCTTTTCTTTTAAATGTTAACAAAAAATGGCAGCGTAACAAATTAAATCCACTAAACTTAAATCATGACCAAAAGCAAGAAATTTGTCAACTTTGTATAGTAAAAATTTTCAAAAAGCTGTATATTTTCAGTAAATATCAATCAAACAATTAAAATATGAAATTGAAGATCAATGAAAGGTGCCATTTTCTCTAGTAAATATAGAGTACGCAAGCGGAAAAGAACAAATATTTTATTAGAATTTTTTCCAACATTAGGAATGAAACATTTTTAACTAATATTTCAATTTAAAATGTTGCCATCAGAGCTGATCCAAAGTTTTGATTTTGAACCAGAGAGAAAACTAGAGCAAAAAGATTTCAGTCTGATGTCCTGGTTTATATGATCAAAGGGAAGAGGTTTTACTATATACACTACTATATACTATATATATATACATCTATATACTATTATTTACTATTTATATATATTTTAAGTAAAAATATGCCCAAAAAGTTCTAGTTACATGATAATTAAAAAAGAAAGATTAACATTAAATGTCAAAATAACTGAGGGAAGAGTTTCCAAAAAACTTGTCTCACAAAACAGAAAATCTTCAAAGCCATATGACAACTCAAACTCCCTTAAATCATGAAAATTAGCCAAAAAATCATGTACAAATAAATAAAAGGCCATTTAATTTGTACATCAAAGTGCAGTATCTTTGTTTACAGGTCTGAATCAACAAAATCATACACGAAATAGAGTTATAGAAAATTAATAATTTTTAACAAGTAGTTAAAAAATAGCTCTTGACACTTTCATTTTGAATACGATAAGGAAATTTAAACTAATGTCCTATCTATTTATGCCTCATTGGTTGCAAGTTTTCGACTACTAAAAATTATACTCTGCATTTAATTGTCAAGAAAAGCAAAAGGTGCTTGTATACTATGCTCCTAAGTTATTTCTCATGATTTTTAATAACAATCCTATAGTTCTCATAAATTTTGTAATCAAACAGAGGCTATAGTAAGAGATAAAGAAACAAGACAAGTGACGAGTTTTACCATAATTTAAAGGCTTTTGATAGAAAACTAAATAAAAATTTAGTCAGGTTTCCTTTCCTTTGGAAACATGTTACAATCAAAGCTATTCAATTGATTATATCTTTATGTCCACTAGTCGTTGAACAAAAGTCAACTAGATTTAAACACCACATGATAAAATGAACGTTGAAAGCTCATAAGCGAAAGATGAAGATTATTCTAATTTAAATGCAGCTAAACTCATTCCTTTCAAAAGTTCATTACCTGTATTAGTCTTCAGCAACTTTTATATCTACAATTAATTACATCCCCAAGAATTATAATTATTGCAAACATATTAACTATAACAAAAGGGCAGTTATGATGATCGCTTTAAAGCTTTGGAAATTTTCTTCAATGCCCTGAAATTCTTAAAAAATAACACTGAGGACAAGGATAAATAGCAGTTGAAAACATATTTCCATACTGCAATCAAAAGGAAAAAATTTGAAATTAAACGCAGAGTTAAAAATAAAAGAATGCAAGTCAGAAAATAAATTCCTTGCCAATCGAAGAATGCACAGGCAGGGGAAAATGTAAGTTAAATAAAGAATACTAAATGCAAAGTTAACTTAAGGGGATAAAGTGAGACTGCAAATTTTTTCTATTTCATTGACCTTAACCTATGTATGAAATAAGTGAAAATGATTTGGACGTGAAAGAAAATTAAGTGTTATTTTAGTAGATAGTTAATGAATGTAACAAATCTTTGCCAAACATTGAGAATTATTATCTGTAGAAGTGGAAATTTCCAATGAACAGAATCATCAAAAAGCATGGTAAAAGCTTAGACTGATAAAAGAGTCAAACAGATGGCGAAGCTTTAACAGAATATTCCAAAATATACTATTAAGGTAACCTGAATTTCCAAATGATGTAAAATTTCTATTGGATAGTTCACAGTTAAATAAGATAATGCGACACGAATAAAATGATAAAACAATCCTCTCATTCAAGAGTTTTTGCTGAAGAATATCCAACAGTCACTCATACTTACTATGTTAAGATTATCTAACTTAGGAAGAGAAGGGAAGTATTAATATATGCATTGTAACAGCTTTGAGATGTGTTCTTCAAGAAAAGTACTCAATGCAAAAATAATCGAAGAACGGAGAACTCCTCAAAAATTGTCATTCAAGAAATTACTTACACACTATCTATCTTTTTTCAGCATGCAGATGAATTTATTCCCAGTCTTGATGTAGACGTGGAACCGCTACTCATAATTCACATTAAAGACATTGTCTCACTTCCAGATATAAGATTAACAAACAAGAAGTGGATGCAGTTAAGTTTGAAATAGTGAAACTTTCTTCATTTACTTCTCTATTATCTTCATGACTCCCGAAAAATGATGAAATAGGTTGCCAACAGTAGAGGATCACCAAGGTTCTTTAGCAACGGGCGATATACTGCAAGAAGCAAAAGGAACTCTCCATAAATAATTTTGTCGATTGATCAACTTAATAAAAATAACAAGTATCTAAAGTTATAAATTTATAGCTATCAAAAGTTAAGCATCTAAAATGTAGTCTGGTTTAACTAGGATTTACTGAAACTTCAACAGAACCTGTTTCAACTCTTTGCAAAAAGGTTGATTTATGTGCCGCTTGACATTTAAATCGAGATCTTCCATTTTATTTGAATGATTATCCAATACATTATTATAAACTTGGAAGCCTTGATAAAGAGTCTACATTTTGTAAGTTAGGTTACAAAGGTAGGTACTCAGCACGTGGTGAGACCAAAATCGATACTAGCTTACGAAATACATCACAAAGGTTCAAATCGATATCGTACCTTCCAAAAAGCACTGATATTTAATCATTTTTTAAACGCCGATACTTAAATGAAAGAATCAATTGCATTTCTCTAAGTATGAATAACAAATACCATTTAACAATCTTAAATTTGTCGAAAAAGTCATATTACCTCACACACTGCCTTATGTTAAAGTAATAACAAAAATTGGGTATTCGCGCGTACTCAGTATAACAGTTGTAGAACGATTTATGTCAAAGGCGCGAAACGCAAAGCCGGAAAACGTTACAGAATTATTTGTTATGTTTTTCTTTAGCGATTTTAGCGCATACAGAATTAATACGAGAATTTAGAATCTGTATTAGTATTATATGCATACTCCCATATTCCATACGAATGAAAGGATTTTATTTTTGATCTAAAAATATCAAACTGTAAATCCTATATCTTTATATAATGTCTCACTCTTTAGCCATGATTCTGATTCTCTCCATGATGAGAATGAATGTTAATGATGTTAGCTCTTGTTTTGAGCGATGAGTCTTTTTCAAGACGTTAGTTGCTTAAGTCTCTTCTTTTGAAGCTATTTAAATCTCTTCTTACTTTCTCTTACAGAAAGGAAATCTCTGTTTGTCTCTCAAACTAGCCATAAATTTGAGGTGATTAAAATAATTGTAAATTTGTTGTGTTAAATATTGTAATTTTCTCTCTCCTACTGACATTCACCAATCATTGGCCTTTAAAGATTATACTTCTATAAGTTTAACTTCTCTTCCTGCATTCTAACTTATTTGACACAGTCACCAATCACATCATTCAAAACCAAATGCCTCTTCTTTCCCCAAAGATACATGTTTCTTTCCAAATACCTTAGAAATTCAGAGCAAGGTGAGAATCAACATACTATGAAACCAAATTCCCACTCTCTTACCAATGAATTTCTTTTTTTCTGAGAATCTTTCTATGCTGTTGACTTGCCTTTTTCCTTTTTTATCCCCTCTTCTTCCACTTGATGACTATGTATGAATAGCAGCTGGCTCTTTTGCCTTGTAAACAGTTACATTATAAGAATAAACCTCAGTTCAATCATAAGAATAGCAAATTTTCATGCAAATTTCATCTGTTGATATCTAAGTCACGAATAAAAAAGGCATGATTAATTTAATAGAATAGAAATAACAATGTGGGTTTTCAGCTTATTGATAGTGGCCAAAGCATATTGATTAGATGATTTATGGTCTTGGAGAAGAAGGGAGAAGGAATCCCATCTAAGATAAATATTGAGCTATACAGGAAACTAACAATTATTTTGTTTGTCGTGAAGTTTCAGCAAAGTTGAAGAAGAGGAAGAAAGTGCATTGTCAGAAGAATATACAGTTGGGATATTGGCCCAATTAACATGTATTTTTGGATGAGGTGAGCTATCTTATCAGAATGTTTGCTCATTCAATCTAATTTCACACTGACATTTTGTATGAAATTACCAAAAGCTTAAAGATTTACTAAAGAGATCATAAGATCTAATGAGCATTATTCTAGTGAGTATGGTTTAATTCCAATATCTTTTAAGAAAACATTAATTCATAACTTCTGCAATGGCCTCTGGATCAAATAAAATAGAATTGAAACTTAAAATTTGATGAAATGAAACTGACAAATGAAGTTTGTCCGAGAAGATCAAAATCCAGTGACAACTTTTATATCTGAGGAGAATCTATATGAGATATGTCAGATTGTTACATTTTGAAAGAAGAATAATAAGATAAACCTTCCAAAGAGATATTTATTAGCAATCGTTTTCCCAGAAAATAGCTTTAATATATTATGATCACGACAAATTTTTATATGCGGAGCAGCCAATATGGATCCAAATTCCATGCAGCTTGTAAGAATGACTATCAGATTTATCGGCATATAGATGCTGCCAACCAGACATTTGAAAAAAAAATAGATATCTGACCCAGCTATAATGGATTTGATCAGTGGTGGGGTTAAAAGATTTTAGAAATAGGTTCCTATCACTACAGTGTATGCAACCATGCACTTCATTCTTGAGTATTGATATGTGCATACATTTTCTCTTGTTGTTATGATTTAAGAATTTATTTACTAAACTTTAAGATGAAGCAAAAATTAAGTGAATAAGTAATGTAAATGACATTAATTTCCAAAAAGGTTCCAGGTTCATTGCATCAAAATATCGTATTTCTATGAGCTAGCTACAGCTCTTGAACTTGCTTATGGACCTGTGCTCACTTTGAGGTATACCATTAAATCAAGAGGGAATTTATCACATCCTAAAGTCTTGAGATAGTTTCTGGCTGCACTGTGCCAAAAATTTGTAGGGTGAAGGTCTGGACAGATTTTAAAGAATTATCATTCATAAGATCTCAGTTTAATATTTCTTTATTAAACTGTTATAAATGTAGAGTTTATTTATTTTTTATTAGAGTTCATTGAGTTGACAAAAAGAAGTATCTTGAAGTTTTCTTCCTTTAAGACTTGTTAAAGCACCCAAATGAAGAACTCTGGCATGGGTTTTCTTAGTTTGAAATTACATCTTTCCTGCACATTGCTCATCCCCCTTCCTGTCATCTGAAAGATAAAAATTAAGAATTATTTCTGATTTACCAACAAATTATAGCAATTGATGTATTTGGATAAAAAGAAAAACTGTAAAGAATAAGAAACTATCAAATTTTTATGATATATGAATGCCAAAAATTAATACTTAATTTCAAAATATTACTAATAATACTTCTGATAAATATTTTCAATGGAAATAAGAATTATAGGCTACCTTTATGGCAAGCTTTGGGATAAAATATAAACTAAGAACATCACTTTTTAGATCCATCTTAGATTTAAGTAATGTAGCAATAAAACTGTTCTGTAGAATAATCAGCAGTGATACAATGGTGACTTCTAACATACTGATAAATTGAATATAGAATTTTCAGAGCATTGAAACAATGGTAAAACTCACATTCAATTAGAAATTTAAGACTAAAAGCTATTATCAAATCTTAGTGTAAGGCTAAATGGTCATTAGTATTTTGCTTAGCTGATGAAGCTTTTGATTGTTCCATGAATGATTTCCATAAATTTACTTGAAATTAATGCCATATTTCCAATCCAACACAGAAAAATGTCTGCAATATATATTAAGAAGGTGAAATTTCAGTGTAAGTAATTGAATTTGTGGTTGAAATTTAACCTTCTTACTACCAGCCTGTCAGATGGTGGTCAGGAAAACTGGCAGGGGTGCAGAGGGTGTTGAGATACTTAGGTAATAGTAGTAGTAAAATGGACCCAGGTTCAATTACTGATGGGGGGGTCATATATGCAGTGACCTCAGCATTTAAAAAGTATTACTACAATTACTTCAAAAAACCAACTAATTTTCTATTTTAAATGTGAATTAACCAAGAAGATAAATGGATTCTCAGAGTTAAGAGCATCTGATCATATGAATAGAGGGCGAATATACCAGCCTGCTTGCAAGTTAAACATACCTTCACAAATATTTTGCTTTCTGAGAAATACCTACATGGATCATTAACAGATAACACTATTTTTTGACAGAAAAATGAATGAACTAGGAATAAATATTTTAAGGAATAATTTCCTTTCTTTCGGAAAGATTTTCATTGCTAAAGGGATGAGGTCTTACTTCATCCTCTTTGAAGATTTGCCATTAGAATAAATGTAAGTTGAATCATACTCATGAGATCTCAAGACCTCAATCTGAAGACCTTAGGAATGACAATTAGGGAAACAGTTTGCATTTTCAGTCTATAGACACTAGAGGAAATTTTCAGATCCATAAAAAAACAGAGAAAAATTCCTGGTTAAAACAGGTAATAACTGCTAACTTACTGATCCAGCTATTCCATAGAAAGAGAATCTAAGAGTTGTAGTGAATTGCCTCTGAATATGATTGGTAATGCAAATAATCTTCAGCAGCGAGAAGGTTTAACAAGAAGAACCAGTTTGTCTGACATTCCTTGGGTGAATACATGTATCACTTGCCAGGGTTATTTTTTGCATAGCAAAGCAATAACTCACAAGTTCCCTATTCTATTATAGAAATATTGATATATTGATGGCACCACATAAAAACAAAGCAAAACAATAGAAAACTACCCACTATATCAAGCTGTAATGTTTTTTTTAATTTATGGTAAAATATTGAAAATGCTTATAGCATCAAATTCCTTTGGATAACTGGTCAATCACATAATTATAAAACTATCATTGTAAGTCAAAGATGACATATTATTATTATTTGTATGCTCCATGTATATAGAGAATTATTTTCGAAATATGATTTTCTTGCAAGAAAATACTTAAGTCAATATAAAAATCATTTCACACATAATTCCTATTTTAAGAAATATTAGTGATCAAAGTTATTTTGGTTAGATTTTCCTTGAAGTGAAATTAAGCAATTGGAGAGAATACAGATACTGTATGCAGACAATGGAATAAATTTATCTATCGTATTCTTTTACAACTAGAACTGAATCTGATGGTTAACTGGTTGAATGATGAATCTTTAAGTTCTCTACTTCTCTTCTCATGCTCACCATCTTTTCTTCTATGATACTTGCTAATGAAGAATCTTTTTCTCCATTGTATTCAATCCAATTCTTCATTTCACTATTTGCTTTCATTGCTCGTTTCTTCCTCCACTCTTTGTAAACACTACCTCATTTCTCATAGATATTATAGTTTTAATTCATGGTAAACATTTCAATGATATTAATGTTTATGGATGATTTCAAATAATTAGTAAAAATTTTCACAATCAGACAATTTTATTGATGATTATTTTTAAGTATTTATTTCTCAACACAAACGTTTCCCTCTTTATCAGAGAAATACAATTCGAAGAATAGAAGACAACAATGAATATTGTATTTATTATAATTATAGTTCCTACATCACTAAGTATAATCTTATTTACAAATTGTGTTCTTTATCACCAAATAATTGATGATATATACATCTGAGAGAGCTTTTATTTACATGCTACCACTCCCAAGGGGATAAAAGTCATAACTACCTCAAGATTTATTGTGTCATATTCATTTATTATAGAAAACGTACAAACATAAATTTACAATATTTACATAGGTTAAACAGACATCCTTGGTATTTTAAGTTTTGGTTTCGTACAGCAATTTTACTCTATAGCTACCTTTCTACTGACATACTATTCCTTGATATATAGATCCAGTTGTTAAAATTCACAACAGAAATCTAATTTTGTGAATATGCCTGAATTTAAAATGATACCTACAGATTCTTAAATGATAAATTTCTCTGGAAATCATTAAATAAGCTACAACTTCAACCACATACCTTTCACATTTCCTAAACTTTGTTAGTGATTAAACATAAGGTTAATTAGATGATTAAATAGTAAACCTTTTATTCTAGGGTGGCCCAAGGAATAAAACTAGAGATATAGAAGGATTGGAAAAGGAAACAGATAAAATATTTATTCAGTCATTGTGTCATGCCATACTGGCATTGGAACGGTGGATTTAAAAAAGTAACTTATCTTAACTACAACATTACCTATTTACTTGGAGACTGATGATCCATTTCAAGAGAAAATAAATACCGACCCGTCAGAACTTGTGATTTGAAAATACTTAGTAGGCTAATCAAAACACATGATCTTTAGATATATTTATATATAAGACAAAATTTTTAAGATTTTATACACACATCTGCCTATCACTGGATATACATGAATTACATTTATCCATTCGGTGGATATGTAGCCATTCTTTTACTGCAAAGGTGGCCCAAAACTGGGACTCATGTACTTGTAGGACTCTCCATCCCCTGTCTCAGTGATGGTATTCTTCTATCTCTCCTTAAAGGTACTCCTTTCTTCTTTCTGGTTTTCCAATATTCCTACTCTTTTACTTGTTTTTGTGCTTTTCTACACATTTTTTAAGGTGCCAAAAAAGATTTGATATCTTTGGGTAATCATTTTGAATGGAATGTTGTCTTAGTTAAATATATTCATGTCTCCCTTATTTTAAACTGCCCTCAAGACATAAGTTTCAGATAAGATCTTGTACTATTCAAGTAACATCCTTTATTTCATTGCAGCCACTTTTAAATCAGGCAGAGTCAGATATGTATATTCAATACTAAATGATCTTAAAAGTTATCCACATCTCTTCAGCATAAATTATTTGCAGTCTTCAAATTATTAAAGGCTTAGTAACTGATTGAGCACAAACCAGCTTCAATTGATCAAGAGAAATGGAATTGTGTCCTCTCATTGATGAAACAAAACAAAAACTTTCTTGAGTATTATGCTGCAAAATTCAATGCAGATTTATTGTCAGTCCATTAATTTGTATTGCTTGTCTACAGGGCTGATGAAAATCACTCTCCAGATTTTCTTCTAGGTGACTGCAACAAAAACATCCCTTAAGAAAAAAGGAGACAAATAATTTATCTTGTGATACCTGGGCTCCATGCCGAAGATGAGAGTAGTGACCTTGAGCATTATTTAACATTTGCTCCATACATCCCATCTCCATGTACACGTACTTTAGCCGACCTAAGTGTTGACCTTATTGAAAAATCAAGTGGAAGAGAGCAAAGCACTTTGAGTCCTCCTCCAATGCCTATCTTTAGTGTATGATACGATCTTACCCCCTATCTCCCATGATGGTCCATCACCGTGACAGATCTACCATCATCCTTCTCCTCTACCCTCTCTCCTTCCTTAGCACCCTCCCCATCTTTGTGAGATACAATAGTCTTACGGACAAAGACCCTCCTCTTCACATGCTGCCTCCCATCAGCATCTTGCCAAGAAACCTTTTCCTCCCTCATTTCTTCATCTTCTTCCTCCTCTTCATTGCCATCTTTATTTGCTTCACTCTTATCCTTCTCAACTGCCCACCTTCCCTCTCTGGTACGATGGGAGTGACCGCTTTCAAGATGTCTCCTTGGGTGTCGTATTTTGGTTACTTGAATGGCACTTGGAGATTCTACCACTGGATCATCAACTGGAGCATCCCCTTCATCCCTCCTTTGGCTTAACTGGTTAGTTGCAACAGCATCATTGTCCTCATCCTTCTCTTGCATCTTCCTTCTGTTGCCCCTTTCCTCTGTAAATTTTCCATTGTTGCCAGATTTCTCTTCAGGGCGTCGATTACTCCTCTGACGGCCTCCAGTTGGATGGATGACTGGCACTATCTGCCTCTGGGAATTAGTTCCTGCACCTCCACAAGCCACCATCACAACAGGAGGGGAAGGGGGGACAGAGATGGAGGGTCTCCTTCCAAAGGGAAGGCCAAATGCACTGGAAGAAGAGAGGGAAGGGAGGAGGGAGAGGGATGGTGCCTCCTCTCCCTCAGGATATTGAATGGTGCACAGGTCCATTAGGGGGAACAGGTGCGTGTTGAGACCAAGAGTTCTGCTGCCACCCACCCCGGCACCCACAGCCCCTCCAGGAGTCTTGCTTCCCGCACCACTCCCACCACTCCCTCTGTTATTGGTTCCACCCGTCTCCCATGCAGCATCATAGAGGAACCCAGGGAAAGGCCTCGATGTGGCTGTAAAGGAAATTTAAAGTAGACTTTGAGAATCATCCCTTTCCATGACTTTCTTAATTTTCCCTTATCTCTGGCTTTAAGAATTTTATAATATTATGGTTTTTGTAAATAATTTTATTGGAAATGAAACTGTACTACATTAATGCATAAATCTTAAATATTGATTCTTCAATTTGTCGTATATTATTTTTAATAAATTATAAAATATATAAAAATAAATAATAATTTATTTTAAATTTTCCTATAAACTATAATACACTTACACTTCTAATACCAAGTTTAAGAAATGTCTTTGTTTCCTCATACATTGGAGTTATGAGAAATTAGGTCATGATAATTATGTTCAACTGTGGACTCTAAATTAATAAAAATGATACAACCAAATTAGTAACAATGATACTTAGACTGATTTAAATTTTTTAAAGACCCTAAACTTATCTAGAGGCGTGGGACCTTCCCGATAAGATATTGAATCGAAACTTTGGAACAAGTAAGGATGGCACTTATCTAATATTATTTTGCTGTCTTCTCTCACGATCGGGTTCTTAGTTCGTCGCCAGGCGGTCTTTGGCGCGAAGTTTTAAATTTGAACTGAGGCAGTACTTGGTATGATACTGTATTCAACGGATAGCTTGCAGTATGCAAGCAACTTTTACTCGTATCATATATGGTCTCTTACTATAAGAAATATATAAATTGCATGTCCATGCTAAAATAAAATGTACATGCTGTTATTAAATAATTAATATATTTACACTCCACTCAGCCTATTGATATTATGAGGTGCATTTTAAAATCAGCCAAACACTTTTTTGGTCACACCAAGACTAGAAACATCAAATTTTACAGAGATTCTAAATAAATGCTGATAGTAAAAGATTGACTTTAATAATAGTATATCATAAGTCACCAATCACTTACCTGAAATTATTATTTGAAAACCAATTAGAAGGCAGAGTATTTTAGTAACTAGTGATTACTGACATTAGTAGAGGTGATTTTTGGAAAGGGGCATCACCAACATTCCCGCCCTACTCACATGCCTCTTTTGAGCAGTTCATAGCTGCAAAATAACGTTCCGCAGGGAGTACTGCTCCATCTTCATCTTCAACTTCAACAACAAGGCCAAAGTTGCGATTTGGCTCCCTCCACACCCTTGCAGCATGACGGACATCAAATTCTACCCATTCCTCTTGTCCAGCAATGGAGACCATTTGTGAATCCAGGAGCTTTCGCTTTGCTGCTTTAAAGTGGAAGCAATGTTGTTAAATCAGGCTCTTTCCTATGTAAGAATTCTTTTTCACTTAAAAACTGATTTTTTTATTAATTTGATAAGTATTCTAGTAAAACTAAAATTTGAATCTAAAATCATTTAAAGTACTCTCTTAGTTATCTGAGATACCTATTGTGAGGACGAAGACTTCTTTGGATAGTCAATTACTTATATGATATGCTTGAAAGCAAACATAGATTACAATAAATGAACAATTTGTATGAAACAGCTCTGCTAACCCATTATGATGATCTTTAAGGCTACAGCCTCACTGAAGATTATATTCAGTGATGAGCAGCATGGAGCAAGGGAATCAATCATAAATTATAATTGATCTGAATGGACCCAAATATTTGGATTTTTGTGGACTGACTTTATTATTATCAATTATTTAGTTTGCTTCCTTTCAGGATAAAAGGAGTTAAGTTTTAACGGAATGAGATGAACAGGCTTGGCAAAGTCTCAACAATAGTATTTGTATCTCGACAATATTATTTGTATAATAGTATTTGTAACGCTTAGTTTAATTGGGATGAAGGAAAGCAAATGCTGTACTGTAATTGCAATAATAAATAGAAATTATTGCACAGCTACCAGTTTATAATATAAAATTAGGGATAGTATCTCTGATAAATATCATAGTATACATAACCACCCTGTAACAAAGAGGTTCAAATAACAAAACAAATATTTTTATTAAAAATAAATCAGGTGTTACAATTCACTTGCATTTAATTTGGATTTAACATTGCATAGCTAAAAGAAGAAGCAACTGACGAGGGAAAAGAATAAAAAAAATATGGATAGCAAAGGAAATTCATTACTTCAAACTTTGATGATAACTTACAGCGATGCTTCTTGAGTGACCTAGTGTACCAATAGACAGACACTCGGATGCGGCGATCATCCTGCTGCAGAGCAGTAGTAGATATGCGCAACACTGATGAGTGCTGGCCAAGAAGAGGAGAAGCAGGGGGACCAACAATGGGTTCATCTGCAGCTGGGACAACCTCTACTGTCAGCGCATCAGAGTGCTGCTCAGTCTCTGATGCAGAGGGTGTGGAGGGTGATGGAGAGGGTGTTAGGACAGGGGTTGGGCATCCATCAGGATTAGTTCCACTGGTGACATTTCCCTATTAAACACAAAACAATTATATAAATGAAGGAGGGAGTATTGGAAATGGATAATAAAATTGACAAAATGTGACATTTTGTCACTTTATTGCAGGTCTGGGCAAGGCTATCTTGGAGAAATGTGGACATCTAAGATTTTTGATAACTGCATCTGCTCAGCAGTGACAATGTGAAAAATAAGTCAAATAATATTAAGTCAAAATTATCATTTCTATGTTATAGCTTCAATCAGTCTACTAAAGTTACTGAGGTCAACTTAAGGAGGAAAAGAAATTAAGGTTTGTTGCAACATTCTTGGCTTTTTCTTGCAATTAAGAGAATTAGTTTATAAAATTTCCAATACAAGTTTATATTATTTGCTATGATGTGCTAGTAGCTCATCCATACAGAAAACTATAAAATAGTGGGTTCTCCTGAATAATCAAGTTGTAAGCAGCCTTTAGTGAAAATTTGTTACATTTAGTTAAGTTATAAAGCATATTATTAAAATATTAGGAATTATTCCACTATAAGTGAGTGTGTAAACATGTTGACATAACTGTAAATTATAGAACTTGGAAAGATATTTCATATTTAATTGCCTGAAAAAATACTTATGGAAATTTTTCAATAACCCAAAGTTTTAAGAAGAATCAAAATATTTTTAACAAAATTAGTATAAATCATCAGAGATCTTTTAAATAAAAATTTCAGGATACAGAACAAGAAATGAAAATAAATTTATTTAAGGATTTCAATATATTGTTTAAAAGACTGAAATGTACCAATTATAGGATTTCCAATCTTTAATATAAAAGAAATAAAGCACAGAACATTTCTATGAATATTGCTTATCACTTATTGGTTTATGTTCATAAAAAAATAAAAATTTGTACAAGAAAATAAACTGATGTATTTTTTTACAACAAGAAAAACGATCCAAATTCAAATTAATAGGATTGAATATTGCATGAACTCAGATACGTTAACATATCAATATCAATAGTGGGTTTAAAGGAAGTCAATTACCAAGATTTTGAATTTTAGAAAAAAATGCTCGTTCGGCGATCCGGTGTGGTGCGACATTGGACGGCTATATGGAGAACTACCCATGCCGGCGCATCGACTTATTCGCGCTACTTTTAAAGTAAAATGCCAAGATTCAAATCGTAAAACCTCCGTGGGATAACTTTCATTCGTGTTATTCGTATTATATTATCCCATCATGCTTTAAGATTTCAATAAATTATAGAATAACGTTTTTCGGGAAATAAAAATACTGTTGTAAACTCATATTGACGTGTACATTCAAATGAGGAAGGATTTCCGATTTTAGTCTGAATTGAATATCACATCCTTAATCATTTAAATAAATTAATTACACAAAGGAAAATATCCTTGAGAGGTTTCAAAATTGCAGATCGATTTGTAAATTCTGACTCACCTGGGCCAACTTGAAGAGACGCAACTTGGCAGCAACGATACTGATGGTTGAACCGTCTAAGGTTGAGGGAAATGTCAGATTGAAAAGGAGATTCATTTGGTTGGGTCCATGCCATGCCTCCTCGTCCGTATTACGCGGCACATCACCTGTGGGTATGCAATGAGAAATGCTTAATAAGTTGCGCATCACTTTCAACTTCGCTGAGAATAACACAAACAAGCATTGTACTTTAGGATCAACTTTGAATGCATTCTTCAACATTCTCCTACAACGAGTTTAAAATTCGCAATTTTAAAATTTTTACCGATCAATTAAGGATCGAAGCAAATGATTTATATGAATGAGAACATACAACTATCCAATCAACTGCTGTTAACGCGAAGTTTGTGACTAAATCAATGAGAAGAAATATTTCTTTTTATTTCTCCCCATCCTAATTAATTTATTTGATTCCTCTTGCTTTGCTTTATTTTATTTTTTGCTCTTATTTTATTTAAAATATAAGATATTTAGCATTACCTACGGCTTCTATCGACAATTTTGTATTTATTCTGTACATATTCGTACAAGTTACATTATACAAAGATATAGTATTTTACCATCCATTTCAAAAGTTTAACTTGATGTTTAAAGGAAAAGCAACTAAGGCATTTCAAATACTATTCAGAAAGCTAGAACGCAGTTAAACCAAGATATGCTTTTGAGCCGATGGCTAAAGGCGTAACTTAGGTGAGCACAGAGTAGTCATTATCTGATGTTAAAGCAAATGAGTCACTAAAATTAGGTATATATGAAATTGCTCAATTATACTTTTAAAAGGGAATGGAGAAGAATGTATTCTTCCGAGCATGCGAGGTTAGTGAGAAGTTTGTTTAGAACTATGACTAGATTGGTCGCCCTTCTAATGTCTTTAAACGAAAAATTGCGAGTTTGAAAATTCAAAGTTAAAAGATTGGTTGGAAAAATTCATAATGCACCATGTAACAAGAAATGTAAAATAAACCGAAAGGAAAATGAAAGTGCTCGTGAACTCAGCTCTATTTCGGGGCAGAATATATTTTATATTCAATGATACATTTTAGGAACATATTTAATAATGATTTTTATGATGTACTAAATATGTACCGTACGAGATGACAGGGTCTTTTTTTTATATTATTTTCTTCTGGTTTCTCCTAAATTATCGAATATTTCGAAACAAATTCAAGAGTTTGTTGTCTAATGAGCCTACTATAATTAAGCTAAGATGCTGTTCAAAAGCGGAGCCGAATCCTTGCTAAGTCCTCAGCCAAGGATTTTGGCTGGGTTTGCGTCTAGACTTGTTTGGGTCCAAATGCAGTCTGAATCGGAAATGAAGTCGTTCAATCAAAACAGACCCAAGGTACTTCGTGAGGGCTCTGTTCTTTCACACAGAATTTTTGTCCAATCTTAAAGAACCTTCAGAAATGAATCGTATATGCTCCGGAGAAGTTATAATATTCTATTATCTGTCCTCTGCTTTTAAGTTATGTAGGCTTGATCTAAAAATTGCCTGGATTGGACAACCTTGTAGTGAGGTCTATACAGTATTCTACCAGGAGGCCGGTTTTAACCTCAAGCCCTTCACCTAACTCTTAACAAAAGCTCTCTGAAGAGGGAATGAGGTTTACAAGGCAAAATTAGGAGTGAAGTAATTTACCGTTGCTTTTCTCCCTGAGTCAAAATGATATCAGTGAAAATAAACCATGGTAGTATTGCAACACTATGGCCGAACGATTAACACTTCGTAGAATTTTAAGAATATATCAAAAAGAACAACTTTATTCAGCATCTTATACTTTCATATTGTCGTAGATACGAACGAAACCGAAAAAAGTGAAGATTGTAATCATGGGAGAGTAATAAAAGCATTGAGAGTATGATGAGTTTTTTTGGTTCAATTATTTTTTATGTAAATAACCTGAATCCTTTGATATTTTTCTATATTTCTGCCCTCAGAGGAAGGATTTGTCGAGTCAATTGCCCGGGTTCTTGTTATGAGATGTTATTCGGGAAGGTGGAAGGAAACGAATTCGGCCGAATAAATACCATGGCAGCTCTCTGTATATGCCTCATACGAAAGGTGCCGTCAAAGCATAAAATTGTTCCGAGACTTAGGGAAAAAGAAGGAAAGGGGGTGAGGAAGGTCGGGAGGTTATAACCCTTAGAGAGAGAAGGAGCAATCCCGAGGAATTGTTTGGCCTAATTCCTCAGACACGCCGCCAGACATTTCCCCGCAGGCGGCTGCACCTGTGGCTATGTGCGCTTGTGTAAGAGAACCGCGTAATGGACTGTTTCGTCTGCCAAGACGCCGCGCGCGCACACAAGTTCAAAGGCTTATCGCCCACCGGCGCATCAAGACTCCTCTGACAGACTAAATGAACGAAGACGTTCACTTTCACAAGTGAGAGGGGTAAGTGAACGAGTGGGAGTGTAGGAAGAAGCTCCAATGAACGCTAAATTTCCTCCTCTCGAATCAGACTAAAATGGCGTTCGTCGAAATGGACTCTAAAGGAAACTTGATACTGGATATTTTCGAGTCTGGCTTTTTACCTTCGCTTAATTATTTAAATTTTCACTATTTTCAATGATCATGTCACTTTTTTACCGATAAACAATGCATTCGGAGGTTCCGAACGTGAAAGTTCGAAGTGGGTATGAATACTCCATTCAGTCATACACTTGCATTCCTCTAAGTATACATATAAAAACAATGATTCAAATGTCACTGTAATGGTGTATTTGTTATACAGTGTTACTTTAGTTAACGAAGGTTTTATTTAAAACATACTTGATTATCAACGAGTGACTGAAATAAAAACATGTCTTGGTTTACGACGCTAAGGTTTACTACGTCTCATCGATGGAAGGATCTCAAAACTTTCCATGAAGGCATTTAAATGAATCTTTTCTGCATATTTAACTACTATGGTTGCGAGGAGGAACGAATTAATATATTGACAACACTATATTTGTGGAAATTGCGCCTTAGTTAACGACACTCGTGTAGGAGAAAGTAACTTTGCAAAGTTATTTCTTCCTCCATCGCAAGGATGGAGTTCCACGAAGTAAAAACTTCTTTAGTTGATTGTATTAATTCATATTAGTTCAAGTTCATGTAGTTCATGTTATTTTGTAAAGGTGGTTTTCCTTTAACAAAATCACTTCCTGATAACAATTTAGAGACGCAAATTCAAGTATATATTATATCCGTCGATTCCTAACGGATCTGTTTATGTTATCTTAGTATAAGAGCGGCAAAGAATTGCCTTCAATCGCAGCATCCCATCCAAACAACGCCCACACTAGGACGAACTCTAGGGACGAATTTCAATGTATTTAGAGTTTTGTCAGATTTCTGGTGGCTTTATGCAGTAAGTAAGGATCGATGGCCTAACCCTAAATTTTTAACGAATTGTTATTTATTTCATCATACAAATATCGATAACGCGCATTAATTGTTTTCAATATAATTTATCAAAGGAAATGAGTCATGTTAGTGATTAAACGAATCTCCTTTACTTTTAATACCGAGTACTTTTCAACTAAAATTTCGTCGATTAGTTATAATATTATGATGTATATATACAGGAGCTTGATAAAACCCTTATTGAGATGTAAGTGTTCGTCGTTTTTGTATAAAAAGAATATAGAATATAGAACAGGAGCAAGGAGAGAGAGAGGAGCATTTAAAACAAAAAAAAGAAAGTTTAAAGAGTTTAGCTCTTCTAAGAGGCACTCGATATTACGAACAGTCTATGATAATTGTAACAGTGTGTACCATATTGATAACTGAATTAATAAATGGAATTAATTATTGATAATTAATATGTAATGTATTAATAAGTCAGTCATAATATGAGCATAAACTACACCTTGCCGTCTTAACTGTGTTCCAATAGCAATGTCTAATGAATAAAAAATATCAAATAAAACCAGTAATAAGAAATAATCACTGAATAACTTCATGAGGTTCTTGGACTTAAACCACTTGTGACCTATCAAATACTTTTCAGAGATCGATAGAGGTGATTAGTCGATCGCGATCGACTATTCGACAACTTAAATTACTTCAAAGGTTCAATTGATGGAGAATAACATAAAATATCGAATAGGCGAACTTCGTGCATGTGGAGAGTGTCGTGACAAAAGACGTTCGCGCAATAAGTCCTCGAAACCACGTACATTTTCCTCCTTCCGCATGAAGGGCCCGGGAGATCATAAAATCTCCCGTTTATTTTTTTCGAGGAATGGCCGTGAAGGAGTAGTATAACCCTTTTCCTCGCCTGACTTATCGCGTGAGTTTAGACGTGGGAGAAGTGGTTCGAAGGTCTGGAGAAAGGCTACGACTCTCTAACAGCTTCCGCTGAAGTAAGTGTCGGTAAGTGAGAGGGTCCGCAGAAGTGACGGGAGAAAAGAGAGAAAGCGGAGGGCGAAAGGGAAACGGAGAGGAGGACAAAGAAAAGTGTTGTGTAGAGAGAAGATGAGGGAGTCACGGGGAAATAGAAAAGAACAAAATGGAGGGTTGAGTCCCGACAGAAAGGAAACGCGAAGGGAGATGGAGAGAAACGAAGCTAAGCACGCACAAGCCTATGGAAACACGAAAAATAAACATAATAAAAAGGGAAAACCATAATGGAGGGGGGGAGAGGGAACAAGAGAAAAGGGTGGCAAGAGAGAGATCGTATGGAGTCTGGACGAATCCGTGAATCACTGGCCCCAAAATAAAGTGCAGACACACCGCAGGGGTGACCTCGTTGTCCGGGAAAATGATGTGACAGGAAAGCGGTCTTTCGGAGCGGCTCTTCGCACGGTTCCGGATGTGAATTGGCGCGGATGAGGGGGCCATTGAGGGCGTCTTTGTTTCCCTTACTGCCATCGCTCCCAGACTTTCCACCATAAAGCACCGCTGCTTTCTGCCTCAACTTAAGCATATCCAAAGATGCTCTCCATTTATTCTCTAACCGACTTTATCACTGTCATCCGCAATTTTTCATCTCTTTCGGAACGTGGTCCAAAAGAATCGTCCCGAGTAATAAGATGGAATAATTTACAGTGATTTATTCGAGCAATGCCAGTGATGCCAGTGAGATATTTATCCACTACAAAAGGTTACTTTCAGGAAAATGAAATGGGAAAATTTGTGTGGTAAAATTTTTGTGGTATTTGTTCGGTGGTTCTTGGAGCATTCATCAAGTCGTAGAATCGCAAAGGAGTAAAGGAAACATTTATTTTAATGTCTCTTGTTTTGGGTGTTTTTTTTAAATAATAATGGTTACTTCACTCCGATGAGCCGTCTTAATGGATATTTTTAGGAGAGCAAAGATTGATATGTTGCATGAGGAGTTTCTGTAATGTCTAATTAGTATCAACGCAGGTTTCTTTTAAAGAAGTTAGGCGAAAAAATTATATTAAAAGTGGACGGTTGCACTGATTTAGACTCCAATCATTATAAGAAGAATAAATCAAATTTAACAGCCAAATCAAATCAAATTGACAGAGGGCTAATAAGAATTGAAAGAATGTATAATTTTCAATCAAATGAATGCCCGCGGTCAAGATACAGGACAATCTATTTTCGATAAAAAACAGAAACTTTTTCAAATAGGCCTAGCTTTTTCTAAGTTCTAGGATGTCGTGTATATAGCTAACATTTTCACATGAAAACCTCATTTATAATGTGAATAAAAAATGCGATATTCGCTAAAATAGGATTTTCAAGTTCCATAGAAAGTTTTTCTTGAAGAATCGTAAATGTAAAAAATAATGAATTTAAGTACTCGCAGATGTTCCGATTTCAGGATACAACTTATTCTAGTTGAAAACGTTAAAATAATTTATTTTATTATTAGAACGGTTAAAATCAGAAGGATGAAAATATTATTATCATATGTACATACAAGATAATACAATTGATAGTGATAATACAATTCATTGTTTTAGGTATAGTACTACGACTTTCTAGTAGAACTACATAAGGTAAACAATGAAAAGGCAAACTTTTACTTGTGAAAATTAAAAGGTAAAAGTTTTTCTAAACTATGATATACATATTATTACAATGTACATATGATTATAATATACATATTACTGCTTGTACTGAAACTCGGATGAAGTTATATTTTATCCCGTCCAAATTCAAAGCTGCTGAAATGTAATATTTCTGTCATTATTGGAGTCCATCGTATCCCCAAGGCTTATCAAGGAAATCCGATGTATAAATCGGGATGAAATTAGTGCCTAGTAGTAATTCGTTTCGAATCAAAATATCAAACACAAAACCTTCTTTATTGGTAAGCAAAGTTTAAAAAAAATTCATCATATATATGTGATATTTGTGAGTGCATATGTATCCCTTAATTGCATAGGAATATTTTTTGGTAATTTGACCGAAAACAGAAAAGTTTTCCGTGTACCCAAACATTCCTTATGAAAAAAAAAACATTTATGTATTCATTCATCGCTTTCGTCAGTTCTAATTATAGTCAGTGATCAGCGCAGTCTCCACTTTCCGTCTATTTATAAAATTATTTTACTGCTACAAGGATTAAAAAATAATTTTATATAAAAGAAATAAGTTTTCCTGTTGAGAGTGGAACAGGACAATGTCGACAAAAATTCCTTTTCGAAAGACCATAAAGAGCAATTAAAAGTGAAAAGTAAAGTTAGTATAAATCGATTTAATGAAGTGTGGTAGGCTCCACAAGAAGGACCTCGCAACTTTATTTGGATCACTTCCAAGATCAAAATATTGATATTAGGGGACGAAATGGGGCGAATGGAGGCCCTATGGGTGAGAATGACAAGGAAAGAGAAGACAAATTCAAATACATTATATATGGTATATATAATGTATATATGGTTATATGGTTATATTATATATGGTTATATTATATATGGTTTCTTCTCAGTGAACACAACAGGTCTATGTATAATGATGTTTAATTCTCTTCTGAGGGAGTGAGATTGTTTGGTTTTGCCTACTTTAATAAACGGAAAATTTTCCTCACTTTTCTAGCTACTCTTATAATTTTTGCTGAGACGAAGTGCTGAACTGTTTTGTTGCAAGACTAAACGAAGACTGTTGAACTGATAACGAATGGTATAAATCACAGAGTGAAGAGAAATTGTCGAATACAAGGGACGAAAAGAATGCTAGATATGAGAAATTATAATTCTCTTAGGACGTGTGATTCATAGTTTTACTGCAGGAAACTTTACCGAACGTTTAGAGGTCTGACTTTAGTTTACCTAGGAATAAGAGCTGAAGTATCTCCCCTTATATCCTTTGAATGGTACTTAAATATTAAGAACAATATTACCAATGATGCGAACACAAATGCTTTTGATTTCTTCATATGCATACCAATGCACTTGATATTTTCAATTTCTTCAGATATTTTCTTCAGTTATGAGTAATGCGAATAGTTAAGCAACTTAAAAATGAGGAATTTAGAAGTACTCTATATTTTTTGCACGGATCTCTACCACAAACTGACATATTCAACATATTCTTCACTGATTACTTAATGATTAGACATAATAATTTAAATATTTAGTTAAATTCAATAATAATTATGAACTACGGTCAAAATAAAAACATTTTATGGTTGGACATATTTAACTTGGACATAATTGAAGAATGTTCTCCTGATCCCCATTCAAGAGGTTCTTGCAGCAAGCGATCCCCGAAAAGTTCGGCCATCACCAATGTTATCCAATGTAACAAGTTCAATACTTCTCTTTTTACTCGTCCATAATATTTAAAGAGGACATTAAATGTACAATGTTGACGTATTCAATGTTGACATTTTCGTTAAAGTTTTGAGTATTCCCTCACGCATTTAAGTCATTCAAAATAATTTTCGTTTTCGGCAAGTAGAGGTAATCTATAAAGATAGAAGTTTACAAAATGAAGGAATATTAATAAATACATAAAAATTTTTAGAATAAAATTGATTTAGTACCTCGAAGGATTTGTAGTTTAGTAAATTGACATTTTAAATTTAAAAGATCGAGCAGTACGTTGCCGACTTCTCTAAGACGGAGAACACCGTCTATTTATGATCCACCGTTCGAAAAATCGTAATATCCTAAAATCAATAATAATCCGGAATTCGCCAAAGTCCTAATTTCCAATCCAAGCGAGAAGTCAGATGAGCGGTGAACCGAAGGCTAGGGGCGAAATCTTCTGTCTTCCATCCCTTAGCTCAACACTTATTGGCCCCTTCTGGCAAAGGGGCATTCTCTTTCCTTTGCGATGAATAATCTCAAGCCGGAGGAATAAGAAAAACCTCTCGCGATGACGTCTCCCAATTAAAAAATAGCCCGGAAAGCCATAAATACCGTGCACCCCTTTTTCCGTGGGTTACGTAATGCACAAAGCGTCGGGAGTTTTGGGGCTGTCGTCACTTCCATTCGCGAAACCGTTTTTTCATCTCTTCCCCTTGTGTTTTTTCTTCCATTCGTGGACTCCCGATTTCGCGTCGTTTTCCGGGAAATTCATCCACGCCGTCCACTTATAACTCTTTATTCTTTTCCCACTGGCCAGAGTGGCTCTCCCTTCTTGCGAGTATCGCCCATTTTCTCTCTCTCCTCTCATAAAACCCGCGCCATTCCATGCCCTCCCTCCCTCTCTATTCCTGGCCTGGAGCTCGCGACTAAATTCAGTCTGGCGGGATAGTTTTTCACTCAAGTGAAAGGGGTCGCTCCAAAAAACTATATATGTATAAATAAAAGGGTTCTAAAGGATCGGTAACTTTTTTGGTGGATGTTTGCTTCCATAAACTTCGCAGTTCGCTGAAAAGAAGAGACGGAATCTCTTTTCCGAGAAAACGGAACGAAGTGGTTCCAATTCTGAAGTTTATAAATAAATCGACGGAGCGAATTGTTTTTGAGGAACTAAAATGTGGTTAAATTTTGCTGGAAAGCTCATCTGTTGGTTCAAAAATTTCACGAGGGTAATAAGGTACGGAGAAATCGAAAATCAGTGGGACATTGGGAACTATATTTATAATAACATTATGAGATTTATTTGTAGAATTATAAATATTGTCCAAACGAATGTTGGAGTAGTTCTTAGATTAGAGATAGTTTTTTTAAATTTAAACGGTGTATTCATGATCAACCACGACTTGCTTGATAAAATATTATACATACTTGTAGAGAATTTCAGATCTTATTTTTTTAAGAAAAAAGATAAAAATATAGCAGAATACTTCTGTTTAATCCATGTTTAAGTCAACGCAAATGAGAAAGCTATACTGTAAAAAGGCTAAAATATTTTCCAAAAAGTAAGTCTTAAGTCATGTGTAGTAAATTTCAATTGCAGACTGAGGCATCGCTCTAATTAGAAATCACGTTTATATAAACATATTTTCATAATTATATACAAAACATAATGTCGAGCATTTTTTTAAATTTAAGGAATGCAGGAATTATATACGCTTACAGATACCTATTAAACATTTCCTGCTTAATTAGAAATAAAGAATAATTCTGTGCTGTAGAATTCTTTCTGACAATTCCTGTTTTGCCGAATAACCAATGGGAATGCATTAACTTATTAGTTATTAATTATGGGGAAGTAATAAGAATATCATGTCGACTTATACGAAAGGTAGCAAAATATTGGGAAACTAAAGATACAAAAATAGTGTAACTTTTTTCTTCCTTCCTAATAGGAAGAAACTAATACCGTACGAAAATAATTCGGAAATAAAGCTCATTATCGTATATAAATAAATAACGTTTGAACGTCGTCAATTCTCAATCTTCGGATCGATCCCAGCCCAGAACACATGATACATCGACAATCCCATTTAAGTATTTAATCAAGCAGAGTGATCATTCATAACTTAAAAACCGAGAAGTCTTTCGTCTGACTAGACCAAAAACGACTGCACGGAAAACTTAGCCGTCGCAGACGACATGTGTGCAAACGTCTCCTGACTTCCCCCGAAACCTTTTTATTTTTAACTACGTCTCTAGATACCCCAGTGTAATTTAACCGAGTAATAACAACTGCAGTGCTGTCTCATTCCGCGACGCCTACAACGGATCCACCCCTTCCCGCGCGCGCCACCGCCAAACAATCAAGAAGCGTAAAAATTCCGAAAAACTTTCGCGCCCCATTTTACCGTTCAATCCCGCGCAACTCCCTTGCTCCATTAGTCCGCAAAAAGAGGACGAAGTCCCCCCGTACCGAAAAACAAATACAGAGCCGTAATTTCGGAGAATGCTCGTAACGAGGAGAAAGCAGCGGAGAGAAAAAGGAGGAGTGCGCCACCGCGAAGAAATAAATGAATGTCCCGTGGATCACTCACTCTTAATCACTAGAGCTCTTATGGCAGCGCGATCTCACTTTCAGTCTCACGAGAAACGTGTTGTAGACAGCATTTGGGGTGAGAAGCGGGTGATGAGGTGAGGTGACCACGAAAGGGGAGGCGCGGGTGGAGAGGGGTACAGACGGGGTAGCGGATGGTGGGGAACGGCACAGCCAGACGGAGAGGCGCGACTCCGAAGGTCACCACTGACAACCTCTGCCCCTCCCACCTGTCCTCTTCTCCCAGCGGCGGCCTTTTTTTCCAAGATGAACCATTCGCGTCAATGTTACGCGAACTTGTACCATCACAAACGCCCCGATCAAGCCCTCGCACGCAAATGCGAGTCCGTTCACGTGAGAGGCAAGGATGAATGAAAAAGAAAGGGATCGTACGAGGCGAAAGGGAATGAACGGCTATGGAGAAGAAAGAAAAGATATTGCTTTACATCACGGTTATAACTGATCCCATAGATATTTATAAAAAAATCCGAATCTCTATTTTCTCTGGCCTGTAATAAGAACTGAAATTATTGTAAACAGTTACCTATAAAGTTACCTATGAACTTTAGAAATGGTACTATATAGCACAGGATCATTCGAAGCGATGTCTGGCAGTGATCCAGACTAAGGTTCATATTAAAAATAGCATAAAAACTTCAAAGAATTCAAACATTATTTATCATACATTATTGCAAGAAGAAAACGTGCGAAATATTTTGGTACTGCACAAGTCTGAGTGCGACATAAGATAAATATTTTTGATATGATACCATTACATATAGAACAAAATAATCCCTGATTCTATGCTCGAAAAGGTGTTTAAAACATTTTCTATATTCTTTGGATATGACTTAATCTAGGTTAGTTTTTAATTGCTGCAGCGATACAGCTAATTATCTTATAAATCGTCAAATTTATAAGTTTCTATTCCTTGCTCTCTAAAAATTAGAACATTGTCATTCTATTGTTTTTCCTTATTCAAAGGAACATTCTTGAATAATTTCCCTGAAATTAGAATTTCTCCTTAATTCCTTTTGAATTTAACACGGATTACCTACATAATTAACTTACATGGACGAACACTCACGAAACTGATCTTCGTCAAGAAAAATGTTGGTCGGTGGGACGGAATATTCTGCGAGAGCTGTTACTTTGCGCCAATAGGAAACCCTTTTAAAGTATGCATGAAGTATATACGGTCCAACAGAGAAGCTTAAAATTCGTAAATTATGGAAGATCCAGCATACATCGTGCATTCGCTAAGAATTTTCACGAATAATTCATGATCGTTGCCAAAAAAGCTTCATAACATTGGATAGGAATGACATAGTAAGACGTAAGAGATATTTTATTCGACCTTGTTACACCGATCTATCATAGAATAGATAGATTCTAAAACTAGTCGCTTCAAAGACGCGTTTTTTTCATAGACGATACGCAATGGTGACAGATTAGAGAAATACATTTATGACGCAAGCACCATCTAACATATGCCGAAAGATAGCCCGTATAGTGCTGAAGTATAAGTAGACGAAAATTCATTTATTTATTCACCTCAAAGGGAGTGCATCTATTATTATCATTATTATTTGAGACTCCATTCTCCTAATCGAGCACTAGTAGACTGATAGACTCAAATACTCACGAACTTAACAACATACAAAACAGACCGTACATAAAGAACGAGGGTAAGGTTGAAAGTTAAAGGGAAAGGATGAGCAGTAGAAGATATGGAGAGTTTAAGGATTTGCAGAAAGATATAAATTAAAGGAGAGTTAAAGGACAGTGGAGAAAAAGTAAGATCTCTAGAGTAAACAGCAAGATAGGTGTGCGAGAGGGAAAAAAGAAAAATCATAGTAAAATAAACAGAAGAGCCTCAAAGAGATGAGATAAGAGGAAGACGTCAGGAGGCAAAAGTGCCACGTTAAAAAAAAGAGAAAGGGCAGGTTAGAGATAGGGTATAAAGGAGGACTACTGAAGAGGTAATGAGGTGGAGATGGATGGATTTGTAGATAATGAACTTGCACATTGAAAAAGCTTGGATGAAGAGCCTTCGTATTTCTTGAAGGAGTTAATTTGATTTCCCTTCTTTCTTTGACGGTAATTTGCGTTCAAGAAGAGGCAAAGAGGGAGCTGCGAATGAAACGATGAACTACTAAAAGATCTCTGGAATAATCATAAAGTGATAGATATGGTTTAGCGAAAGATTTGCTAGATAGAGCAAAACGGAAACGAGACGGAGTCATCTAATGCAAATTGACGAACATTATTACATAACTAAACACGAAAAAGTGATATATAATTAATAATATTATTATGCATTTTCACCTATGCTCACGACATGCCTCCTACTTTATATGTTTATAGATGCATAAATCTTTCACTTACAAAACATCCACACCAATCTCATCTGTTCCATTTCATTCTTCAAGCTACATATATACGTCGAATAAAAGGGAAAGTATGAAAATACGTACGAGGCTAAAATATCTGAAGAGGAAGATGCAAGAGCAAAAAACTGTTTGACAAATGCGAATAAACTAATACTACAGTTTCGATTTTTAAAACTCAGAAATGCAGAAATTCACTTTGGGATAGCACAGACTCACTCATTGGAGTTTCAAGGTAATGTTTAAAATATATCTAGAAATAATACTTTCAAATGAGAATAATTTCCACTAAATGTGTCGATATTCTTACAATATTAAGAATATGTTCCGTTTTCGATCCGATCATCCAACAGTGACATAACATACACACGTAAAAGTCACAAGATACATACACCTGCATTCTGCGCAATAAGCCAGAATACACAAAATATTATTTTCATTAGAAAATGTTGCGCATAATAAGATAAATACAAAGGCTCTGAAAGATGATTATATTTACAAAATTAATCTTTTATGGCGACGTTTGCTGGAATTCCATATTTTCGATGGAATAAAATGTACAGTTTGTACAGTTCCACAGAATTTATCGAGCATGATCTCGAGCATGTCTCTACTTTTCATGAATGGAAAGCAGAGGCATAATGAGAGATTCAGTTTATACAATAAGTTAATTAAACCTCTTCTGCCATTCATGCGCAAAAGAGAGAGAAAGAAAATCTTGGCGAGTAAAAAATTCTAGACTCGATCGCTCCACGTGCAGCGAGGACTCTCAACGATAAGCAACAGAAAGATTCCGAGCGCTGGAAAATAAAACAAAAATCATCCGCTGAGCGCTGCACACTCGGAAAAACGCATAAAAATTCAGTTAGGAGAGACGGCCACTCCAGCCGGAATCCGGAAAATGATAACGCTCGAATCAAACACTCCGGGCGGAAAGACAAAACGGTGAAGATCACGCACGTGCAGACGATCCACGTGTCGATCGTCGGCGGCGAAGCTTTTTAAAACTCCGACCTTCCCAATCGGTATGCCTCCCTCGCGACATCTGCTTGCTGCGGGCAACGACGCTTTCGGGCGCCTATTAAACCGATTTTACATCGGCCATATGAGCGACCTTCCGTCTAGCCACTGTGCTCTTTCACCCCTCCACGGGCGGATTAATCATTTGGATTATCTGAACTACCCATTGTGCGCAGGGATATAAAATCAGGAATTGAGCTGGATGCCGTTGAATCAGCTGGCTTTCTTGTTCAGAAGGAGAGATCAGACGAATGCGTCATAGCTAATAAAAGAACATGGTAACTAAGCGCATGTTACTCTACATTGAGAAATTTCAACATTGCTAATTCCTTTTTAAATAGTTTTATTATTTTATTTGCATATTATTTTTAATATTATTTTACCATCGACGTGTTGTAAATGGCGAAAATATGATTTAATCGTTCTGTTGTAAGCACATTATTTATCGTGAAATCGTTACACTTTTCATTCGCCGTTGAATATAAAACCAGCAAAGTAAAACCAAGATATGAAACCAATAGGTAAGCAGTGTATCATTAACTTAATTGCATATTTATGTAAAACTATAACACATCAGATCAATGAATGAGGTCTTCGAGTTATTCGTAATTATTAAAATTATTTATTCTTAGAATACCAAACGAATATTTTAGTACGAAACATTTGTCGATGAAGATAAAAAACGATGGATTTTACAAAGAATTAAAGTTTAAGAAGAACAAGAATAAATCACATAAATTGATAGAAACGTTATAATAAGATCGCAACTATGTACTCTTTCTTCCTCTTCCAAAACATAGGAGAAAAGCAAATCAATTATATTCATACGAAGGAATAAGTCACGAATATTAATGTATTGACATTTAAATAGACTACATTGGTTCAGAAAATTGGAATAAAAACTAAATCACGAAAACGCAATATGCATATTTATTATCTCAAAATGAAGATTTATGATTTTTATATTTAAACATCATATTTCATGTAACAACTAAGCGTTTTTCTTTAATAATAAAAGCAACTGCTCAAGCTTTTCTTCTTATTTACCATCCTTAAAATTTTTCGAAAAAAGATTTACATCAAAACGCAACTTTGTGAAACGCACCAATTTTTACAAAATATTATGCCTCATTAAGAATAAGACTAATGTCGTAAAGTAAGGTATGCCAAATCTTAAAGGAATGGAGCAATCAATTCTAGGCGAGTAGATTACCTCCCGTCTATGACGAGAATATCCGACGTACCCACTCAAGTATTTAGCGCCGAGGAGACAGTAATTCCTCGGGGAGACGGCGTGATTATTTCACGTCGCGAGCTCAAGAGGATCGACACCGCGAGAAAAACAACGCTCCATTTCGAGATTGGACAGAAGTGAGGGGTTTCAATGGTGCAAATTCGGACCTACATTCGTTGCCCCGCTTCGGGCAAAACGGGTCGCGCAGTCTCTATTGATTGCCCTACTTCGTAAGTATGAGGCTACAAAATAAACACTATCACATATTAAAAAAATTGGCGATAAAAAGGAAGGCGGGAGCGAAGGTGAATTCGACGCGTCAGGGCGGAAAGTTCGGGAGAAGTTTTTAATATCCCCGCACTCACTCCAGTTTCCCTCGCGAACCTTCAGACTCGATACAATGATTACAATGGCTCGTCCCGATAATAAAATTGACTTTTGTTTAGTGTACCTAGGCTAAAGTTTTAGAAAATGCCTGCCACGTGGATTTGTGTAGTTACCGACCTAGGGATCACGTCAAAGTATCCCGACGTCATTACGGCATTAGAAATATTTTTAGTACATATTTTCATTATGAGAATACTGAAACTTCTCCGTAAAGTAATGAATAAAACCTACAAAATCAATTATAATTAACTCGATCTTAATTTTATTTCTCTAATTATTATAATTATATTTCACATTTTCCATCATATGAACTGAATAAATACGAATCATATAAAAATATTCTGTAAATATGTAATTTTCCGTTACATTGTTTCCCATGTTCTTCTTCATGTTACTCTTATAATTGCGCACAAGAAAACTATTCTTGAAAATAATTCATATAGGCTAACAAGTCAAGGATAGTTGTAATATTTTTTAATTTAAAACTTGTTGCGTAATTCAGCGAGGATTAGGTAAACCAATCTAAAAATATAGGACGAAAGGACTCTGGCTTCATTCCCTAAGTACGTAATGTCAACTATGAAACCGACTGCCAAGTAAAATGAGACAATGTTAACTTTTTTACAAGAGGTTGAAGATTGCATGTACTACATCTATTCTCTTTTAAGTCGCATTTAAATTGAAGATTTTCAGAGTTTCATCCAATCTCACCTATAAGAAATGCATCGCAATTAAAATATTGCCCTCCAAAAAGAAGAGCAAATTTGCCGTGCGAATAGAAAATCTCCCGTATGGTCTTGTTAGCTATGAAAGCTTATTTTACCTTACACGAACTACTGCTGTCATCCACACGAGACATCTCGGCGGAGGTACTCCAAATGAAAGAAAGCTTTGTGCTAAATAATTCAAGCTATGCTGTCTGAGGATTTTAGGTCCCAGACTTCAGGTATGCTATCATATCTTGCACACTAACTAGTTGAACGAAGAATTAAATCACGGCATCAATTCGAGAGTGCTTTAAATCAACTGGGGCAGACATGAGGAAACGGAATAATGCGGGGAATACATTTGAGAAGTTTGCGCTTTAGCAACTCGCTGCTCTAATGACGTCGCTGGAAAAATTACCTTGAATTTATGAGTCTCTATGCTCGAATAACAAACGAGATATTTCTGAATTTTATGCCCTAGCCTATTTTCTCAGGCAGACGTTTCCGCATAGGCAATTAACACAAAATTCATTATTTTTATACATTTACATAAACAAGCATAACTCTATATAATGCCTCTTTCAGATAGACTAAGTTGATCAACATAATAACTTATTTTAGATAAGAATTGAAGTATAAAGAAAAGGGCCAAATCAGATATACTGCGCATACATGTTCATGAGATTAATTTTTCTTTATTCTTGAAACTCGGGAATACTGGTGATATTTTAAATGAAGAATTAAAACGAATTATAAGTATTCACTTAAAGTAAATATCATATAAATCATCATAAATAATCATAATTAACTCGAAATATACAGAAATGAATATAATTAAATATTTTTCTGCTATAATTATATATAGAAAATAACTTCTGAGATATATTTTTCTTCGTTTTAGCTCGAAACCTATATTAATAAAATAAAACAACTAGCGCTAAAGGGATATTACGTATTTATAGAAATGTAGTATGTAAAGGATTATTAACACTATACTAATATTATATAAATGTTATAATTAATTAAATTTCTGGATAGATTCCTGGATTCAGCTCGAAACTAATTTGTGTGGTATTATTAAAAATACAATATTGTCTAACTACAACACCGAAATTTTTCATTATTCCAAGCAAAAAATGTATAATTCTATAATGTGTACAATAATATTATTCGATAGAAATATTATACAGAAAGATGAAAATCTTCCTGAGATCTGTTAAGAATCTGTCTGAGATGAATATTGGATTTTTGCCACTATGATGACCTTGAAGCTCTCAGAAGTTATCTTACTTAACACATGTTTTATCACAGTGAGATGCACTATTCTTTAGACCACTGCACGGATACAAAAGTATGCTTGATTTTTAGTTCTCTACAAATGTTCTGCCGTAGAATTAAACTATTTTTATTATGATGATAATGTCGTAAGGCGACAGCAATCGTGTTCACGCTGCAAGAACATTAGTTTAACAGACGCTTAAAAGCGATCCCGTAAGGCAACCCAAGGAAGCAAAAGATACGTTCGCGAGAGTAAACACCCTCCAGTCCGGCCACTTTTATTTTTTCTCTGCGGTGATAGTGACTTTGCGGCCAGTCAATGAGTGCTGCAACCGGAGGGGAGGTTAACCAACCCAGCCCGACATTTTTCTCTGTTTTTGCTCTCGTGCACGGCAAGTAAGTAGACATGTAATAATCCGACGCGAGTATGTAATCGACTCCTTTCTTACCTGATCAGAAGGAAGTTACTCGGGAGGGTGGTTAGAGAGAGATAAAAACCGAGATGGGAATTTTCCTCGAGCGCATTCGCCAACACCGTGTCGAGACACTGACCGACATAACGTGCGCAAAATATCCCGCCCAGACCGAGGATTTGCCGTATTTTTGTTTCGAGCAAGTGAGAGACAGAAAAAATGGATATGTGAGCAGACGTTCTCGTTAGCATTCATGGTGGGCTGGCGTCTGGAGGGGAGAGCACGTTGGAATCGTGAGTTATCTGGAAGACACGAACGGGATTTTCCGGCGAGGAATCACACGGGGATGTGCATGCTAGGAGAAGAATTGGCGGTAACGAAGCATAGTTTTCGGATTTGCCGGAATAATTATGCAGCAAAAGATATGCTCTTAAGAGGAAATTTCCCTCAACCTGATGCAGTCGCATTCATCAGAGAGATTTGAGAGAGAAGTCTCTCCGACGACATTAAGGGAGAATGCTACCTTAATAGTTGGGTACTTTACAAAAAGTGCATAACTGAGTACCTAGTGATATGTGCATCATTGTCTACAGTGTGTCTAAATACCGTTCGCATTCCAACTTCAGGTCTAAGAGGATGAGGGAATTTTCCGCGAATGCGGGTTCATTTTAACAAGAGTAGCAAGGCAGATCGAATAATTTATCTTGAACATTTCCACTAGGATGCTCTAAAACCAAAGTTCTGAGATCCTTTACTCTGTCAGGCCGCATCAGCATTTGGAAAGATTAAGGATGTCGTAGGCACTCATTACCCTTTATTCAAATTGAAATCGTTCTGCAAATATTTTCTCCTTTCTTATAAAATAAAAAACCTTAATGTTACAAAAATAATATTATAATCAATCATCTTATGAAAATCGTATATTTTAATTTCGTGGGTGGAAAGAAGTTACTTAATCCTACGGTAGCAATTGTAAATGTTGTCTTAATAAATAGCTGGATATTTATAACTTAGTTTTATGAAACAAACAGAATACTGAATTAACTCAATCCCTTGATTTAATTAATTCTATCCCTAAGCCGCGTAATAAGGACAAAACAGCCAGTATCATTTAAAAAATTATACTGGCTGCAAAATTATTGAAGACTAACTGCATCCTCAATTATCCACCATTAGCTAAAAATGGCTTCGGATAGAGAATGAGGCAAACTGGATAAGACAATCGTTAAACAAGAGGTTTAACCTGGTTTTTCAGCTGCGTGAAAATGGCATGAATGGGAAATGTCCACTAGGATGTAACATGATGACTCTATAAAGCAATCCTTAGGGTAATTATTGACCAAAATTAATGTCTATATTCAGCGACATTTATAACTCAGTTGAGTTGAAATGTCTGTAATAGTGTATAATCATGTCGTATATGAAGAGAAATCACTATCCTAGTTCTAGTTCTATGCTATACTTATAGTATACTTGCTGAAAAAGTTGTTAATATATTATGTCAGAAAATTGCAATTGCTATTTCATATTACTACGGCCATGAACAAATCTGAGACAAAAATAACTGAAAGCAAAACGAAAAACATTCCACTCATCAAGATATGGTAGCAATAACGATACACTTAACATACAATAGATGAATATTTTAACATGCATTTGGGTTCTATAACTCGACTAGCATTTGATTTATACATTAATTATCCGAATCTCCGACGAAAAGTCAACGTAAAATTTTGATTCGTTCTTGCTAATCTCTCCACTTCTATCTCTAGGATGGAGATATCAATATTCAGAAATATTCATTCCTCAGACATGCCACTGAGACGATATCCATATAAGATTCTGTGAGTGACTCTTTGGCAAAGACGCGCTTCGTTCAGTTCACCAGTAAAAGATTCATTGATCTAAATCTCCTTGCGCGTACTGCACGCATGTGTTTCTTCACGGCGGAACAAGATGTTTACCGGTACTTCGGTACAAACACCGCCACCGTCAAAACAACCACGGGTTGTCTGGCGTACAAACGCTTTCGTACAGCGGGGGATGGGCTCGAAGACTAATAATACGATATTGGGTGCAAAGGGAACGCAAGAAAGGAGGAAATTATGAAAGAAAAATAGACGAGTTCTGGAAGACTTCCATTCGCGAAGTTGGCGTGGCGGGGGCAAAAGAAAGAGCGGGCTTTATTTTTGATCGTTCTCCCTCCAAAACTCACCACTCCGCAAAGCCCTTTTGCCATACGGCGGTTCTTAGGGTGAAGGGGCCGCGGGAAGATGCAGGTGTTCTCTCGCCTCTTGTATTTTTAACACTTCCCCCTTACTAGCGTATTTTTAGAGTTGCGACTCGACACTTTTTTCCTTCTTTCAATTTTCCCTCTCCGGTCCACCCCGATCTCCTTTTTCCTCGTTTGGAGAACGTCATTTCCGTTTCTGGACAATTCGCCGGCAAATGCTATTTCTTTCTCCGTCCGAATGCCATTCATGATTCCCCGGATACCACTTAAGAGAAAGTGCGTTAATGAACTCGAATTCATTGAGCAAATTAGTTTACACCCAATGCCCAATTAAATTATCTCACTTGTCATCCGTGTATTTTAATTAGGCAAGTGTTACGTATAACATGGTTAAGATCTCCACAAAACTTCTTTAGTACCGTACTATATGTAGATGGTTAACTTGACCTTGAAGTTTAGGGCATGAAGAGACAAAGCTTGATTTCTATAATTTTTATTAAGTTTAAGTAAGCAATGGGTATCGCACGGTGCACTGGCTTTTTTTAGAGAAAGACATTGATGAACTAATACATACCATCAAAAATCCCACAATGTAAGGAGAGACTTTTATTGGTTGGAACATCCATCCAGCCTGTGTAAATTACAACCTTTTTTAACATAATGGCAGTACACTGCTGTACTCGAATTTGAAAAAATAAGGCTAAAGAAAGTAAGAGCATAATTCCTTAGACAGAATAGAGGATGTGCGAGACAAAATTCGCAATGGAGGCATAAGAGGAGAGGTATAAGAGAATTGTATAATTACAGTTCGTGATTAAATAAGAAAATATCGAAAGAATCGGGTGAGTCAAGGACTACGGTTGTAATACACTATTCCAAATATTGTAATATAATATTCCAAATGCCTGAAAATTTCGAAGTACAAACTGAATAAAAACTGAATTTTGGTAGAGAAAGAAAGATAAAGTGAAAAAATTTTGAAGACGGACCGGACGAATAGCAAAATCAATGGAGTGAAGGACAATTAAACTATATAATCGCAGACAGATTAATGAGATACTCAGTTCCCGAGAAAAATTGATTTTCTTCGAGAGAAGTATGATTACAATGGGTGACCGTATTTGGTGTTCGATATAACCCAATAATGATATATATACTTAATTTATCAACGAATGATAGCAATTTATTGCCAAATCTAAGAAGATCGTCATAACAGAAAATCTAAGAAGATGGCTCATAACATTTAGTGGGCTGAGTTCTAGTCTGCAGAATGTATGTCGGACAACCCCGATACAGCTGATCATCATTGTCACGTACACGAAAGACATCTTTGAGAAATGGTTTAATAATCATGTAAAATTGTTCCATTTTTCTGGGTGAATGAAATCAATTTATGAAGCGATCGAAGGAATATCATCAAAGTTGGATTGTCCTATCAGAATGCTGATCATATTCATTCGGAATATCACTTGCTCTTATTAATTACATCTGAGCCTCTGCAATTTATCGAAGGTTCTCATTATCTGATGTCCCTGAGAGATTTGAACAATACCATATATCATTTTCTAAGAATGCGCCGGGTCTGGTTCACAAGGGATAGGGATGGAATCCCCTAAGAAAAAGATGAGCGAACGGTTTCACGAGATCCAAATAAGTCTCGGTAAGACGTTAGTATCCTTCCGGTGCTATATGGAGGGTTAAATTGACGTGATGAAACTCGTGACAGTCACCTCCCCTTCAGTGTATTTTTAAAAACGGTAATCTTAGCGAAAGCTTTAATTTTATTCCGTTGGTGAAAGAAAACGGGGCAATTAGCGCTATGCGTGTGTGGGTTTTCCTGAGTGTGATGAATAAAAATGGGGATTAAAAATATGGTAGAGTCAGGTCGTGAGTGGTGTGATATTTTAACTCCCAATAAACGAGCTATTTTGTAAACTGGATGATTGTGCATTTTTTCGCTGCCGGCATGAAGCTCTAATACACTTCCAGTGTCTTATAAATTTCCCAAAGAGAAATTAAAGCGGAGAACATTGCGCTGAAGAAAACTGCAATGCGCGTACTGGATGAATTTTTCAACATTGGAGATGCGACAAACGAATCAGAACGAACGAACAAACGAAAGGAGGATGAAAATACCCATAATTTATACATACATATGTGTGCCATTTCACATTTTTACACACTGTCTTATACTGTTTGACTAGTATGACTAGCTTCAATTTGAGGCCACAGTAGAAGGAGTTTGAATGAATTAATATATACATTAAAAATTTCGTTCGTGAATGAAAGTATGAGCAAATCAAGTCTTCAAGAATTCAAGGGTGCAACATTGAGTGTAATCATAAATATGTAGACTTCATAAGCCTAAAGTTACCACTCACGAGTGTTCCCTTATTTCCGAATATCCTCATTATAAGACCGTCCATTGATTACATTTCATTTCAACATTTAAATACATCCATCAAGAGCCAACCATAGCGCGAGGGTTTCTATCCCTGTCACTATTACCATTTAACTGCAGCATAATGTATGGTAAGTTGTCTAACAGGTCGTCGACATGAAATTTAATGATTATATATATATTTGAAAAAAAAATAATCTAGCTAAACTTCCTAGAATATATAGCTTGAAAATAATGATATCACAATAAGAACTCACTCAATTCAAAGCTGTGAGTTTAAAATATCATATTCTCATTTATCATTACTACCCGAGTACAACCATTTAAAAAGGTTACGCGTTATAATTCAAATTAATCCACCGGATTCGTCGTATTTGATACTTAATAAAAAAAGGTTGAAATTTTACTAGAGATTAAAAAAGCTCTTTAATTTCAATTCCAAATTTGGGGGGATTGGGGGCCTACCCCCTACATTGACTTAAGCACTGGTACAGCGGTCTCCAACAGGTAGGCCGCGGACCAATGATGATCTTTAAAGAGCTTTTGGCGTTCCGTAACACTTTGCAATGAATGCGTAACCCGCATTCATTGCAATTATTGTGCTTATTAAACCCTAAATCTTCTTCGGGTAGAGGGAGAAGGTAAAATGAGAAACAACAATCTCATCACGGCAGTGATAGCATGAGAAAGAATTAATAGGTCATACAGTAAAACGATAATTTGAAAACATCAAGTCCGTCGGATTCAAATTTGTGAGTTTAATGGTCCGTGAGGTCCTAAAAGTTGGCTATCGCTGCACTAGTACACCAATATAAGCTGGACTATAGTTATTATTCGAATGTATTAATATTCGCTAAATGATTTGCTCCTTTTAAGTCCCTCATAATTTTCCTTGAGTATGACTAAATGCGGCGGTCCACTTCATTTCACGTTAAATTCAAAGAAATAAACGGAATAGAATACTCACATGAAGGATAGAAGCTCTGCACCTTCTCCGTATATAAATCAGTTGGTGGCCATTGCGGTACTTGGCTCATCCGCTCGTACAGTTGTGCTATGATGTTGCGCTGGACGGGAGTCGCTATCGGCAGGCTGCGATTGGAGTTCACATTGTCTTCGGTCTTGCCCAGCAGTTGCAAGATCGTAGTCTTTATATTGTTCAGCCGCATTTCCTTGTTCCTGAGAAACACAAGGCATGAGAATAAAAAATTTGAGAATTTTCTGTCACAGATTTCTAAGGATGAAAAGGCCTAAATACATTAGAAGTAGTCCTAACGATCAAGTGAAGAAAATTTCAAATATTATCCATGTTCCTGTGATTGATTTATTTATTAATTAAAGTTTGAACCATACTTTTTCATCGCTATTTAGTTTTATTTTAACGTCCGAAGAAATCGAATATTTATTGCACGGTTCGGCTAAATTGAGAACATCCTGTTTCCAAGCCTGGCGAAGAGTATAGTGCCTATAAGTAATTACGACTACAGATACCGTTTTCATATCATCCATTGACCGTTGTTGGCATAGTTTTCACATTTTTCCGAAAGTTAAGGAAAGTGAAACGGTTTTAAACTCGACCTCCACCATGGCCATATCTTACCATGTCATTCAATCATAAGTAAGTAACAACTCCAATGAATTAAAGTGCACTTTAAATGTGATCAGATGGCATTATTCGGTTATTTAGATGATAGCTATTGTAATGAGCTTCTTACAAAATGAGGAATTTTTTTTCCAATGTTAGAGATTACTTTCACGACAATTAACGAATGATTTTTCCTAAAGATTTCTTGAATGATGTAGAGGTAAATAGTGTTAATAGTTATGCGAAATGGATTATTCATTCAATGACATATAATTTAGCAACTTTATAACGATTTTACATGCGTTCCAATGAGAACTCATCGTTACCCAGTCATTTGGATGTGGTTGTGAGAGTTGCAATAGGAACCTAAGAAGGCACAAGAAAAACTGGAAAAGTTAAAAATAAATCAGATTGAAGTCTACTAAATAGATACGCAATACTTTGGCTAGAGTATCAGGAATTTTTCAGTATTGCGAAAATGGATACCTTGATGTTATAATAAGTAACGAAGCATTATAAAAGGACAACGGAAGTTTAATTTGATGCTTCCATGCTTTAGAGCCTTAAACTTTAGATGAAAGGAGAGGATATGGAGTAAAATTACAGACTATGAGAGGATAAATGGAAATGACAAGTCAGACAAGACTAGAGCTTGAATCAAGTGCTTAAACTTTCCGAATTGATTCTCTAAATTGTCCTCTGAGCTTACCATAAAAATCAATTGAGCTACCACTGTTCAGCGTGGTAGATTAGGTAAAGCCCCGAGAGGGAATGGCGTGATTGATACGTATTTACGCAAGTGGATTTTCCAGAGACCAAGGATCATAAAAACACCACGAAGGATATCTGTTTTGGACAAAGCCAAACACTATTCCCTTTAAATAGATTCTAATAAGAGAGGATCCCCGCTTTAGCAGCGCTCTCAAAGGCGGACGGAGCACTCTTTTCCCCCGTATGACGTCCGAGACCATGGGTGGCGGCCCACCGACGAGGAGAGCGGAAGAAAAAGATACGGTTCCTTAAGCGCCCATAAAACGCTAACCTTGCAAATACGATAAATGGAAAAAGCGAGGCGGGCGATCGTGAAAAACGAATCAATCCCAGGCGGTGATGAAACCGTGTGGGCGTGGCGGATTTGGGGAAAAAGAGGAACAAATTTATGCGCGGGAAAATTTGCATAGCGTAATGGGCCACCGGAGCATGGTCGGCTGAGATGAAAGGAAGGCTCGCGATGTGGTAGAAGAGGCCTCCGGGGCGGCCAGACGGCAAGTCTCCAAGACGGCCAATGGTATGGGGGTTGCGCTTGATTGGATGTCCGCCCGGGACCAGCATACGGACCTGAAAGGCGGCGGGCTATCGCGCGGTATCTCGTTAGTGGATCGGCTGGTGGGAGGAGGGTGCCCTAACCACACACCCATGCGATGTGACTTTGATTTATTGAATCACTGCGAAATGCATGCGGGGAGGTAACGCCCACAAAGAAATGAACCCATGGGGAAATTCCCAGGGTGTTCCCAAGGGTTTTTGTGGCCAACTTTCAGTCCTCCGCTTCCAGAGGTTTTTCTGCGGAATTTCTTTTCGGATGGCACTAATGCATCGCTCGATCGAGTTAGTTGCCTGACAATGATATAATATACACATCTTTTGTGCTTGTCCACGGTTCGACGGATTTAGTGCAGATAGATGCCTTTCAGTTATTCGTTGAAAAGATGACGATGATAACAACTTAGTGTAAGAATGGCTATCCGCCTTTTGAGCAATAGAATTCTGATACATAGGTAGCAAGATTGTCAAAGATAAATGCAGCAATAGGGAAATAGTAAGCCTAATAACCTAAGCAAAACGGGCATTCTACTAGAAAATAACTATTCTTGATAAAAAATGGTACATACATTGGTAAATGGGAACGTTTCATAAAAGCCTCAATTTGAGGTCTTCTTTTGGGTTTCAGCGAAACTGGTGGTAGAAGAAACTAGAGGCAATGTAGATGTGGTACTATTAAATTAAATGGAGAGACTGAGTGACCGCTAAAGATATTCTTCGAAGGGGAAATGACGAGTTTACGGAAAGCAATAATAGACCACATACTCAATCCTTGAGTTACGTATGGCACAATTCGGGTAATATTGACTATACAAAAAGTTAATATAAGGAGTGTCCCTCAAGAGTATCCTAGGGGCATCCAGAGGTCCATGCGGTCCTTTAAACAGGTTCTTGTGTTAACGACCTTTGTTCCTTGATTAGGATCAATCATATCCTTGATTAGCTCGTCATGATGCAAACTACTCTCTTCAGAATCGAAGTCGACCCTAATGGTAGACAATTCTATTACTGACAAGTGAAGACTAGCTTTGAATAAAAGAGTTCATTCAAGGTCCTCTTTAGAATTGATATCTTGTCAAGCTATAGCAATCCCAAACAAACTTGGGAAAAATCTGACGGAACCAGAAACGGGATCTTCCTCTATCCGAGAAGGTGCTATATCCGACAAAAATATCCGGCCAGAAAATTTTCTCTAAGGGTTTAGAGAACTTTGTAGGTCAGGGCAAAGGATTCACAGGTTCGTTTTTCGGTCCCGCCAGCCCTTTTTCACGTCCGTTATTCCTTAGGATTTTTTCTGGATGCACGTATGTGCAGAAATACTATGACCCTTTTCCAAGTTATAGCAAGAAAAGTGAGTGTGGCCAAGAGGTGTATTGATAAACCTCACGAGGATACCGTGTTCTACAAGTCAGAAATGAAATAATGAAATACATAATCTTTTAATTCTATAGAAATTATATTCCAGGTCTTGCTGATCGCTAAATATGGTCATACAATCGGTTGGTCGAGACAGGTCTTTGCTTTTACACTCCTGAATGGTTCCTTTTACTTAAAAAATTTGACTTCATACGTAAATAATAAATAATTTCCTAGAGTATGCAAAGCTGTAAACGATATAATCGGCATTGAGTACAAAAAATACGAAATACGAATAATAAGTTGTATGAACCTACCAAATTTTGTGGATTTGAGTCTGGGGGCCGCAAAAAATATAGTTTTATCTGTGGAAGTCATGTATAACTTTTTCGCTTCCATCTCCTGAATTTCCCAAGTTTCACGCATCTTTGTGCAATATTATTTCCTAAATATCTTTCCTTTCAATATATATAATAACATTTATGAGTAGGTATGGGTATATAAGTACGTATGCTTGCCTACAAGTCGAGAGCTAGAGGTAGCACAGGTTTGAAGATAGGTAGATCATTAAAGATCAACCTCCTACAGATAATAGGCGACTACATATTCTCTAAATCATCGTTTAGTTGATATCGGACGTTCGGAAGGCCCTCCACGAGAAATGCACGTCTAACCAGTTTCTATCACCGGTAGATGTTATCTTTTAAGCAAAAATAAATTAGAAATATTGGCCGAGCGAAATCAATATAAAAACCATTATAAAGCTGATTCAGTTTACGATTCTTTCCATCATCGATCACCCTGAAACAAGCGATATTTCCAAATCTAGATTCGGGACCGATCCCCGAGACGTCTGAACACTCTTTTCATCGCGGATCAAAGGCGAGGCGGCCTCGTTGCATCCACGGTCATTTCAGGAGACGTATTTGAAGGAAATGGGGAAGATTTTGGGAACGCATTCGATACGGAAGGTGGTGAGGTTGACGCGGACTCAAGTTATAAGACGATGAAGCCGGAGCACAGATGTGAAGAGTCTCATTAAAAATGTAATTAATGGAGGAGGAATCGAATGGAGGATGGGGAGGCCACGGATGTGTGGGTGGCCTTGAACCAGCTCCGTGGCTAGACTTGTTGGGTAGAATGGGTCCAGAGGATGGAGGGAGTGAGTAAGCAACGGCGGATGTGAGAATATGTGGAGGAGGGGGAAGAGAAAGGTGTGGAAGAAGTGTTGTAACAGGAGATGGGAGAGAGGCAATGAACAGGAAAAAAGAAGAAATGATGGGAATCGGAAAAGGAACACGTGGACGGAGAATGATGGAGGGATATAGGGAGAAATGGTGCATTGAAGTAAGAATGAATTGCTTGGGAGGAAATGCAGAACATTATGAGGGAAGGAAAAGGGAAAAGAATAGGGCGAGAAGGAGACATTTAGGCATTTAAGAAAAGAAAGAATTGGAAGAGAAATGAGAAGTGTAGAAAAAATGAGTTGGTAGAAATGAAGGTAAGAGATAAACAGAAGAGATATCATGAAAAAGCGCGGAAAAGACTAAAGATAAGATGGACTAGCTGATAAACGTCTCAGTATCGATATATCAGTAAGGAATAAGTATTCATTCATTTTCTGACAGAGAGTATATATGCTATTACTTTCAAAGATTTGATCATTTATTCCTATTTTGTAGCTACCTGATGGAACAGAATTCTTGTTCCTAAAATAACCAACACTTTATGTTGCATTCGCACAGTTGAAGATTTAACTGGGAGTTAATATTTAATGTAGAATCTGAATTTCTTTGTAATGAGTTAATGTCCAATCGAGACGTAACATTCTTGTTAAGTGGAGGGAAATTCACTTAAAAAATGGCGAAAATGATCGCAAGGTACGAAATTTTAATTTTCAGATAACGCGAAATCTTACCAATGCGAGTCACTAAAAATCGGTTGAAGTTACCATTAAATAAAAGGCTATGGTTTTATGAAAGAAGAAGAAATGAAAATTGAGAGAAAAACGCAAGACTGAATCACCGGAGATAATGAAGGGAGGAAAGTGAACGTATGGAAAGACAGAGAGGTGATCCTCATCTTCAAACAATTAGAAAAGGCAGGAGAGAATAAAAACTGAAAGACGTGATCGCAATCAATCGTTCGGCATAAGAGTAGAAAAATTAGAAGGTAAGGAAATTGAATAGAGAGTAAGGCTCGTAAGGTAAACGAATATAGAGGGAAAAAGTATTGGGAGAAAAGGAAGGGCAGACAAGAATGGAGAGAGGCTAGATGACGTAAGAGAAAAGAAAGAAGACTGAAGGATGAGAAATTGTGAGAAGGAAGGATGGAAATTTCCGTTGGTCAGTCGCGTCACTAAAAGGCATTCCGAGGCACTCTTACCTTTTTTATTTGTGACCATAAAGAATTTGATTAACAAAAGTATCGACCGAGAGGAATTTTAATTGAGGAAGGTTGTAAATTTCTTCGGGATGATGGCCATTCATGCGGCCTGTGGAAGACCAATTTCATCATTTATTTCCTTTGATAACCGCGATGGAATACAAAAACGATACTATACCTTCTCAGTTTTCATGATCAAAATTTTCGCTAAAGAAGTAGTGCGAATTATTTTAGTTAAATTAATTACCAAGTCATAGGAGCATTTGAAATTTGAGGGCCTTAATCTTTCTCATGACGGCTCTGATGAAAGAACAATGTATGTACAAACATGTGCAAAGTCAACTTTCACCTTTTCCTAGAAAGATTTTCATTAAAGCGTTTAAAAAAATGTTCTTTCATCACCAGCATATGAAATGGATGCAATTTATCACAAAGAAAATGTCTGGCAACCCTCCCAACCGGGAATGATAGCGAACGGAGAGATCAAAATCATGGATGGAGAAGTAAGAAAGAATCCAAGGAGGACAGTGAAGATGAGCTATGATGCTAATGATTGCAGTTTTAATAATTCCAATAATGTCAGAATTAAATCAAGATTATTTATTAAATATTATGCTCAATACAATAGAAACTCACTAATTACGTATGTTTTGATTTGTAGATTAAACCCTTTATAAGGATCACAATTTGTAGAGCGGTAAGGGAAATAACGAAACATGAAAAAAAGATAGTTTTTAATCAGATTGATAAAAGCACATAGAAAAAATAGAGAGAAACATTTTATGAGAATGAAACCTAAATACCGAGTCATACATATCTTCACTAAGCGATAATCGGGACAATATTTTCCTCTTTCGAGGATCTCCGACCCGCGTTTTTTTAACAAATTCCGTTAGTTTAGAAGCTGATTCCCGTGCCATAGAATTACTTATATAAAGTTCAATAACTGAGGTGAAGAAGAATTTTTGGTTTCAAGTTACCCAAAAATAAACAACATACATACTTAAAATATTACGATGATAAAATATCGAAAACAAGACATTTACGAATTATTGATGTGATACAGCTGTGCAAGATACATTATCTTGATGCCCAGAAAATGTTTATAAGAGATAATGGGGCCCACTGGAATGCAAAGCTTGGATACTCCGTGGATTAAATGTCTCACAGGTGGAAGAGAAAAGGAAATACTCCTTTCTGACGCACTCCATTCATTCTCTTGGATGGTATAATTCGATTCGCTTCGTCTTTTCAGACCTTCTAACTTTTCTTGTTCAATTATGCATGTGCCTTTTGATACCAATTTTGCGTATCAATAGTCTTCGATACAATGCAGATTGCTATACTCTACAAGTTACAACGTAATCTCCGCAATCCTCGCGGTCTCGATACTAGGCCCGTTTTCATTCTTATTACCGAAAAGTTTACCGTGGTAAGAAATATACATTCGCAAAATATCTGATACTTGGAGATTTATTTTACATAATATCTACACAGATGGAAGATAACGCGTCATCCCTATAGGATGAATAGTTACTATAATAGTTACGATCACACTGTCTATAAAAACAAACAAAATGATGATTCACCTTGTCCTTAATATTTGAAAGGATGTTAATTTATTGCTTGAGGAGAAATTCTTCGAAATTTTCCGAACCGAAAACGGAATATTGATTATAAAACATTTACTTCCAGGTTATATCAAATCGCTTAAAAATATAATTAATTTAAAGGTAATTATAAGCTTATACATTACTACTCCTCAATCAACTTATGATATGCTTTCGTTGATCGCAAACAACCTGTGGACACGAACCAAATTTCTTTACGCCCGAACGCAACTCCATTAATCCCACACCTAATTGTACGCCTCACGTGAGCTGTAATAGTATGCAGAAAACAGCACGAACTCCCGCTTTGAGTGGATTAATTCGTAAAGCGGGGTGTACCTGTGCGTATGGGAAGAGAGAAACGGTGAGGAGTGAAAGAATGCGGTTAGAGTCTAAAGGCGTAGCGCCAAGGCGAAGTGAGGAGGGGGGAGTGGTCCGTGGCGAGGCGAAGAGAATGTTGATTGGGAGATAATGGGGGTTTTGCAGGGGCGCAGTTCGGGGAGTAGGTCGGTAAAGGAGATGGGAAGGATGGAGGGGCAGTGCGATGAATGAACGGCTGCGGCGGCGTGCGGAGAAAGAAATGGGATGGTGGAGGGGTGGAGACGGCAGAACTTTATGGCCTCCTACCCAACCCATTAATTCGCTCAATGAAATTGCAGGTCTTCAAAAGCTTTAAACGGGGGATTGAGATAACAGATTGAGGATTGTTTTGACTGCTAAACCGATAGAATTAGTTGGATTTATGGGGCGGCTCCTTTACCATGGAGAGTTTTTTCCGCTCTTTTTTTTCACTACGTCGCACTCATTCCCACGGGATACCTTTGAGCGCCGGCGAGTTTTTTTCCTCTCGCGCTCAGGTAAAAAAGGCGCGATCTGCCGAACGTTCGGGACAAGAGGTTTGCATTTATCCTCGCTTCACGCGGGAACTGATGTTGAGTGTGCGAGAGAGCTTTGTAACAATTGCAAAGAAATGGAGCGTCATAAAGATCGGCACTAAAATTTAATTCGCGATCTTTTGTCTTAAAATAAATGTCTCATTATAAGGCTCTTATTAATGAGTGTCAACAGGAATCGCACTCGGATATTTTGTTCCCTAATGGAATATTGATGCTACTAACTATTCCTTACGAAAAGAATATTTAAGTTTGATATTTGGTGCAGGATAGATAAAAATGCATCTTCCATTTACTGTGGTCTCAGTCTTGTTTGTAGCTGTAATATGATTTTTGGAGTATGAGCAAATACTGAATATTAGCAGTTAATAATACAAATTTTCAGCAAAAATAATCAATAATGAGTAAAATGAATAACTTAACTATGAATAACTAACTAATATAATGTTACATATATAAGAGGGATCTAGAGTTCTTCAGAATTGCAATTGATTTGCTTTAGGTTAATCTTAAGGTGCGCAAGGAAACTTTAGCTGAGTACGCTTTATAAAGATTTTTAAAAAATTAAAGTTCCTTCCTCAAAATTCTACTTAAGAAACCGAGAGATTATTAAAATGATTCACCGATTCATATGGAAAAACCAGAAATGGGATTCAGAGATATTAGTGAATATAACCACGCTAAGAGTTGCAGAATTTTTTAAAAAAGCTTTAATAAATAATTTAAATACCCCTGATATGGAGTGGGGAATATTAATGCATATATTACATAATAGTAATAATAATGACAACTATCAAAAGCAAGGAAAAGACCACACAGACACTTGGGACGTTTCTGTCTGTATTTTCCTAGCCTGATCAAGCTGGTTTAGTCCTCAGTCCCTCCGTCATGAAAATTTTTGTAGAGGAAATGATACTTCTGTGTAAGATTAGAAGTGATGTAGTTTACTCTTGCTTTCCCCACCAGAATTATATAAGTGGAAGAAATCCAGGTAAAAGCAGCACGATGACTCTAAGAATATCACTCATCAAGTATTTCGTAAGGAACGAACAAAAATCTATATGTCTGGAGTAGAAGGTGGAGAAGAGATGGATTCACTTTGCTTGCGTGCGAAAGAGAGCGTAGGAAAAATCGAAGGTGACCCTGGGACCACCAAAAACCTTATGACATTTCACGGTCGAAGGGTAACTAATCACCGCACTCGACGCCCATTTCGGCGGCCCGTTCCTTTTGTTTCTTCCATTATCTCGAAGCATCTCTCTCTCTCTCTCTCTTGCTCCCCGTCGCTCGCTTTAATTCACGGTTTTAATAGGCCAGGGTCAACTTTCGGGAGTGCGATCGATAAAGATGCCGGCAATAAAGAGTCCAGCCGATCGGGAAGAGAGATTTATCGCTCAAAATTCACTTCTTTTTTGCTCACTCTTAATACTTGGCCGTTTTTTAAGGATTACAATTCCTTCCCCTGTTCATAACTCCGTTGGCCAGACAACTTCTATTGTTCACCACATCATCTTCAGTCTCCTTTGATCGAAATTCTAGTTGATGGGCCTCGTTTGACCGAATAGTTTTTTGAGATCTGCATTATAAAATGATTGATGAATTATATTTTGATATTAGTCACTGGATAGGGAGGTAATTAGTCCTCCAAAGCATTTATTTTTAACAGGATGAAGAAAATCTTCAATGTTATTTTAAATTTCTATCGTAGCATATTCTCTCGTATTTTATGAAACAATTTACGGCATTAATTTTAAAACACTGATCAATGATGCCTCCGCAGTATTTATTTCGAAAGAAAAAACAAAGAAAGCTATTTGTCGATTCTTAGCTGAGAAGATTGGAAGCATCTGATAAATTGAACTTATATACAAAGAGGAGAATGTGGCATCACTCATATCAATTTCTCATATTTATAAAAGAAATATACACTTCGTCGCCTTACCATGCTCTCTAAATAGCACTAAGCTATCTTCTTGAATTTTACCAAGTGATTATGATTGAAGATAAGAATCGAAGCTAAAGAAGAGGTCAGTGAAATACTGCGGCCAATCGAGATAGACCATAACTGAAGTGCGCGGACAGTATTTGAAACCATGTAGAACAAGTATATGTTTGTGAAATTGAGGAGATTAAGCTTAAAGCAGTATTTTTGTCAAGAATTATTACTATCTGTGCCGTCACAAGGGGCTATGAAAAATTATTGCGCTACAGGCACGGAAGCATTTGGTAACCACAATTCTGATTATAATCCATAGTTTATATATTTAACTTGAGATATATATAAATTATATATTAAAAATATATAATACTAGTACTCAAAGATTTTTCCATCTCGTGTCCAAGTTAACCGTTTTTTTTTAAGAGAAGAGCATCGGAACAAAACTAGAATGCGGTCAGCACTCATAGATGTGGGTAAAATATGCGGAAGGCGAAGAACAAAAGATTTTTGTCGCAATATAATTAACTTTGCTTGAATACTAAGATCCTTTAAAAATTTGGGAAATCAGCGTAGCTTATCCGCTTCGAAGGACGCTACTGGTCAAAATCTGTCAATGTTGCCAACACGATTCTAGGAATAGAATTGGGTTCGTTCGTTGGTATAATTGATTCAAGTTTAACTTGGATTTAAATACTTTCTAGAAAGTATTAAAACCCTCTTCGTTGAACATTCATCATCGACTGGAAAATAGGGAGAATGATCTAGCACCGGTTGGTTGCAGAGAGCGTTTGTAAGCGTAAATGTGGATGAACGCAAACTTCCTTTTGGACGTCTGGGGGAAAGTTTCATCGCGACGGGCATGTGTCAGGAGGAATCGCGAGCGTTGGAATCTGAATGCGTGAGTCACTTGAAAGACTCGGCTCTGTGCTGCTGGAGACCAAATGGAGGGGGAAAAATTGAATTGATGAGGAGACTTCATCTGAATCGGCCCAACCTGCTGCTTACTAAGCGATCTCAAGCGGTGCGACGCTGGAAGTCGGCGAGTGAGCGTCGTATGCGATAAGATCGCGGCAGAGCATGAATAAACGTCTGGACGAAATTTAACCAAAGGAAATTTCCCGATTTGTCGGCCACGTTCTTTGAATAGGAGGAAGGTTGGAATTACTTCGTAGTTCACGAGATTGCTGACCTGTAAGTCGCGACCGATCTCTTGATGTGCCGCGTAATTTATTACTCAATGTTTAAACTGTATTTATAAGGCTAGCATTACATGAACGCTCGTTATCAACAGTTATTAAATTATAATTTTGGCATATTTTTGCTTCATGGAAGTACTAAGTAAGGAACTTTAAGGTATTATTCTGCTCTCAATGATTAAAATGAGATAAATATGAATTCACACTGACAATCAGCTAGAGATTTTTAAATAAAGTTTTTGCTAGCGCTTTTTAAAATAAGTTGAAAACAGACAAGTTTAATAAGGCTAATATAAGGTTGAGGAGTTTCATCTTACATTTAATCCCGTGATTAATGAACGTTTTTGGAATACAGGGCGAGGAGAGGATAGGAGGGCAAATATTGACTTCATACATACACCTTCGCATTTTCTGAGCTAGAGATAAACTACCGTGAAATAAAAATCTAATTATGAGTTCTGCGATGTTTAGTCAATGATATTTTTATATTGTTTTATATAATTCAGAAAATACGCGAGTTACCAATCTTTAAGAGAAAACCCTTCCTCGGCTGGATCAGTATATTAATATTTTCAACTAAAATGACACTTTCTTTGTTGGAAAATTCTCAGTAAATTAGTTATTAATTTGTTAGATAATTTTAGAAGAAATGAGGGAAAATTACCATGGCGTTTGAGTAAGCGAACACTTTTCTACACAGGTCATTTCGTGAATAGGACAATGCCATGAACATGTTCTCAAAAAAAATTCAAAGATTACTTTGAGCTTATATTTTATGAGGTATTTTATGAGTAAATAAATATTACAAACTGAATACTTATCTTGCGTTTTCTGATTCTTAAACCTACGTTCTATAAAACTCATGGTAATCCGTTATTCATGAAAAAATCACTCAGGATGATATTACAGGTTATTGTCATGATACCCAAAATACTCGAGAGCAGAAAAAGTATTTCGATTCCGAAATGTGTCGTAAAATATTTCATTAGCGACGCAGGATAAATTGAAAGCATTCTGATATGCATTTCAACGGAATGCTGTCAAAGACCGTCCCAAATTTATCAACAGAGCATTTGACACCTTTTACGCCGTTTACTGTTTCCGAAGAGAAAGGAGATGGATCCTGGACTTTACTTTCATTTCCCACCCGAAAAAATGAGAAAATACGAGTTGGGTACTCCGACGAAAACGGATGGCACTTTCGGCGACAAAAAATTTTCCCCGTACATTCGCGATAAAGCCTTTCATTTCCGCCGATCCGCTTCGATTTCATTAAATTTCGTCGAAAGGAGAAACGTTCGCTTTCCATTACTCCGTAGATAAGAATCCATCTCCGTCAGTCGGGAGTCGAAATCCCTTTGCGCCCTATGTAAACTATAAAAATTCCCTCTGCCATCAATCCCCAAATATTATGAAAAAGGGAGAGCGTTTGGAAATAAACATTTTTTCCTGGGCTTCTTCCTATGCGTTACTCCCCCCTCCACCCTACCCCCAACGTCAATCCCTCGCCGTCTGCCCCCTCCCTCCCAGGCCCATTACGAGGCCGGCCGAGACGTCTGGTCTTGTAGCACCTTTCCTCCCTCCTGTCTGCTAACCCTCCCTCCCTTTCCCTACACCTTTCCTTTACTTCTCTTCCAAGTCTGCCTAGAAAACCGCAAGGCCAGTGTTGCCAACCTAGCGCATTCGCAGTTAAGGCGAGCTGGCCCTAATGGTGGACCTTAAAAATACATCCGTGATTTTTTCCCGGCGTTTTAAATCACGCTTTCGGGTAAGGAGAGGTTTCGATGAAGAGGGAAGGTTTTTCCCGGAATGTTTCGGGGACTGAATGAAAATGGCGTCCAATGAATGAAACTGGACTATCCTGAGGAGAAAACTGGCAAGAAAATTATCGTTGAGTGAAGATTGAAATGTTTGATTATTTTTAGAAAAATATTATGAAAAAGGCCTTGGTTTTTAATACGAAATAGAGCGGGCTGACCGAATATAACCTTCGAAGATAGTCCATTTCGATATAATCAAGTTGTTCGAACGAGCGAGACTTAGAGATTTAATTGTAATGTTATATCGTCTGTAATCTACACTAATGACCTTACTATACCTTGTATAGGATCTTATAGTGAAATAGGCATAATAAAGGTTTGATAAAGAAAGTTTTCTTTTGATCTAATGTTACGGTAAAGAATACTGATTTCTTGTATATATTAAACTTGTTTAGTTTCGGAAGCTGCTTATATATACAAGAGAGTTTGCCTGTTCGAATTCAGATACTCGATTTCGACCAAGAATTAGGAAAGCAAGAAATTATCAATGATTACCAAAATTTATTCTTTTTTTGTTTAAATAAAGAAGTTTGATGACCAAGTAATGTATATCAATAGCGAGTGCCCTTTTTATTTACTATTACAGCTTATAACTTTGTGAACAATTGCTATTTGAACTCTAAATAATATATGTCTCTTTGAACGTTGATAAAAATGCAGTTCGTCAGTCTCTATTACTTGTTCAGTCATGAACAGACGGTAACTCGATGTAGTTTAAGATTGTGATCAACAAGTTTCACGTAGCTATTTCTCAAACTTCACCATTGTTAATATCTATGTAACAAGTTATATTAGGATTTTTTAGAAACGCGAGTGAAATTAAGGTTTGAACAACATTTTTAAGGAAAGAAATGTGACATTATGACATCATTCTCCACCTGCAACAATTTTTTTCGAGCGCTGACAGAGAACATTTGAACAAGCTGGTAAAGGGCGTCATCAATATACGACGGACGGCTAATTTCTAGACCGTTTCCTAAGAAAATGCAAGAGATAGCAGGCGTGTCTTACGCATCCTTGCTTAATTCTGAATAATGCATATGAGCAGGCACCTCAAGAGTGCATCATCTCCAACACTTTTGAGCGTGCAAAGTGCCGCGTCAATTTTTCTTCGGAGTTGCTGACATTTTAAAACGTTTGGCCCTCTCCCTGACCGCGAGTTCGGTCATCATCATTGCAAATTCACGCTTCACCAAGCTTCAGAAGATTAAACCTCTTTCCCTGCACATCCTTTCCATGTGATGAAAGAGACGGAGTATGCTGTATTTAACTCATAATGAACATCGGCGGATTGACAGTAGTTATACCCGTTACTGATTGTGAAAAAAATTCAATTCGTGTCTGAATATTACAACTATGATAGTAATTTTTCTAGCTCAACTTGTAGCATATATAATTGACACATTTAGTACAATTCGGTAGAGTACATCGCCTCGTGGTTTCTGTTCTATCAACCTTCGCTTCTGCAGATATTTCCCAAAAACACTTTTGCTTTGATTTTTGTATATTTTCCTTTCTCGTGAATAATGTCAACATATTTTGAAGCAGAGTTTGATTGGTAAAGTTGATAAGAGGCTCACTCAGTCATAACTTCTCCGGATAAAAAGATCTTTTTAGTAATGATAATAACACAATGTTATTGGAGAGAATGATAGAAATTTCGAATAAATTTTGCCGGATACATTTTTCTCCAGAAACAATTCATAGAAGATACACCTATTAATTATACTCTCTGAAGATATGAGTTACGTATGGCTAATCTTCGTCCAATGTCAATGAAGAGACTAGATAAATCTTATGGCACCGTGTATTCCTGACGGGAGAATGGCGCGAGCTGTTCGCACTCTATCAGAAATCAATTTGATTCTATACTGAATGTCTTCCAAATCGCTATCATTCATTTTCTTTTTCTATGTTAAAGTCACAACAGCTATTCTCTCACAAGTAATACACGGGACCGTAAGATTTGCGTGGTCTTTTCACAACGGAGGATGAAGCATAGTTATCTATTTTTAACGTAGAAACAATTTACATAATTTCTCAAACTACGCAGTGAATTTTCAGGAATAATGATCAAAACCTTACTCCATTCTTTATATCGATACGTCTGAATCTAATAAGCACCGTAAGGTTGGCAACGGTCTACAGAGAATGGCTCTCCAACTTTCCTAAGCTAGAAAGTTGATTATTAACATAATCATATTATGAATAAAATAATTGTATGCGAAATCACTATGAGAATTAAGTGCTGGGAATTATATTTTGTTGATTTATAAGAATATTGACTTTCCTATTCTAAACAATTTCTCAAAGAAAAAGGTATTTCTAGCCTATAGCTACTGTAAATGATAAAAAATTAAATGTCTTAATTCAGAAGAGATAGAGAATAAATACCGATACTAAACATAGGAAAAAATTAATTAATACTTCTTTTTAATTAATTAAAATTTGACTTTTTCAGTTAATACTAATTTTAGGAGGGACCTATTAGTTTACGTTTTACATTGATACCCGCAAGCCATCAATTGGCAAATGGTTGAAATCACCGAAATTCCTTCCGAAGCTATCTGATTTGTGTACTTTATACTCTCTCGATAGAAAGACCAGTATTAGGGATCCGTTCCTGTTAGTATCTCGCGAAATCTCTTTGACTTATGGCATCGAAAATTGTGTTCACCGAGAACGGGGATCACTATGTTTCGTATTTCATGATATAAATAACTATTTTAAAATTTCTCAAATAGTTTCTGCCTATACTGGGTTCCTTTAAAAGAATCTTCATCTGATTTTGATCATCACTGATACAATGCTATCAAATCTATGGAATCCCTTAACGAAACGCACCGGTCTATGTAGTACATAGTCACAATTATTAACATTTTCAGCCAAAGATATTACATAGTACAAGAGATTGAATTTGGACTGAAGAGTACTTCAAAACTCGTTCATATTTGTGAACCAATAATATCTTGACATATTGGTGGAGTTATGTGATTAGCATCCTTTCCAAAGGAAACATCTCGATTTTCCACGTTAAAGAAGTCCGATTCTAATAACATGACGGATCTGAGAAGATATTAAATGTGATCTGTGAATTTTCATCAACATATAATTGCAAAGGAAAAGGAAAAAATCGTGGATAATCTATCTCTCCGAACTGAAATTTTTCTTCCATGTGAAATCACTAACGGAAAATTTCCAGCATCAAAACTTCATCGTTCGATCACCACAAGGAGACTGGTATTTAAATGTTCGAAGAATTTAACAACACAGTAATGCATTCTCTCTCGTGATTTCATCTACGGAAAACTCCGAGCATCGAAATGTTACTCGCCAAGAAACTAGACAACGAACTTGTAATTAAACCACAGTTTTAGCAACGACGGCTCCCCTGTTTAAAAAAAATTAATGTTTTTACGGCGAGACATAGCTTCCCCTCTCCCTCCCATAGTGGTGAGACTTGTCATATGACCTTTTATTCTCCTCGTGTAGGATTTTACGAGCAAAAAAGTTTTATCACTCCAAGGATCTTCTTTTCATTCTTTGGAGTTTATGACGCGCGCTCTGCTTCGTTTTTTCCTTGCCTGCTCGCGCGACCTACCTCAATGGGAAAGCTATGGTTTGGCGAAAAAGAAGGCGAGATATAGCTGCTGGAAATTATGGAGAGTCGACACGAGAAAAAATTTCGTTTACGCGAGAAAATATTGTTAGGACGTTCACCCTCGCCGCTACTCATTTTAGATGGATCTTTGTCAAATGTCCGGAAAAGAAGAGGGACTTCGATATTAGAAGCTGACCTTATGTTGGAGTCTTACGGAAGAAACGATATTGTTCGTACATCCTATTTAACACAAACTGCAGAGCGAATGTACGAAAATCGCGGGCACCTTATCGTGCTGGTTTGTTTCTTCCCACCATAATTGTTATCATAAGAATGTCAAGAATTGCAATTGTTCGCCTTTTTTCTTTCAACTCAGAATTCAACAGATTAGGTTACGTATTAACGAATCTCTTTGCCCCGAATATTGTATCATAAAGTCACAACTGTTGTATTTGAGGATGTTTTCTAATATTTTTATTCGTCTAATTACAACATTGTCGAATCATATCTCAAGTAATCAATTAATAAAGTTCTTAATAATTCAACAACGTCATCGTTATGTGACATAAAATCACTAGATTCTCAACATTTTTAGTGTTCGGCGATAGTATAATTTTCCGATATAGATATACTCATTTTATTGCTTCACCGTAAAGCTATTGCCTAAAATGCTTATCATCTGTAGATAATCTACGATGTCGGTAGATGAATAGGTACTGATTATGGTACATATTCTTTAAAAAAGATGACATTGATATACTACCGAAGGTATTTTATGTAATTCTATCATTAATAATAATTTCTGATTAATATATCGGTAGAAAGATGAAATAGTCATTCTAATTTGCTATGGGCTAATCATGCAGATATATCTTTAAATATTTGCAAGTTACACCGGAAGATTCCTATGATTGTCATCTGATGCGAAAAATATTTTGGAATTTACAAATATGATTTAATTATGAATGTGTACATAATGTAGCTGATACTTTAGGGATGAAAATGATATATTTAAGTAGAGTGAAAATGGGAATGGGACAAAATCTTGACCACAAAACGAGATAAATACATAAAACATATATTTATACAATCTTTCAGATATAACTGAAAAGAAAAATTTTCTAATGAATTAGTTTTCATAACAATGATAACCGCAATGAATAACTAAAGATTTTTGACAAATTATGACTTAAATTTCAGAGAGTAATCTCTTTTACTTTATATAAATATATCCATATTGAGATGGAATTAGGGTGCACAACCATGAAACTAGTGCATGAATGTGCGATAAGCATTAGCGGCATTGGGGTCGATGCTTTTGAAGCATATTTTCTGACAAGGTAGAAAAATAAACTATCAAACACAAAGATTTAATAGTTTCTTTAAATTTATAAGACATTATCTAAAAGGTCATAAAATAGTGAAATTTAAAATAAAAACATTTTTCGAACAATGTATATACGATGATAAACAGATTTTACTGATGCTCAAGCGCAAGCTGTTTTATTTAATATACTGCAATGATAGGTTCATCTTATATACCGAATTGACAACCTAATAAACGAATGATTTAATAAAATTGAAAATAATAATCGTGAGAAACATTTTCTTCTTTCCTGGAATATTCATTGGACATATGACAACGACATCGACATTATCACGAGAACGAAGTGGCTAACGAATGCAAACAGATCCACACAAAGCTGCCTCCGGCGTTAGCTGAAAAAAAGAAGCCTTTCTTTTTCAAACATCACAAGCATTCACACAGCAAAAGAAGCATTCGAGGAAATTTCAGCGTGCAAAATAAACAAACACAGGAAGGAGGCATTCCTGAAGAAAGAGAAAGAGAGAGTGTGAGTGATGGGTTGCAGCATGCTACGTTTTCGATGCGCTAAACGCGTATTAATGCTCAATCCATTCGATAATCACACATTCGAGCAAGCTTCGTCTTACCTCATAGGTAAGTGAGTGGCTTCTTGGCTGCTACCCGCGTACATTTGATGGGAAAGAAGAAAGGAGAATTCCATGAATGGACATCGAATAACATTCAATAAACAATAATAAGACATTACAAAATAAAAATAACCTTAAACAATTGCCATGCGAATTTAACTTAAACAAGATAAAAATATCAACACAATATAACCATAGGCATTGACAATGTCTTGACGATACACAAAACATATGCAACCAAAGGAACACAATGATACGTTTAAGGAAAAAATTGGAAATATCTAAGAGTGCCATTCTAATGATCATAACAAACTCATTGCTTAGGTTAAAATAAACTTAGACATTAACAACGAATATCACTTTTTCGGGAGAACATCAGTGTTTCAAAGTAATTGGAAAGTGTCATAAAAGAAAACGAAATATTTTCTTTGAATCATACCTATTTCACCTATGGATCTATTTTTATTATCTATTTTTATTATAAGTAACTTAAAAATAAATCTTTCATCAATTGCTTGACAACCTAATGAAGTATCTTAATAATCTAATCAATTATTTTTATAGATACAATTCTAGATGTACATAATGAAACGTAATTGAAAATGAAATCAAAGAATTCTAGAGAAGAGAAACTTCATTTATACTAATGAAGGTTTCGACAGGAAAAGTAAATCATTGGTGATTTATTGTATCAAAAGAATATTCGGACTGGCGGTATGTGTGTGTTATCGAGTGAGATTTTTCAAACATTTACTCTTCTTTGAATTATCACATCTCATCTCTGTATATTTGTATGAGCTACGGAATTAATATTAATGAAGACTTTTTAACTGAATAGAAAAGTGAAAACTGGAGGGACAAACGAAAGTTTCCTAAAATATAAATTTGATTCAGTCACAAAATAATATTCTAAATTTTAGCTACCATGCGTAAAAATGGAGCAAAAAATGACGATGGACGCTTTAAAGAATTACAGAAACATTCATCCCAATTGTCCCCATCAATAATTAAAGGTTTTCTCTTCTTTGAGAATCTGGATCGAATAACAACTAATTTTTTGCTTTTTAACTGCTAATAACAGTTTTATGGAAATAATCATCGCTAATGTTTTCAATTTTATGGGTCTTTATATTTTCAATGCTTAATAAAAGTACCTGCGTCTATATTGTACGGTAATCGGTACTAACACGTATTTAAAATAGTTAATAATTTTTGCAGGTAATTTATGTTTTTTTATTATTCTATGGCCTCTTTACTGAAAAATTCTTCCTCCTGCTGATATTTCAAACATAACTGCCAAGTAATCTTTTGGTCGAATTTAGGCAAATTTTCCGCCATAAATTGTCATCTTCTTTCAATTTTTCTATTCTAATTACATTCCCCTTTTTCGTTCATTTCGCAAGTTGATCATTTGTTGGTAAAATTACAATTTTACTCTAAGAATATTTCATGGAAGATAGAGGGATTTGCTTACAATCAACTCAGTTATAAGGAAAACAATTTGTTTTTATAAATAAATGTTTTCTTGTTATGTTATTACAAGGGTTGAGTTCGTAGGCTTCTATAAAATTTACTGTAGACGCAGGTTGCTGTTGCTACTCTCACTATTTGGGTATATTCTTAGCAAGGATTCGTAAAAGTTTGACGACTATCTAATTACGGTCATATCGAAAGTTCTTCTGAAGTAGAAAAGTAGAAGGTCACTGTTCAATCTCTCTTGTTGCTGTTCCTGTCTGTCTTCTCTTCTCACTAGATTTGCAGACAGCGACTAAACTGCGTTTGCCGAGGACGAAAGGTTCAAACACGGAACGGCATGATGAACTTTCGGCCATAACTTCGCTTTTATAGACGCTGCAGATGTGCAGAACAGTTCATTTCATGATTCTCTCCGCTAGACGTCGGGTAATTTCTCCCAGTAATACAGGTATGGAATCTCATCAAGACCGTCTACGCTTATAAAATTTGAATGGAGGAAAGAGAGCAAATAATAAATACTGAAGTAACGCACGGAGGATGAGGATATTCAAATTTATTATCTGCATAAGCTTTGGAAGTTTACAGGCCGATGAAGGAATTCCTTTCAGAGAGTAACGGCTGTGGTTACCTACGCTCACCACCGGCATCAAGGAATATTTTCTCATAAGCAACCTAACCATAGTTAGTGTTATTTTGAGTATCTTCCATTTTTAATTATGAACTATAACTTCGTTTTCCCTGGGAAGCAAAAAGATACGAGATCATCTGAGGAAATCAGGACTTAATATACATATGTAAATATACAATATAAGAATATAAATGTTTTATTCGAGGAAATTATAGTAAAGATTAAGATGAAAATTACTATTTTACTGAGAATGTACAGACGGAAACATTATTATTTTCAATTCAATCAAAACCTGCACTTAAAATTAATTTCACGTGCTTTTATGAATCGTATTATATTTTTACTGTCAGATAGGAATCTCTTAACTTTATCTAGTTCACGGAAAATAATTTGAAAACTGAATTTTTTCTAAATATCACCTGCAGGGGACCTTTTCATTTCTTAAATTTTTGAGAAGTTACTGATAATTCTATCTAAAGATCTTTTCATCCATGATTACTGATTCTTCGGCAATAATAAATGATTCAGATTCTTCACAAAGAAAATTCTTTATGTTTGCTAATTACCAGTAAATTACACATAAAATACAATGAAGAGTACTTTCCGATTAGATTTCAGGATGTTAATTCATGAAAGTTGGCAACTTTTTTAAAATAGATGCTGAGTTTATAAAAGACAATAAGGAAAATCGAGCCCCCTCGCCAGGTAGTGAAATGATGCAATTTGAAGAACTACTATGTAGTTGATTGAAGCAGCAAAATGATGAAAGGCTTTATTTGTGGAAATACGTATTGGGGCAAAGTGAAAAATGTCTAGCTATTCCAGCAAGAGATATGTCAGTAACATAAAGAGAGATATGAAATGTATCAATCTTTCATTACAGTTAAGAAAAAATTCATTGACAGCACGTTTAAAAGTTGGCTAGTAAGAGAAAATTCAGAATGAAATTTCAGAATGAAATTTCAGAATGAAAGTAGTAACGTATTAGAATGACTTTAACTGGATATCTTTGCAGTGGTAGTATTTTGATACTGAATTGAGATAGTAATTAATAATTATCAAGATGTTTATTGATTAACAAAGGAAAGACTTGACCCGTAGATTTACTTGGTCGGAAATATTTTAGGTGAGGACGGAAATAAATAAGTCTAACTTCTTTTATAAATATCTTAGTAGTGATTTATATTATTATTCATAATTTCCGAATGGTACCTGTATTATTCTCATTATTCGAACAATAGATATCGCACAGGCAACATTTTTTATGGAAGTAACGTGTATATCGATTGGAACCCAGATCTTGGCTCGTTCTATTTAAATATCTAGATAAATGAATGAAAAATATCAGAATGAGGAAATTATTTAACAATTATTCCTTCAGAATATGGAAGTGTCATTCAAATTCACACGTATGGTTTTAGAAAGGGATGTATCGGAGACGTGACAAATACGAAGCTCCGCAACCAGAAATGCTGACTTAGCTGCAGGAGTAAGCAAATACCGTGTTTACTTCCGTTCCGGAGTAAAAGTTTTTAATGCGCCTAACCATATGTATTCAAAACGTGGAGTCTATTTTGACGCGGAAGACGATGATTCTTATTATGGGTTTTTTAGCAACAGTCCCCTTTGAACCTGCAGTTTGACTAATGCAATAGCATGAGTCAGAATTATCAAAACCTCATCCAACTATCTCGATTGTACTGTTGCAATTTGATGTATTAAGTTTTGACACTGATTAAAAATTTGAGAAATTTTATTGTAACTGGACGGCGCTCATTGCTGAACGTGATAATATCTTGAATGTGACTCACCTTGTGATAAACAAGAGAGGGTTTTAGCTTATATGTACAAGAAAGACGACTGCTGCATATTTAAATGCACAACAGGCGAATCGCATGCAAATTATTTCAAACGCGATTTACTCGAACGGAGACCGCATTCGTCCCGGTCACATCCCGTTTATTTCGTCTTCCACGAAGTGAATGCTCTTTCACTAGTGGACATCCGAATTTCGCTGTTTACACCACGAAAAATGTCTAAGAGAATCTTTTCAACAGCTAAAAAGACTTCCGGTTAGTTAGAGGTCAAAACTCACGTAAGTCTAACTTTTCCGCTCTACACATTCTGAAATGCCCCGCGACAATAACATTCCGAAAAAAATCCCAAACATGCAGAGGCGTTGACTCTCGCACAATCGCTGAGACAGATACAGCTAAATCTGGAGCCGGCAAATCGAAAGATAGGATCGGAGCCATGACAACAAAATACCTCCCGACAAGAAGAAAGACAAAAAAACCGGCTATTTCGACTTGAGTGAACGGTCAACAAACCTGAAGAATGCACGTAACGTATCTCGCGGGTCTTTTATTTTCCATCTTGAAGGGCCTCTTGACACCAGTTGAGGGGGGAAAAGAGAGGAGATCGTTCGATATATTTTTTCTTTCTTCCGCACTTAACCGTGAGGGATGCCATTCCCTAGGAAAGAGAAGGAAGTCTACCAAAACGAGGGGCCACTTAAAAGAATGGGAGTTCCTCCTTTTTGACCGCAGTGTGGTGGCATCCCATTTCGCGGGTTTTTGTAGCTCCCCCACCTTCCTCCAGCAGATCCATCTTTCATGGGAGACCTTTCTGCGCCTCCGAAGCCATCAATAATGCGGACGCGCCTTCTTAAGCGGGACCTCTCGCTCGATTCTCTGACCACCGGACCCAATGGTTTTTTCCAGGAAAACTCTTCGACGAATTTGCTGCCAAAGGCTCGCCTCGATCCGAAGGCGCCAGGAGATTCGCCCCTACTTTTCGAGTTTATGTTTACGCCTGGCAGTGTGTTGCTGTTTCGATGATTCTTCAAGTCTGGGCCGAGGGTGGGAGGGGTTGTTTGTTTCCTCGTGCAGTCATCATCCAAAACGGTAAAGGAATGAAGCAAAATAGTACTACGTCGAATACATACGAATGTCTGTACAGTATTTATCTTGGAGCCCGGAATGAAATCCTTCCATCATTATCTACCACTATCTTTGAAAAGGCATTTTACGATGAAGATTGAGGTAAACAGTGTTTGCTTTCCTCACTGAGCTAGAATGCAATGAAAGGGAAACCTAAATGATACTGGCTGCAAGGCCTTGGGTTTAAAAGAGGGTTGGATCTTCCACCTATCCAACACAAGATGCAAAATGATTTGAAGATAGGGTGAGTTTTACTGGCAGGGTGAAGAGTGTGGCACTTTACTCTTGCTCTGCTTACTGAGAATGAGGGATTCGGATTTTTAAGTCGGAATGATTGGATGATATCGAAGATTCGTCATAATATTCATTTTATTTATCCACCCTCAAGGAGCCGCTATCAGTTGGGCCAGTCAGGTGTGTGGCCTTTTGATAAAATATCAAATCGCTCTTTCAATTTCTTTGGATTCAACTTTTAGAGACTTGGATATTAATCATCGCATCTCAGCGATAATTTTTTCGCAAATTATTGCACTCTTCTTTTAAGAGTATATTCCCGGAATTTTCACGTTATCCTCAATCTATCTACAGCATTTCTTTCAATTAAAATATGCGAAGGTTTGTTAAGAGTCATAGATACTTTATGAAATATCTGTTGTCAAATATCAATCACTACAAATGTCTTTGCGGATCTGATGATAGTATATAGCGGGACTGTGTGAAGACGTAATCATCCCATTCGTCGTACATTTATGTCTATTAAGCACATTCGTCTCAACAAAATCTGATAATGCGCTTATCCGTAGGCAACTATGAAATTCCAAGTTACGGTCAAATTCGACCTGCGAAATATTTGAACATGTTGGATATTATTCCAAAACTTATCTCATGTAATGCATTGGCAAATATCGTTTGATTTCGTCAAGAATATTTTGTATACCTGAATTTCTTATTTTTTGGTGACAAAACTTTTCATCACTTCTTGACAGGTCACGAATAATTTGAAGAAATTATATTTTAAGGCCTTACTCTGAACATTATCGGAGGATCGGAGGAGACTAGGTCATGTAATATTCATGATTAATACGAGAAAATAAAATGCAAAAGAAAAAAGTTAAGATTATTCTGATATGCTCGTAAATCTATGAAGGAGCTTCAGCTCGCTGTCTTAAGCTGTAATCTAGAGGTAAACATATTTTTCTTATCGTGGAAATCTAGAAAAAATGAATCTAAACAGACGGTATACTTTGCAACGGAGTTGGGATAAGTAACTGAATCTGGAAACAGACAAAACGAATATATTCCAATGTTACAGACAGCATAATGGTTGGAATTAAATGAAGTAGAGGATATTCAAATGAAGCAGAGGCTATGTGAGTTGGTTAACTGATACTGGAGATCGTGAACCATCAACTGTTATTTTCAGGGGTGGTGTGGCGAATGAAACTTCAACCCCAAAAATCCCAGCTTAGTTCGTACAAAAGATGGAATTCAAACCTCAAAACCCTCGTACTAACTTCCGCAATAACCGAGTCATCTTCACGCACGGACAAAGCTGAGTAATGTGCTTTACTTTATTAATTTGTCCAAGAGAACAAAAATACCAAATGTATTGATAACGAATTAAAGTTAAATCCTCCATAGAAGGCGAAACATTCCCAGTCAATTAGACTGATTAACTTTTAATTAAGAAAATTCCACGGATGCTGAAACTGTTTTTCTTTGCTTTGGACTCGATTCATCTCATCTAGACCATCCTCTCTCGAACTTGCAAAAACACCTCAATCGTTGATGAAGTCCTACGTTATTCACGCGTTTCTTACGTTGATCACCCCGCTGTAGTTGAGAATAAATGAACCGAACCCGGAAATGCTCCTGGGTCGAGACAATAGCTAGTGCAACGGCACAACTAGGACATAAATTCTCAACGCTGGATAACGACTTAATGAGAAACAATAGGTTCGTTAGGGGCTAATGATTTCAATATTGTTTCATTTTAAAATACAAAATTGTTTCTAAAACGATACTGCATCTCATGTCTTGTCACTTTAGCTTTCGTTTCAGGACGGAAGTTTTCTATTTATCTTTCATTAAGTTTTCATTTGTTCACAATCGACAAAATATCAGTCATAAATAAAGCAATATAATGATAAAGTTGGCATTCAAATTGCTCACAGCATATATTTGTTTTTACTACGGACTTCCATTTGAAATATCTCTTCAGACCAAATAATTCTTTTATTTTCATTACGACGTGTTAATGATGATCCATACGTACTTAAAAACGTTAGAATTTACAGAATTTGTATTCAACTGCACTTTCTACTTTTTATATGTTAATTTTAATGTCAGCATTCATGAAGAAAAATTCGGTATTTTCGTGGAATTAAGATGCGGCAACTCAGCTTCTGAATGACTTTAATGGATTGACAAATTTTACAAAATCTTCCTGATTTAATTAGTGAAATTACCCATTATATAAACGGTGGCGAAAATTTTATAGTTCATGCATTAATTATTTCATTTTCATTTGAGATGAGAGACATTGACAACCATCGCGCGCCATGAATAACAAAATGTTTTATGACAACATTAATATACCATAATTAATGGGCTATCTATAATTCATCGGTAGGATATGTGCAAGTATTTTATAAGAGTTTCAATGTTTGAATTGAGTAAGAAATTCATTCAAATTTTCCATTGAATTCAATGCGCCACTTTTGGCGGATGCACCACCCATGCATTATAGTTTTACTCCGCGCCGCAACCTTACCAATCGGCGTAAGAATTAAATGATACCGCTGTTTTAATACGTTAGGCCGAATACAGACGGAATAAAACAACGTAAGGAAACAAAAGCGCAAAAGCACGAGCGCATTCGAATTCTCGGAAAAGTGGCCAAAGAGTCAAATTAGGCCGCGCAGGAACGCGCATACCGACCCGATGACGTCCTAAAGGACGCCAACCCTAAAACAAGGTGAAGGGCCACAAAAGACGCAGATAGGGACGGCGATTAGCCCTGCCTTCTATTGGCCATGAATAAGCAGATCCGTTTTGCATGTGAAGAGTCATCCTTTTTTCTAGGAAAAGGTGTGGTCCTGTCGGAATGCGGCGGATGGCAAGGGAGATGTTTTTAAGGGTAAATGGGAGGAGAAGGTGAGAGTGAAAATGTGAGAGGACGGTGTGAATGTCCGACTCGCGGAAGGAGACTGAGAGATTGCCGGATCGCAGACTCGGCAAATAGGATGATGAAAACGTGTTTGGAGGGGAGGAAATATCGGAGGAGTCATCCGAGTTACTTGCGATTTAAAAGGCAAATAGTTGCACCGTTAGATTTTTGTTAAGTGTTGCGCGGATTAGATCTTTCGCTTTTTCCCATTACTTTTTGCGGTGCGGTAAAAATGATGTTGGTTGCGGTTGGCAAAGCACGCAATCCTGTTACGTTAATTTCGTACACAGTGGACAACCGATAACGCAGCCTAATGCGACGGAGGCTGGGGCGGATGATGGTGTTTGCGGTTCCAAATCTAAAGAGATAAGAGGAGCTTAGAACTGCATAGAAATCGTTTAAAAACGTGCGCTGCTTGGCATAATTTACTCAATACTGCTCAATGACAAACAATTTTATGATGAGAAGATTGCGAAAACTCCAAGGGAACTTGCAAACTAGCAAGACCTTTGGTTGTAAATTACTCTTTCTTCAAGAGGTTATAAATGTTATACAGTTGATTTATAAAATTTGTTCTTTCTTCCATCAAAAAAAATTTATTCTTCGGTGAATAGTATAGTGTAGTCTATGCAGATGGTAAAAATTGGAAAACACTACGGGACGTCTACATCTGATGTTGAGTTGAAAATGGCTGATGATGATGTTTTAGTTGCGATGTAATATAGAATAAAGCGACGGACGAATTTCTCATGTTTGTAGAAAAGGCACCAAACAGATAAAATAAATATTCATTAACAAGGTAACGACAAGTATTTTGTGCGAGAATGATTTAATCACCGTGAAAAAGGAAAGGGAGAAAGTTACGGCTTGGAGTGTTACGAAGAATAATTTATAGAAGACAGGTAAAATTCATCGGTAAATCGGTCGATTAAGTTTTCATACACTTTATTATAATTTTTGTATCTTAATTAGGATTTTAGGTTTACAGAAATTATCCCTCGATTTAGTATCGGCGACCGAAAGATTGTGACTGATTTCACGTCTGACTTACGCTGTGATAGAGGCCTTTAATGAAGAAGCTAAAATATGAACTCGAATAATTTCATCAGGATCACTTGTGATACTATTACAATTGTGGCTATAAAGTATACATTTTCTATTTTACTCGATTTCATGGTTAAATTGAAACTTATATTCAAGAGCATCGCGATAAAAACAATGGTAATAATTAAATCAATTCGGAAAGGAGTAAGTATATTTTAAGAATCGATTGGAAGATTTAAGTGGAATGATATTCATCAGGATTGAAAAATAAAATAATCTATTTAAATGTAAGGGAATATTTTGAAACAATAAGACTATCAGGAAATATCTATTTTTTACATGAACTTAGGGAAGATTGCTGTATATGAGCTCGCAACTATCATTATTTACAACAAGTCAATTTTTAAAATAGTAATATCCTACGTCATACAGCTATTCAATATTAATATTTTATAGATGTGATTTCACTTTTCCTTCTACTCTTCTAAAAGAACTCGACAGGATCTAACTTACGGGTCTTCTTCAAATAAATATTACGCGTAAATACCATAAAGAAAGATTAATATGCATACCGAGAATGAGATAATTCTAGGAGTTAACGCCCTCTGTAAATCGAAAGATAGTCAAATTTTGGCACCGATGACTCACTCCTGACTCTCTCAGATTCAAGATCCGCGCTTATCCGCTTCAAACCGCCGAACCACGAGGACCGGAGGAAGATCCTTTCTCCACCCTCTCCCAATCTTTTCGTTCCTCGCATCCTCATGCACCCATGGAATCCTACCCCTTCCTATCGAAACACAGTTTCCGCATGCCTAAACAGTGCGTCTGTCAATGCTACTCCCAAAATCTTTTCTCGAAGAAAGCATATACGAGTTGGAAATGCAATAAGAAAAAATTCATCGCTAAGGTCAGCAAATGAACTGTAATTAAAATCCGAATGACTTTCATTGTTAGTAGCTGAAGGTATGAACGAAGTTTTATTTATAAATAAATGTATGTAGGATATAATCAGTTTCGGTATTACATTGCCATCATCTGCTTAGTATCAGCTTGATAAAATAAAATCTTTCCGTAATTCACGATCGTAGACGGATCTCGCAAATTAATCACCGATAGAATATTTATTAAATTTGATTACATTTACGCTTTAAAATATTTTACTATTCCATTTAAAAGTCCAAATATATCTAATTTTATGAATTGAATTTCAAGTACCATTCACAACTTTTGCTATTACAATCAGCAGATGCCTAACGGCTAACTTAATATCTTCCGATACATTTTAATTATATGAGCTAAGAATACTAAGAGCTTGCATATTTCAAATCATACTAATATGTACACGCAATGCTATTGCAGATGAGGATAGCTATAATTTACAGCTGAAATAAAAATTTACTAGAATATTTTTGGTTAATTATTACAGTTCAATATATTTTAGCTCACGGCCTATTTAAAATTTGTTAAGCGAGTTAAATATGACATTTAATGCTTACATTATCACCAAAAATTATGAATGATTTGAAATGCCGCATTTGAATTGCCGAATTGAATGCCGAATTTGAATGACGCATTTTTTATAAAGTCTTGAAAACTTAAATAAATGAATCTGAAAGGATTGATCATAATATTCTTAATAAACCATTAAGCATTAAATTAAAATATAATATTTATACGAACTCTTTTCTGAGCTATAAATGAATTAAAATATTCCACAAAAATAGATATAAACGTAGAATATCTCAATAGAACAAACTTTATTACATTTCCGTTACTTCACCTTGAACCATATATTGAAATGACCATTACAATTATCGAGCGAAAATATAATCACAAATAATACATTAATTATTATAATTAAATCTGGAATAAATCAGTATGATTAGATTGAAATAAAATTTCGTTAATAAAAAGTGAATAAGGTAATAATAAAATGTGTATTAGCATTTTATGGTGAATTAAAATAAGCTGCTTTCTGGTCTACCAGCCGACGTCGAAATATTCTCCACGGTTATAAGAGTAATATCATTTAAAACTTAGGCTCCTGAATCTGTGTTAATAATTATTTGGAGAGTTGGCGTCACGAAGTCTCTTTCCGCGTCTCATTTCGTACCGAATTGACTGTGTTGAACGTGAGCGTCTCGGGCGAGGAAAAATTGAAGTTAAAATGCTCCACGAAAATAAAAAGAGAATCTTTTCCGTGTCTAGACAAAATCAAAAACCTCACCTTCTTCCGCTCGAGCGAGTTGTTAATGTTATGAGAAATTTTAATTCGCCCTCCGTTCACTCGCCGCGCTGAATTCCCCCGAGGCATCAGATGACCCAAATAAGGATTGAAATTTATTTGTCTATTTCTGCATACCTTAATGCTTGCTCCTACGTCTCCTACAAAGAGGTCAAGATATGCACCGTCTGGCATTCGCGAAAAAAGATCGCCCCGCTTCCATAAGGACTCGTTTTAAAGCTTCCATTTCGAAAAGTTTTTTGGGTGAGAATGTTACGGTTTTATACTTCGCCCACGTATCGATTGATAAAACTTTATGGGGGCCCTTATCAATCCTACGCCATTCTCAGAGGAATCTGTACGCATTTAATACTTAATTAAATTAGCAGGAATCCGTTTTCTTCCATATTCTAAATAAATCTTCGTCTTTATTTATAAAAGATATAACAATAACAGCGGTATGACTGAAGTATGGTAGCAGCCTTTGGAAATTCGTTAAGTATAATATGACAACCGAGAAGTAAGTAACGATAAATTTAATTAAACGAATATAGTCCAAAATAAAATTAATGTTTTCGCCAATTTTATTCAAGCCAAGCATTTCTTGAATTATATTATTAAATGTTGCTTTGTACCGAATCTTACATGAGAATTCCCGGCGCTGGTTTCTATTTCACTTATCAGATAAGAATTTTTAATTATTTTCCACTCCATACTAAAATTTCATCTACATCTGAGGTATTCGTAAAATTTTTGCTAGCTTGACCTATTTCGATTCTTAGGAAGTCGAAGTTAATGTGAAGAATCATGATGAAGCCGATGAAATTAACTTCTTCATTTCAGGAGTATAATTAAGTATTCTCCGAAGTTGATTACACGTATTAATTGCTGTCAATCATTCATTCATTTTTATTCGTAGTACTGTAATTCTTCCGAGTAGCTTTACTTTAAGTATGCAAAAAGAATTGACTTTATCATTTCCTTAATTAGCCTAATGGAAATTGATTGCGCAATTAATTAGAGCTAATGAAAATATACGAATTTAGAATTATCTTTGTTTCGCATTTACTTGTTTGAATATATTTTAAGACAGCGATTAAGTACTTGCAATATTTCCCAGCTTAATTCGTTCTATATTTTACCTTAACCAAATATTGTAAAAAAGAGAAAAAGCTACCATCAAATTGATAGGGATTTGAGCTGCAATTAATAAAATAATTTGCAAAGTCGAAATCAAAGAGCAAACGTTGAGTTATAATAAAGGAGACTCTTGAAAATGATTTTTGTAGTTTTGCGATGCCAAAGTGAGAAAATTGCAGGCTTTCTTATGTTTTAATACATTTGGAGCGCGGATTCCTTGACTAAGACGCAAGTGTTATTTCGGGACGCATGAGTCATCAGTCAGCTTTCAGAAACAGTCTAAAAGCATTTTATAAAATTGTTCATGAGTCGAACGTTAGACGCTTTGTAGCAGGTAATGGAGAGATAGCCGAGCACAAAGAAAGGAATTTTCCGATTCGAGAACGCCGACCAAATTGTTGGAGTGTTCCCATCTTCGTCAAGCGGTGAATAACATTTTCCCGGAAAAGGACGCTCCTGTAGTCGGTCCCTTATTGACCCAAGAAATGAGTGAAAGAAGGTGAAAACTGGAAGAAAAGGAAAGGCTCTAATTTCTAAATGGCAGAATCCTCTGTGAAATACTCGTAGGAAGCTTACGACGCCGGTAACAAAAGAGGCACGCTTCATTGGCTTCGATTTGTGGGGAGAAGAAGACGCTCCCGGACCCGGCCGTGATTAGCACGGCGTCGTGACTTTTGTGAGTCCGAAAGTGTGAGCGAGGCATGAGGGCTCCTTACAATGTCTGCGTAATGTCTCAATGAAGCAGGAGGGATATCTGAATGAGGGACTCGAGCCAATTCTGCGCGTACCTCCAACCTCACTATCGCCGACGACCATCTCACCTTGGATATTTTCGGCATACATGTAGGAGCGAGTGCTCTAAGGAAGTTCAGCGCAGCGGTTTCTTTCTTTCAGGCGAATAACATCTACTAACTTTCGATGACGAAGTAACTCCTTTACCGAATCAATAAGTTTGGAGAATGTCATAAATACAAGAAGGCTAAATCCGAAATACCAGGTTAGTCTTTAATGTGTATTCCTTAAGCTATTGTATTGAGTGAAAATGATTCGAATTTTATAGCTATTCCCATGGTGTGATTCGATGAGATCATTAGTATGTTAGGACAATTTTCTCGTCTGCAATCCATGTTACAGATATCCTCATTAATATGTTCGTTAATATATTTCAGATGTATGTTTATGTGTTAGTCTTTATTATCACATTATGAATAATAACACTATATATAATCGCATCGATTCCATTCGAGTGTGAGCTTAAGTAACGTATAAAAAGCATAAGGTTATGCAATGTTGAATAATTCAAAAGCTATCATCTCGTATTGATTGATGTAACGGAATAAAACAATGCCTAGATCCTGCATATTAGGAAGTATCGCGTATAAGAGATTTTTGTTTCCCATGGCTAATAGATTTTGCTATTTGCGCTCGTATGTGTACTTTGCTCCTCAAATCTGAAAAAATTTAAACCCATCCTAGTATCATAAAATATCTTAAATCTCCGATACGATTCAATATCCTTGAATATTTCCGTCGAGTACATTGAGAAATGAAGACTTCTTATGAAATATCTGGTTTTGAGATTACGATCGAATCCAAAGCTACAATAATGCAATGTAAATTGGAGTGGAGAAGTAAAAACGCCAAAACTAAAGCTCTCAGGTTAGAACACAAATTCACTAGCTCAAATATAATCAATATGTTCATTACTCCGAGGAATGAAAAACGAAAATATTAAAGATAATAAAATATTGGATCACCTTGCAGGATAACTTGAAAAATCTGTATGAAAGTATTGCTAGTCTAATTTTTTAGTCGATGCCTGACGCACGTCAGTAAGTTCGAATTTTATTGACTATCTTCAGTAAAATTCTATTAAATATAAGTGAAAATCATTATGAATAAAAATAGAACCCACAGAGTATTAATTAATATTTAAATCTTTAAATTTCAATCAATTAAATGCTTGGAATTAAGAGTAAATATTTTAGTCAAACCGTGATCCATGAAATTTACTTACGTTATCAACTAAAATAACCTAAAAGCTTTGTAAATTTCCCAGAAATGAATTTCATGAAGGCAATAATGGTCAGAAATATTAAAGAATAGCATAATTAGTTGAAAAAGAACCAAGAACTTCATCTATTTGAGCTATTACTGTAGAAGAATGTACGCCAAAGTCTGCCATTCCTAGCTAAATTGAACAAACCTAAAATCGGAGATCGATCTGAAACATTTGCGTGCTTTATACGGGCAGTGTTCTATCCCTCGCGGTGCAAGCCCCAAAGGTGATGTTACTCCCACCACCTCCTCCTCGATAACCTCGACGTCTACTGTATGAGGTTCTCCTAAAACCACTCTCTAGATTCTAATAATTCGCTCTCGACTTTGTGGTAGGCCTCCATTATAAAGAATAATGAAAAGAACACCTCCACCTTGAGAATTTACCACAATATTTTTTACCGGTGGTAAAGTTAGAAGTGTTATTTACATTAACTCTCACTTACTAGATGTCTTCTAAGATTACGTATGTATAGAGCCCGGACTCTCTTCTCTATTATAGCCAGGGAAAAATATTCTAAGAGAATTGCGTAAAACCGGCGTTTTGTTAACTACTTTACGTGATGGTAGGGATACATTATGATTGTTTTCTTTATTCCGAAACACTTGGTAGATTTTTATATTTTCTGTCTGCTAAATGAAAATTTATATAGCTGTTATAAAGCTACCCATTCAAATTTACAATATCTACCGGAGCAAGTGAGAAAACAAGGGAACTTTGAATATTTCCTGTATATTCAATAGATTTCCCTAAAAGATTTTGATTTTAGTGGAACCGCAATCAACTATGAAGTGGGAGCGATCCAATTTTTCGAGGAAAAATTTTCTGTTTCTTGAAATTCTGAAATCTAAGCATACGGAAATTGAGCAGCTGGAGAATAGCAGGAAGACAATGAAATATTTAATTGAAGATATTAATCAAGAACTTAATTCGATTTTCCTTCCGTAATGGTTGGTGAAGAAAAAATTAGAAGGCTACGTAAATAATCTGAATAGTTTTTTGATTGGCAAGAAATGGATTAATTACTTTTTCATCACTTTCTTCTGAATGTTTGCTTACGTTATTTTGTAAATAACATTAATAGAAAAAACATAGCCTAATTTTAAATTCTAATTCTAACTAAGGATCGATGAAAGTATTTTTTTTTTCAGGATCAAATATTCTTAAAGATAGAAACTCGAGAAAGGAGGGTAAAAATATTTTTTTATTTACGCTTAAGTCAGAGCACAAAGCAATTTGTAGCACCGAAAATAATTCCTTAGGTATGAAATACTGACATAATCAAATACAAGATTTCTTTATTACTTTTCCGTCATTCTGCTTGATTTTTATCGTGGAATTATCAGATTTTCATATTCCCAAGAGGGAAAATTCGGCCATTAATGCTATTATCATCACACCGTCATGCGTTAACAAAATTCCTACTACTTCTTCCAGAAGGAGGTTTCTCGTCAGCGAATACATAGCCTCAAGGAAGGGATGGGCCTATCGCATGGATGAATAAAGGAGGAAGGGATATCCTGCATCGCTCTCTGATTGGTCCATGAATTTTGCGCTTCTCTTTGAGAAAATTAAATTCGTTCTGGGTTTATTTCGAAAGGATATCTCGGAGAAGAATGAAAAAAAATACATTAAAACCACCGGGTGATGACACAAGACATTGGCGTTCTTCGGTGATTCTCTCATCGCGACGATGCGCATTAAAACCCTTTTTCTTCGGATAAACGATGGGATGGCTAACTTAGGGGAAGGAAAAAATAATGTTGGGAAAGCAGTACTTTTGGTAATAGCATTCACGAAGAAATGGTGATAATGAAGATGGATCCCGGCGGAATTTCTTTGCAAATAGTCATTGACGTGTGACGAGTATTGAAAATCGAAACATAGAGGATGGGCACGATTTTTATTAGACAGCGAGATTTCGCAAGTATTCTTGCGTCGAGAAAAATTTATCAGGATCCTAACGCAAAAACTTTTTTCTGGATTGATAGGCATTTTTTCAAAAACAATTTCGGATGTCAGAAAAGTATAAATCGGTTTCAATGGAATCACAACTGCTTATTATTAATCAGACTAAATTATTTCTTTCCTCATAATGATGGGCAAAAGAAATTAGCAGAGAAGATTAACTAAATAATCCTAAGATGAATGAATTTTTGAAATACCTGAGGACGAAAGTTAAATTTATCTCGAAGAAAATATTTGATTTAGGCCAACCAATATTTGAGATAGTGACGGCTTTCTGACTGGTTATAAAAATTGAATCAGTCCGATGAATGTTTAAAAATATTCAACGGATATGGAAAAAATATCCTCGCAAATTCAATATATTACAGCGTAAGTTGTGAGGTCATTCAAGATTGGAGGAATTTTTTTTGCGTCGAGAAAATCGAAAGTTATTCGGTTTCCTTATCGAAATTGCTCTTTATTTTAGCTGATTCTCATCTTATGCAAGATTTCCATTCATGAACTATTTTGACAAAGAGTAAATTCATAGGACCTAAGATTACTTTATTTCCCGAAAGACTGGTGATAGAAATGCAGAGAACCGTTTTCAGAGTCGTTTCAGAGAATTTGGATCCCGCCGGAGAAGATTAATTTTCTTAGTTTCAAAAGAAAGAGGCACCCTTTTGAGACCCGAAAGGAAAAAAGGCAACCTTCCCGGCTTAAGGAAGGTTGAATGAAGACTGGAGTCGGATCTTACCTCTCTCTCGTCTCGAACTGCTTTGCCGGCGAATTGTTGGCAAATTCACCCTCGGCGGCCAACCTCTCAGACGTGCTGTTGTCTGCAGCATCCTCTCCAGCTGCGGCAGTGCTCGTTCCAGCCTTCAACCTCTCAGCCTCTTCAACAGCCTTCAGCTGCGCCTCGACCGCACCGGCGGCTGCCGTCAGGAGGTCTGCGTCGTCCCCGAAGTAGTAGTCGGCGTCGTTCATCATCGCATCCTCGTCCTCCTGGTCGAAGTCGCCCACTTCCTGCGACTTCGGAGGAGGGGTTGGAGGATCGACGGTCTCAACCTTTTCGGTCCGGTGGGCGGGGTGGTCGCGATGACCGTGATGATGGTGCGTGGGGACGTCGGACGGCGGCCTCGCGGCGGTCAGGGTGCACCCCAACAGGATGAGAAGGAGGTACATGGTAAAGGTGGTGGGCGCGAGGCGGAGGTCACCTCGTCTGGCCATTTTCCGGAGGGTTCTGCACGGGCCAAACCCCCTTCGAAGGAAATGGTAATCTACCGGATGATTCGAAGACCCCGGTGGAATTTCCTCTCGAGCGCCACGAGCGTGACGGCTGTCAAAATCTCTGACCAAAATTACAATTTTAGCAATACAAATCTGGCGAAAAAATCAGACCCCGCGGGTTATCATCGATGGGGGCGAGGAAAAAAATATTGAGACTCTTCCACGGGTCTGGGAGGTTGCGACCCTTCTTCCCTAAACCTCTTGGTCGGCGATCTTCCCCCAGACTCCTTCGTGCTGGCTCTTCTTCTTCGCTCAGGCGATCCGCTCCGGAGTCGGTATTGCTTTTAACTGGCGGCGGAGTTGAGAGTGGCACTGTGTGTTATAGCGGGCGGGGAAGGAGCTGGGGGAGGCGGAGTGGGAGGCGGTGGGGTGGGGATAGTTTGGAGGTAGTGGCGAGTTGGATGGAGTGAGGAAATGGGAAGAGAGGAAGGAAAGAGAGTGGGGCCGGTGAGGGGAGGGAGAGAGTGGCGCGCGCTGACGGGAAGGATGAGGAGCCAGTGGAAGTGATCGGGGAGATGAGACGGTGTTGGGGTGGGGGGTGAGGGTGCCGACTAAATGAGATGAGGAGGGGGTGGGGGGGTTCCGATGAGAGTGGTCGGGGAGGTGGCAATGGGGTGGTGTATCTTCAGGGGTGGGGGTTTACTAAGCGTTTTTAATGCGCATCTCCTTCATGTCCCTCCCCATCTTATAAGAGCATCCGCTGAATCTCTCGTCATTTGTCTTTCCCTCCGCTGAAGATATCCTCGGGAAATCTACGACCTTTTTCCCTCCGCAAATTCGGGGAAGATCGGAATATTTTTTCCTGAAGTTCCCTTTCTTCTTTGGGTATTTGTTTTGCTAGGATGGTTGAGTAAATAAGTTCCTATAATTTGAGATTTCGACGAACTTGAATATTATCCATGAAGAGAAAAACCGTCGATTAGACATGGAGACCATTGGAGCGGTATTGATGAAATATTATAAAGATGATGTGTTGCTGTAGAATTTGGATGTAGCGGATTCAAAGGATTGCACCTGTTTCTCCTCCTTTAGACACTTACCACAAATAACCTATTTCTTTCGAATATATATCATTTTTTCAATTATTAAAAAATCTTCAAGAATACTCCTACCAGGCGTATAAAAGTTTAATAGTAATTTTGATTTCAATAATACAGGTATCGACAAACCTTAAAATATCGTAGTGGGATCATTTTTGCATAAATAGATGGCGTTATTTAGTGCTGATAGAATTACGTGTTTATAATATAAAGCTAGCAAAATCGCTGCGGTTTACGAAGCACAATGGCTGAAATTTACCGGTAATTCGTCTATGCGGCTCAACAGAAGTTAAAAAGACTATGCAATTGCGGTCGCCTAGGCATGAGTGGAACTCGCTAATCACTAGGGAAAGATGGGGAAATAACTTTTGATCACATTTAATAATCCAAAAAAAACAAAAGTTATTCAACATAATCCAGAAAATAAAGGGTATTGAAGATACTCAAACTCTTTCGATAATTCTCAAACCCTAAACCAATATCCAAATCCGCGCATAGATGAGATCGCGCGAGCACGATACAAGATGCATCCTCTGCAATGACTAATACCACGAATCACTTATTCTCCGGCGGAGTTGAAAATTACCCCCGTTATTCCGCCCGGAAAATCTCCATACCCTCCTCCCTCCCCCGTCCCTCTCACGGATGTCCGAAAAACTCCGTGCCCTCCCCGTTTTCTTCCGTGAAATGTTTTGAGAAGGGATAAACGATTGAAGCTCGCCTATTCAAAGTCGGTTAGGGGTTTTAAGGAGGGTTGGGCAAGGAGTTGTGGGGGAGGTTGGAGCGGGGGGCGGGGGCGACGTCGGCCGTCAAATAGAGAGGGAGTTTCTGGGAAAGAAAGGGAGGGAAGGTCGGCGGGGAGGTCTGGGGCTGCGAGAGGCGGCAAAATGGAGATACATGAAAACTCATTCGGAGATCTTCGCCGTTTTTTTCCGCCAACCGCGTTTTTACAGCCTTGATTAAAAATAGCGAAAGTGAGAACGATTTTTTCTGACGGAGCTGAGGTTTCTTTTGTTCCCGACCGACGGACGAGCGGCGATAAAGAAATTTTGAAATAAACCACGTCCCGAGACAGCCTTGCTAACCTTGTTGTTTCATTTCGGCCGGCGTTGCTCTTTTTTCTACCGTAAGGTCGCGGACGAATGTTCGGAAACTTTTTGCGCGGTGAGTTATTAATATTTCGGCGAGGAACAACTGAATTTGCGCGCACAGGAACGGCGCGAACGGATTACACACAGAATCAGGTGTATTCCAGGGGTTCAAACTAATCTTTACCAAATCCGATTTCTGATATACGTGAGAGAGTTAATTAACCATAAGATGTGCTAACATATTTCAAGCGAACTTTATGGGGTTGTGGAATGAATTGAGGGTTTCTCAAAATATTTTAAATCAAGCGAGTAATTGGCAGGAAAAGAACGTTTTAACGGTGATATTAAATAAGATATCATCGTGGTACTGTAAAGAGTGCTTCGACAGCTGAATTAAATTCACACACGATGCCCCGCCGGGAATCAAACTCGGGACCGCTTTCACTTGAGTCGAACGCGTAGCCCTCTTGGCTATCCGGAGGCCCTTAGATAATAACACTTCCAATCCATAAAGTAATAACATTATCTTAAACGGTGCTCGATACTATTGTTCCCCGACCTACACTTTCGTACGGCACACTATTGCTCACTGAAAGTTCGCCGCATATTTAGAAACACGCTTTCAGCTTTTCTTCATTCAACTTGACAAAATGCCGTCTGCGGATTATAATCTTTTACTACTAACTCTTGTACTACGAACTGTTCGTTCCATGATCGAAACAACAAATTTCAATCAACGGATTTTTCATTCCCGATTACCTTTGAGAACCTGCCGAGAGAAAGTTGATCAGCATTTATTATTTCCCGGAAATTTAATTTGAGCACCAACCTTTTGGACATCTTTTATTACACATGAGGATATTGTATGTGTATTTTTAACACATAATGAATGAATACTTACGGATATTGTTAATGATAAGAGGCGTCTATTACAAAGTGAGTTGGAAACCAATTTAGCTGATTAATAATACGGACTGAATTCCGATTTGAATGATGACGACGAAATGATTGCGTTTCAAAATAACCGTTAAATAATGTCTCCCTTTTCCAAGAATTTCACCTCGACCGGAAATCGAAATCAATCTCGGAGTTCGAGGAAAACAAACTTAATCACATACATAACGATTTTCCTCGTCATCGAACACAGGATTCGATACATTTATGGGAAGAGAATTTATCACTTGGAATTGGGGTTATAAAGAGCCGCACGAATGAACGAGCGCATTCTGTATTTAGTTGTCGGATTCTGAGAAGGAATTTTGAGCCTACACTCTTCGATTGATTAATATTCCGAGAAATTTTGAATGAAATGAAATGAAAACGTCCAAAATATGGCTAATACGGCTAAATGGCACGATAGCTTAAGTTACATAAATCCTTTCCCTTAAGAAACAATTACGCTCACTGCGAAAGACAAGTCATTCCTTTGTGATTATTTTAAATTCATCGAAACGATTAGACTTTCTCACTTACTTTCATCCTCCATCTCCATATTTTCAGCTCCGTTGTTTCATACACATCGAATGCAGTCATCCCAATCTTCCGAGAAGTGCTTCTTAATTTACCTGCAAAATATATTCTGTTACTAAATATTTCTGCGTATTCAAAATTTCTATTACTAAATCTTGCCGGACGAAGCATTTTCCTTTACGTACAGGAAAAGAACTGTACAAATATAATTTACTTTTGTTTGGCTTGCTCTCAGCAGTGATAATATAAAAGCTAATGAAATTGAGCGATGCCGATTAATGGCTTCCATCTTGGTCACTCCTTATTGAATCCTAAGAAAGGTTTTTCTTACAGGGTCTTAGTAATGCATTTACATGGACTTTCTGCTCAGCTTTCTTAGTTTTATCTCTCCGCTTATTGGCTCAATGAAGAAAGCAATTAATATCTCCCTCACCCCTAATATTGCTTTTTAGCCTCATTTTTTCTCCAGGGCTTTCGGTAGGAAATATTATTAGGGAGAGGATTCCTTCTTCGTCCGGAATAAGGAAGGTCTTTATTTATTTAATATATATTACATATTAAGGGAGATATTATTATCATTTTATGTATGTATTGTGTTCCATCTCATATATTATTACTTACGGGAGATCGCGTTTTTCCGAGAGACATAATTGTCTCTTATAATTTTTTACACAAATAAAAGTTTTATTCAAAACAGTTTTAAATGAAGCTACAAGGTTCGAAAATATGGCGAAAATTTAAATAATTTTTATTTACTTTTTTAGTTTTGAAATCTATCTTAATCTAAGCTTAAACATTCAATAGTTACAAATACTAAAGCTTCCTATACGAGGAAAGGTAACAAATAATTTATTATGAAGAAATCTATACAAATCATTTTTATTTTTTGCAGTAAAATAAGTTACGGTCGGTTAATGAATGCTTTGATGATGCGCTTGAATGTAAGCGTGCACACAAAATAAAAGATAACGAAACATACGGGACACTGGATATTCCTGCTTGCTTTCATGGTTGTTTAGTTTCCTTACAGTGTTTATATGTATTTTGAGATTTTCAACTCTAGGGTAAATCATACTTCAGCTTCCGATGGTAATTCTTAAACAACTTATCTTCGTTATTCATGTTATCACTGTACATCGATAGGAGTAATGTTAATGACCAATAAAGAGATCCAAATGCACGTTAAGCCCACAAATGATTGATGACGGCGAACTGATGGATGAATCTTACAACACAAGCTAATTAATCAGTTTTCTTTGCATTAATCGCTCGATTTAAAGGGTCGGCGGTGAAAGAAATTCAAAACAGATTCATGAGAAGCCTTCCTTCCGCCACTGTTCTTTAACTGGAAAATGATTTAACACCTAGTAACCCTTGAGAGAGGTGTCCGGGCCCCAGGTATTTGGCCCTTTATCCCTGACCTCACTCCGAATCTGCAAATGGCTACAGACGAAAACCACGCCTCACCATACATTTCCGGCTTTAAATGCCATAACTTTATCCCGGGTCCGTTGGTTACCAAGCGGATGTCCATTCCAGAGCCAAGCACAGATGCAAACATTCATAAATGCAGACACAATAACAAAGAAGGGAGGATGGCAACTCAGTGCCTCTGTTGCTCTCTTACGAAATGATGGGAGAGGCCTCGAGGATGTCAAGTGACTCATTTCCCTCATTGGTGACAAAATCGCGATAACATCAGGTTTTATTTTGAGAATGATACCTATATAAATTTAAACTACTTTAATTTTGTAATTTCGGAAATTCTGCTCTATAGTAAACCAATTAAATACGAAAGAAGTAACTAAAACGTAAGTAAAATAGTTAGGAGGAGATTGAATAGGTAAAAAATATGTAAACGTGACATAGGATAAACATTTAGTATTCTTGGCTAAAAATAACGTAATGTTTTCGCTTAAAATATACACAGGGATGGATTTAGGGTATCAGAGGCCCGAATCCCAAAGATGAGATTGAGATCCTCTTAGGAATCATCAGAGTGGAAATCGGGCATCATGTTGCAAAATGCATAGAAGTATAGTACATACCATAGAAAACGCGATCGTTTTACTTCGGAAAGTATAAGAAATTATGAATTATAAGTGGTATTCCTATGAATTACAATGAGTAATAGATAAAATTTTCTTTATATAGAAACGTAAATTATGTTATAACTTTATGTAGAATTACGCAGCATCTATAGAGTTCCTTTCAGCAATAAAAAATAATATATCTTAAATGAGATATTCCTTTATAAAATTTTGAAAGAGTATGTTATTTTGAATTACAAAGCAGTCTCATTCAGGTCTCATGGTGAAGACCAATTACTAGGCCGTAATATAATTATAAAAAAAATCCGCATCTTCAGCAGGAATATTATACAGATTTGGCGAAATGGAAGGGCATAAAAGAGATTAATTTACTGGAGAACGATGTAGTTTTAAACATATTGAAGTCATTGAATCGACGTTGAATAGTCATAAAATATCACATTTTTGAGTTCTTCTCTTTGAATCTTCGAATTTATACCATTGTTACCCAAATAATAACTTGATTTTCAGTGTTGGAGGAATTTCAATTTTCGCTCGTCATTGAAGTCTATTTAGAGCACTATTTAAAAATTTCTTCATTTTCCCTTGATTTTTCTTTTTCCATATTTTTAAACAAGCTCCGGAGTCAATTTTCTTTCATTTCATCAGATTTAAGTTTATATCACGGCAGAGGAGGTCCCACCATTCTTTTCGACTTGCCTAAATAGACTCAAAGATATAATAGTTATTCTTTGTGCTTTGACAGCAGAGGTCATTCTGAGCCTGGAAACTTTTACTGGGAATCGATTCCGGGACCGGCTTAAGCGTTTCCCACTGGTCTATCTATGAATTATAATAGCCAGCAAGAATGTATTAATTGTGCAATTATTATATAGCCAATTAATTTAACGATATTATAATTAATATTATGAATATTTAAAGGTGCAATATCCGATTTTCGAATTCGAATATCCGAAATACGATTTTTATTAATCTGTTTGTAATGAATCGCTACATGATATTCAAGATGCTTGAAAAAATTGCATAGCGGAAGCCATTGCTTTGCGGAACTTCATTCACATAAATAAATCAAAAGTCCCCCAGTAAAGTTCCATTTAGGTTATTTGTAGTCTACGCAGATTATCTGCGTGGAAATATATGTGATCCTTTTTTATTTGTTCCAACACAGAAGATGTTAGAATTCTCGGATGATTTCCCCAAGCTTAAAAGTCCGTCGACCCTTTTCGTAACTCACCTAACTGCCACCGAACTCCTCCAAGTTATCAAGATTTTTGCAATGAAATCATAAATTTCCTTCATTAAAAATCCAATCGTATTTACTAAAAGTGGTTTTAGTTAATATAGATATGACGGAATCGAAACCATTATAATAGAAATATTTCATGAAGTTGACATTCAAACATGCAAAAATAAGCTTTATAGATATATACATATAATTAAAATAATTGCTGATCAACTTAAATTCTTCCCTAGCATATTTCATTTCATCCATTGAAGTCCATGCGGATCCATCTGAGAACCTTTTCTTACATTACTTAAGACCAAGACGGAAAGCTCATTTACTAATTTTTGAGCCTCTATTGAAATAATAAATAGGCATAAGAAACTAATTTACATATGAGACATTATTAAGAAAAGGTAAGAAGAGAATTAAATAATAAAGCTATGAAAATCACTCCTAGATGATACCCAACAATGGTATAATTTAGGAGCTATGAAAAGATATTTTCACGTGAACAGAAGATCTACGGAATAATAACGATTTCTAAAACGAAAACGAAATCTGCAGATTCTCTTTCATTTTAAAGGGGTCGTAAAAACTTGATAGCCCATAGTAACTAGGAATTAAGTGACTAAGGTATTCTGATATGCAAAATAAGCGACGTAAGGGTTATTTAAGTTCTGTTAAGTTCTGCCTCGACAACGTTCCTATATGATCCTAATATAGAATTTTAATTACATAAAGTTTGGAGTGCTAATCTAGGCGGCCTATTTTAGGAATGTTACCCTCGTGGTACGGTCGTTTCCCTTTATTTGTAACGGATATGTCGGTTTAAAGACTTTGAAAAACCACTCGATTGATGATATTCGCCACAAGACATTTGAATGGCAAATAACATTTCCTGAAATTGCAGTCCTTAGCTCTACATCCGGTACACGTTGTCCGTCTGGTGCGGGGTCGAATACGGACATCTCAGCGCCAGTTCATCTTAGCGCCGGTATAACCCCAAGGAAACAAGGGTGTTTTCTAAGGGGTTAAAGTGCATGAACTGCATCGTCAAAAATTTCAACATTGTTACCATACATTTTCAAACTACCAACTTTGGTTTCTATCTTCTATAGAATATAAAGTCCTTTCGAAAGCAGTTATCTTCAAATAAAAACTCTCAACAACCACAGCCAAAGCAAGCTGAGATATAAGGCCTCTATCTTTGAATATTGCCTCTGGTAACACTAGACCCTGATAGACCATTCTAGCACCTGATTCTGTCTAAAATGGCGCTCCTATTTCTCTTCAATTCAAACAAAAACAAATCAGCCACTAATATTCTAAAAAAAGGAGGAAAAGCGTAAAATCAGATTTTTAGATTAAGGAATTAATCTTCTCCAATTTCAGTCTCAAAGGGAAGGAAAATATGTTTCCTAGAGATTTAGTATTAGATTTTCCCAGAGGTTTCATTCAGCAAAACTGAAAATTTTATGAGTGCCACATTTATAAGTCAAAAATTAGTAATTTAATAAAAAAAAATTAATATTTAAACAAGTCAGAATTGACATCGATAATCATCTAGTGACTTTTTTAAAGATTACTTTTCAAGAATGAAAACCGATAGTCATCATTGAACTTGAGTATTACTGAGGATAGAAAAAAACCCGCCTGAAAGTCTATAGCCGAACCTGACCACAGCTATACAATCCAACAGGATTTGGTACCGATTTGGCATTCACCCCAAGTTTAACGTAACGGAGTGATTCTCAGTGATTACTGAAATTTGAATCACAGTGAATTTTGATTTTATTCTGGATAAAAGCAAAACACTAAAATTAGGAGAATTCTAAGATTTGGACAAGAATTTTTCCTTTCGATATTTTCTCAGGAGTATGAATACGAAGTCATGGTTGAATATTAGTAATTATAGTGTGTTCCAATTTTTCAATTTTTTTAATGACCAATTAAACTGAAATGAAATCCTATGTATATTTCTCCATATTGTAAGAATGGTCATCTTCCAGATCGTCACAATACAATGTAGCTTAATCAAAAAAGTTTTCAGCAACAGAGAAAAACTGGAATATAATATGGATTAATATAAGGAATATACTATGTTCGTGGCATTCCTTGATGTCGAAGTGAAAGTGGCAGGGGTGGGGAAAAAGGAGGTATTAAATGTGCCTTATCGAGGATACCATGGACGCATTCGAAAGTGCGTTAGACCAATGAGAATCTGAGTATGTGAAGTTGGAGTAAGAAGACTGAAAGAAGAAAGAATTAAGCCGATGAGAGAATGAGAGTTTGCGTAGATCATGCAGATGAAGCTCACAAAGAAACTTCGTCTCGATAAACGGACACCGCCAAGAAATGCCTTTGGATTCACACACTCAGTTTCTACCTTCTTATCTTACAAATAGCTTCCCTTGCTATTTTTCAATATAAAAATTTACACTCATTCAAGAATGTATCTGACCTATCCCTACATCTGAATATGCTTCTCTTTTTATAGACCAATCAACGTAAAGAGATATTCTTAAACGATTGATTACCATAAGCTTACATACGTTATTTTACAATATATACAGAGATAATCCGAAAACTGCAAAGTTATCATGCAACCTTTTTATGCGCTGGTCGGGTTCTCAAAGAAGATGAAAAAATCGCAGAACTTTAGATCCTAGACCGTTGGTATATGTCGCCTCTAGAATCATAGATTTTTGTTAAATGTCGTCCTGACGATTTGAGCCAGTTTTTTTCGAATTATTGTAAATGTTCTCGCCGTTCTCATAAGAATACTTGTGATGAAGAAGAAAAATTGACGGCGATAAGCAGGAGTTTGACATTTTATTACTGACATATTTAAGAATAAAATTCACTATTATAAATTTCTTCTCAGGTGGCCTGATAACTCGATAAACTATCTATATAACTCTACGCATACGTAAATTTTATAATTTCTTTATTTTTTGTAGAGGAAGAGTGGCATTTTTTCCATTCAAATTTAACTAAAGATGTAAATTCAACGTTGGAGTTTAAAGAGTATTATTTTTTGTAAATACGTACAGTGTGTATACAAAGAAGGTTAAATGGAGTTAGTTTCAGAATGCGATATATCTGCTCGAGTCCGATGTATTGAAATTAAAATCGTGAAGTTTTACTTCCAATAATTCCATGGAATAGAGTTACCTCAACCCAGAGGAAAGAAAGTAATTAAAACTTAATCCACATCAAATTTTCAGGACTTTCTTGCCAATAAGGCATACTCCTCCGTGAGTTAATCATTTACTGCTTTCAATTTAGAAATGAATGGATACAATTGTGTAATTCTATTTAGTGGATTGGGCAAGTGTCTCTATTTATTTATACATGAAAATATGGAATTTTACTATGTATCGCTCTAGAGGATTGATTTACTGCTAGATAAATTACTTTAAAATTTGAAAACATGAGTGATGAGTTAATTTGTAACTGATCGAAATGTTAATGTGAGATTTTCATCAAATAATAGTTTAGAGGTGTTTCATTTCAGGCTTTACGCTAAATGTGTTCAACCAGGAATATCAATGTTACACCGAGAGGAACTCTATAATGAACTACGAGTACGAACTCTATAATGAACTCGTATTGGTTATCACAATTACTATACGAACAGAATGGTAGAAAGGCCGATTATAATTCTTCTCATGGTGTACGTCGAGGGTGTGTTTACCAACAACCACAATATTTCCTTGACCTTGTTACATGTTTTGAAATTCATAAATAAATAATGAAGTTAACAGCAATATGTCAGTTATGTAAAAAGAGAGGGATCTGAAACAAGCGCTCAGATTGGTAACAAATGGCAGATAAGTATATATTTGCATGCACACTGGTAATGGGAAGATATTTATCCACAGATAAAGTTTTTGAACCGGAGGAGGGGATTCCTCTGTCGAAATATCATTACATAAATCCGCTAGAACCGCTTCAAAATTTGACGGCAGCGCAGTATCTTTCACCTCAGAGTACACTTAGAAATTCAATATATGTTAATCATAGGATTATTTCAGATCATCGACACTGAAACAAAAACTTCTTTCCATATCCGAAGCGAGATATGATTTCTGTTTTCGTATCCGTCAGGCGTGACCTCTCATAGGACGAAAACACTGCATTCGTTCTATTAATATTTAGGAGAATTGAATAATGACAATGATGATATAGACGCATTTTTCTCACCCGCAATCTTCTATTCCCGGAGATGATTCCTTGCCGCGTGACGCATTTTGCCGAATAAATCTGGACAAATGTCGCCTCAGCCTGAGCTTCTAAGCATATTAGCATACTCACTCCTGCGTCAAAGGAGAGATATAGATGTAAATCATGTTTACGCCAAAGGCCTACGATAGAGCGATGGTCCTAAGAGAGGCTCATCTTTTCCTAATAACTAACGTAGTAGTCTATGGAGTAGTAGTCATAAATTTGGGTTAATTGAATACATTAGCCGGATTCTTGGAACTGTTAAACCTCGTGGGGTTTCCATATTATTCTTTTGATTTATTGGTGACGCCAATGGAAAATAACAGTCTCATCGATGTGTACAGATAATTTCCTGTGGTTTGAGTTTAGTCAATGATATTCTTCAATCCAAAGTTTAGTAAGAATCTCAACCCCAAAGCAGCCGCTGCACAGTGGGTAAACATTATAAGGTCTTATGCACTTGTCCTTTATTTTTTATGACTCTTCGTTCTTATAACCAGTTTAATATTTCAATAATGTCAGAAAATTATATGCACAAAACTGTTTACCAGAAATGGTTAAAAACTACATCAAACGAGACTGGATAACTTATATCTTAAAGGTCTTACAGTTCTTTATTTAGGCAAGATTAGGTGTTAATATACGATAGCTAATCAGAGGCTTCAAGGATAAACATCAGGTCGAAACCCCGATTAGGAATCATAAGAGTAAAAAATGCCCACCTTGTTACAACTTCCATAAAAGTGCACTCCATAAAAATTCAGTAGCTTCACTACGGCAAGAATAAACAAATTACTGAATTGTAAGTGGCATTTCTATCAATTAGAATGAGTAGTACTTCATCATATATGGAGATAGAAATGTTGTAATATATACAATAAACATTTATGAACACTTACTCAACATATATAAAGATCGTTTTCATAAAGAAGAACTCTAGACGCTCTGTGCTTCTATCAAATGTGTGAGAAGTATGCTATCGAGAGTTCTTAAATCAAGTTTCTTAGAGGCCTCTCATTTATATGCAGTTTCAAAATATAGACTAAAATAAGTACGCACTTTTGACCAGTATTTTTTCGATAACAGTCCAATGGGCACGGGCATGACATTTTTTATAAAAGGAATCCTCTATTCAAGATGATATCCAGAACATTACATGCGAATTCTGTTACCTCAATGCAATGTAATTACCGTTGAATTTTGTCTGAACGTTTTCCTCAAAATCATTTCTGATGTCAAATCTTAACGAATAGATTCTTTCTTTTGTATTTTGGAACGGAAAAAGAGGAAAGATATATTTTACTTACTTTTGTATCAGTCTTAATCTGATTAGGACTGATACCAAACATTTTTCCGCGAAGTGTTAGCGAAGCCAACAGCAGTCAAGGGTAGAGAGGGCTTTCGGTGTTTTAAACCCCCTGCCACCAGTGGCGGTTTGCAGGGTTAAAAATTTAATGTGAATCTGAAAATGTGAAAGCCTCTGAGGTATGAGTGATACCGAGTAGTGGGATTAATTTTTATCACTCCTTTTGAAAAGTGTTATTAAGGTCTTTATAATGCACAAGGTTCACTTATGAAAATCGAGCTCATTCAGGAATATAAGGGCAAATTACCTTACTCCTCATTTTGCCTATTTGCCTCACCCCCCTATCCTCTCCTTTTTTGCTTTTTGTAGCTAATGGTGGAAAGCCGGCCTTCTGGCTGAAGACTGACCTGTCACATCTCGAAATTGCTACGAATATGCTCTATCCAGCCCCTACAAAAGTTAATCTGCCTCTTGATCGCATTGGCTTTTGAATACGTAAATCAAAGATCGAGTTATACAGTATGTGGACAAAATGAATAAGTGGTTCAACATCTGAAAGTACTGGAAACTGAGTAAAATCCTGATTATTTGGGCAACCCAAGAAATTTCACGGTTATGAAAAAGACTTGCGATTAGGCTGACAATATCCCATCTGATTGAAAACGTGACATGTTCCACCTGTTAGATAGGACAAAATGGGGAAATATTTTTCTCTGATGATGTTTTTATTACGTCATCGAGGGAATCATGAAAGAAAAAATTCTTGGCGACTTTGAAGAAAGAGTTTTATCTTAAAAAGATTTAAATATCCTTAGTTCTTGCGCGTAAATAAACAATGAATCACAGGAAATCAAGCTTTCAAGGTTAAATAGCGACAATTTCGGTGGCAAACGTTACCCACCGCAAATCACCTAGAGTTTTTGTATATTTTAACAATCCTTATGATGACGAATTTTCCACTAAAATGTTTGATTTGTCGGATTTGTATGTGGTAGAAATCTTTCAGTTTCTCTATAGCCGAGAAATTTAATTCTCTTTATAGTGATACCTCGGTTAAGGAGAAACCCGACAAACGGAGATTGCTTTTGCGTTTTTTAAGTGTTGTTAATATCGTATTGCAATTTCTGGCGAAGGTATTAACAAGAAAAAGCACTTTTAAAACTTTAAAGATATAGACAGGATGGAAGATATAATAGGACTCTCCAGACAAAAACGGTACGTATGGTCAGTCTGCGCATAATTATTATCAAAGGACCGCAGGTATATTCACACACCCTCATAGCATTAAAACCACTAATGATGATATGAATGCAAAATTTAGTACCCATAGAAATACTGCATCATAGATATTATAGACGCGAGTGTGAGATCTGTAGTTCAAGAATACATAGGTCGCGAATAAAAGGAAGACGAAGATTTTGAAATAACGTCAAGAGGATAAACATAGAAACGAAGGTGAATGCACGGAAACTATAGAGATTGGGGGAAATACCTAAGTTGCGACGTCCACGATAACAGAGGAGCGAAGAACAACGCAATTGAGATCCATCGTGAATACGCTAATGATAGTACTTAGAGTTATCAGAAGAGGAAATTCAACTTTCCCTCGGCCATGAATAAATTTCATCACGACTACATGTTGTCTGGCTCAAGAAGTTTAGAAATTGACACCGTATGCTAACGAAAAGAGGATATATGTTCTATATACTCATTTTAGTCGAAATATGGGATCCATTGCTTGTTTCGCCTTCTTTATTTCTTTGCCTTTAATGAGATATTTTTTTAAATTGCTTTTTTACTTTAAAATTACTTTCTTATGCGTAATCTATTTTCTACGCTTGTCATACAAGTACTAAGATGCCCTTACGTCAACATGGAGACTGACTTAACGTTAGCCACATTGTGACAAATTGTTAAAATCAAGAGATGCCGAGCAATTCCGCGAGAATTTTTTCCTTAAAATATACAAAGTAAGGCATGCATTCCTTCTGCTTATGTTAAGAACTTGACTTTTCAACATCAAGATATTGAATGCTATCCACGAGAAAATTTGTCATGTAAAATTTTAGTCTATATAAAGTTAGCGGTTTAAAAAATTTATTTTTTAGTATTAAATTTATTATTTAGTTTATTAAAATTACATGAGTAGTTCAAAAAATGAAAAATATAGGTGATTATACTAATAAACATGGTTTTAGATTTAAAAAAGATACTCTAAAATAAGAATGTCATAAAATATACCAATATTAATCAAACTAGGAGTGAATAAACGGATAATACGGAATATATTAAGCTCTCACGAGGAGAGAAACAATGAAGTCCGCGAACTAAATCTAGAAAATATGCTACATTCCAGGTGCTGGATTCATATCCTGAAATAATTTTTACAAGATGTTTCTCGGGTAGTTCATACTCAATGACTTTTCTCATTAACCAAGAACAAAAGAATTTCGAAAAGACTGCATTACAAAACGGAGGCTGATACTACGGCTTCTCTCAGGTCCACAACAAGTCGTCGCCTTCACTTGACTGAAGGGTGGTACAGGTGCATCGGTGTATTGCTTCCCAAGAGGATTGTAAAGTGATTCGATTCGTTGGAAGATATGAGCTATGTAGCATATTTTCAAGGATAAGTCTGCATGCTAAATTGTCAGAATTCGTAAATCGAAAGGATTGCTATGTGTACGGAAGAATTAAGAAAGTAAGTGAAGGTAGATATGCTAGTAAAACAACAGAGTAGAAGAAAGGAACAGGGCTATAAAATGACATAAATTGAGGATTGAGAGTTGAGGTTCATTAAATTAAGAATTCTTGGTAAATATACCTTTAATTTGAGGAAAAACTGACTACATCCTATCTTTATTAGTTGATGATTTCCCGATTCGGAGATCATAATAGCAGTTAAAATGCAAATATGAAGATGCAAACAACATCAAAACATTTCCAGATATATTCCGTAAAACACCATGGTATAACAGGAGCTAAGTTGTATTTCTTGAGTTAAAATTACTATATCTAAGCATTGGAGCATCATCAAGTCTATGGCATTGCGTATTTTTGACAGAACTATGTTAAACGCTACACCAAGCTTAATTACAGGCAATTTCCTGTTTCCATATTTTGAAATGCTGCTCTCTAATCGCTATTATGGAATTTTTGAATTAATTTGCTCCGAGTTAAATTCGATAGACGAGGGTGGCCTGAAAAGTTTACGACCCCGGATTTTTCAGAAATCTTCAGAAAATTTTCAGAAAACATGTCGAGAAATGGCGAAATGTCGGAAACTTTTCAGACCACCCATGTATTTAAAACATGCTTATCTTTCACGTATTTACTTTACTTTCCTTACAGATTGCATTTTGTAAGAAAAGATTGGAACGTGTCTACTTAGGTTTGAAAACTGTCCGTTAGCCATCTTAGGAATCGCCTAGAAGTAAGTAATCCTGGTCTTTTTCTGTACTTCTTGTACTTGTAAGACGCTGTTGCGACAGACGGCAAACAGAGTGTTTTCAAACCTCGAATAGATCGTTTTTGGATTTATAGCCTTTCCGTAACATGGCTTCCACAGAGGTATGCATACAGCTGAATTGAGATCCTCTTGTCTGGACGATAATCACTTCAACGGCTTCCCATTTTGAAGATCTCTTTTGAAAGACAAGTAATCTCTGATCGCGTATTAGTTTTTGAATAGGTTAAATGAAAATTAGTTATTAGTCTTTCATATAATTAAAAATATTATTCACAAAATAATTTCAGACATATGATAAAATTTTCGTCTCAATTTCCTTAAATTATTTCAAGTAATTTTTATGTGAATCTTTAATCATTCATCTGAATAACTAGAACCATTCATTATTCTGAACGGGGAAAAAGTAGTCCCATCCATTAATTTATTTAATGCAGAGGAAACATTAGGATGCTTCAGATATACTGTCCTTACAGCTCTACAGCTACGCATATATGATAACAGTCAAAGGTCGTTGCTGTCAGCTGACCGAGGCATGTATGAAATGCTATCGGTGTAGTGTCAGGAAACCAGTTGTCGGTAATCGAATCGAGACCCGGTTGAAGTATATTTGTTTCAATTACTTGTCAATTATTAGTATTATTAATAATTCTTATTGATAATTAATAACTTATTGTTCAATTACTAATTATTAATTGTATTTATGCATCTCGAAGTCTGAGATAAAACTTTAGGTCATTCGCATCAGCTTCTGAAAGTAAATCACTATAAATCCGTTCATCCAATAGGCTTTTATGAAAATGGAATTTTGCAAATAACTAGTTGTTCCGTGTGAGAAATTTCGCACACAGACACTGTTACTCTATTTTCTCACCCAAATACATTTCAACAAACACTACAATCACTATAAATAAATTCTTCAGCATAGCGAGACTTAGTTATTCCAAGGACGTTGGTAGTTATTTCATATTTTATATGGCAGAAATGTTTAATTTCTTACTTTCTTCCTATTGCTCTTAGCTTGCGCAACGTAGATATAAAACTAGTGAACTTGGTGAACTAGTTTCAAAAATGACGGAACCTATTATAAAAAATGGACATTTATTTCTGTATATATCTGATCCTTCTAAGCCAGAATGTGTAAAATGTATCTAAAAATATCACATATTCCTTATTAATGATACTAGTAAATTCCCCGACAAATATGACGGGCCTACTTTTAACTTATGAAATATGCATAAATATTTGGTCCTTGACCATTGATTTTCGAAGATAAAAATAACCCCTCTCAAATTTAAATAACCATCGTGATTGAAACTGAAGTTATAAATATTAAGGGAACGCCTAAAACTAACATGATAAAATTTTATTAAACCTAATATATGAGAATTATCTATAAAACTAAAGTATTACGTAACCAAGAAATGTTTTTCTGTTTAGTATGTACATTTAAAATCAAATAATACAAATTTAAAGCATCTAAAGCATAGGCTATACTAATTGTTAATATAAATGGCTGAATTAAGACTTTCAAAGTCTCATGATATTAAAGTGTATCTGCCATTTTGTCTGCCGTTATCTGGCATGCAGTTAACCTAACTTGATCATCCTTTTCGTTAACTACCTTTATAAAGTGATAATTGCTAACCAATCAAATGGCCGAGTGGTGAGAGTGTCTGGTTCAATTCTCCAAAATCTCAGTATTTCCAAAAGTAATGCCGAATATTATCCTCAGTGGTTCGAATCCTGCTAAAGGAAATTTATTTTCCGGGAAATAAAGTTTCAGGTTTGCTAAGAAGCTTCTCAGAAGAAGCTAAGTTTTCACAGCTCGCTTATTTTAATCAAAAAATTATTTACATGGTTAAGCTCATGTTTGTTTTAAATCCGCGAAAAAAACGTAAAAGACTTAAAAAAAAAATTAATCCTAGAACTGACTCGCTTTAGCATCTACATCCCTTTACTCACTATATCATTTCTTTCTAGGTAACATGGATTTTTCTGAGTAATTAAATGAATTCTCCCGCGAAAAATAACGGAAATTTATTTGATTTATAGAAAAATATACTACTTTTACCGCATATATCAGATCTTTCTGAATAATAAACCATTGCATTTATTTCTCTTCACTAACACAGTGGCTTTATATTGTAAATTTGAATTTTTTTCCTCTGACATGCTTCATTTTATCCACCGTAAAGTTAATTCATAGCTTCCACATAAAATATTTATGTGGAGAGAGAGTATTTGTTTATTTAGTAGTTAAAACAAAACTCCATTTATATAGATTGTTACCTTCGGAAATTTTACATCATTTTTGTTAGAACTCTCTCACCATTGAATCGATATTCTACGACAATAATAAGAATTCAATTTCCTTTTTTTATACTTATCTCGATTTCATAGGGCTATTACTTCTGATTCAATTCTGCAAAAGGAAAAAAGTCTGCTATCGATCAAAATGATTTTTACGTGTATTTCTTATGGGAGTGTTCTCCAATCGTCCAGAATCGAACCAAGGATACTGTCGATAGGAAAATATCAATATGTTACACTCCAATGGACCTTTAACGACTACCAAAAATTTAGAATTCTATCACGTCGGAAAGTGCATGAAATTAATGTTCCAAATCTCTCCCATGTATTTCTTAAGGGAGTTTACTGACATCGGATAGATAAATATACACATCGGTGATTATCATATAAGATTAATCAAATATTATTCGCTAAAGGAATATATGATTACCAAATATATTTGTAACGATATTTCTATTTCGCTTCATAATTTATAAGATATTATATCTTACTATTCATAATTATGAAACTAGTAAACTTTGATATTTTCGAATTTCAGCAATAAGATCAGTTGATTGATAAAATTAAAAGATTATCATCTGCCCACTAATCAAATATATCTATATGCATTAGTGATTGCTCTCTAATGAATACCTAAATTTCACAATTATATCTCGATTTACATCGGGAAATGCTTGAAATTAAAATTGCCAAATGTGTAAAATGCCAAAATTTTCTTCAGTGCAGCTGTATGAAGTTTACTATCATCGAATGAATAAATGTATACGCATCGGTATTATGAAACTTAAACAACGGTGATTATGCCATTTTCCTCGAATCACATATGCTAACGAGCAGAATTCCTCTAACAAAAATTTTCAGAAGTACATCACTGCAAATATTTTTCGGATATAGTCACGAGGATCCTCACATTCAATTGCCTAAAACTATCAGTACATACACCTATCTATCATCATAGTTATCTTCTCTCATCGCTCTCAATCTCACAAGCGTACCATATTTCGTGCCCTCATCCACCGAATCACTTTCCTCGATCTAATTCATCGCTCCCCATCCATCTCGCAGGAAAAAATAAACAAGCCTCGGCATTTAATCAGAATGCTCACTCGAGGAATCGGAATGCCACTTTTCTTTCGAAAAAATAACAAATACACGAGAATGGTAATCTTTCTCCCACCCCGTCCAGACTTATCTCTCGTTTTCCATTTTGTTTTTACACGTGACTCGTCCCCTCTCCCCCGTTGTCCCTGGTCCTACCCCACCCGCCGTGGCCTTAATAATGCAGTCAGCCGACTCGGTAGATATCCAAGAGCAGTCAGCGGCGCAAAATAATTCCCGCCGATGGGAAGTCTGCATGGGAAAGCATAATCGCCCGAGTTACATTAAAGGCGGCCTTTTGCTCCCTTTGCCTTACATTTATTTCCCCCACCTTGTGGTGGTCACACATAAGCAAGCAGTCGTGACCCAGACGGTAGGAGGGGCGAAGGGGTGGGAGGGGTGATTTTTTTTCAAAAGGGTGAGGGAGATAAAGTCTGGGAAAACAAGTGGCGGGAGTGATGGAAGGGAGTGGAGGGGGTCAGACGTGGATGTGGGAGTGGAAACATGTAGGAACACTTATCGCCGGCATCGTATAATGACTCGGGACCTTATGAGGTGATGGACGAAATGAGATATGCTCCGATGATTAAAAGAGAGGCCGGAGTTAATCGGAGGGGGGGATTTGCTTTCGCAGCCTCCTCGCCGCCGCTTTATTTATTTTTGGGCGGAGTGAAACTGACGGAGTAATTTCCTGACTTGAACGTTTTCGTAGTTCCCTTTTTATTCCGCGCAGACGGTCTGATGATATGAAGGTACCTTGGCGGACTTTGGGATGGGAATTTCGATCAAGATGGCTGCGCCTCGGTTTTATTTCGCTCAATTTAGGTTGAATGTCATGCCGAGGAAAAGGGCGTCAGGATGAGTTAACGAAGAGATAGGCAGGTGAAGACAATATTTCGTATTGTAATCTAGAATAAAATGCGCTAATCAGAATTTAATGCATGCTATTTATTCATGCAGAAAGTTTTTGCGACAAATCATTCAAAACTAAATTAAATGTAAAACGACCGCTCTCGTCTGCATAATTTTGATGAATCCATCATCAGGCGAGTTGGTTCAAACAGGTTCTATGCTTGTATCTTATCGTTGGTTAATTGAGAGATAATACAGGAAGACTTATGGCAGCAATATAATTCGATAGCCATTAGGTTTGCTGTCAGGGAATATGTGAAGATGATAAATAACATATGCATATTTAGATGTTTACAGAATTCCGTTCGTATTTACATTGTTTCTAACATGAAAAAATACATTAAAAAGAAAAATTAGTTATGCTAAAATGTTATGGTACTAAAACTATAATACGTCCTGCAAATACATACATAAAATTTATAAACTAAATGGGACACTGATGTTGACCCTGAGCGTCGAAACTAGTCATACTAAGTTATCAAAGTGTTAATTATATTTTTGTTTTTATCCTTATTATACTATAATATCACGAAGTGAAGTCTCCCAGAGGAAATCTTAAAAAGTTGGGGATTAAATACAATAAGCGTCATCTTAACTGAGCTAAATATCAATTGCTTCATATACGGAAAGAAGCGTCCACAAGTCACAATAATAGAATTCCTAAATAAGACTATCATTTATAAGGGGGAATTGTGATGCCAGGTAATAAATTAAAGAATGCCGTATAAATCTTTGGTGCATGTAATTTTCATAAAACCAAAATTGTAGAATCGGCGGACATACGAAAAATGCCTGTTAATATCAGAAAACAGCGTACATCTAAGTAGATGTAACTTTTGAGTACTCGTAACTCTTGCATCTGTTAAGAAGAAAGTTTTTAAAGAGGAAATTTTAAAACGAATAAAAAACTTCCATGTATAAACACGGTTGCAGATATTTTTAAAGCTTTCAGATATATGTGGGGCACGACTGAAAAGAAGCAACTCGTATTCTTCAATCTTCGCCTTTAGTTGATTCCTAATTAATTCATTATAAAGTACCAATAATTTCATAAAAGAGAATCAGTTTATAATTGAATAAAATATGTTACCTCCGTACTGTTAATAGATCCTAATTAAATAAAATTGCTCTATTTCCCTCAGTAAGAGGAAAGTTATAAAATATAATATATAGTATTATAAAATTTGTCTTATCAACAGGTAGTATGTGTAAGGGATGCCCAAAATTGCACATTTATTCAAAATATTATAAAATTTTACAATATCAGCGTTCGCTAGAATTCATCTGGAAAAAGATTTTTACATTATTTCTTTCTAACATGGTTATAAAACTAGTATACTTGATAAGTAGATAAAACCTTGCTGCTTAAAATATATAGTATTGAAGTAAAATGCGACTTTCACGAGAACCAAAATATTTTCATGAGAATGCATACATCACATAAAAACTATATTCTACTGAAAAATATTATTTCGAAAATACGAGTATAATTCATTGACTCCTTAAGATAACTTTGCGGAAAATACTCAGAATTAAAATTTCTGCTTATAATAGCCAAATTTTATAATAAATTGTTTGACGGAAATAAATCATTGGTAAAGTCTATACTGACTAGAATAAGCCAGATCGGAGTAAATCGGAGAGTGATTAAGACCGATGACAGTTGATTCGCGGCAAAAATGTCTAATAACTATAACTTTGTAAAATTATTTTCAATTTACCAAAAATCTACATATTAAAATTTCAACGGCCGATGTAATTGAAAAATTTTATTCCGACTATTTTATTTTGCCAACTCAATCTGTGTTACTCTCAAGAATTATTTAGGATCTACATTTGATATAAAGGGGTTAAATTGGCAATATTTTTGCTACGATTTTTGAAAATTATTGGAAATGCAAACATTCAGTTTATAATGCGTAATGAAATACTTAGACAGTTTCTAAGGTATTTCTTATCTATAATTGATAAGTACGTTAAGTAGTCTTCAAATATCAAAAATAATAATTACGGCAGGAAATCCACAAATATCTCTGCTGTAAAAGAGTTTTCGCATTTATCGGCAATTTTTAGAAAGACATCATATACATTCCTCAATCATTCAGTCGTTCAACATAATACTCCATTGTGAAATCTTTTACGCGAAAATTTTTCTCTATTAATCGTGATACGTTTCTTCAATATGAAAAGACGATGCCCCATTATAAAAGTATATTCCTCACGTGACATGAAAGCATTAATATCGCGAGGCGAAGAAAATAAAATTTTACTCTCACTGGCAACTGCTGCACGATTCCGTGATGAATAAAAAATTAGGGCTGTTGAGGTTTATATTTTTGGATTTTATTTTAGCATAGCCTTTGCGGCTGCTCATGCACATCTAATAGAGGAGGTAAATAAGCCATGTGATCGGTAGATAGCATTCTCGGATTATACGTGATTTTTTTCTTGCGCTCTAATTCTGAGGTTCAAGGAACGAGTGTCGCCGGAGGACTAGGGTAGAATTTTGACGCATAGCCAAGAAAAAAATGAATTCCTAAACAGTTGAATATATAGCTCTAACTAATAACTTTTATGAACTGAAAAATAACCTTCTGGAAAAACTAAATGATCTAAGTTACAAGATTTAAATTATTTTGGTGACGAATAAATAAAAGTTTTTACAGCAATTATGGTGTTAATAATATTGCTTGGTGATTTTTCAATTCTAAGAAAATGAAATTTTTTATTCAAACAAGGATATAAAATACCACATTTCATAGATTAAAATGTATGTTTAGACGATTTTGTATATTTCCAAGGGCTTCTAATCTTCTACTCTTACCCAAATTCGATATTTCTATATTTTCTTAACTTTTATTCTCGGTATCTTAAATTTTCTGAAGTGTAAATCAGAAATTTTTTCCTAAGTAAGTCAGTTTAATTGACTAACCGTGGGTTTCCCACAAATCATAAATATTATAGCTGCACATGCCTGTTTTGTAGTGAAAGCCTGAATGGTTTAATAACGTATTTTGGTTTACTCATCGAACTATTTTGTTTGGGAACAACAAATTTATGATTTTAAATACAAAATTGAAAGAAAAAGAAAGGTCGGCATTTTCTATGCAAAGTAAGTTTGAGTAACAGTTCGGCTACTATTCTTTTCCAATGAAATTATTCTTACTATCATAGACCGCGATCAATCTTAAGACTGTTCGACAAGAGCTACGGAAAAAGGTTCTGAAAACACTTTATTGAGGGAAGAAGGAAAATCTACCGCAATAAATCTACTGGTTAGGCACCATTGTTACATGATTTCTCTATCTTTGCGAATAGAGAAAAAGTCTTACCCTGAAGAAGTCGCCCAGCCCGGAGTGGAAAATGGGATTCGTTACATGAAGCGAGAACGTGGGAAACAGACGCCTTTTTTTCTATGCTTCAAAGAATTTGGCACGATGAACTAAGAGGGTGTTTGCGCAAGGCAGGTCCCCTTGGCGCCTAAATCTTTAATAGAATCAACAGACAGAGGTTGATGTTTTAATTCAAGCGGATCTTGGGAGGCTTTTTAGATGAGGGCGGCGGCGAGGGCATTGACAACAAGTTCCAAATCGGAAAACAATTTAACGGGGATGGAAAGAGGCCCACACCTACGTCATATTGGGTGGCGGAAAAAGGTCCACCTAAGACATGTGAAGGCTGGTCAGCGACCGAGGATGAACATGTAAATCTCCTTGCTCTAGGCCAGGGGTATTCATTCTCAGTCAGTGGTATTGTCTCATATAAAACGTCTGTGGATAGCAGATAATGTACTACTCTATATTATTAACCATCGTATTACCAGTCCACATTAGGTAATGTGTGCAAAAGTACTAGAGCTTTGGATGGCGGAGAGCAACTTCAGGGTATCAAAAATAGCATACTTGATAGTTTTTGTAGAAAACTAAACATATAAGGTATTTACTGCCTGATACTCATTGAAAATATGAATGTGAATCTTCAACGGTAATAAAGGATAAGTGATCCGAATTCCAACTGATTTTTCGTGGACGAGGTGAATTTTTAAAAAAGTAGGCAGATACATAGACTCGATAGCAGAATAACCGTTAAATATCGCCGTTTCAATTGTTACAGTCCTTTTTCATCCTACCAAAAATAGTTTTTAACATTTTAGGCTGGTATTCAACAGAAATCTATTTCTATATTTTTCATTTCTCCCCGCCTCTGTTATATTTTTAGACATTTTATTCACGTCGGTTATTAAGCTTTAAGAAGAGAATTGTTTGGAATATCCAGGGAAGAATCAGTTTCTGGGCCTCACGGCGTTGGATTGACAGGTGGACTTTGAGTCGCGGAATGGAAATCTCCAAGCCACCGTTTGCGATTTTATTTCCCGAACGGCTACTAACTTTTTTCGCCATTATTAGAAAAAATATATCCCGCGAACCTTATGTAGTTCGCCTAGAGATTATTTAGGCTCCGCACTTCACATGGCCAAACTCTTACACTACAAAATATATTTCTTAATAGAGAAGACAGGAATAGCATAAATTATTCTGGTATCATTTTTTGTACTTTTTAATATATTTCATCTATAATATTCTATGATATTATTTTTCTGTAGTAGTATACATACATAAAAATATTAAGCTGTAGACTACAGAGATGGTTATGTCAAATCAAAAGCCTTTCTTTCCGACGTTGTAGTTAGGAACAAATTTCAATGAGAGCTGAGGAGCTTTAAAGGACAAAATTCAATTTAAAATTAGTCTTAATCCTCTAAGTTTACTTTAAAAAGTAAAGGGGCTATTCAAAGACTAAATAAGTATATAATTCGATGAAATTCAGCACCATTAGATCGGAAATCTGACGGCAACAATGATTATAAATAGCGTTGAAAGGTTGCAATGCAATTCCAAAGAATCCAAAACGTTCAATTGCCGAGATTGTATCTCTTATGATGGTGGAATCAGACCTTATACTATGTATGAGAAACACATGGCACTCAATATAGCCTTTTTCTGGGTTAACTATATCCTGAATTGGCGCTTCGACATCTCCATCTTTAAATAAAATTTTCACAAGTGGTTTTGATGACTTAGACGCAGATATCATTATAAGGAATATCGACAAGTTTGCAGATGATTATTTTTGTTACAAACAAAAGAAAGGATAAATCATAGTGCACAAGCACAATAGGCTCCCAATTTCTAATCATCAATCAAAATTTTTAATACAGCAAAGAATAATCGAGCAACGCATCAGCTGTATCGATCAAATGAAACTTCAAAAAGTACATCTGCATTTCTCTTCCACACACAGCTCAATTTCCTGGACTTCTTCCTACAAAAATAAAATAAAGCAACCATAGAAGTGCAGTGTTTTGTCATAGTATCCATTTCCGCAGCCATAATTCTGATTTCGGATCTAAAACTAGGGTAATGGAATACTAAATCAACCCACCCAATAACAAATTCTTCTGAATTATTGCCACTTATAATCAGAAGCTCCATTTCCGTTCCTACGAATTCCCAGAACTTAATACGATTGGAGGCTACTCCAAATCTTGCCACTCCATCTCGTAGTTTTCCATGTAACAATGCAAACCAAGGTAATATTCGTGGAACTTGGCTTCTCTTTCATTTACGGGCGCGGATTTGGTTATCGGCCATTCTCAAGGAAGCCGATAAATAATCCGCAGTCCGAATGGGCCTTCCTCAAGGTATGCCTCCATTGCTCTCGTATTTTATGGGATTGGAAAAGTTTTATGAGCCTAGCATTCGGATGCTCTTTCTCAGCCCCGAACCTCTCACAAAGCGCCAAAGAAATTTAACCTAAAAGGACGGATTTCATTCTGTATGCTGTATATTCCGGTATTTAGCACTTGAGATAACAATACAAAGATGTAGAAAAATTAAATGAATGGCCGTTCATCTCATGAAAAAGAAACAAAGATAAAGACAGTATAGTCTTATTTCCTTTGTTCTTCAACTAGTAATTGAATGTAAAGACTCCATCTTCGTGTCAATAATACAAATATTAAAAAATCAAATATTTAAGGATTTTTTAACATTCTCTACTCGTTTTTGTTTGAATGTTTTCTGTGATCTCACACACAAACTAAACATATCTTCAGCCACCGTAAAACACTTCGCAAAGATAGAGAAATATTGCTCAAGTTTGTCCGATCAAGTATCTTAAAACAATGGAGAAATTTTTCATCGTGTAAATGATTCGATGATAAGACTACTTATGGTTTAACTGTCGTATTTTTTAACCCTTTCTTATGGTATTGAATTATTCAATCGCTAATATTATTGTTATTGAAATATAAATATCAAGAAATGCAACATATGCGGTAAATTTTATTAAAAAGCTGTTAATTGCATTATTCTGGCTGTAGAGGACGAAATGCTATAAATATATCAATAAGATTCTGCGATAAACAAGAAATATTTAATCGTGAACGTAATAAGTGGATTAATCAGTATAACCTCTTGTAATTGACGAACTTCGAAATTGTAGTTCCTCTTATGAAGTGTAGACTGTTACAGTAGCTTCAACCTGACATTTGTAATTTAGTTAGGCCATTTAGTTAGGAGACGGGAACATGTCTAAGTGGTTCACCTCTTTAACCATGAATGTCTTGTAGGTAATAGGCCTCCATCCTCATTGATTCATATGTTATGATAAAGAGGGCAAAGTTAAGTCAATATTGCTGGGAAATGAAATTTTATTGGAGCAATGGCACGAAATGAATTTCAAATTATGATTAAGAAGCTTAATTATAAAGGGGAACGAACATAAGACATACATATATGAACTCTAAAAACCATTGGCGAAAGAAGAGTGTTTCAAAGCAAATGAAAATATGCCTGTTCGTATGAGAATGTACAAAAACAAAATGACTAAATAGTCACTAGATAAAAAGATGTTTGTCTCTGCAAAATTTGAGAGAATACAAAAAACAGAGAATAAATGAGTCGGGAATACACGCATCATCAGATTTCAGAAATACAAATGACTAAAAAAATGACTAGGGAAATAAATAAATAGTAACGCAAGGGTGATGCTATGAAGGGCGAAAAAAGAAAAAGGTCAAGATCGGAAACTAAAATTCAGAAAAAAAAAATTTAATTTAATCAAAATTTATCTTTATTGAAGATAAAGGGGATGGACGTATTTATAAAATTATGGAAGAGAACAGAAAATGATATAAATCGAAAATAAATAACCAGAGTTTTGCCGTAAGATAAATATTCAATGATTGGAAAAATGCATATATTAAAATTAAAATAAAAATGAAAACATCTGCAGCAAGCCTATAGATCGCGGACAGAAAAGCAAAATATCGGAGGAAAAAAGGATATTAAAAAACTGAAACGCATGGAAAAATGAAAGGAAATTCAGGAAAATGAAACAGAAACAAATAAGAGTGAAAGTACGAAAAGGAAAGTGAAACGAAGATCAGGGAGTGAAGATGATGAAGGGTGATAAAAATAAGAGAGCATCGGAAGGGGATCACAGGGAAGAATGGAAATAGAATCGAAGTCAGTTTATAGAGAAATGGAAAGAAAAAGATTCAAAGGAGTGGGAGGAAAGATGAGAATAGAGCGGAAAGGGATACATGTTGAAAGGAAGATTTAGAGTGGAGTAGAGAGGGAGGGAAACATATGTTGGATCCTGAAATCTCGGCCCGCGCCAGAATCCGCTCTAGGCAGGTCCACTTCTCCCGAATCACTAAGTAGTATCTGTAGCCCACCCCACTCTTTCAAAGCGCCGTACTCCTTTGGCTTCTCTCCCCTTCAGCGTCCTTTGCCAAACCCCTCCTCTTCTCCGCACAACTCTTCCCCGGCAACGAAAATGAGAGGGTAACCTGTGGCGCTTGTCTCATAACTCTTTCCAAAGATAAAAGGAAGTATCGTGCAGCCCATATCTCCTTTAATAAGAGATTTCATCCTTTATCAACAGCGATTAATTTCATGAAGCTCTGCCAAGTTCAATTTTTTACGGCTCATCTCGTCCACCTCGCGTTTCGGCGTTAAAATTAATTTGCCTACGTGGGAATTAGAAGGGCTTCGGCATAATTCGGAAATTGTTTTATCAAATATTTTTGGAAAAATAAAACTCAAAAGAGTAGAAAAATATGAAGGATTTCATTCAAACAAACTGAGAGTATTTACAAAACCAAATTGTGAAATACTTTTGAGTGCTTGATGGAATTTGAGGCCACATCCTTTTATGAATGATTGAATGTTTGTGTTCAAGTCAAGTAGTGGAAACGAACAATTTGGCAACAAAATGAAACAAGCATCAAAATGGTAGTCAATCCTCGTCCAAATATCTTCTTTTAACAGTGAAGGAATGGTTGGTCCCAGAGATTAATCATTCCATATCGTAATAAATGTGTAGGTTGCTATCTAGAATATTGGCAGAAAAATCCGAACAAACTCAAACGACGAGATTCGACGTATACATGAGCACAATTGACACACTGCCATTATATCAATGCTGATCTTAAAATAATAATTAAATGGTAATCATTATGATACTTCCCAATTGCATTAGAAAGCAATAATCAGAATCATGCGATTCCATTTCCAAGGAGTCTTTTTTGGTCATTCAATTCGCCCTCAACGAGTTCGCCGAAGGGTCTTTTCTCCAATCAGACAATGCTAAAGGTGACCCTGAACAGACATGCTCTGCTGAGCATGAGATTTTATTCATACTTCATAGGAACAGTTATACAATATTTTACAAGATCATGGTGACGCCATGTCTTCTTGTACTAGGAAAGCTGTAAGATGAGTTTTTTACCCAGTTCCACTAAGTTATTTACCCGAAGAAATTTTTCCCCTTTCAGCTCACCACTTAGACACCTTCTCACACTTGTTACTCTTAACTAATCCGACTTTCCTTTGTAGCCGTTTCCAGGATCTCCCCTTACGCGGACGACATCTAAGCGTAGTGCTTAAGAGCTCCTACTAGTTTTCCTTTTCATCTTATAATTATCCTCCGTGGCCTCCCCATTGCAGCCAATCTTCACTGGAATTTTTCTTTATCCAATTTTTGCTTTATTTAGTATTTTTATTTATTTTTCGTACTTGAAAAGCGTATAATGTCTTTTCGCTATCACCGTGGAATATCAGTGCTGAATAAACATTTTACATTAAAGTCAGGGTATTTTATTCAGCTGCAGACGTCCTTTCGCTTAATGCAATCCCGATTTTGAATATTAGAATTATTTATTCTAAATTAATTTATTTATATATATGCTATTTTTAGATTTTAGATACTGCTATTCTTAAAAAAGAAGAAATTTACCAAGAGTGTTTGTGTTGTTAAGAAAAGAAATTTGTAGTCAATGTGTTATTTTTCATTTCAATAATATTAGATACATTTTAATTTTAAAATCTAACTGCATTGAATACATAACAGTTATCTTAATAATTTCAGTAAAATAAACTAGTAATATATGAATGTGATTTAATATCTAGGATATTAAACATATTTTTAATACAATAACAATAATTATGAAAACTGTACTTCATAATAAATTTAAAAAGTACTCTTTCCTTAATTTGGCACCACCAAAACTCGTTTTGTAGTTAGTAACATTTATAATCCATTTTATGCTTACAAACCGCTATTGTTGCGGTTCTACCTTCCTTGAAATTCTTAATAATATTATTTTGATATGATGCTCTTAGAGGCCTGAAGAAATAAGAAACAGATATCCTTAAAGCACTCATTGGAAGATAGACTTAAAGTTAATGGCTCTATAAATGTAAGGACAACACGTCTTCAAATTTCTGTATTTCTTTTTTGAATCTTTGAGTTGAACAAAATACTTCAGCTACTAATCGCACACAAAGACGGCCGCCAATATTTGACTCGATTAAGAAAGAAATCAGCCCTCCACACCAACTGACTTCGATCACAAAAAAGTAAATTTAGATTTTGTGATAAAACGTCGAAACGTGCAAAATGAATTATTCATAAGCTGCCTTTTAAAATGGGTCTGAAATTCCGAAGTTACGCAACCGCTGATCGCTGGCTCATAATTTCCAGCCAATCAGCCCATTAAAAACATCACGACTTGCGTTGCAACCAGACGATCTTTCCACATTTTCCAAATCGCTCGCAAAATACCAGAGCCTTGACCGAAGCCCTCAGAAATTTTGTATTCAGATACATACAGACGATGGGCTCAGACGATGGGAATCAGCTTTCCCTCGCACCACTCCGTCTCGTCTCTCCCTCATGTATCACTCCTCTTTGCACTCCGCCCTTTAATTATTTCATAATATCTCAAAGTCCGTCCCACCGAAATTCTTCGCCGCCCTTCGAGACTTACTCCCCACTCCCTCAGCTCCTTATCACGACTACCTTCAAAGTGTGTGGTCTGTTTCAGACGGAAGGATTAAAGCTTCCGATGGCTCGTTACCAGATTGCGTCGTGTAAGATAGTGTTTCTCGACCGGAGAACTGTTGCTCCGCGAATCCGAGTCAGGTGCTTCTCGGTTGGAAGAAACTGTCAATGATTGTTGAAGTTCAAAGTAGGGAAAACATGGCATAGATTGGAATCATTTATGTACTAAACTACATCTGTGGTTATTGCAACTAATAAGTTTGTGAATATCAAACATTGTAGAGAAAAATTACATAACCATAGGGCTTTTGATTATTTTATCTACATATTCCTTAATACCCTGCAAGACGTCTTACGGCGGGTGGTATGGATTGTACACCGAACTACAAGTTCGAACTGTGCTTCTTTAGATTGTTCTTATAACGTATCGTTAGCGGATAGGATGAGTTTAAAAAAAAAATTAGCATGTCCATTTCTTATTCCTCATTTTCGGATCAGGCGAATTAGAAGAGTGTCGCATTGTAGCGATGATGTCTTCCGCAAGCATACTTTCTCGGAGTTTATGAAGTTATCTTGAAGTCTCTTGAAAGTAGTATGAAGAGTCTTGCTTATATACTCAGTTCTTTCTAGGATTCCCAACCTACGTCTGTGAGCATTTTCGGAACGCATCGGCTTCCGTTGCACTTTCTCGAGTTCGCAATGTCAGTACCGCAAATACACCAAATTAAGACAATGATTAATATTATTAATGATGTTACTGCAATGAAGTTATTGCAAAATAAGACGCATAGCTGTGGATTTCATATATTTACACCAAATTAAAGATGATTCTATATTCTTTTCGTTGTATTTTACCGTCGGTTCATACTAATATTTTATTTAACGGTAAATATAAAATTTCAAAAAAGGTACTCTAAATTTGGCGATCGCAGTCTATTTTCGAGCTATAGAATTAAGGAAATGTAATGCAAAGGAATGGCCAAACTTATGGCAAGGTAATTTTTATTTGCCTTCTCCATGTAATGATATTTTTAAAATTACCGAACATCGATCTTCTACGAAAAGAGCCTAGAATGTTATTAATTTAGTAAGAGAGCCATTACTATGAGTTTTATGCAAGTATCCGGTAGAAATGGTATACATATATCAAAATAAATAAATAAAAATTTCAACAGTAGGCACTCTACATTAATTAGTTCATTCCTTTCGATTCTCCACGGTCTCTCAAAGATGAATATGAATAATACGGATTCATAATTTCCATCGTTTTAACCAATTCCTTTTCCTTTAAAAAATTTAAAACGGAATTCGAAATAACTTATGCACTTAAGTAGGACTTATTTTTCATATAATTTACGTCTTCACTAATGATGTTTCAGAAATGGTGATAAGGTTTAGAGATAATTGACGTATAGCATTCAAAATGCGGACACAGTTGCAATCATCACGAGATAAAACCAAGCTCTGGTCTGTAAACCCGATTCAACTAAATATGGATTTTAAATAAAATAAGATGACTGATAGTAGCAAAAGTAGTAAGTTAGTTTACAGGTATGATGGATAGGACTCTAACGTGTCGAAGAATTCGGAAAATCAAATCTCGGCCAAAGAAGACACGCTCACGAATAATTTTAGATCGCACTACCTTCGTAACCAAGGTATCATTTCGTTTTCAAAACCTGAACTTTAAAGTTATCTAAAAACGGAAAATTTCAAACGAAGCATTTTGACCATGCATCTAAAGAGCAAAATTCTAATACGTCCATCAGATCCGGTACGCTATAGTGATACAACCCAAGGTATTCCAATGGAAGTATTAATGACTGTGTTACGCTGCGGAGGTGGATTAGACGGAATTTCGAATTGCATCATCCCGATAAATGAATCCGGGCTCCTAACTAGTAGTTACAACTCATTATTGTTCCCAGTGATTTAGGAGAGAACGGTGATGTGGAGAATTTGCAGCAGAGGATTATTCATCGCCGAGAAATCGATATCAGGGGAACTGAAGAACACCTGGACGTTATTGACCATAAATGTAAACTATTTGCAGGTGTGTTTCCGTCGACGGAATGGGCGAGGTAATGGCTGAAGATGTGAGTCAGAGAAACGCATTCTTCCAGGAAAGTGGAAAAATGGTCGAGACGCATGGTTAATAGAGTATCGGCACATGTGATTTTCAAAGGCGACGCGTAGCATGTAAATGGGCGTGTCAAGGTAAAGGCGATTTGCTCAGGGAAAATGGGTGAGGCGGGCATTATCTCGAGGACGCAGTTTACATAAACTTGGAAATGAGATCCTCGGGAAACTAGTTTACGTGCTAAAATGCTGAAAGAGTTAGTCAAGGAAATACGATGCGAAATGGACCGCCGAGCGGGATGGAAAAAGGCAAGAATGAACTGTGAGGAAAGAAAACTGGATTGACGAGAAAGAGAGTCGTCGGATAATGACAGCGACATCTTCATTTGGTAAATAGAGAAATATAAGAAGCAGAATGGAAAAAATGGAAAAAATAGAACTTTACGGAGGAGTATTCATTGGCGTGCCATCTGCCAATAATATGTTTAAATTTATTCTAAGATAGTCTGAATAGGTTTATCATTTCACCGGTTGTAAACCATATGTAAAATTTAAATCTTAGAATGTTCAAACTTCAATTCAAGCGAGGCCTCATAATAGCCCTTAGTTCATAAGTTTTTTTTTCAACTATCATCAGTTCTGAGCCTGTTTGGATCCTCACCCCTTCCACCATTAGCGAACAAAATCCCTGGAGAGGAAATGAGGCTTACAAGGCAAGATGAGTTTTACCTTGCATTTCCTTTTCAGCCAGAATGCTACGAATGAAAATTTCCAAGTTAAAACAATTAATAATCCTATGAATAACGCTTTTTGTAGCATTTAATAAGGACTTGCCAAAATAAATATGATGATAATAAAAGAACTTACTTTTATCAGAGAGCATTTTTGAGCTCAATCTACAATGAGGATAACAAATATTTTACTTTTAAGACTAGAGTTACTATTTCTATAAGCCTTAGGGTGTAACTGGAGCTAATAAAATCACATTGCAATATCGCTATTATGTATATAGCTGTATACTATCGGTTTCATATTGTACCGCGAGTAATATACAAAGATATTTTGCGAAGGCAAAAGTTAGAAAAAAATAACGAAAATAAAGTAAATAAGATAAGATTCAGCGGCAGAGGAATCCACCTAAAATGAATAAAATGATTTAGGAATCAAGCAACATTTTCATTTAATCAAGTAGGTTTACTTGTTTCGGATGTGACCATCAATTTCTTTCGTCAAAGTGTGAGCGAAAACTAGAAGGAAATCATAGGGGAGATTTCCTTGTTTAACTGATGCTCACTTGACGGACTCCTCATTTATAGGATCTCGTTCGACGGACTATTATTTTATCAGGTGCAATTTTCTATGAATCATAAATTCTCTCCTAATTATCATACATTCAAGCAGCAGTTGATAGATCCTCCGAAACATTTCTTAAAAATTTAAAGAAAGATTACATTTGTCTTATTATTTTATAAAACTTTCCGTGAAATTTTCTTTTCGTTCATTCAAAATAACTTTTCACATGCTGTTATAACAGGTCTTTTTTGACATGAATTAAAACTAGAAGAAGTGTTGGTTGACGTACAACGGTGAGAAGATGATAATTTCTAATTTGATAAAGCCATGTATTGAGGTAAATCTATCCTTTCTTACTGCAGCAAAAATTAAATGGAAACTCCATACGTCACCGACTGATACACGATATGATACAGAAATACACTGTTTGCAACAAACGCTAAAAATTTGAATATCCAAAGCATCGTGGTTGCTTTTCATAAAAATATGGGTCAAATAAAATATTAGCTTAAATCAACATTATATGAAGCACACGAAAAATTCGATTAACCAGTTACATAAAGAATGTTCAAGTAGTGCGGTTCTACGCGTATACTTGAAATGCTAATGCTATGTATTTGGATCTGTGTACAGCCGGATTGAAATATACGGCTAGAAAGGGTAAGAATGCATAAAATGAAAAATTTTCTCGATGATAATTTCAGACGTGGGAAGAGAGGAAAACCTACGCAACGGCAGAGATTGAGATTGAATATTGAAAGCTGTATCGGCACAAGTGCACGTGTCTTCATCAGTTATGTGCATTTATTACGTAGGAAAAGTCAGGATCCGTTTCATCACTTGCATCGCGGAGTTGCATTAAAAGTTCTAAATCTGACCGAAAAAGGAGAATGAATATAAGCAATCATACTTACGAACTCTATGATTAATGATGGCAGAACGTTGTAATCAACGTAAAGGTTTAGTTAAAAGTAAAGTTCATGTCGCAATATTACTGTGTGACAATGCATAGCGAAAAGGCATTTTAGTGGGTGATACATGGTCTGCACATCGGGTTCCACACCAGCTCAAAAAGTATCTTCTAAACCGCATAAGAACCTTCACCTTCTAAGCTGAGGATAAATTCTCAGTCTTTCTAAGTATGCTGGATTATCATCATAACCCCGACTGGGAATCGAAGGTGGAACCACTTTCACCGTGGGTGAGTGGGTTATCACTTGCGGCCCCGTCATAAGAATACCAACCAAAATGAATTCCTTCATAATTTACAATATTATCCAGATAATGATTTTCTTCCGTAGGAACTTTCCTGTTTCATCGATTATTTGTTCCCGAAAAGCTTAAAGAAGTCCGTTGCGCAAAGGGAAGTGGAAAAAATCTCAGAACGGATTAGCAAAAATGAAATATGACCAACACAGAATTATTTCTCATAATAGCGAGTAAAACCCTTGCCGGGAATATTTTCTAGGGGTTGGACTTTTCCGGATGAGGATTCACTTACTCCGCAAGTACTTGAAGCTTTCGTGAGAACTACACTCTCCAAGATATGCCAAAATAATTTTCTGCATTATTTATTCCGCTAGCCGACTTCCGGAGTGTATCAAAGGTAGTTGCTCCGTTCTAGCCAACTATCTCACCTATTATTATCGTGATAAAATTGACTTTTTGAAAGGACTGAATCTATAAATTACTTCCTTGATAAAATTTATAGATAAATTATGTACTCCTCCTGAAAAGATATTTCACATAGAAGAATTTCGGTAATTTAGTCCGAATTTCTTTATTTTTCAAGAAATCTCCTGGTAAAGATTACCAAATTAAAAAAGCAATTCTTTACTAAGAAATTAATTTAAGCCGGATCATTTACAAATCATTAATAAAACACTAAATTTTTATCATGACGTGAACTATTAAGCTGTTACCAAAAGCAGCCGATAGTAGTGATTGGTGATTGAATTATAGCAAATATATATAAGTACACATTAAATAATTTTTTAATGATAACTAAATAGATTAATTAATAGATATAGATCTTTTATTAATCTTGAAAATTTTTCAACGTTATGAATAAGGTCCCACAGGGTGATGGCGGATTAGAAGAAAACAAATAAGACTTGTGCCGATATCGACGGCTCATATCAAAGATCATTAATGTGCGTTTTAATCTCTGATAGAATAAACGAATTTCAAATAATTAGTAAAAAATTTTCTGCTCTATTTTGCTGATGAATGTAACGCTCAAGTCCTGAATTTTGATCTCATACTCCAGGGGACCTGCACGCCTAAATCTAAGCGTAACTTTCGAGATTTGTGATAAATTTATTAAATAATCTTACAAAGAATGAGGTAACAATTTTTGTGAAATGACAAAAAGGGTCTATCAATTACTTTAAAATTTTTACCGATCACGAAATTACTGTAAATAATAGTTTCAATGAATTTAAAATATAATTGTATTCAAGTTATCGCGATGAAATAGAAACGCCATGATGACTGAAACAAAATTCCGAACCAGATACTTTCCCTATCACTGAAATTCAAATTCCGACGGGATGCCATGGAAAGAAAAGAGCCCAGAACCTCTCCTGAGCAGGAAGCTAGCGCTTCTTTTTTCACTTTCTATTCAACTCATTTGGTCGAAATTCGATCGGCATGGGGGCCTTCCCCTTCCTTTCCACCAGCCAGCTTCTGAATGAGGCGCGATGGTGGTCCCAGCCGACCGTTCGCAATCCAATCCATTCACTCGTCCCCATTCAAATTGATCGTGAGAAAATACTATGTCAAACGTAAGGGAGATTCGCGTAAGCGTGTCAGGATGTCCTTGTGACATTTCGCCCCACCCCCTCATCCCGTACCCCTCCCTCAGCCGTCTGGTTCACTCAACTCCTTCACAAACCCATGCCCTACCACCCCCGCCCCCGCCGTCTCGCTCAACACCCTTCCCAGACACCCAATTAGGTCCACGAACATAGGGAACACTTTCAATCCCACACTCAGACGGGATTTTCCACCCTTCTCCCCTCCCCCTCCTTATACCTACGTCATTTACCCCATTCCGACCCCTTTTTTCCCCTGGACCGGAAGTGGCATGAATACTGGCTGCCCTCGCACCGCCTTCCCTGGCGCCCCCACGCAAACCCACTGCAATTAATAAAGTATCAAAGTTGCACACGTGCATAAACCCTGCAACCTCCTCCTTGTCTGCTATCCCGCCGTCTCGCCAGCGCTCCCCTTTCACATGGAAAAAACATATCTTATCCACACCCTCTTCTAGTCCGCGAGGCCGCTCCTTCTCCAATTATCGATATTTATCTAGAGGCGCTCAAGGGTAGCATAGAGCGTAAGCAATCAACTTCCTTTTCCTTATAGGAGGCTTTCTTGATTTATCGCCTGAAATTGCAGTGGAAAAAAAAGATGCGCGCGGAACGGCGGATTGGCTCCGTACGATATATTCTCGAGGCGTTCGGGGTCTTCGCTGACAACCTTATAATATGCTCAGGTGAATCAGATTAATGAAAAGTTTCGTGGAGAGCGTATTTTTTTATCTTTTTCTTGGTTATTGAGTGGAGGAATGAAGAATGTAAATGCAAAAAGTGGTGACCGAGGTCGTGAAAAAATTTACATTACGCCGAGGCGGTCGGCTTCGTTTCTTACAGAGAGAATGATTTGCGAACGTTTATCGTAGTCATGAGTCTTCTCGATGAAAATCTCCGAAAGATAGAGCATTCGTGTATCAGAAAATCGAATTTATTGTTTTCTTCTATAGTCTCAAGATAAAGGGCGCCCTTTCTTTTACTTATTTTACGTTAATTTTATCGATCAATGACGACTAAAGGTGTCCGGTTCTCGATGGTTCGATCACATTGGAGAAGAAGAAAAATCTCGCCCCTAACTGGGAAAAATGCATATTACAGCGGTTATTCAGCCAACAGTGTTGAACATTTACACATGTACGGCTTCCTTCAACAGTAACAACTGATTATATGGACTTTCTATAGGAAATTAAGTTATATAAAAAGAAATATTTTGGATGATAATATTCAAGCTGATATTCAGCAACTATCTGTTGATGTTAATCAAATTTAGTTTCAAATCACGTTTATTAAACTTTAATCGCAGATCGAAGACAAAATAGTCCTTTGAAACAATCAGCGCTGATATCATCAAGTTCCAAATAAATATGAGCGTTTAAAAAGTAATCAAGTATTTTTCGGGACAGAAATCTAAACATCAATAGAAGTAATTAAATCCGAGACAATTCATGGAATAACAGGATCCTAATTGCATACAAAATGCAATTACAGAAGTTGATATTAGTATAATCAGCAATCTCAAACTCTTAGGATCTTAACTGAGGTCGAAGAAGCCTTTCATTGATGAATAACACACGTTGACGCATCCCTCCCGAGTAAAAAAAATCGCGAGGCCTTCGATAGCAAAAAGGAAAGAAAAGAAAAAGCTTAGTTTGATGCGCAGTTTCAAACTGCGTATTCCACCTGCATGGATGCCGATCCCTGGACCAATGAAGCGTCTCTTGAGATGTTACGGAGTGATAGTGGAGGAAAATGTTGAGGAAGGAAGCACGATGGGAGGAGGCCGGATGGAGTTTTGAAGGTCGCAGGTAGGGTACGTCGTTGTATTGTTAAAAAATACAGTCAAACCATAAAAGTACAAATGTGCTGATAAAATATCTTCAGCTTAATTTATTTTACAGACGTTAGTTGTAGCTTTCAATTCGTTTAAACCAATACCGAAATAACAATTAAACTTTGCAAATTTTCAAGTTTTATTAAAAGCGATAAATTTCGACGCCGCAACATGAAGAGGACGTTGTGACGTCAAAAGCGTTCGTTTTTAATAAAACTTAGGAAAAGGTTTTTTTTTCAAAATGATGTATGGAGTAAACTCACATCTTGACTGACATTATAACCTAAATTTGTAATGTTCTCTCTGAATTTTCTTACATAGCGTTAGGGTGAATATGAAATATTCATGAAAGTAAGATTCGACACTTCTGATATATAAATAAATAACGTCATCGGGCAAGATCGAAATTAAAACTGCTCCTCTTACATTTAACTTATCGTCAACATTTATACTGATAATAATACGAAAGAGAGAAGACACTTTAAAAAAACATAGGAGAAGTATGAATATAAAAATCAAAGAATTCTTAAGGAATAATAATCCGTAGGAGAAAAACGCCCAAAAAGCGGAAGTGAAAATTCTAAACTGCGTAAATCTATCGATGATATTGGCTGAAATATGAAAGATAGAGGACTGGTGGTTGGATTGGAAGGAAGGATGCAAGAATGTATTTAAGACGGGATTTAGATTGAGGAAGAGGAAGAAGGTTAAACGAAGTTGGAAGAAAAAGAGAAAATGAGGGGAGGAAGAAAGGTGGGGGAGAGAGAGCAAGGGAGGGGAAAGAAAAGTATGCGAGAAGAGAAGAAACGTGTAGGATGAAAATATAGGGGAATAAAAAGAGAACTAAATGAGATGGGTGGAGTGTAAGGAGAGAGCAGTAAATGAATGAAGGAACCGATAAACTCGATGACGTGGGCTTGTGCTCGCCGAAACATAATTGCCACGCTGACAGGTGGCCGTGCATAAATCATGGAAACCTTAAAGGTGCGTGGAGGTCACTGAAGGTAAGAGGGTGGGAATATTGGGCAACTTGAAAGGAGTGCGTAGATTTACGCTCACGACTTTTATGGTGGATACGCTATTAGCGTTCCCATTTGTTCGATTTCCTCTTATGCTTGTTAAGGAGATCAAGATATTTGCCTTGACAAGCGGGATGGGTTTTGAAAACCTCTTTAATTGGCGAAGATACAAAAGGTTCTTTATTTCTTACCTCATAAAATTTCATTCCAGATGCGGAGAAAATGACTCACGATGACGAGGATGACTCCTTCCACGGGTCGATTTGGTTATGCAGGATCTACCTAAATGAATCAGAGAGTGTAAGATAAATTTTCACCAAACATTTCATTTAAATCTTTTTGGTAAAATAACTTACATTTAGGTTTATAGTTCTATAACGTATGAAATTCCGGAATGCATTATGATCTCAAGATATCTCTTCGAATAACTATGATTTGCTTTCCAAATAATAGTTACAATACCTTTCTTCCTGAATTTAAAAATAAATATCTCATTCTTCGCGGTCAATAACTCCAAAAATGCTGTTTAATGGTTTTTTTATAAATATATCTAGGTATCTAGAATCAATTGTATAGATATAAGGTTGGGTTTCCTAATGGTTGATTTCACCTTCGGAACATAGCTCTAACTGGTTAACACTTTAGGTGCTAATTATTAAGTAGAAGCGATGGAGTGTAACTAAAGATATCTCCAGGAAGAAAGATAATTAAAGTTTCCTTTCATTTTCATTAGTTTTCTAAAGAACATTTATACGATAGAAATTACATCACCGTTAATTTCGATATCCACAGAACAGGAATCATATATTTGGTAAATCGGTGTTTTCAATCTTCTTATATTGCGTACTAGATAGATTTACACTTAATAAACCTCTTAAGCTTGAAATTTGATAATAGATATAATAGTATCATGTTAAAACATCCTATTGGATATGCAACGGTGAGAATAGATCGAGAAGTCGAGATGACTAATCTAACACGATGCTACGCCAGGATTGCACGCGGAACTCTGTCAGCGCTATCCTTATTATATATTCTACAATTAAAACATTTAAGCTCCATAGTAATCTACATCAATAACTGCGGCTTTCGTTAATACTTTATTTATTCGATTACAACATCTTAACCCAATCGTTGATATAATGAGATAGATATAACCAGCATCACAAGCTACTTATATGCTATGGTTTAGCAACATATTGCCACTAAAGTCCTATATTATATCAAACATGGCACTTTTCCGACAGAAAGTTAGCCCTCCCTGTTCTAAGTTAATTTTGGTATTAACGAGTTTGGTTATAATACATTCGCGCTATATTTATGTGAGGAAGGCAGTTTTAATGGAACTGCAATGAACCTTGTCAACACTAGAGGCATTGGATTGTTCACTAGCAGAATCGATAAGGAATTGAATAAAAGAAATACTATTCCAATTTTTATTTTCCTGTATCCTGCGCTATTATACAATGTGCAACACATTTCCATAACATCGGTTGCCTAACTTCCACCGACTCCCCAACGTTGTAAATCCCCATCCCTTACACAGAAGCCAGGCGCCGCTTCCTTCAAGATTTCGGTTTCAAGGTCTTTTCGAAATGCTTATTTTTTATTTAACTATCTGGGTGTGGAGGATTTGATGGGAGACATGGGTCGGCAACTCTAAAGAAACTATTCGACTAGGCAATTCCGGATATACCTTGACCTTGTGTCTAGCACACCTGTGAAACTAAGGCAAAAATCGTTTAAAAAACTAACTTGATGAGTCTTTCGGGAAATAATTTCCATTGAGCTATTAATTTTATAGAAATACTACCACAAAGAAAAAGAAAATTTTAGTGGATAAATCATTTCTACGGTGAGCAATAAAATTTGCAGTACTCCACTGGCTATTTTATTATATATTTCACATTAATTCTCTTTTGTCATAAACTGGGAAATATCTTACATGAAGTGTAAATATAAATGAAACCCAAATTAAATCTAACGTTTTATCAGTCTGTAAGTTTAATCGTTAAAAATCATGGCAAATGGGAGAATTACATTTTTGTTTTAATTTCAAATGAATCTGCCGTATCACCGCTATCAAGGCCAAAAGGCCAAAATAAATTTAATATCCAAGCATGAAAAATAAAATGATGAATTTATAATAAAAAATTTTTATTGTTATACAATGACGGCTAGTTATATAAGAAAAAGAAAAATTCAAATTAGCTATCAGGAAACGTATTTTTTATTTCGGGGCTGTTAATTTTTTTCTTTTATTTTGAATAACTATCGATGATGAAATAAGAGATTTTCCTTCCTATTTAATTCACATGATAACCTTTTGACTTAAAAAACTGAATTTCACCTATTGATTAAGATCGGCCTGTTTTGTTTATCATCGAAATTTTAAGCTTATAGGAAATATAGGAATCAGAATTATGAAACTGTCAATTAAAACTGCGCGGATGTTTTTCTTTATTTGATACTGCCGTAAAAAGTTTTTCTCCAGTATTTCACCTCAGTGTTTAAATTTTACAGTTTAAATCGTAACACAACTTCTTTGATACTTATATTTTACATTTCATTCTCCCATTTATCAAAAAAAAGTTAAATGAGATTCTGTTATTAATGAAATATAAGATGTATGCATTTCAGTGCAGTTTCTTATAGTCACCTCATACCTCCTTAGCAAATTTAATAAGATGGGATGTTATCTTCTTAAGACGGTAAATAATTGAATCATGTCAGGTGTATTTATAAACAACATGATTGATCAATATCAATATAAATCAACATGATTGATTGGTAACCGCTTCCTACCAAGATTAATATATCGGTAGCCTTTGCTTATTAAAACGACTTCTTAGCTACAGCTCCTTTCCAGGACAGCATGTTTCTTACTCACGAGGAAAATTTCTTAATATGAATGTAAATTTCTCGCACAATAACTTATAACTCCACGCACGAAAAAAATAATAAGGGAAAAATTAATTCATTATTTCCTTTATATGTATTTTAAGTAAAAAATATATCATTATACTTTAAAAATAATAATGTTGGGAAAAGTTTCAAATTTAATGTTGGAACAACCGCACGAAACAACGAGAAATCGTTAATTTCCAATTCTTCAAAAATGTAATCTTTTAATTTGACAATGTATTGTTATATTCTAAACCACAAGATAATAAAAATCGAAAGACGTGGTTTTCGAACCCTAGTCTCATCATCAGGTGTAATAATTGCGTTTTTCACTCATTTCCTTCGTTTACATTCGCGAGGAAACCACCGCACGCTACTGATAATGGAGCAGGACCTCCAAACTCTAATTAGAGTTGTCATTTGATTCGGTATACAATGAATTGTTACGAATTATTATTATAGTACTTACAATGGCGGCCCGACTTGTTACAACTGAATTCAAATTTTAATTATTATTCATCTCCACCGCTATTAGACGCTGGGTCAGGGCACGTTAACTTACAGCATATTTAACAGTTAACTAAAGTACTTTTAGAAATTTATTACAAATATAGAATGTAATTCACCTTTGTTAAGTCTATCTATTGAATTACCGATTTGCGCACAATTGTTCATTCGCCTATAGATAGGATACCTCGAGACAACGGGTCATTGGCTTCCACTTCATATGATTATCGAACACTTCCGCAACTGTAGCCGGAATAATATGGAAGGGGTGAGAAAGTAGAATCGGTGCTGCAAAGGAAGGGGTAGATAGTCAGTTGGCCAGAGTTCAACAGAGGCTAATCCCCATATAAGGTCTCACGCTTGAGTAAATTTTTAGGTGATAAAACAGAACAAGTGAGGAAGGAGGTAGAAAAAGGGGATGGTGTTAAAAGAAACGAAATATGGATATTGGATAGGCGGAGGAGGTGAATAGTAATTTTCTTTATGTCCCTTTATGTTTTACGAGCGTCTACATTGTACAACGCCAAGTAATTATAAACGATTCTTAATTAAATCTCTATACTTCTTGCTGCAGTAGATAGCAGTAAATTTCGTTCATCTTCTAGTACAGGATAGAAAATAATGTATCTTTTATCTCTCGAGCAATTAAAAGTAATATCTAAATCTCAGAAATCGTGAATCATACAGATATTTGAATGATACTGAAGAATGGAATAACATTCATTGTTGTTATTCTTTATTGAAAGTCATGAAAAATGTTTTTGTTGAACTATTGTGCCGTACTAGCGTGGTCTTGCTTCAGTGATTATATCAAATTCAGTGAGGAAAGCAAAGTACCCTACTCCTCATCTTGCCTAGTATGCCTCATTCCCTCTCCAGAGATTTTGATAGCTATCAGTGGAGAGGTTTAGGGTCTTACTAGGCATCTGGTTGGTAACTTCACGGACAGAAATTCAAAAATATTCGATATGTGAGAAACACAATGAAAAAATATTATATTTGATGATGGGAATTAATGGGAGCCTTCAGTAAATGGAACTCCATGCATGAAGTTAATGAAATAGTAAAAGAAAATTGACTAACAAGTTTTCTTTGGTTGTAACTTGAACAAACTGCGATTAGTTTTCGGACCACGATGTGAACAGGTTCACTAGGTAACGTATCGAGTCGGCCTTGGAACAGATATCTCGAGCCTGACAGACTTTTTGGCACATCGAAATCCTAAACCGTTCCGATGTTACGTTAAAAAACTTATATTTGAATTTCTTCGAGGGCTTTTGGAGATACTTCATAATTGTGTAAATGTGAAAGACATCTGTTTTCAGGGGTTTGGAATTCTTTTTCTGGTGTAAAATAATAATGATAAGACAATGAACAACTGTAAATGCTGTATAATGACTACGAAATAATCAACGTAAAATGTATTTTCAAATATGAGTTTTCGAATGGTTGTTCACAACATTCAAACATTAATACCGGCTTTAGATACGTCAGAATTCACAAAATCAAAATCGGACACCGCTGTTTTAATTTTTTACCCTCTCTCTCTCTCTCTTGAGCCACCGAAAATTAACTTTGGCGGTGATTCAAAAGTTTGAGCACATCGATAACGCAGGCATAACAGTTATTTGAAATTCGTAAACCCTTAATCGCTAGTCCAACATATCTGATAAATGTCTGAAATATTTTTTCTTCGCATCTAAACATTGCAATTACATTGATAACACTACCTTTCCAATTCTTTCCATTTCATGCGCTTCATAATGCTTCACTACTGGAATAGCCGTGCATAAAAACTCCAGCGTCACCCTTGTTAAAGTTCGAATTCATTCCAAATTTAGTAAGGGTACTTAATGCGGAAAGCACATATAAAAATCCAAAAATCGTATTTTACGTTCCATATTGAAAGTGAGCAGCAACCAGTAACTCGAAGACAACCGTTCTTTTCCAATTCAATCTCCGCTGTCAACCTAAGCCCGACCTCTTTATCTAACTACACCCATTTCTCACTCTCCCATGAATTCGTGATTGACTTTTCAAATAATATTTTACTCTTTACACAAACATGCCCTTCGTAATTTTCCTGCCCGATGGTTGAGCACCGATGAGCTGTACCGATTCCCGTGAAGCATATTGGAACAACGGGCATCACTCCATTTACCTTAGTATAAGAACAAAAGTATAAGAACAAAATATTGGCTCCTGATCTGGTTAAATACGTCTAGAGCAAAGCACCGAAAAGTAAAAGTAACTTTAAAGGTGCTTTGAAAAAACAAAAGTTCATTTTGCTCGTGAGAAAAGTCGGCCCAGGGTTCGATTCCCGGTGGGAATGGGACCGCTTTCCCCCGAAGTCGAACGCGTTGCCCATTTGGCCATCTCAAGGCCTCAGGTCTCAGACGGAGACTTGCTGGCTTTCTCGCACAGGAGAGACAGGGGGTAGATAAAAATGATGCAAGCGATGCGAATATGCGGAAATGACCACGGAGGAACGGGGGAACCAGAGAAGGATGAGTGGACCGTTGTGACTCCGCGCTACGTTCCTAGAATTGGAGATCTTCTTCCGAGTAAGAAGTCATTCCTCCTGCGTAAAGGAAACCCACCTGATGGGAAGGACAGGAATAAGAGCGTAAGGAGAAAAAAGTCATAAACCAGACGGGGAAATGCCGAGCGCGGGAAAGGTCGCGAAATGCGGCGTGCGCTCCTCGTTTTTTCCATCCTGGCGGCATTCCCCAACTTGGCTCATTATTAAGTTTCCTGAATCTTTTGCGCAATCCTCTGATTCCTGAACCCGGAAAGGGAAGTTAATTTATCGTTCCGGAGGATGAGTTACCCGAAGGGTTATTTTTAAATGGAGAGAGAGATGAGGAAAAAATCAGCGTCGCATCAGTAAACGCACTTGTTGGCGAGGTGAAAAAATTTGCTTTCCCCTATGAACCCGGCGGTCACGTACTGCGCCGGCGATGTTTTTTGGTTAGCGAAAATTTTAATGGTACGAAGCAATTCGACGAAAAAAGTTGATCTGTAAGTAAACATACCAATAATTAAAACATTCTTAGCGGCTACAGAATGAAAAATGCCGGAAGATTGGGAAAATCGGGCTGTCGCTAATCTAATGCATGATTATTTTCCTCTACTATACATACATATATATCCATTCGTCTTTATCAGGCGATATTGATATATAATAGTCCCGTCTTTTCCCCAATATATTCCCATCTCGGGACAGGACGAGGTTAACAGAAAGGATAAAAACAAATAAACAAAATAAGCATAAAAATGCAATAAAAATAAACAGGTGCCAAAATACCATATGAATATTATTTTTAATACATATAAGATTAAATCAAAAAGAAATAATAAATTAGTTCCATTAAAATAAATATTATAAATAGCTAAACTACACCGGTAGGAAGGAAGGGGATGGACAGGGCAGTAAAGAAAAATGCATACTGATACGTAAAATAAGGACTGATAAAATAAGCCTTTTCTTCTTAGACAATTTCAATGACACAAATAGTATGTAGAATTGTCTTTGTGATATGAAGCTCAAAAGGGGGTTTTTAAATATTAGTTACAATTAATTTTATTTTTTCCATAAAATCATGATGACAAAGAAAATCCGCTGTATATACATACATTTTCCATTTAAAGATAAACTTGGTTATAATGCCTCGCACATGAAGAGTATTGAGAGACTATCCGTCAGTATGTCCCTTCCCATCGAAAGGAACGCTTGGCTAGCCTAATTAACCCAATTACTTTGTTTTGATACATTCTGTTTAATATTTTTATTTCCTTAGAATTGTTTGTCTCTCACCGTTGGTTACATCTAAGGGTTTTCAAACATGATCATACGTTGATAATGAATATTCCCCGTTTATACGGAATTTGAACATAAGTAAAGCTTTTAGTAGTTACTATGGTGCAATTAACTACATGTAGTTAATTGCACCATATGTGATTTAATGCGCATATTGTGATCTATAGAAACTTTCAATATTATAAAAGAAAAACATTTATTAATCATAGTTATCATGAATCAAACCTTCCAGTAAAGGTAGCGATCAGTTAGACTTAAAAATATATAGCTTCTTAAATATGTAACCCCGCCATACGCTATATGGTGACTAGCAAGGAATTTATGTAAGTATACTTTTGAAAGGTTGGTATATTTTTGTTGGATACTGAACAGCGAAATTTCTAGGGAATATCCTTTCCTGAGTATTATATTAAATTAAATTTACATAATAAAATCGATCAGCCTATGTTAGACTATGTATGAAATAGATATTTTTTCCTTCACTACACTACTTTGTATGAATTTATGATAAATTTCTACTATATTCTGGCCGTTATAGTTGATTCTCTTATTTCCTACTGCGAAAGCTACATCATTCATGACCTAAATTTTTGATTTACTCATATTTTCTTCCGCAATTTTCTATATTAATGGTATTATCTCTCTTTCATTGACCTGACAGATGGTTAATATAAAAAATATTTCTATATACAGGTTTATGCAATAAAAAGAGATCCTAAATAAATTGAAACTTCACACTCTTCGCAAAAAATTCTATTGTCCCTGATGACTTTTTCTCTGGAGGGACAGAGTTCAAGCTATCCGTAAGCCTTCTTCCATCACAAAAGGAACCATTTCTTTTTGCTGAGCAATGTTAGTGTTTTTTTGGCAATGGGAAAATTATTTCGAGCCAATGGCACAATGTCAAGGGCACTCTAGGACATTAAACGGCAAAGAAATTTTCAATTTCCCTCGATCGCCCAAATGCACATAAACAAGTTTGTGAGATTACAAATTTACGCATTCTTAAAAAAAGTATCTATCCTGAAATTCAGCGCCTAGCTTTACAACCTTAAAATATTACATGCACTTCTGTATATATATTTGGAAATGATTTTCAGGGCAATTAACAATGGATTAAGGTTAATTATAATCCCAATTTTGTTCAAAAAGGTCGTTCGTATTATTTTTATTCATATTTTCCCTACCTAAAAATGTTTCCGATTACCAAAATACTGTATATAGTGAGATAATGAAATTTACTGTTGGCTTACATCCCTTTTTCATAATATCATGTACTTTTTCTGCACCTCGCATGTAAATTTTCTCCAGCAGAAATGGCTTACAGCTTGGCGAAAGCCTTCTCGTAGTTAATGCCACACACACTTTGCGATTCATGCCAACTAAGAGCTGGCGAAAGGGAGAAAGAGAGACAACGCGCAAATTAGCCGACATTTCTTGCATCCTCAGCTCGCTTTTGAAGTCTTTAAATTGCTCAATCGTTTTATGATTAGAAAAACCCTCCGTCCCGCTCATGAGATCCAATTACATCAAAACCTCGACAGCATTTTATTCCTGCCGAGTTATTCCGCGCAAAAAAGCCGCGGCGGGAATTCCTCCGAGGACGTTCGAGGAGAGAGTAATTTCTAAATAACCAGAAGAAATTCCCATGAAAACTGAGAGAATTCCGAGGAACTCGCATCCTTGTTGCTCTTTACCCGGAAAGGCAAAAGGCAGAGTCTTTTAACGGCGTATGGTCTCTTCTTTCATCCCTTTCGATTGAAAAGAGAGGAGGGGTGGGCGGGGATGGAATCCCTCCCACTACACGCCCGCCATTCTAGAGCGTCTCGGAAGCTGAGAGAGATTTTTCCCAAGAGCTAAGAGTAACCATTTTACGTTTGTCGTGTGGAAGGGCGCCTTTTTAGTGCTTCGGCGGGAGAGGATTCGCTTCCCGCCCTTTCCCCTCCACGCACGCACTCTCGTTGCCCCATTCGACCTGCATCCTCTTCATTCCGATCGCAAAAAGGAACGCGGTCTGGCAGACATCGTCGGGACTGTATCGCTCCGTTTATTGAAAGTGGCAGTTCGTTCTGATCGTCATAAACAAGAAGGCGTACACTAAAATAAAGTTATCACGCCGCTAAAAGACATGTTGAATCGGAAGATGACGAAACTCCTTTTAAAATGATGCATATGTACGCTAACCATATTCTCTTGGTGATTACAAAGGACAAAAGCGAAATGAGTTCATGTACCTAAATACCAATGAAGAAGATGAATTATTACGGTTTTGGGAACTTTTAAGGCCTTACAAATTTAACGTAATGGATTTTAAACATTTCTCATGATCGATATATGTGCTTGATTCATTTAGCAGCGAAATATTCAACTTAAATACAAATATATTGCGATACGTTTTGGGGTAAAAAAGGATTTTAACTAAGAACTATTTCGGTGGTCCAAAAATTTAAAATGGAAACGGATCTCTGTTTAAAAGGTTCACCGTGGCTGGAATTCGACCCAGATATCTAACCTTGTCCGGCGGTTGCTTTATCCAATAAACAACCACGACAGAATAATATCTCGTTAAATTTGTAAGGCCAAGATTTCTCCTTCATCTCTTCCTCTAAATTTAAGCATATAAACCATTCATTCATCTTCTTTCATATACTTCGCCTCTGGTCTGCTATAGTAGGGAGAAGGCATCACAGATGTACCACGTGCGCGCAGGAGTGGTGCCATCTTAGACGGATCCTCTGGAGCACACCATATCCCATCATAGTCTTTAAAACTGAAACAGAGATTGCTCTGTCGCTGTTGTTTAATGAATAAGGCAATCGCGCGGCAATTAGGAGATACGGGTTCGAGTCCCAGTTACAGTGGACATTCTCTCCATTTCCTTCTCCAATCCTTGGCAACTTTCGAAGAATTTGGGCAGCCTATGAAAAAGCACTCGAACGTAAAAAAATACTTCGACAAATAAAAGAACGCTGTAAAGAGATGAAAATATCTGAAGGATATTTGAAATAAATTAATGCCTTCAGAAAAAGGAATATATTGTCGTCGTGCAAATATATTTGCGGAAAATTTTAAATTTCAGTAATAAGACCTAATGAAATTTTAACCCGACTATGACTGAATCTATTCTTTTAAGAAAGAGATACATGCATAAGATCAAACAAATAATAAAAAGGAGTGCAAACTCCGGCAAATAATTTCTTCGAAAATTGAAAGGACGCAAAAAAGATCTGAAAAATATGAAGTCAGATGCAAGGAGATATTCCAACAACACGATAGAATCAGGGATCTTAATAGCGGATAGAAAATTTTATACTGATAGACTACATCAGAACATACATTTGGTATATAAAATGTATAAAAGGTAGGGGATTTTTGAAAACAAAAAAGTCTACAATAACACGAAAAGTGAATGGCAATTTAAAATTACTTTAGAATCGATCATGAGAAATATGTAGGCTACCTTTTACTACATAAATAATTTATTTACAAATTGCTAAATATATGATAAAAATTGATTGTCAAATATGGATTTGGTAGTTTGTTGGAAAAATAAGTCTCGACTTGAAAGCAGCGGAACACTTGGAACCAAAATTTCATATGAATCTAGAGAAAAATTGATACCTTATGGATGAATAATGACGCCTCAATCCGGACAAAATTAATTTAAATAATCTCGTGTTAAATTTTCCCTTTGTCTTTGGAAGAAGAGATAATATATTCTGAAAATATGAGAATTTTAGATATTTGACACAGCCCAAAAAATTAAGTGAACTATGAAAGTATATTCATGCATACAACTAAACTATTTTGTACATGCAAAACCTAATTTAGGTTCACGAAAAAGTATCCACAACAGAAAAAAAAACTTACTAAAAAAGAACACATCACCGTTAATATTAGATAGATAGATAAAAATCCCATAATAGCACAATTTTCAACCTAAGAAGCAAAGGAATTCTGTGATATAAATATAACGAAATTTATAATACTGGTAAAAATGTGAAAAATTACAAGGAAATATCCATATTATACAAGAGATATTAAAAATATAAAGACATTCTGACGGTCTATATCATGGGATTAGGCACAAAGGAAATAATATCATAGGATTTAGGCACAAAAAATTCTAATTCTAATCGAGAGAGAGAGTATAATAGAGTGGAAGGATAATGCTACTAAACGATATAAAGGGAATGTGTTAGACTATCACCTTCATTAGGTCATTATTTACGAACGCGAGGTTTAGATGAAATGATCGCCGGTCATGTCCAACATGGACATACTATATTCAGAATGTGATCAGGGAAATTAGGCAAATGAAAAGGAAAAGGATCAATAAAGAAATCGATACGTGGAATTCAGAAACTTAATTCTATTACTTGGGAAAAATATTCCACTTTAGTAAAACGACATCAAGACGAAAAAACTGCGGAAGCTTCTGACATTCAATTCAAAGAGAGAGATATTTCTAAGAGCTGAATAAACGTTGAAGATAAATTATGAAAATGTATCTTAGTGAGATATAGAAATTTTTGTATATGTAGAGAGGGTAATAAGAGAAAATAGCGTTCACTTCATTCATTTCGAGGAGTAAGAATATAGAGTGGTGGAAGAAGTATCAATTCCCATAATTTTGCTGTCTAAAATCTTTTTCCATAAGTATGCTGATAAAGAAACTGTATTTATATTTAACGTGATACCCGTGGGGTAATGGTACGAATAAAATCCCAGAATCCTAAAAGTACCGTTTTTCTGCGGGTGTACAGGTTTTCCTCCAACCCCATTACCTTATGGAAACCGCGGCCTCACCTCTTAGCATCCTTCCGCCAGCGGAGACAAACTATAAATCACAACTAAGGCGCGAGCTGCAGAGCCTCGTACGACCTTACTGACCGCTTCCTTTATAAATCGTCTGCCTAGATTCCATCCATATGGAGGAGATTCTCCGTCTCCTTCTCCCTTTTACATGTATTCCATTCACTAGGCACGGTTTCCGAGACCCACGGAGCCTTTCTGCAACTGAGAAATCCTCAATGGTGTCTGCCTACTCACGTTTTGTGAAGGGCGATGATAAATATTGAACCTTTCTTTTTAAAAAGGTTGAATTCATTCCACAGTATATATAAGTATATAAATGTGTTTGTATGTTAGTGTGCGTGCGTATATACATTCACACACACAAAAAGTAATTTTCTAAACAGTTATATTTTCCACAGTATTAGAGATTTAGAGACGATTCGTTATAATGCTAAATTTACACGAAATGTAAATCATTTATTACTATTAATTTATTTGACATTCACGAATCTCAATTTCTGTGTGAATGAATCCTTAGGAAAAATAAATAATTTACATTATTTTTCTGGAAAAATCGACACTGAAAAGTCTCTTTTTCCATCCAACCAATGCACATCAGCCAACTGCAATCCTCATATCCCTCATTGGTTAGTTAAATATAGATTTCAGTAATGTGGACTCATAATTAGGATTAAAGATGAATTTGTTCTTTAAATTACTGCCACGATCAATGTTCAATTTTAATTTTGAGCCCTGGCATTATAAAAGTTAAAATTTACTTTATCTGTAAAGTTCACTTGAAGTCGCGCATAACATATTATAATCGATATTTAGGCCTAAAAAGGTATTTAAAGTGATGTTTAACTCAGAAACCAGATTAACTGGGCAATCTGGCATCAATCTGGCATCTAATTGTAACTTTAAAGTTATGTTTAAACCTAACGCAAAAGATGGTGGATAAGACTCAGTACAAATCTCTCACCTTAGTATTTTATTAAAAAGCACATCTATCCTAAGGAATTTTACGAATAAAATCTTCTAAATATTCTGACGAAAATAATATTTATTCTTGATGATATCTAATGATTCTAATGATTTTGGCCTTTTGCTTGAAAGAATCCTTAGATATTTGTTGGCCGATTACATATAAATATAACGTATTTTTCCAGCTATCTCATACCGTTTCGGAGCTAGAAAGTTCGACATCGGAGAGGCAATGAAATTGTCGTATATTGTTTTTAACTTTAAATTACTGACATGTATTGATTTCAATAATTTAAGTACGTTTATATAAATAAATTTAAGAAAGGTCCGGAAGGCTTAAAAGTCTCAATGTATTTGGATGAGTTGTTAACTTAAAAACAGGATATTTTTTAATACTTGCTATAGGCTATATATGAAGATGTTCGTGAGTGGGAGGTAGGTTTACATATGACTGTTAAGATAGCGATATGAGAAATTGCTCAACATAAGAAATTAAACACAATTCTTAAATTATTTAAATTATCCTAGGGAAGTGAATGAAATCAGCTTAGAACCTTTAAATACTAAAGATAAGCAGGAATACATGCATACATTTTTCTCTTCGTCATATACTTTCTCCAAAAGAAAATAGAGCAATATTTAAACAGCTTCCAGTCAGTAACTTTCGTTCAAAAACTTCAATAAAGAACGCTCTAACTTCTCAAAAACTCATCAGAGTATATCTTCACCCTAGTTGTAGCACAGTCAGTCATTCTTGGTTGCGTTTTCTAAGTGTATTCTGGACTCATTTGCATGCTCCGTAAGTTAAACAGAACAGCTAGGATTTTTAGGGGCAGATATCTTAATAATAAACAAATATAAGCATTAGTAAGGTAAGTGAAAGGTGAGATAAAAGAACAACCCACGAGTAAAATGAGAAGCCCCTGAGTTAGGAAGAAGTGTTAAATACGAATCACGGTGAAAATTACGCTAATTTTCATAACTTTCGCAGATGTTACCTCGAGAAACGCTATGCCATAGGATTACTCTTTGTTGAAAACGTATTTTTTTGACGAGACGTGATTTGGTTATATTTGATGAAATTAGTACCTCCGATACTCAATTGGAATGTCTTTGATCTGAGACATGAACTCAAGAATAATCGTTACCAACAACCTACCAACGCATTAGACCACCGTTAATCGGAAGGACTGATTTCTGAAGCTTTTTCCAAAGAGAGACAAAAATCGATTATTTATTTCTTCTTCGGCATCCATCTAAGGCTGGTGAAAAAGGCAACCCGTAATGGGTAAGAGACGAAAAGTGCAAGCGGATGGAGCGTCCAGAAGTGCAGTGCACGTACCGAGGCCCTTATCATTACCGCACACACGTTGTCCGTGCCTTGTCCTTGTCGAATTGCTCGCCCAGATGTCCTCCGAATACTCATCATACCCGTTTTTGGTACTGAGGTCCTCTCTTGAATTGCAGTGCGCATCTCTCCAGTTTATTCCCAAACTCCCAGACATGCAGAAACCTTTTGGTTACTTGTCCTTAAAACGTCTTCAGGTGATTCGACGGAAGACCTCCCCCCGCCAATGACCTTAAACCGAGAGCTACATGTTTTCTTGCAGTCATTACCCGGACATACCTCCGACTGGACCCCCTCTCCCTTTGCGCTGCAATTCGACTTGCACTTGCCCTTAAATCGAGTCTTGCTCGTCGGCGGCGGACCTCCCCTCGTCTCGCCCGTACGCGCCCTTGATGGGAGAGAGGCATTCGCACCTGCATCCCCCTTACCCACCCCAGTTAATTCCGGGTGAAACCCACCCTCGAAATCAATGACCACCGAAGACACTGGGGAGGGCCCTTCAGGCTGTTTGGGTGCACCTGAGATACTCTTTATTTGCCCCGGTAATTCCTTTGAGAGATAAGAAAAATTTAACGACGACCACCCCATGAGAAATTTGGTTTTGTTTTCCTGGAAACGCTCTTGCCATAAAACCTAGCGCATGAATACGACCGAATAAAATTCTGGATTAGAATCATATTGAGAAATTTTGAATTTCCTTGTGATAGAGTTCTCGTTGCAGTGGGTTCATTCAAAAATGGCTTCAATGGAAATGATTCTTAGGGTCTGCTATTTTCAACGACTACAATAACTCCCTAAGATACAACCTTGTTAGCCATTCCGTAAAGAAAAGCGATATAACTTTCTGAAAATTTATAAAATACTCCAAAAATCATTTCTTCTGGATCTTTTTGAATTAAATGCCTATACCCAGGAATATATATTTGTACTAACGCAGCAAGTTTAGCGTTCTAGAACTTACTTCACATATTTTTTAGCTTTGTAAAGAATTTACTATGCTATAAACGACTGATACTTGAGAAACGACCGATTGACCAATTCCACCAATATAAATATTCTTTACAATGTTGTGGCAGTGAAATCTTTGAAATAACCGTTTTTTAAAGTCGCAGTCGATCTAGAAAAATCATTCTTTACTTTACTTCCAATTTTAATTCGCATAATTCAGGGAACAAAAGAAATTTTTCTCTAAACAATCTGATAAAAAAGTTAATATCTTGAAAGCAATTCTTGTAATGCAAATAAATGTATAAAGGTTAAATTAAATGTGTCTATGTAAATACCTTTGTCTTGGGTTTCCATTTGTCGAAAATTTCAAGATAAAAGGCTTTGTACAGCTGTTTTCTTAAATTACTATTAAGAAAAATAAGCTTTCCTGACACCCGATTCAAAAGTGAATAATGTTCTGGATATACTTAAAATTGTTAACAAAGAGCACCATATCGCGACATGAGGCCATGACTGACGTCTTAATGAAAACAACCATGCCTCCCAACATGGAGATCGACATGGATCGTCTACCTCTGACTTTGTTTTTGTTTATTTTGGAAAAGTGCATTTCCTTCCATGGAGACAGGATGCGCTTCTGCATTTATCTCATCCTCCCGTTGTGAACTCCCCTTCGCGGTTGTTGCGCCTCTTTGTCCGGTCTTACACCACGAATAAGCAGTTCCCGGACCATTGATCTCTCATTTGGGAGTGTCCTTAAGGACCTTCAGACTGGTGGTTGCCACCCACTTTCATGAACGCTTTGGATGCAACCTCGCTCATACACAAGTAGCTCTATGGGGAACTAACGTCTCTAGAGATTTGAAAGGGAAATGTTTTTAAAATTACAAATACTCCCTCTTCCTGCTCTACTGCTTTCAGTCTGGAAAAACTTCTCCATTGAGAGATTCGACAGTCGTTTGCGAAAGGAAGCTAACTGTTGATAGGAATCTTAGTTATGCAAGTAGTGGAGGAGTAAATCTATTTTCATTCTGAGACGAACCGTTGAATTATTCGAAATTTATCGAAGATTTATTCTTTGCTCCTGCAGGTGGGAAGCAGTCTCCAACATTTCACTTCGCGTGGCAGAAAACAGAAAGTGCTCTACCCTTGTATTTTCGCATGGATTGAAAATATTGATGCTTAAATCTACGTAACAGATACTTAGGAACCCTTTCACTATCATTCAAGACACACAATATTAAATAATAATTAAATTGTTAATTTTTGTTCTGTAAATGGATGATTAAAATTGCTTTAAAATATTCATATATTTCATAAATTTTTAATGGTTGAATATTTTATGTCAAGACTTTGTCATGAGCAATCGCATGACGTACTTTCATAATGAGGTATTAGAGAGATTTCTCTCTCTCTCTCGACTTGTGGGACTGACAGACAGTATTCCATTCCCCTTCATTATCTACCAATATAAGGCTCATTTGCGAAACTGTAATGCTGCATGTCCTTTAAAGCGAGTTTTCCTCAAAAACCAAAGCGCCGTAATCGTCTTCTACAATTATCCCAAAAACGAGCATCTCTCGGGAGAATTGTCCTTCATTAAAACTAATAGAGGTGACTTCAACGCAAGCATTTTCGAAAGAGAGGGCGTTAGAAAGAAAACATTGAGATTTCTTAACCTTTCAAGGGAAAAACGAATATCACAATGCACATTCTGCCACTTAAAGTGAAGACTGTTTCAAAATACTGATTTGGAACTTCTAATCTAGTAACCAAACATTTGCCATACATGAAACGACAAGAAATGTCTGAAATAAGAATAAATTATTTCTTTCACCAGACGTTTTGAAAATTACGGGAAATTTTGATGATGATTGGCATTTTGAATTATTCTCAGCCGTTATTCCTCCGTTATTTCTGTCGACTGCATTCTGCATCATTTTGCAATTAACTGCAGCCGTTGAATTAATTATTCCACTCAACTTCTGGTAAGGCCAAGCGGAGCCTTAGTTCCGGCCTAATAATCATACAAAATGTATGTACCACAAGTAAATAACACATTTCCTACCGACGAAGAGACGAAAACACATGCTAATGGCTCAATCTACATATGAAGTCAATATAGTCATCAAATATTGCGTTCATAAAGTAAATATATTCACATAAAAATTACCATCCTATCATTAAAACACTATGAGACATACTATAGTCTTTTATTACCGGGAAATGATATACGATAAATAATATTCTGAACACTATCACCTGGTAATTAACGAAGAGAAACTACACAAAATGATTAGCAACTTCAAAATAGATAAGCAATACCGCTCAATACACTTGGTAGGAACTAAATTTATCGAATTAGGATTTTGCCAAAATTCTAGCCTTTCTCAAGCGAGGGAAAGGCTCCACGAACTGTGCATCTTTAAAGAAATTGAATATAGGATATACCTCAACTATTCGTTTTATTGCAAACTCTAGATGGATGATTAACAGGTTTTTATAACTTTTGAGAGAATAAGACGAGCCTAATCATAGCTAGGATATCGAAATTGTTAAAACTAAAAGTGAATTTGTCCCTGTAGTATGGCTCAAATTTGAATTATTTGTAACAACTTTCGCACATTCTTCAGAAAATGATCACATACAGTATAGACTGGTGATCATAATTATTATGATAATCGGAACGATCATGAAAGCCGAAACCGATCAAAAAACTCCTTAATGTCTTTTATTTTCTCAATTTCTATTAGTAAGAGATTGAAAATATGATGAAGCATGGAAACGTGAAAACTTGTCTTAAAATTGCTTGTTCAAAGCTCTGATAAGTTAGCAAGCCATTTAACGGTCCTTTTACGTAAAAGTTATCTGTGGTCTCATCGCAAGGGACCGAACGAGAAACTTTCTCAGTAGGAAATCATAAAATTTAAATAAAATTGCTTCTTACGATTAAAAATTTTAAAATTTATAGTGCAAATTTAAATAAATATTATCTCATTTCTGGACTAATATCAAGAAAATTGTTAACAAAATTAATTAAAGATTCTTTCTTCTCGAGATTAATTTTTGTCTGCTCGTAATAATATTATGGACTTTGAAGAATTTTAGCTGATTTTCTTTTTTTTTAATTTTGAATGAGATAATGGATATGTATGGAATAAATTATGATATTTAGCTTATTTTAAGGTAATCAACTTAATATCTCTTCATTTTCCGATACCCCATTGCGAAGCCGCCGTTCGATATTGAGTCTATCGTGGTATATACATTAAATAACTGACGTATTAATTTGAAGTAATATCCTTTAAAAACAGTATAATATATTTCAAAGTCATGTATTTCAATGTCATCTATAATATAATTTACTCCTTCATTACTTAAAATAATCATTATAAAAGTTGGTATGAATACTTCAGTGGCATTATTTAAATTGGCAGTACTACCTCTAGGTTCTCAACTAAAAAGAAACAATAGTAACACATAACGATGTCTTATATTTTCAGAAAAGAAAGTCTCTCTCGTCTCTTGGAAATCATCACTCAATCGTCTTGTATTTCTCAGAATAATATATGAGAATCATATCTCATGATCTTCTGCTGATATCGTTGAATTCCATTGAATTGAACTTGGTTTTGTAGGGGAGTTAAAAGAACATCGCATTTCCGGTTAATTTGGGGCGTTATTGAAATAAACTCATTCTCAAATTGAGGTAGGCCTTAATTGTATTATAATCATTTTTTTCCAAATAATCTGTTTAGGAAAGAGAAAAATTTTACAGAAAAATGAATAAAAATAGGGGAGTTACGTGGCCATAGCAGAAAGCATGGTGAATGTAACCGAAAAGCGCCTGTGTCGGTCAGTAGAGATAGACCCCTGGCTCTAGATGAATACAAGATGATATTCTCCTGGTATTACGGCTGGTGTAAAATAAAAAAGGAAAAACGCGCGAAATGTTCGGGAAAATCGCAAAAAAATACCCTCGACTCGCGCCTTTCTCCCCCATCTCGCGGACGCGGAGATGGTTCCCTCGCAGCCGAGATCCTTTAGCGAGGGACGTCTGTGGCGACGAGGATCTTGAGACTGTATTCAGAGGGAGGGAAAAAGACGGATGGAGTGGAAATGGAGGTCGGGTTCCCAGCGGAGGTGCTCACATCGCGGGAGGACAGGTCTGATTCGGAGAGGATGAAATATCTCTCCCCATCCCATCGGCTAGACTACTCTTCCGACAATGAGTTCGACGTCGAGGAGGTAATGTGTAATCGCATCTCGGATGCGCTGGGCGCCGCACCTGAAGAGCCGAGAGAAAGAGGCTGCTGTCCCACACAATGTGGGGCGTCTGGCGGCCTCATTCGTCCCTCAAACCCTTTAAAAGACCCTTCAAAGGCGTACCTCACATGAGCCCCTCTACTCACGGACCTCTCATCCAGCCGTCTATCATAGCTAGCAATTACCTCTCCAGACACCTCTTCTGCTTCAACGTGCTCTTTTCCCCTCCCTGCCCCTCCTTCTCACAATCAACACACGGATACAAACACGAATGCACTCGCTGCACCTCCGACTAGACGTTTAAAACCACGCGGTGTCTTTTTTTTATTCCTTTTCGCCTCGTACCATCTCCTCGACCTCTTCAGTGCCCACTCCTTTATTTGCTCTTCCTCCCTTTCTCTCGCGCTTCCCTATCCGCCCACCACCCGGTTAAAGTCTCCGATCGTTTTCAGGGAAAGTTCATCCCCGGTTCACTTTCACTGGAGGCTTTTAACAGCCCTCTCTCTCTTTATATAGGTTTCTAAGGAGCCTTTTAGGGAACGTTTTTTGATCGAGCTCCCTCTCTCTCGCCGTTCGTTTTTTTTTTCGCTTTATCGTCGTCGTAAGAGAGAGGCGTAATTGTAGAAGAATATTCGAGCGGATGAGTTTGCTGGAAGCATCCTTTTTAAGTGCCTCTCGTTCGGAATGTTTGACTCTTCAGTCGTCCGTGGAGAGAGAGGTGAATATTTTCGATGAAAATTGAGATGAGATGAATTTGCGCGAGCGGTGCTCGGCGGACTGATGTTATTGAGACACTTGTGCGATTCCCTCGCTCGATTTACTTGCCTTCCTTTGTCCTGATTGATGTGGTTTCAACGCCGAAGTCGGTTGACCGATTGACATTTTCTCTTTATAACTACACAATTTTGTCTTTAAACCTAGCAGATTTTCTGCAAATCAAGATAACTAAAATAAAAATATACTGCGCTCTGATAAAACGTTTTTTGATTCATTGGCTTTCAATTATCAATAAGGAATTTTGGAAAATTTTTACCAGAATGAGTAGAAATACCTACATTCCGTAGAAAATCATTGGTTACTTTCAATTAAATAAAATCAAGTTATTGTCATTAAGTAAATCTAGTCTTGAAAAAATCTTTTCCCTCTTCTAAATGGCTGCCTTTTTTCTATTCACTCTAATCCGTTAAGATTAGAACATCAAACAAAAAATATTACCAGTTTCATTCATATTACGTGGATTTCTTTAAGAATTAAGATATAAAACGCATGCTCTTTAAAAAATGGGGCATGACATCAAAAACTTTCAGTCGTTCTTTAAAAGATACTTATTCCGTTAATCACTTACTTTCAAATTCACCAAATTAATTTTAGGATGTTTCCTAAGTTTTCAGATCGAAGACCGGTTGGAACCTCATCTCTCTTTAAATAGCTATCAAGAGCTTGGAGAGAGGAATGAGACTTATTAGACAAAGTGAGTAGCGAGGTAATTTGCCTTTGTCTTCTTCGACAAGCCAGAACGCTATAACCGGAGGTCCAAGTAAGCGAAGAACAATAACTCTATGAGAAATACTTTTCGTGGCATTCTATTGAGAGAGACTTCAATCAATGCCATTGTTCAGCATCACAGATATCTAAGAAGCTTTAATATCATCACAGCCATTCATAGGACAGATAAATTTAATTTCAATGTACAATTGTCTTTATCATGTATGTACCAAAACAAAAATGAAAGATACGCCCCTTATCAAGATATAGTTATAGGACCTTTAATTCTCACAGAGTTGTTGATTTTCACTGTTAATATGAATATTAAATTCAATGAAGCACAAAACATGCAGGGAAAGGATTAGATTCCGCTGAGTATTTAAGTAGCAATCAATCTGACATTCAATTTTACATATTGGTAACAATTCTCATTGGTCGTTCCAACGACTTTTCCCCAGGAATGTCAAGTAAAGACACTACCCACTCAGTCTTAAGTATTTTTTTCCTTGAAATCGGAAAGCTTCCAGATTCTACTGATATCTAAACGTCTAGAATGTCTTTTACATTCATAAAGGCAGATGTTTAGAAGAATGCAATACAAATAAATCTACATTTATTTGAATTAAATACAGTGTTAATCTGAGTAAGTTCTTCATTGGTGCACTGTATAGTAGGCTACTTCATCATATTTTATAGAATAAAATTAATTTATCGCCAGGAAAATATTGTAAGTTATGAGTCGAGACTTCTTATGCGTTGAAGTTTTTGCGAGGTGTTTTCCGTCATTTAATTTTGTTTCAGCGATTTGTAGTTGTTTTGCTGCGACGAGACTCAAAACGAGATCCCCGAGGGTTTTAATTAGGGAGGCAATTTCCGGTAAAATGCCGGCATTGCCTTTTTTGTCGAGTTCAAGCGAGGAAATTGTGTATACACGCCGAAAGGGAGTCAGTCGCCGGACAATCTTCGTACCGGCGTTATTTGCTTTCGGGTAAACTTATGGTAGTCATCTGCAGCTGAAGACTCAGGCAGTTTAAAACTTATCCCATAGCGTTTGTTTCCGTTTAAGAGAGCAGAAAAATATCAAACCTTCTGGATGGAAACTTATCAGTTACTAAAACCGCGTGATAAATCATCTGATTTTGAGAGATTTTAATTCTATACATTTTGGATGGAGCCTATAAAGATTCATTTTCATGACAGTGTTATATATAATAGAAATACCTGACACTAAGAAATTATTCTTTGTATTATAATAAAAAAGAACTTCATGCGTTATTTTCCTTTAATATAACGTAGTAGCCCTCTAATTAAATATTTACCTGAATTTCAGATAGCTAGATATTATTCGAGGTAAGATGAAAGAAACCGAGATTTATGAGTTAAATTACATTCATCAATTCCAGCAAGGCTATTTTTAATTAATTACAGCCATACTCTTTGAAAAGCTTTAAAAAAAGGAAATGTCAAGAAAAAGGACTAGAAAATTCATTTCGACTTCAAGGAATCGAATCTTTTTTTCTTTACAACACACAAATAAAAATATAACATCAGTTGATTTATATTCTTATTTCTGTCATCAAAACAGAGTTACACTCATATGACGAAGAAATATTTTGGAACCCTCTTTACAAGTAAAAGTGGCGTATAAGGGGCATGAAAAATAGTAAAAATATACCTGAATAAATCTTCAAAATTTATAATTTCTATTTATTACGGCAAACTATACCGAGTTATTGATGAGAAGAATCACCTAACTCAATTATGACGCCTTAAAAATATCACAGTATCATATACCCTTTGTCAATAATCTGTACTATTATAAATAGGTACTTTTTCAATGTTCTTCAGATTTTAATTACTAAGACCTGTCTTAACATGTAATAGTTTGCTCAGAATGATGTAAAGGTATTATCATATAAAGGTAAAGCCACATTCTGAAGAACTGGAATTTGATTTTTCCATTATGAAGAGTGATATTAAAATTTTTCTGCAAAATCTCATACGCCAAGCAACCAAAGACAAATCTAGAGAAAGACGTACAGTAAGAAGATCACCCGCAAAAGGGATACGTTTTCTTACAGTTAGACTTCAAATAACAAGTACAATTAATTGAAATAAGTCTTTCAGATTTCAGAATTAATTAATTTTCTGTCAGCTTTAAAGTTCTTATATATTGATATTCGGCAGGAGTTAATTCAGAAAATAACGTAAATTATAAGCAAATAAAACCCACAATGAAACCTTCAGTTAACATTATTGTATGAAAATATGGTTAGCTGCTCAGAAATAAAACAAGAGAGTATAATTACATATAATTCTATAAGATTTTAAGTGTATGTCTTTCTATCAAATGAAACGTTTCTTCATTACACTAAGAAAAATTATTTAAAGCAAGAAAAAGTAAATTAATCTGTGATTTTTACTTAAAAGTATCAATGAATCTAAAGGTAGTTGTATTTCTATTCTGTATAATTGTTCATTCGTTTTTCGCGACATCATGTTGTGTTTCCATGTAATTCTGCAAATTATTTCTCCAGAGACACTTTAGATACAACTATATTATTATTTTAGTTCTCTTTTAATGATAGTTATAGATAAAATTGAAGAAAAATTAAGCACAAGATCCAATATTATATAAATATTTATTTGTTGATGGATGCATTCCTTTAAAATTCCTCAATTTACGGTTTATACACGCAAATATTTCTCTTCCCGCCTAATCGAAACCCAACGAACCTTGAAAAGGTCGAAAAATCGAGCCGCGACCCATCGCAGCCTCTCCGCGATAAAACGCTCTTCGAGAGACGACGCTCATTTCGTTTCCCTCCTTTTTTTAATCACGGACGATTCCGTCCATCCGACGACATTTCCACAGCGGCGAGGAAAGCGAAGACCACGAGCGATTTCATAAATAAAAACTCCTCGATCCCGACGCTCCCGAGCGTAACGAAAAGGGAGAAAAACAGAAGACTACTACACGCCGCGCCGGGGAGGGATCTCGATTCAAAAATTTTCAATTAGAGTGTCGTCGTGTGAGCGACTGTGTGTGTGTTGAGGTAACAAAATTTTCTCAGTCTAGTCTGGTCTCGCGAGGTCACCCGCCGCATTTGAATGAGATACGGCGTACACTCCGTCTCCGCCATCACCATCAGCGTGGAATTAATTTCCACCTTACCCTCGAGTATCCAGTACTCAGCCCCTCCTCCTCCCTCTTCCTCACCTACCTATTCCTTCTCCCCACTCCACCCTTGGTACATCCAACCGCTCTGACCTCTCTCTACAAGCGTGACGTCAGAAGCGTCTAGCCGCATCACGACCGCCTGCAGCTATGATCGCATAGGGAAGTCTAGGCCGGGAGTGGATGAAAAGGCTCTCCAAGTGCAAGATGCTTTTCGGTAGAGTGTTGCCGTCGGAGAGCTCCCGTCAGTTCGTTCGTATCGGCGAGAAAATCGGAGCCTTTTCTCTCTCTCTCCAGAGCTGTTAAAAGGCAATCAATCTGGCCATTTACCAGAATTTTTTGTCGGGTGGAAAGATGGAATTGCTCTTTCACAAACCGACTACCTCGCGAAGATCGAGAAAACTACTGGAACAATTGCGGGTGGCTGAGTCTCGTACTTTAGCGAACCGCTATTTTGGGAAATTTTCACTCTGACGGGCACCACGAATTCTTCAAAAGTCTTTAAAATGTGCAGTGCGAAAAATTTAACCGAATCGTATAACATTAATTTAATTTCGAAACTAATAATCTAAGTTTATATTCCGAGTGAAATTTGGCAACTGAAACGATGAAAAAACGATTTAAACAATTCAAAGCAAAAACAGTACATGCAATAAGAGATAAATACTTGGTTATATAGAGCATACGTTAAATAAATTAGGATTGTCCAGACTTTACTTCCAGAAATGTCAGCTGAAGGATTTTGACGATATTTTACATTATTTTCTGAATTAATGCCCTCTGAATATTATTGTAATAACTTTAAACCTGACAGAAAAGGAATTAAGTGTGAAATGCGGAAGATTTATTTCAATCAATTGCTCGTGTTGTTAGAAAACGTATCCCTTTTTTGGGTAATCCTCTTCAATTGAATAATACAACGGAGTACGATAGTCAATAAAAAGATAAAAACGAACAAGAAAATGAAATACAAAAATACCGTGAAATAATGTATCCGTAATATAAAATATTGCTCCATTGCAAATTCCACTTCATTCTCGAATTTCTATAGGTAGTATATCGAAAAAAAAACTATCAGTATCATCACTTCTACCATACGCACGATCCAAACTACCCTGTTGCTTATAGTCTTTTTCCCTTATAGAGAGCGCTGACCGCCTGTTAATTAAGCTTCGTGACTCGCGGTCGAATATCCCAAAGTGATAAATTCCATACGGCGGTGGAAAAATAAAATGGTGACTGTGGCACGTCAGCGACACCCGGATCCTCCGATGAAGAGCGGTTGAAAGTGGCATCGCTGCACGAGACACGTCTGCCGCTTCTGTGACTGCCTGAGGCCATGGACGAGTGTATTGTGTAAAACCATATTTCATTGCTAATCGCACCAGGTCATCGGCCTCGGTTATGCAATCCCACGGCGGTAATTATCATTACATCTCGATCTAACTGCTCAACTTGAAGAAAACATCGGATACACTTCCTTTTACGCGTTTTCTGGACTCGATTGGCGGAGAGTTGCCATCGTTCTCAAAAACATACACAGTATTTATCTTGGAATTCTTAAGACCCTTATCAGTACTTATGTTTTATCCCCATAACTTACGTATCATCTCTTTTCTTTAAAAGCGTAAAGAGAATTTAAGAGAACAACCTTCATCGATTGATCTGAATAAAAGTATACGACCAACATCAATTGCAATTATTATAAAGTATATACGAAATTTAAGACTAGTTTATTATTACAAATCCTTTAAAAAAGAAGAATTTTTTTAGCCAAGGAGTTTGCCTAGGATGAAATTATACAAATGCTTTTCTGCAGAAGGTGCTCGCTAACAGGACACTAAATACATGAAGACTCTTCCTAAAATCGTATATCTTTTTTACTAGAATTTCATAAGCTAATAAAGCTGAAAATTAGTATGAACTCTAGTCAAATTAGGAGAAAATATTTTGGTATTTGACTCCTAAGATTTTATAATCACTAAATAATTCAAGAATTTATTTTCGTATTTGTACTTTTTTCGTATTTCAGTATTTGTAGAAATGCCGATGAAATTCATCCATATAAATTTGCTGATAGCCAATTAAAATAACTCTACTTAAATTTTTATATAAAATTTATAAAAATCCCTACTTATGTTTCTCAAACAACAAAACATAATCAATTCTTATTTAATGTTTTGATTCATATATACTATTTGTTTATAAGCTCTTTCCTATATCAATTAATTTGTATTTGATGAGTAATTACTCTATGAAGTTGTTGCTTAACACATATCTAAACAGATTTTTGAGAGAATTCCAAAGAGGATTGGTTCACAAAAGAGGCAAAACTTAACAATGTACAGAGCTCATGAACAAGAAATCGTCTTGGATCAAATGGCATTGCGATACATTCCTGCGGTCAGAGTTTCTCTTACCACTTCTGCCACACTTTTATTTTCAGCCTCCAAGCAACATCCAAACCGAAGTTAGTAATCGTATCGATTTAGTCGAGATTAATTAAAAATGATTTATAAGTTAAACAAAATAAATAAATAAATTTTTCATGTATGATTCCTCATCATCTAATACCACGATGAACGCCAACTTAACTAGCAAGGGCAGCTGAGGTATTAGCCCATCATTAGAGAGGCAGTTTTTCCTGACTTCATTAATGCACTTTATCCAATATATAATATATATCCAATTTCCGCATACTTTTATTTCTTTTTCTACTGAAATTAGTATTTTCATTTAATTTATATTTGTATTTATTTATAATATTTAGGTCATGTTCGAAAAATTGATGATCAGGAGAAATTTAAATAAGAGTACAAGGAATTTTCACATGAATTAACCGATTTCATCGAAACAAAGTATAAAGTATAAACTATTATAACATTTTACCAGTATATCCACAGTAAATCCAAGAATAGATATTAGAGACAACAATAATTAAAAACTAAAATATAAATAGCTTCTAAATAGCAAAAAGAATAACATGGTTAACAATCTGTGACGTTCAATGAACATCAATTCGTCTGAACTTTTGATTTAAGATTGATACTAACTAAAGCACTAAAAAAGCCTTGCGTTTACTCTTACTAAAATAAGAAATATTAAGAAAAGGACTCATTTTCATATGCATCAGGCAATTGCAATCTAGCATAATTTGGTTATTCACACATCTGGGGCATCTCAGTCCGTACCGCACTAACGGATGAACTGATCAACTAGCTGGAATAGTAAAGATAATCCATATACGCTTCGACAGACATTCATCATGATATTATTTCACTACACCAGAGAAATGTAAAAAGTAACGGAAAATTACTAAATATGAGGACATAATTTTCTTCTTTATCTTTTAAGATAGTCCTTTTCAACAAACATTCTTATGGAATAAATCTTTTTAGTCCCACTTAATGGAATGTGTGTGCTTTCATAATCAAGATATTTTATCAATTAATGGAATATGGTTTCAGATATATTAATAATTTCGATACTATGAAAAGAGTTCTCTTCGTCTTCAACGTAAACACTTCCAGAAGCTAGGAAACTTATGGTTAGGGGTAAACTTAAAGTTGATGCGTAAGTAGGCCGCTCAGGAGTAATGGTAGGGAAACACAGCTTTAGCTACGTTCGTCTCTTCTCCTCAGAATTTCATTCACCGCATTAAATCAACTTTTCCTCAAAATTTCACAATTTTTACATTTTTATAATTCTATTTACTATTATCCTTTCGATGCGCCAAATTAGATCTATTGAAACTAAAATTTAATCAAATATTCCCCAACTCTTAGGAGTCACTCTGATCTAATGATATTCCTATTTTTAGTTGTTTTGGATAAGGAAAAAGGCATGAAATAAATTCATTTATCAGGTTTTTTATCGATTTTTTTCGCTTTCGCTGATTACCGAAAAGTTAATTGACTTACGGAAACCCCTACAATCAAAGGAGGGGAACCCCCTCTTATGAACTATCTCTAAAAAATAGGAATAAATAAAACAATGTGAATATTAGAGGTACCGCAAAAATTAATAAATTTTTATTAGCTTTCTTGAATGATCTCTTAAGAAACGCAGCGAGTTAGCCTTGGTAAAACCGGTCCCTGATTCGATTCCACGTTGGGGTCCATATATGCTTAGCTTTCGAAGAACTTATGAAAATACTAACAATATGCATACGGATGCCCTATGCATACGGATCAGAAAAATAAACAAATCCAAATAAAAATATCCCTAATAGGCCACGTTTTGTAACAATGAGCAAAGTATAGTAATCTCATCAAAAAATTTTCTATCACACCTTACCTAAAATCTTATTCCCCTCAAATAAGGATAAAACCAGGATTTCCGTCGCTATTATTTTTTTCTCCTTCTTAAATTTGAATTTTTTCAAGCCAGGCTCGCTCTATCACCTGTAGAATGCACGGTAGCTCAGACGCTAAGGAATATATATATCACTATTATGGGTTAACAATTCGAATATTGGTTTAATACAGCTCCCCAGGACGTTTCGTTTCCAATCTATCACTTCATTCTCTCATAATTTCGAAACTGAAAATTAGCTACTCTTACAATCCAACTTGGGTTTTCCTTTATAGTTTCTACTCTTTAATATTGCTTCCAACACTACCTTTATCAGACTGTCATTATTTAAGGAGTGTTCTCATAAGTTTTCTTTCTTTTTTATCGATTTTTCCTCTCTCTTCATTTGCTAATTGAAGGTCTTCATCATTTACCTTGTCTCTCCATTTTATTTTTAATCTTTCTTCTAGAGAACCTCCATTGCTTCAAATCTTCCTTCCTCTGCTGCTATCGCAGCAATAAATATTTATGCTCCAGGTATTGGTAATTACAGATCGTTTCATGATATCCAAGACTGTATTATTTGCGGTCAACAATTATTTTTATGAATAGAGGATCTGTTTACTTGAGCTATTCCTTTATCTCTTTCTTAATTGCTACATCCATTGTAAGTGATCTTACAACCTAAATAGGAGAATTCTTCGACCAATTCAAGCGTGTTTATACCTGTTTTAACTTGAATTTTTCCGTGATAAGATAAATTTAAAACCTAAATAAAACTTTAAGTGTAAGCTGAAGTTTTGGAAGCATAGCATACGAGTTCCGATATACCACTGTCTCCTATTTTGCTATCATATCTTCCCATTCGACATTACTCATCTTTTTCATTTCATTATCCCTTATTTTATCTTATTAATACCACTATCTTATTTTGTGTCGATTCCGGTTGTTCATCTTGTTTCTATACACAGACATCGTCAAAAACCAGGAGTGATACCTAATGATAACCCTGAGTCGAAACTAATCGTCAAAATAAAATATTGTGAAATTTACAAAATGATTTTATCACATTCCTGCTTTAATATCGTCTGCAAACCATAACACCCCTTAGTGATTCCCCTTAGAATTTACACAATAAATTCAACAAAATATCCATTAAGGACAGCATCATATAAAACACTGATTCCGATGTCGAGCGAATCTTAAATCAATCCCTAGCATAAGAGTCTGGTTAATTTTTTTTAACGTCCCTCGTTTTTCTATCCGATAAAGCAATTCCAAGGATCGCACCGCAACACCTCCAGAAATTGATGCTGACATTTCCTGTACGGAGTAATTAATATCGAAGCGAGTTGAGAACAAACCACAGTGGAGTGAATGCTAGGGATGTCGGGAAGGGTGAGAGAGATGAGTCTGTGGCTACACCTCCCCTTCATCTCTTCATTTCTAGCTTTCTCACCCATTTAATTCGTCACCATTTCCCTCGCGTCTCTCTGTCTTCTCCACACTTCTATCTTCTTTTTCCCTGTCTAAACATATTCCCCTCCTTCTTTAGCTTCTTCTATTTTATTTTTCATTTCTTTTAGTTTCTCTCATCCATAGAAGTTTTGGTTTTGTTTTGTGACTCTCTTCAAGCTTCTCATTCTCCCTTTCGTCGTCTCTTCATTCACGCTCTTTAAGGTTAGTAGTTAATCTCACCAGCTTTCGTCTTGATTCGTTTTGTTGCCCCAATGTCATATTCTATTCAATTTCACACATTCGCGTGTTTCTCTCATCTCTATTTCTGTCTCCGCCATTTCTCTTCAAGTTCAGTATATCATGCCCTTCCTCTAATATTTGCTTAATTTTGTAGTTCTGACTATTTCGCCCTTTGTATCCTTCTCAGGACGATCTTTCCAGCATTCTTTATTGTACTCTTTACTACTCTTTTCCAGAGAAATACTTTCTGTTTTTACTGGCATTCATCGTTTCGTGTTTAATTTCTCGTTCGCCTTTACGCCTTCATATTTTAAATTCCCTCTTTGACGTTTTCCTTCTAAATTTACAATTATCTTTTGTTTTCTTTTATCCAGTGTACAATCATTTTTTCTCTTCTTCCATTTCCTTTAATCAACAATTGACTTTTCTCTTGTCATTCAATCCAGTCTTTATATGAAGTCGCTCTGTCCTAATTGTCATTATTAACGACTCTGCTTTCATTGTATTTTCTCTTCCGTTTTATTACTTAACTTCTATAAACATTTCGGAAACTTTACAATTTTTCATTTCAGTTCTATCAATCCCACTGTGGAAAATGATATCTCAGTTCTGCTGATTATCTCCAAAATTCATCTCTAAAGTGTCAAAACTTTCTGCTTTATTTTCACTTTTAATTACTGTGCTTCAATTTCAGCGTTATTTCTTCACCTTCATCTTTTTCTTTAGTATATCAATTTAAATATTTTGGCATTGTGTACTTCTGAAATCAAAATCATTTTGGTCCAAAGGAATACATTAGTTATTTTTATTATTAGCTAGCAGTTATTTTCAGTTATATATAGCGATATTTTATCCTCGTTTGAATTTGATTTATTTTTCACCTCCACATTTCCACCTTCCTTATTTTTCAAATTTCGACTCTATATTTCCATACTTGGTTCCCAGCCTTGGGTCTTCTTCGCTCACGGTTGTTAATCCACAAGTTTCCTCATGTGCGCAATAACTTTCACGTTGTTCATCTACCTTTGTCTTTCATTCATTCATTTTCTTAATATTTATATTCCTTCCAATTTCACCAACACACCCAATTTCCACCATAATCGTTTTATAATTAATCTATCCAGTTTATAATTGGTTAATAGTTTCCACAGCATATTTTCCTTTCATCCTCCTTCGTCTGATTTTTTCCCTTTCTTCCATTTCTCTAACACTAATCACATCTTTCTTCTCATAACTTGATTCGTCATAATTTATAGCTATTACATCCGATTACGACTGATGAAATAATTTTATCCAAATTTATTGTCTCATCCTACGCAGTCTTTCAAGCCTTTTTCAAAATTTATTCCCCTTCTCCCTTTTTTCTTCCTATCCTTCCCCGTCATCCTCCCATAGCAAACGTCTCTTTCCCATTCCTGTTTTCTTTTTTAACCCCCGCCCCCCTCACTATGAGCTTAACCCTCCCCCTTCACAGCCCTCAGGGATTCCCCTCCTTTAGACACCTCGGTTTATCATTGCCCGCAGTCGCTATCCCGCGTCTGGCAGCCTCATCGTCTCATCCCATCAACGCCTAGACTCCCGCACCCCCGGCAGCAGCCGGCGCTCTTTCACACCCTGCACCCCTTTCGCCCGCACCCACACCACGTCTGACTTGTCTCTTCCATTCTCCTTCGCCGCTGCTGTCGCGCCGAGAGGATGGAATATATGTTCGACGGCCGTCAAGTACATTCCACGCGGACGGACGACGAGAGATTTTTATTTCCTCAGAAGCGATATATCACAGGCGACGATTTGTTTTTCCCTTTCCTTACCGCGGGTCGGAAAAATATAATTGTTTGTATTCCTAGGCGCATTTTACGAGGGGCTTTTGAATGACGAGACGGCGTGTTTTTATTGGGTCGGGGGTTGTGAAAAATAAAGCGCATCCCTCGATGATTCGCCGTTAGGTTGGCAAGCAGACGAATGAAATGCATGGTTTTTATAAGTCTGAGATCCAATGGGCTATCGAATCGTTACCATACGTTCGACTGAACAGTTGTTCTCTTGCAGCTCTTTGATTTAATAAATTTTTGATGAAAATACTGATAACTTTTCCACATACCCATTACTTTCCGCCCTTTATTCTAATAAGCGTTTCGCACAGTTTAACATCTTAAGGGCCAACAGTTGAAGTGAAAAAAAAACAAATTTTGAGTAGAATCTAAAAAAGCTGAAGTCTAAAAAGTTGACCTCTTTTAATCATTGGAAATATTACTGGAGTGAAATAATTGAACTAATAATGATTGTCGTTTAATCTTCGTCATTGAAATACAGCGATGTGCATGTTCAGGGTGGTTTTTCTAAGACTCAGGTATTTCTATATTCACAACAAAATTTTCTCTATTATACTTGTTTAAATTTAATTTATTGCTTAGTTTATTAATTAGACCTATTTAATGTTGATGACAGGTGATGAAACTTAAATATAGAAATTTTTATTTATCACCAGCGGCTGTAAGTCTTCATGAAGTCTTCTGGGGCCCATATTAGGCGAGAGCTTCATCATTTAGAAAAATAACCTGTATCGAAGCTAAATATTAAATTGTGGACTTGTTAAATATTTATTAATTTCAAACGGAATTTTTAGACGTACTAATCATCTCACCTATTATTTCGGTACACTGGGGTATCTATATTACAACTCGATGTCATTTTTATAGTATATTATTGTTTCTGTATAAAGGTCGGTCTTTGTAGATATTCGCTGAGCAACTTCTCCAAATTACTCAATTCCTTCAATTCTACAAAAACGAATTTCGTATGCTTTAAAAAGCCCGTATATATAAATATCGATCACAAAGACGAAAATTTCGACGGGATTGAGAAACGATTTTGCTTTACGAATAATAAAATGATAGTAGCTTTTTATTGTAAGTAAAATTATCCGATGAATATTTTTAGATGCTATTTGAGCAAAAAATCATTCCACTTCAGGTTCACTATCTCTTGATCATTGAAACTGCATAAGAGTTGCATAACATTTTAATATTTTATATTCCCAGGTGAACATTATGACGATTTTGTGTTATTCTGCAAGCGTATTTCGGTGTAAATATTACTAAATTTTATTCGTGACCACACTCACTCGCATTTCATTTCCTAACAGGATCATATTTTTAAATATTGAGAAAAGCAGATTGAATAATTATAAAATCTTAATTGAAGAGATATTTAAGCAATAAATATCAATCAATCTTCAGTCCAAAGCCAGAACTAAGTAGATTTTTGACAGAATTTAACGTTACAAATATATCACTTGCATTATATTTAGTATCATGCACTCAAAACAGTTATGATCATATGTATCCTTGTAGATCTCGGAAAAATAACTCGGATGGTTCCTAAATAAAAATTCCTAATAAAATCATCTTCTCTGGTGGGATGAAAAAATTAAAACAAGCGAAATGATCTTTTGTCAGCAAAAATGAGCATTTTATGATGAAAAATACAAAACTTTTCGAAAACCATATTTTATCCTTGTATAATTACATGATTCACTATTACTGTTTTAATGTTGAGCATAAATATTCATTCTATAATTTCATTCGTGTATTATCTACCTTAAATTCGTTTAAGTTTAAGGTACCAATAATTATGATCCAATAACAAATACCAAAGAGAGGTAAGGTGGTGACTATTTCCTCCCACTCTTGAAACTTAACCTCTCTTGCAAGTCTAATTAATTGGTTAAAATACTTTCAAGGGGATGTTCTTTAAGCTTCACTTTCCTCTAAGCTGTGCTTACACACTAACGCCTAAGGTGACAATGTAATCACGTGGGATGTATCATCAGAAAAAAATTTCCCCGGATGTTTGATCATTAAAATGGTCTACATTTCAGTACATTCGCAAAGTCTTTGATAACAAGAATTTTGCGCCGCTAAATATGATACTTCTCGTGAAAATATTTATTTTAATTTAAAGTTTCGAATGAAAAAATTATGCGTTTATCGATCATGTCACCAATGAAGAATTATTTTATAAAATTCTCTCACTCGCAAAAATTCCCAATTGGGGCCTCGCACGCTATCATTCAATTGCAACTCGTAATTTCGAATTTTACTCCCAGCGAACAATTTTTCGCACGCAAAGGCTACCAATCTTCCGAGGGGAAATGTTGGCGAACCTTTAATGGACCGAGAATGAATGCATCGGACGCAAATAACCTCGGCGAGCATCCAGAGTAACTACATTATCGCTACATTTTCGCTACACCTGGCATCCCTCCCTAGGGGATCGCGGTAGGGAAGGAAATGATCTCTTAGCGGCGATCTTAAGCGAATCCTGCTTGCCTTTCCACGCTTATACCCGAAGCGAGAAGACCCCCGCAACGGACACCCACCCCACCACCGCGTCTGCAAAATTAATACCGTCTGGATTATTTTGAAACCCCAAGGTTGGCGTTTTTGAGACTTGAGAAAAATGCAGACAGGTTGGGGATGGGCCGAGATCAGCAACAGGCGTGGTTCTGGGCGAGCGGGAAGGGCGAGGTAGCGGCGGCGGGGGAGGGGTGCAGGCTGAGCATCGGGAGGGAGGAGCTTCCCCGACCGATTGCACGGAGGGGGCGAATGCCGCGGAGGTGCGGACCGCAGGAAGAACGGTCCAAATGACGACGAGATTTAAAGTAGCGGCGATTTAACTGTTTGCGAGTTGATGGACGCGCCTCTCTCTCTCTCTCTCTAGACCCTTTGATCAAAGAGTCGCGAGGAGAGAGACCTTATAAAGTAAGCGGTGGAGAAAAGTGGATTTATCGGTAGAATTCAAATAGGCTGAAAGGGAAAAGTGTCTCACGCGAAGCGAGTGTATTACATTTGAAATTATGTTCAAGCAGAAATCCTCCGATTTCTGGGAGTTTTGGAATGTTTAGAAAATCTACTTCTGGTCTTTTTCTGCAGAGGATTAAATTTCTGAAAGACTAGATTTAGACCGGGATGTTGTGTTTGCATACCTCCATCCATACGCTTCTGGCGGTCTAAATGATCATTATGTATATTTTGCAATTAAAATGCCAAACCTTTCTCATCTCTCCGTTGTAGAAAATCCCCCGGAATAGGGGATTGCGGGGACCCGAACAACTGTAACATGGGTCCCAATATTTAATCTCAAGGTCCTGTTGAATCCCTGTTGAATGCAACTGCAGAAATATCGTGACAGTACAGCTGCAGAGCTGAATCGAAGAATGAGGTTAGATCAATAATGGGGCAAGAATATTTGCAAATTCAGCAATACTCTAGTTTCAGCCGGTAAAATTGTAACAAATCTTTCTCATCTAATAATTATAAAATGGTAAAACACTCCCATATTTTTCTATTCTATATTCTTCTTTTATATTTTTATTGAAAACTGATGAACAGGCAAAAAATTATACATTTCGCAATCATTAGATCTCAAAAGATTTTGACATCTTTTCTTCATACATTTAACTCAATTAATCAAAATGTGGGAAGGAGCCCACCCCTTCGATTCCCTTGTATTAATCATAAATTTAATGAAATAAAATATTCACAAGGTAACAACACTATAGGGAGTTCATGAAGTAAACGGTAGCATCATTACTTAAATCGGAAAACGGTAGGTTTGTCGGAAAAATGTGTATGGTTATAGAGAAAATACGTTTCGTTCGAAGCCGACGAGGCAAATGCGAAATCACGGGATCGGACACCGGTGCCTCAACATCCGCGAACATGAGACGTAGCTTTAGGTGAAACTTGAATTACGAAAACAAAGTTTAAAATGTAACGAGTCTGTATTGTATATTTCAGGAAAATTGGCATTCTCCGTTTCCATTGTCTTTTATTGAATGCCATTTCCTTCATATTGTTTCTTCTCATTTCCTAAATTTTGAAATATTGTGATAAGTTATTTTTCCATCAACATTGATTTTGGTAGAATACATATAGAAAATGATTTTTAGAAAGGAAGGAGATTATTTATAATTCACAACGCATGAGTATACTAAAGTTGAAGGAAACTTTGAAACGAATAGAAATTTGAGTTTGCTTATATTAAACAAATGTGCTCGCTGTGAATACTCGCAGCCTAATAGGCTTTGAATACTTTTGGCTCTAAGGCTTTCGCTGTGAGTTTCCATTGGAAATGTCGTCTTGCGGGATACAACAGCGTCGTCAGATTAAAACAACACAACGTTTCGCCAACACTACCGTTGGCTTCTTCAGGTGAAGTGAAATGTACTTCCCAGCACCTACTATTTGTATATTCCCCCCCCCCCTTTATCACTACTGTCCTTTCACCAGGCGCCGTCAGGTCTTTGATGCGCTCAGCAGTCGCTTCAGCTTTGTCTGCAACATGGAAGCGACTGCTGAGCGCATCAAAGACCTGACGGCGCCTGGTGAAAGGACAGTAGTGATAAAGGGGGGGGGGAAATATACAAATAGTAGGTGCTGGGAAGTACATTTCACTTCACCTGAAGAAGCCAACGGTAGTGTTGGCGAAACGTTGTGTTGTTTTAATCTGACGACGCTGTTGTATCCCGCAAGACGACATTTCCAATTTGAATACTTTTTCTTGTTTCGAAACTTATTACAATTTAATACAAATTATACTACAATAGAAAAATTTTAATACTAATAAAATTGAAGTCGTTAATATATTAGACTGAGAAAGTGATAAAACGTTGTTTGCTCACGATCGAGAAAACCTACATACCGTTGAAATCCTCTTAGGTATTTAGACTGAATCTATCATCTTTAGTCAGATATTTACCGTGTTACTCTTTAACAATAGAAAAGTCGATATGATCGATATTATTCAAATTCATCTCTGGTTACCATCAAAAACCATTCGAAGAATTTGATATATTAATGATACTTATCACAAATTAACCCAGATTCTTTCAAATAAAATCTATATTAAGAAAACAAAAATATTTAGAAAACAAAAATATTTAGAAAACAAAAATTTAGAAAATAAAAATATGTATGTCGAAATGATGCAGTGATATTTGTGGAATCTATCCATTTTAAATATTAAAGAGAACACACAGAAAGTATATCAGTTTTGAGTTCTCATTTGTGAATAACTGACATCTATCCAATATCGTACGAAGAACTTTTCCTGTTATCTCTCGGATTTGGATGGAAAAAAATCCCTTTTCGGCTTATATGGGATTCGGTTGCCCTATCTATGAAACATATTTTATGAGACTTTAACGGAAAAATTTTGCCGAAAAAGTTTGGCTAATTCAATCATACTTAAGTGTTACGTCATATTGCCTTAGAAATCGCCCGTGTAGAAGAGAAATATTCTGGTCGAACTTCCCTAGGGAAATCTGGGCCACTATGATGACCATCATTAAGCTGATGACTTTATTCCAGCACAATCACCCTCGTTATCTTCGGTATCACTGTATGTTTTTAGCAATGTTACACCTTCCACCATGATCACGACCATGTCGTCCTACCCTACTACGGTACCTGCGTAGAGTGTTAGTTGTTTCCTTCTCCTAGGCATCTTTATTATCCTTGCAGTTTGTTTATATTTGGTCATGTGATGTCCCGTACCTAGTCTGAGAATGCTATCTATTAACTAGAAGTTAATATTCAAACATTCGAATTATTAAATCCCACTTTATCTAATTTATATTTTCCTAGAATTATTTCATTCACATTATTATATCCCTCGTTCACTTAGCATCTCATGGATCTGGATTTCAGCATCTCTTCTTCAGACCAGTAAAGAAAATCATATACTAGCATCAAAGCTATATTTTTTGTAATACTCTCTTTCAGCTATACTGGGTGTTCGGATGAACTGAAAATGTCCTCGATTTCTGGAATACAAAATCCTCTAAAAAATACCAAATCTCACAGACAATGACATAAAAGTAAGGATGAACCGAAGCCGAAGGAATTCGTATGCAAGACCATTTGCAGTCCGATATCACCTTTTGAAATAATAAGAAACTCAGAATGGTACTAAATTCACTATCTTTCCAAAGGAAATACTGATTTCTCTACCCAAATTAATTCGGCACCCGCACTAGCATTTAATTAAGTCACAAGGTAAACATACATATTACATTACACATTTAAATTAATAAAGTCTGAGGGAATTGCAGATTTTATTGATTGCTTTCCGCAAAGGGTTTCCTTTACTCCTAAATTTGGAGCACTGAGCTCCAGTTTGGCTCTGCAGGTAGTCACTCAGGATATAGTCTAATAAATCAAAATAAAATATGGATGGTGGCGACAGACAAAGAAACGTCCTCTTTGCTTCTATGTTTTTCAATCAAGTTTAATTTATTGTACTTTAAGCCTAACCGGATTTCTGCCAAGAATAAATCTTATAGTTCCTTACCAAGTAATTTTACCTTGTGAAGTCGATACATTGTAACCAAGCTATAACCCCAAATAGATAAATGACTGGCCAACAATCCCGGAGCACGCATATTAGACGGAACGAATTTGTTATTAACGATAATTTAGAGCCTATTTATAGAGAACGTGCTTTTGGATTCCAATTTCAATTTCAATTGCAGCGTACTGTTAAATACTATAAGGAATGCATGCCAAAATTAAGTTGTAGGAAGCTGAAATACCATTCTATTGATTGTCGGTTTCTTCGAGAGAATTTATCCTTCATTTCTTAAAAATTTTGGCAACCATTAAATGAGCCCCGAAAAGTTACTGATCTATGTGATGTGTATTTTACTAAGATGTTTTTTACTTTCTGTTTGAATATTAGAAGGCATTTTTCATATTCAATCCAAATGTTAAAGCATTAACAGCATTCTTCTCACTGCTCTGGCGATGAAATTTTTCTAACTACGAACGCACTACTTTAGTTAGTTACTTTGTTAGTATTTCTTACAGAGGGGTTTAAAGAAATGTAAACAAAATAAGAGCAAATTTCTCGAACATTAATAGCAAAATAAACATGAAATTTTTTCTAATTTGACATCATGCAATGTTTTACTAACTTGTAAAAATTAAAAGATCCCGATCTCGATGTTGTTGAGCAGCTACTCAAAACTTCCTTCACGCGGCAACTCCAAATTAACTCAAAGTCCACAGCAATTAATATATATGTTGCTTTCATGCGGCTAGAATTGAAATTGGCGAGGAAGAGAGCACTTTGCTTAAAATGGACGATTTGACGAAGTTCCCATATTTAGATCCCATTAAACTTTAAAATAAATGGAAAATAAAGCAAAAATATGAAAATGGATGCATTTGATACTCTTGAGCACTATGCGACACGCCAGCATCTGACAAGTGTGCCGCGCTACCCTTTTGAGAAGCGTAGGGTAGGGGTAGCTTATTAGTTCAGCAGCCACTTGTTTGAGTTTTGGTTATATGGATTTCGGTGTTTTTGTTTGATTGTGTTCGTGTTACTCCACAATTATTCAAATGGAAGTTAAAGCGGTACAATTGGAATAACCTGTTTCCTTTAAAGAATCGATTATTATGACTAAAATGCAATTCAGTCTCTTTGGGTCCTTGAAATATCTCTCCTTGGAAAAGACACCAAAATCAATTAGGACTAAGGGTAAAATTAGCGTCTATTGGATGCGTCAAGAATTCTTTCGTCACAAACATCGTCATTCGCAAACTTTCCACCTCGACTCTAATTCGGTTGTCAAAACGTCTGCTCTATCACCACACAAAGGTATTTTTCACCTGTACCGTTATAACCACCTAGTAATAAATATTTCATATTCAGATATAAGATTTGTAATTACAATGTGTAATTGGATGGGAATATATTGAATGAGATACTCTTTTTTCTAAATTATATGATGTAAATATATAGATACTTTTATAAATATTTTTTACGAATGAAAATTTTTTATCATAGGTCTACAACAAGTCTTACTTTTTCGATGTTATAAGATGCTGTATAATGTGAGATAACTTTCGTCATTCATTGCGTTACTTCCAATGAAAAGAAATAAAGAAATAAGAATAAACAAAAATTTTAACTTACCAGACACTTCCATTTCCTTGAGTTTAATTTCCCGAAATTCCGATCATCTATCACACTTCAGCTAAGCCATGAGCATGCAGACAGCCTTTTCCACGTTGGAGGAATGATATTCCGATAAGTGTATTTCTCCATTGCCTCAACTCGATGCCATTACTGAAACATAATGCGAGCTACGGGAAGATAAGTCAAGAAATAGTAAACATGCAACCCAAGGTTGTGAAACAACTAATCTACTATAAGCAACTCTTATTTTATAGTAGTTATGCTGTATCGTTTATACAAAATAAAGTTTGAAGTAACAAATGGAAAACTTCTCATTCAAGCTAATAAACAATAATTTGCAGGTCAACGAGAGAGATATGGAGCTATCAGTGCGTAAGATTGCAATTTCAACTAACACCTTCTGTTTCTCTTATAAGTAAGAAAATTAAATGGAAAATTTTTATTAATTACATTATTTGATTTTAAATACAAATAAAATTAACTATGTTAATATACAAAGATTTTTAAAAATTGCAAATAGAGTGAAACTTAAGTATTAAGTTAACATAAAATTTCAATCTCTTATGAGTATTAGAAGTACTTTTACCAGGATGTTGAATAAAGGAGTATTAACAATATTGATGTATGTTGAAATAAATATTTACAAATATAAAATTTCAGTAGCACCCCCTCTTAAATAACATTTTGCTTCCATAAAGAGTTTGCGCTTATTTTGTAGAAACGCGGCTGAATCCCAGATACACCACTTCCGAAAACTTCATGACAAGTGAAGCACGATAATTATCCACCGCATGGCAAAATTGAATTAAAATTAGCTCGAGCATGCATTTTAAAAGTTTAAATTTAGCTTGTTTTTGAAAAATTGATTGTTTTACGGCTAGTAATTATTGTAATGGATCTTATACCAAAGAGTAATACAAGTTACAAGGATGTGAATTACTGGAATGAAAGATACGCTATTGAAGAAACATACGATTGGTTTAAGAGCTACGAATCTTTCAAACACTTAATAAAAGAAAATGTTTCCTTAGAGGATAAGATTCTGATGTTAGGTATGTATGATTTAAAATTAAACTTATTATACAAAAAATGTTTACCTTATTGACTGCTCAGTATGATTTTATTCTTCAGGCTGCGGTAACAGTAACTTGAGCGAGCAAATGTATGGAGATGGCTATCATAATATTGTGAATATAGATTACTCAGAAATCGTAATTGGAAATATGAGTAAAAAATATGAAGATTTGGAGAAGATGTCTTGGAAGGTAATGGATATGCGGGATATGTCCTTTCCTGATGAAAGTTTTGATGTGATATTCGAAAAAGGAACGTTGGATGCTATGCTAGTTGAAGACAGTCCTTGGCATATTTCTGAGGAAAATGCTCAGCTGATAGATACCATACTTACTCAGGTAAACAATAAAGCACATTTTGTTAGCTGTATTTTTTTATGAAATAAACTTATTAGCACTTATCTTGAGTTTTCTCTCCGTGTTAAAAAATTCTCTTTGGTGATAAAATTGCTTGATGTCACGTAATTATTTTCCTTTAGGTCAGTCGCATACTCACCAGAAATGGTAGATTTATATCGGTGACGTTCACTCAACCTCACTTTAGACTACCAATGTATGTGAAAGAGAAATATGACTGGGATGTTGATCAGCTCTCCTTTGGAGATTGTGTACAGTATTTCTTTTACGTTTGTACCAAAGGAAAGCCACTGAAACCATCTATGTTGGAAAGATATTCCAAAAAACTAGAATCGTGATGTTTCTCTTTTATAGGAACGTTTTAAATTTACATTGTGATAAATGTTTTTAATGTATTTATGTAGTCAGAAGTTTTAATGCTCGTTAGCATTTTTCTAGCTGGTCAGACACCGTTTCATCCGAAACGAAACATATTATTTTATGAGGTTGTGTATACTGGGTTTTATAGACTGAAAAATAAATATTTCTTTTATAAAACTTTTATTTCAAAATAAAATTATTAAAAATAAATACATTGTATATATTTAAAATATGACTATCATACTGAAGAAATAATTTACAAAATATGTTTATGAAGTCCTGAAGTGAATGTAAAAATATAGAGGAAAACTTAAGTGTAGATGTTCAGCTCTCTGTGATGAATATCTAACTTTATCATAACTTATTATTTATAAATACAAACTCCTCAAGATAAGACTTCATTCTTAGGTCCATATTTTTTGGTAACCTTAAAATTACCTCTGTCAATCACATATGATGGTTTTGAAAGTGAGGATGATAAAAGAGATCACAGCACTTCTAGTTGTTGAATTCCTATTCTCAAAAGGAAATGCAATTCAAATGGAACTTTTTAAATAATGAATATGAAGTTACTTTTTACTCGAAAGAGTATATATTGTGTTTTTGTGGAAATACTCTTCTATCTCAGACAGAGTCTTATTACGTGTTTCTGGTAAGAAAAAGAACACAAAAACAACAGCTGTTGCTGACATAGCAGAAAAGAACCAAAGTACTCCATAAGGTCCAAACTCATCAAGCATATGTGGGTATAAGTGAAGTGATGCAAAAAGTAGCAGATTAACTAGAGTGAGTGTCAAACTGTGAGCTAATCCACGCACTTCTGTAGGAAATAGTTCTGCAGTTAGCGTCCATGGAATAGCTAGAAGTCCTGTCATGCTTACACAAACATAAATCAGCATACATACTGCAGGGATAATGCTTTTCCTCTTCTCTCTAGATACTTGAACTTCCTCATCACCTTCACTCAAGAATGGATCTTGATCAGTTGCTTCAGTGTTATTCTTATCCATCAGATAAGTCTTATTAAGAGGGGCTTTGGTATCTGTCCTTATGTTATTCACATTTTGGCTGTAATTTTTTGGGGAGTTTGTACGATTTACTAGTTTTGAAGTGCTTGATTCTTCATGCCACACATGATTTCTTGAGACAAAGTCAGGGGAAGAGGTGACATTTTCACCTGATTGAGGGGATGAAAAATTATGGACATCGATGCTGGAGATATTTTGTGGTAAAGTGAAGTCAGCCTGATTTGGTATCTCCGTTGAAATGTGAGTGAAATTAAAAGGAAGTTCTGGCTGCACCATAGGCATTTGAGATGTTACCATACGTCTCTCAACATGAGATAAATTAACAGGCTCATCAATGGTATTGCTGTAAATGGAAATGCCTGACACTAGCATAGCAATAGCCATGCCAGAAGCAGATAAAATGCATAAAGGGCGTCTTCCAAAAGCTTTGAATAGCCAAATGTTGATTAATGACATGCTAAAACGTATGACACCAACCAATATGGATGCAATGTAGGCATTCATGGATCCACCTCCCAGCTCCTCAAACACTCCAACCTGAATGAAAAAAGAAGTATCAGTTATTTTGAAAATAAATCCACTGAATCATTGCTATTCAAGAATTGCCACCTAATTTGAGAAATTATTTGCAGTTTTACTGCTAATGAAATGAAAATAAAAGTTTCCTAACTTAAAATTTTCTTGCTTATTCAATCACATTCATCCTCCCTTTTCATATTCATAAAGATTGCATTTTTTTAAGAGCTGATTTTGAAAAATTGTGTGGAAAATCAATCTAACAACCTGAATGTTGGATATTTAGTTTTTAAAAGTTAATTTTTAAACTAAAAATGCTGTTATATGTTAGAATCTTCCTCATAGATTACTGATGCAGAAAGTATTATGAAGGAAAGTGATGAGGAAAATCCATGGTCACTACAGTAAGCTTCTGAGGATCAATGACAGTACCTGAAAAGGGCTTACTTCCATCATTTACCCTTTTCATTCATCCAAAAATGTTGTATCAGTAAGCCAAATGGATGGACTCTAAATCTAAAGAAAATTATAACACCACCCTTATTTCTAACTTCATGGTGAAGTGAAGACGTCTTGATTGAAAATTTGAATATTTAATAACAGTGAACAATTGAATATTTAGACCACTACAGCTATTGCCTTTTGGTCATTCTAGTGAAAAATGTAACTATATCACCCTATACTTACAGCATAAAATAACATGATGTAAATTCCTGAGAACTGCTGCAAGAAGAAAAGAATGAACAAGATGATCATTGGTTTGTAACAAGTAGGAAGAGTGAAGAGGAGCCATAGTCGATGAAGTGTTCCCTTTTCCTTATTGCTTGCCTGGCCTTTTTCATCTTCAACTGATTTTTCTTTATTTTTCTTTAAGAGCTGCTCATCTGCTTGTGTGTTTTGGTTGTTGTTAAAACCACACTGAAATGAGAAGGTGGATTATTTAAACTTTAGCCAAATTTTCAATAAGTTGATTTAGAAAAAATAACATAGATATTAATTAAAATATTAATAGATATTAATTAATATTAATTTAAAAGTTGCATAGTGAAAAAATATAAGAAATTTGATGGAAATCTTATGAAAATGTACCAATTGATTCTATTTTATGGTTTTCCTAGATCTTGCCTAACATATTTTTACTTCGGCGATTGAAATGGAGGTGCCTGAATTTTATTTCTTGATATTCTCATGTTTCCATTCAGTGATTATGTTTTGATGTTTTTATAGTTCCAAAAGCTACACATGTATCTCTTATGAAGAATGCTTAAATATTTACTCGAATAAAAGTCTTGACTGTTATTTGATTCTGAAAAATTTTGCTTCTCTGCTAGCAAACCATAGTTATGTATTTCAAGTGTTGAATACTTTTGTTGGTTTGGTTTATTCAGTGCCTTGTTATTCTATTCCTTTAGAACTCTTCTAAAATTTTATTTTTGGGTGATTTTGATTACATATTTAAGAGATGATGTATTAGAGGTATATAATCTCACAATATAGACCAAGTTATTACAGAACATGAATGAAAGGGATAGAAGCACACAAATGAATGTGGCTCATGAAGATCAGAGATATAGCCCTCATTTAAATGCTATATCAGGTATAAAGATCAGCACTAATGAGGAATTTAGTAACTTAAGCTTAAGAAGAAAACATACTTCTTAAGTATGGGAGATACATTATTAGCACCAGTAACTGATCTTTAAAAATATTTGATGACCAGGCAGCCACTCTTGAGTATGATCTAAATAACAGGCTCTTAACCTTTAAGGTTGTTGTTGTAATCTCATGAATTTGCAAAATGTTTTCCTTCACCCTCATCTTTTGCTTAAAAGTTTCTATGTTGTTTTGTTGTGATACAGTTTAATTAAGTTTATTTTTTCCACTATCCTTACATTCACATAAAGTTTATCATATTGTGAAGTATTTTACAACTAAATTATTTATTTACAATCTGCCTCCTAAATCATCAAAAATCATCCTTATTTGCTGCAATAATATAATGAGAGATGTCATAGAACCATAATATCTCCCTCCTACTTATATAGTTTCCTGCCATTTCTGGCATAGTCATCTCTGGTTTAGAGCCAAAGAAAATGACAAGAGAAAAGTGAAAGTTTAAACATCAGCTGGTTAAAACTATCGACTGATCTGATCATCAGATGATAAAAGAACATGTTATTAACTGAGTGCAAGTAAGCTCCAAGCAAAGTTTATCTTACAATAATTTGTAAAGGACAAGTAGTGAAGAAAAAATAAGTATTAATGAAACTTTTAGGAAAATCCCTATTGAAAATAATATAGCCTGAACATAGATTTACCTCTTTCCTCTTGTGTTCTGCAAGTAGGAAACGCAGTTCTGCCTCAGCCCTCATTCTCCTCCTTGCCCACTCAGCTTCATTTTCATTTTCATCCCCATCTTTAGAATGTTCCATTTCATTCATTTCTACAACAGTTTCCAAAGTAGATATTCTTCTCTTTGGTTTCATTCGTCCTGCAAACAGAAATATTTCAACTGAAATTTAATTTTTATCAGGGGAGTTATTGAGTTTTTATATTAGATTCATGAAATACCTTGATTTAATGTGTTTATAAATATTTATTTGATTGTTGCATAGGCCTTTACAGAGAAATATTTATTAATCTAGTCATTAATCTGGATTAATCTTTAAATCCCAGAATTAATTTGCAAAAAACAGGGTCTACCGGCCAGAATTTATTATGAGGGTTTTAATATATCTGTCCTATGGTATTTTATCAGTTCTTATGACTGCATTGACACATATGTATATATATTGCTTATTTATGGTAATTATATGTATTTTTCTAAATCTTCAAATTTATTCTTTGATATTACAAAGTTATATTTCTTATTATAAAAATGAAACTTTTTAGAGCTATAAATATACTATTATTCAACTATAAAGCTCTTTTAATTTATTCCTATTATATTTACTTAAATTTCACATCTACTTAGGTGTGATAACAAAATAATATAAATATAATAGTGTAAAATTCAAATGGTGGAAGTACCTTTTGCAGGAACTCGGTTGAACCATAAAAGAGCCTTGTGGGCCTCATCTTTCCTCCCTCTTGCAACCAACCAAACAGGGCTCTCTGGTATAGTGCATAGCATAACAAAACAGAATAAATTACCGAATGCAGCAATTCCTGCAACCACTCTCCAATGTAAGAGCCATCCAGTAAAGTAAACAAGAAGTATTCCCAGAGATACCATCACAGGTCCAGTAGCAGTGAGCATTGTTCTCATATGAGGTGAAGATATCTCTGTGATATATACAATGCAGGGAGTGTTTCCAAAAGCTGCAAAAGAATAAGAAAATAATTTAGGAGGACCAATAGAGAATAATTACAGCAATATTTCATGAAGCAACTAAGATAAGGAAGACCTTTATCCCGTTTACCTTTTATTTTGATAATTTAACCATTCTTTCAAAATGTTTACACGATTTTTTTAACTAACATAATCCCCTAAAAAACCAAGATCACAAATTCTATTTAAAGAACTGATTCTCAGAAAATATAAAACAAGGGTGAAAACACGATTATAGTTTTTTATTTGAAGGAAAGAGAGATGATGATATTGAACTTTCCAGGGATTATAAAATCCTGCAATGATAGTTTAATTCATTATCATTATTTTAAATTTAAGAAAACATTTTCAATTATGGATCCAAGATAAAATTAGAATATTTCATCAGGTGAAATTTGTTTGATTAGATTTGATGTGAAGATGTCAATGCTTCAATTGTCTCAGGAAGGATTGACCAGAATTCTTTATTTAACATGGAAATATAAATGTCAAAGTATAATTAATATGTAATTAATTAAATTAATGTGTAAGTAAATAAAATGTTTGTTCTCAAAAAGCCAAATACATTGGCGTGGAAGTTGTTAAGCTGATAACATGTCAAGCACAGTGAATGCTCTTCTGACTGGCCTTATCCCTCAAAGGGATGTCCCACTAAGGAATTCACTTTTATGTAAATGTCATGAAGCCTCCTGACTGCTTAATTAATTTTCTCCATTACTTCGATTTTTAACTATTTATTTGTTAACATGGACTATTCAAATCATAAGAACCACCATGTTATGACATTTAAATTAACAGCTTGGATGTCATTGTATGAATTTGCAATCAAATATTAAATTGATCAATAAAAAGCAAAAATTCAGAAAACATGCTGTTATGCTCTGGATGATTATTTAATATAATTTAAAATAAGGCAACAAATTTTGAAATATTGATTTTTAAAAGCACAAGTGATGGCCTTTGTTAAAGTAGAAAAATAAGTGTTTTTATCAATTTTTTCCATCAATTATTTGAAAGAAGTTTCTTTGCATGCTTCACATGTCTCTCAAGTGATTTAATTAAGCATGATGTAATATTGTATTTAATATGATAAAAAGTAGAGGATATCTTTTCTAAGTATCCGATTCCTTCATAGTCTATGAAGAAAAGGATTCACAATTTTTATGGCTGTTATACAAGAGAAATTATTTGAAAACTGATAATCACATTGATTACTTTCGACAAAAGGAATACGTATAGAATAAATTGAAACAAAAGTAATGGTTAATTAAAAACTGTACGAGATATAATACTACTTGTATTAGGTAAAATGTAATCCATTAAATTGATTGATGTGCAATAATTACGACTATAATTAACATGAAGTTAAATCTCTCTCATCCACCATATTGTTAAAAGTTTATTTTCTCAACACAGCGTCCATATAGAAGTAGAATAAATATAAATACCTTACATAATATACTTCGCACAGGTTCCACAAAAACAGATTTTGGAATCAGACTAACATCAAAGAAATCTTGGATGCGGAAGCCTATACATTGGAGTCGAAAATCCCTCGGTTACCTCATATTTTGTTTCAGTGAGAGCTCTGTGATCTTAATGGAACGAGCAGATGTGCTTTGTATCCTATGTTTCTATATCAGGTAATTTCAGGAACGAATGTTTCAAATCCATTTTTAAATTTTAAGAATGCTAATTATTGATCGAAATAATCAGTGAACGAAAATTTTGTGGAATGACCCTAATTTTGATGTAACGGACGCTCAATTCTTATCTCCTTAATAAATCCAATAAATAGTTGAAGCGACTCTCAGTTAAAAGTAGCGTCACTTCATTCTTGGAGATAAATACAAGAAAAAGAGGGGAGAAAAAGATTAGTATTTGAGAGCTGAAGAAATTTGATTATCTGTAGAGATTTGAGAGAGAAAATCCCATGATGAATCAATTTTATGCAACAGAAAAGAATGGTAGAAAGTCGCAAAATATGCATGGTTTGTGTTACGATTTTCATAAGAGGATATTTTACCGATATACTGTCAGATAGGTGTCCTATTTTTTTTTCTATTACGTTATATACCGGTGTATTTACCCAAAATACCCTTAATGTAAATATAATGTGTACTGCATGGACTTCCGGATAGATTTAACTTTAACAAAAGGAATGCCAAGTGGGACCACGACTTACTTGCACATCAAGAAACGAGAAAGTAGAGCCAATCAAAATAGCCGCACATTGTCTCAGAATGCGCGTGTGATTTGATCAATCTTTTCGGTCTAAATGGAAATGGAAGATTACGCACAACTTTTATTAGCTATCTATTGAGGGCAGGCCCTTTATATAAACAGAAATAATAGTTAATAAAGAATTACTACATTTGGTAAAATGATCGTCATTTGGGCCTACATAGTTGCCACTTCCAACTTTGCATTATTTATGCCAAATAATAATTCAAAATGTTAGTTAATGCTATACATCATCAGACTTACTTGTCGCAAAACCTGTGATAAGTCTTCCAATTAGAAGCATTGGAAGACCGCTGGCAAAAGTTATCAGCAGCCATCCCAGTGCGTAAGGTGCTAAGGCAATTCTAATTGTAGCTCTGGACCCCAAAGTATGCATCACTGGTCCTGCCAGTAGAGACCCAATAGGTGCCACAACTGGAACTGTGCTAGCTGTAAATGCAATGGCATAATTTACGAAAATGAGCATTTTAAATAGTGTTAGGACGATACGAAAAATGTTATTGATCCCGAAACAATTCCCGATATTTCTCTAAAATTCCGATTCTGGTACGTTTCCCGAATTCAATTTCCAATCGTAAAATAACTATAAATCATTACTTTTAGATACTGGGAAACATATACTCGATAAAAAATGAATATTCATTGATAAAAATGTTAAAAGATATTTTTAACATTTATATTTACTGAATATAAAGAATTTGTTGCCCCAAGAATTAGATCTTTAGTAATTTTTATAATGAGTAAGAATCCTTTAATTTAATGTATATTTACCTATCCAAGATGCATCTGATTTAGATATCTCGATATCGGAGCCAGGCTCTTGAAGTCTTGGCACCAAAATGGCTGAAAATCCCAATGTCATACCAACAATGATGACCATTGAGTGAACCGCCAAAGATGCCCATATCTAGAACAAGAAAATTGTATATATATAAAACAATACATGATTTAACTGCTAATTTATAACTTCGAAATAGATATGAGGGGTAGTAATAATAGGATAACGAAAGTTTGATTTTATACAACTGTCGAGATGAACTGTAGTGTTGTATCAATATGGAAAAAAGCCGACTGAATTTTTTCATTTGAAGTCAATATCGTATCGATGGTATGATTTGATCATTACCATTTTTTGGAAATAAATGATTATTTTACACTTCGATTGTATCTCTTTACGGCGATTTGCTTACTTGTTTTCGAAGGAGTCGATATATAGAGAGCCACGATCAAACGATAATAATTATTTCTATTTCATTCTAATATTAAATTTAGAACGTAAAAATCGATGCGTGATGTTTCACTTAAGAGGTGTTAATTACCTGTCGAATGGCTCCTCTTACACTGAGCTTCGAATCTAGGTAATCAGTTGACAGCTCTGTAGGTATGTGGGACAACGAGCCTCCGAGACTGAAAAGAGAAAAAGATTACCATAATTTAGTCAAACGTGTTCTATTATGATCATGAAGCCAGAAAAATATAGGCATCCAATCATAAACAAGAATAAATTTTTTCGCAAAGCGTTCACATTTTGCTTCTCCACTAACTTGCCAAACTTTCCACATGCATCACAAACACGTCTGTCGTAAAATAAATTCCAAGTCGTACTCGCGGTATTAACCATGGTTAGGAGATCCTACATTCCTATCTCCTCTAGCGTGTAGTATGAAGTGTTACACTGGCGAAGGGTCCCTTTTGAAAATGGCAAACCTCCTCCCATGCCGCCTTATTTCTGATGGGGAAATGCACTCCATCAAACGCTGTCGACTTATAGTTTTCAGGGACGTGACCTAGAATTTCTGCGAGGACCCAACGTCGTTTCAATGGGAAGGCCTCTCAGATTTGCTACTTGCATCAATTGGAGGGGATACCCCAACCTCAGCCATCTTCTACTACGCAGATAACAATTCAGAACCCTGCTCCTCAATCTCGCAAACTGGGTCACCGACTCCCTGTCCTTCCAAACCTTGCTACCTTCCTTCGGATCCCATCCCAATTGAAGAGAGCGACCCAAGGGACGTGGGTCCGAAATGCACCCTGAGGGTCACCGCGTAAAAAATCTGAAGGGTCGCGTTATAGGGTTCAATTTTATTCGAATGTAGGTCATCCTATAGTACGTAACGAATGCGTCAATGGCTCTGCCGAGACAGAAATCTTTCCTTACAGCAGTTTCGCAGCTGCGCTCCGATAATGGACCTTTCCTATCTGATCATTTACTTACTATACAGCAACTTAATTCAAAGTACTTTTTAATATATTTTGCATGCTAAATTTTTAATTATACATTAGCTCTGGCATGATATAAATATCAACTAAAAGCGGAGTATTGCAGATAAATTAGGGTTATGTAACCTAGAAGCTGTGTGTCTATTGAGCTTTAATTTTAACCATTGATAGATTTAACCTCTAATAAATTTAAGATTATCACTTTCATTCATATTAAACTATAAAGATTGCAAACTTGGATTCAGAATTCTTAATTTTACAATCCTTTTAATATTGATTACTTAGATAATTTTTGGCTGATAGAATTTGTCATGAACATTCTGATCACTGAAATTCTGCCATAAAGCATAGACTATATTAATTTAATACTTATAATTTCATCTCTGTCCTATTCTCGATGGCTGCAATCGTTCAAACTAAATTCTTAACAGAAAATAAATTAATAGAAACGTTTCCTCTATAGCTAAATCATTCATAACAGTATCATAATTCAGAATTGCGCCGTGTTTTTATAAAATTAAACTAAAGCTCTTTGCGATGATTTCTGAATTTTCTCCAGTTATATATGTCTCTCTAAACATTCAAGAATGCGCCAAAATTCCGAATTCGTACACACCAAAAGCAAAAACTTGAAGAGTTATTGATAAATATTGGCTTACTATAGCTTCATTGATATTTGAAATCTTGGAAAAGTGTTCAAGTTAATTAATCGTTAGCACAAACCTCCGTAGGTTATCAACTTAATGAAAAACAAAGATTCTATAAAATACGTATACGTGTATTATGAATAAAATGTAAAAATTGAAATTTTCAAAATGTTTCTTTAGTGAGGCAATTTTAGGAATGTTATAAATAAAAATTATGCTACCAGTATCTTTTCGTGAGCTTACTTTAATTGTGAAACTGTGCATTTTAATTTTATAAACTAGTTTGATTGTCAAGGAAAAATTTAGTGATTGGATATTTTTAAAATTCCACGATAATAAAAATAGAGTTAATTAATTTTCATATAATTTGCTCACTCAGGAATATCATTTGAAAATATCGCTAATTTTCCCATTGCTTCCCGCCTATTTCTGCCTTATATTACTGAATCGCAGTCCAACATTATATACTTTATTATCTTTATTCATAACTATGTTCATTCTGAGAAAACTTGGGGAAAATTGTGTCGAGACGACTTTTTAGAGTGTCAGTTAATTTACTATATTATTTATTTAGATCAAAATAAAGTTTCTTATTGTCAAGTTAATTTCACGAGTCGAAGACTAAACTACGTATTTAATGAAGAACTGCATCGACTAGGAAAGGTTATCTCTACGCAAACGTATGACATCATCGAGCATAAAAAGAAGTTTTAATGACAAACATTTATGCATCGTAATATTCCCTATGGTTTTAATCTTGGATTCGGCTCATGACGTGTGATTCATACTCAAATTTTCGTTACAGGAGAATGAAATAAAGATAAAGAAGTAAAACAGTTTTATTGAATTTGTGTAATTTTATACTTGGATACGAACGAAAGATAAATATTTCGACATAACCTAGTAGAATTTGAAGGTCATCCATCTAGTATTTGTAAATAACCTTTCCTTTCTCACGGTTTGCGTTTTTAGATTTAATCCGCAATGAGATATATAAGATGATTTGATACTTTCTCATTCTGGGGTAAGATTTTTACATCGTAAAAATGCTACCTCATTTCACCAAGTTCATCCTTTCCAATTCGCAGAGTACTTGATGCTTATGTCGCCATGTTTGTTTGAATATTTACTCTTGGAAATTAATGAAAAATCTTTGTTTTTCTTCCTTTCATAATGGTTAAGCTTATTCTGCATTGAAATCACCAAGCGTTGTTTCAGTCAAACGTTCTTCTATTTGGCTTTACATTACTGGACTATCCTGTTATCACCTGTATCCTGTATTACATTAATTTCACCATCTTAATGTATTTGATTACATAATTCAAAATATTTGCCCGGTTTGAGCACAACATTTAAAGAAATTCATTTATCAATTTTTCAAAGGAATTTTTATTGCGTAATTACACGATTTTAGCTCTCTCTCAGAGCATTCCGATCAAAAAATTGGAATACATTTTGAGAAATTCTAACTTATGAAGAAAGAGATAAAATGTGGAGCGGCGCTATCAGAATTCCTGACCCGAAACTAATCGATTATATCTTAAGCGTCAAATCGACTAAAGTTGAAATCAGGCCAAAGAAAATCCTCTTATGTCGGTAAAATCTCGAAATTTTAAGGCCATTGTAGTAAATGCATCAAAATTATTGATTCATATTGTGGCTACATTTTTACGAAATAGGTACAAAAAATAAAAATTAAATGTGGAGAAAGTATTGACCGGTAATTATCATACAAAAGAGCAAAATAAATCGAGTTATCATTCATATTATAATTACCTATTATTTCAATGTGTGAAAATTTGATGGTGAGAATTGAAATGAAATCGTCCATATCCTTATGAAAGAGTGATTTCAAATCCCAAGATAAATAAATTTTTGGATAATTTATAAGTGATATTACAACAAAAATTATTTGCGAGGTAAGATACAGAAGAATGCAAAATAGTTTGCTCAAAGTTTCTATTTTTTTAATTATGAATTTTAGATACATATCAATCACTGAAAACAAGATAGTCCACTGATATTGATTGAGATGGGCAATGGATTTATGGGAAATGCTCTATTTGGGAGAAGGACCAGAATCACCAAAATCATATCACACGGAACGGCATCTAAAATTCGGCAAATAAACGCTAAGCAAAAGTTGCTTAGCGATATGCTAACAGAAGCTGATATTTTATATAAGAAGAACTTCTTATATTTACTTCTTTTTTATTTTAAATATAAAAATCCCTGTTTCTTAACTATTGCTGAGAAAAGGGTAAATAAAACTGCCGAGGAATGTAAACACTTGATTTATGATATGATATATATCGTTTTATCCATATATATTTACGACTGTAAACATTATGGCGAAAGGCCGTAAAAATTTAATGGCCATAATCTACGCATTCTAATTCTAAACGCACAATAACGCTTAACGTGAAATGGAAAAGAAGTCAAGCTAAATATATCAGAAAATGTCATAGAAAAGGATTACGTTAAAATAACGTTTACATTCCTACAGGTTCCTTATTTTCTCAGAAAAGCTGACACAGTATTTGGATTTCAAGTTAGGGTACTCACTATTGTGTCTCATTAAACAATGAATGTTTTGTATTCTGATCGTTTCGAGTAGCGCTAACAAGATCACGTATACGCCATAAAGTTACATCACCGCTTAACAGTATAACACGCGAAAACATTATGTGAAGGGCGCGCAGCGTGTGTCCAGCGAAAACTGCGGAAGGATTTCTTTGCGACCTTGGCACGAATAAGAAGGCGCGAAATTTTGGGGCGGATCAAACCAGACCCAGTGCCAGCAATCGCATCTGGGAGGGAAGGCTTAAAACTTCCTTGTAAACCAAGATGAATCGGCAAAAATAGCACGACTATCAAAACATAGAGAAGTTTTAGCTACTCGTAATGTATGCAGTCCTTTGGATTTTGGCACAGTGAGAGCACATCATAGCTCCGTAACAGGATAGTAAAATTTGAATTGAAAAAATAATCATGGCTGAAAAAATAGTCTAAAGAGCGTTACTAAAGAGTAAGTAAGCAAAGCAATTAGATTTTTCTGATTATGCTAAGTTATGTAAATGCGTATATCAGTAGTAAGCTAAACTAATGAAAGAGCCATGGATTCCCCTTCTTTTTCATCTGAATCTCAATTTGGCTGAAGACCAAATATGACGTGAGTACCCAATTACTTTCAGTTCGTATGATATCGGTACATGGGACGTGATTTTGATCACGTTCTGTGACCACGATTGACAAGCAGAGGCGGGTTTACTCTTAGTCGTAGGGATTTAACTTTATTTATAACTAAGGGATTCTCTCCTAAGGAAGGTTAAATATACATTTAATATTTCTCTTCTGCTAAAGAATGAGCAGGTGGGGCCTTGTATGATTCCGGAGCTTCGGGCCTCTGACTGTTTATATTTAATCTGCCAACAAGATAAGTCTCGTGGGGCGTGTTATCTTTCTGGAGAATTCAATGGCAATGGAAAACGTATAATCCATTCCTTCTCCTATTAGAACATTAAGTAAAAATATTATTTTTGAATTTTTTATCGAGTATTTTTTGCTATTAAATTCGAAAATTAACAGTTAAAGTTTTCGTAAAATTTTGTACATTGCGAGAAGGTTAAGGGAAAAATCTACAATAAACCATTAAACTTATAAATAATAATTTTAAAAAGAATAAAGGGATATGTTTACTTTGCGGATAAAAATCTGAGCTCCTACTTCTTTATTCTTCCCGTATAATAAAAATATATCCTCCTAAGAGTAATAACGTATTTTAAATCATCATTATGTAAATTGTGATGTATAATTCAGCATGGGTTTGTGTTTTGGCCAAAAACTAGAAAGTAGCAATAATTCGATGCCCTTCAGAGAAAGCTTTTCATTCCAAACCGCAGAGAAAACACATTCCAAATAGTCTTAGATTTGGAACATGGCTCTTCTTTTGGTGAAAATTAGTGGAATTTCAATGACTAGCGGTTTTTTTGGAGAAATGGATTAAAAATAGAGGCAACAAGGTGCTCATGATTATAATTTATTTAAGACGCATTCTATAAAAAATTTTGAAATCGAGAAATATTTTATGGAACCTGCCAAAATTTAGTCAACTTTTGCTATATTCTGTGGACGGCCAACGCCGTTGTTAGGATCGAATTTATTTTCTTTAGCTCCATCCTCAAGAGATACCAAGACCCTGAAGAAATTAATATATTAATAAGTGATTTTTTATCAATATTTTTAGAGTGGCAAATTTTAGGATTGCATTTTCGTAAAATACTTTAATCGCCATTTTAAACTATACATATGTGTTAATTGTCTCACCACGCAGACTGTAGGACGACGATATCCTAGCTTTTATTGGAGCATATATAACTTTACGGATGTTTAAAATTGTGAAATTTATAGCATCTAATGAGTAATATATATTTGTCTTAGAATGAAGATTTGCCAAAACATAATCTTTACGGCACATTCAGCAAGTCCGCATTTCGACTAGTATCCATTAGAAGAGTATATAAAATTTTCAGCATTGGATTATTCAACCTGTAAAGGTTTTAACAAGATTCCGGAATGACGCTGTCTTGGGTCAATGAACGAGGACAAAACAGGACGAGAATGTTTTGTTTTTCAACGTCGGAAAATGTCCGCGTGGATGGTCTGACGAATGTGCAGATGTAGCCAATTTATTTTGGAGATGGTCCGAAGTTACGTAACTGCGGTCGGTTATTGGATATGGTTTGCTCCCGGAATAAGGGCCAACACTTCAGTCTTCCTCACTTCATCTCCTTCCCCCGACTCATTTATGTCCTCCCTCGCACGGAGGATGAATTAAGAGGGAAATAAATTCCTATCAAAGTCCATCTATATCGTTATGTAACCAATAATGTGTCTCGGATATATCCACCCCTTACTTAGAAGGCAAAATATCATCTGATTCAGTGAAGAACTAGTGTTGGTCCAAAGACCGGTGACCCTCCGCGAAAAACTTAGTTCCCATCTAAGAAATCCCTCGCGTTTACCCAAGAATTTCACTGTTAGCGCACGTCTAAACTAATGCTGTATAGAAATCATTATTCTATTTCCAAATATCGAGTAAACAGACACTGAAGATAAAGATATATAAACCAAGAGGCATAGTGTTTATAAAAATAAAATAAATAAAAGGGTGTCAATAATGCCTAAACAGTTTAGAAACACTTCATTGGAGGCACGGCTGAGGTAAAACGATTAATGAATAGAAAAGTACAACTTTGGGTGTAAGAAAAGCATTAGCGTAAAAGTAAAAGCATCTATTAAATGGAAAATTAAACAGAAACGAAAAATAAAACAGAGAAGTAAACAATACGAGAGAGAATGTATACTTAACACAATTTGACGACGAACGAATAGAAAAAATCGCAATAGTTAAAAAAGTTTATATAAAAGAGAAGCATGTGACTACTATGAAAGATATATATAGATCTATATATCTGAAAATCAGATTAAAAAACAGTGGCCTTCGAAGAGAAGTAAGATAATCACACTTTTTCAGTTATTCAAAACTACGAAAATGACAGTGTTACACAATGTTATAGAGTTTGATAAATGAAAATATGTATTCAGATGATGCGCCTGATTCCCGTATAATTTATACAACAAAATAATCTTCAAAGGTAAGACTTCAATGGAACAGCGAGTAGTAGTATTGTTAAAAGTGTTGCGACAGCTGAATCGAACAGGATTGCTTTTACTAAAGTCGAACACGCTGCCTATATGGCCATCCAGAAGCCCCCCTTAGCATCGAATCTTGTGTATAGATCCTAATATATGATGCTTTCTATTATCTACAAAAGGCTATGAATGAAAATCTAAGGCAATTCTTTACTAGTGAAATATTAACTTGAAATGGAAGTTTTCGAAACACGCCGTCAATCATTGCTTTTCCTGTGCGGTGTATTTTTCACAACTGCATTAAGTGTTCTTCCTCCAGTGGTTGACATGAACATTGACATGTGCAAGTTGTGGCTAAAACTGTCTAGCGAAAAACCGCAGAGGCTCATATCACGTCACGAAATGACGTTTACATATCCCGGAAAATCCTCTTTCGATTTGTAAATTGAGTTCCAGAAACTATCTGAGATCAGCACGAGATTAGCAGAGAATCTAGCGACTTGAGAATTTTGAAAATCGATATTAATGATGAGTCGAAAGATAACTAATATTAATAAGATAACTAGTAATTTTAAAATATTTATATCTAAAATGAAACGTCTGTTTTCTTCCATGAGTGTCATATGTCATAAATTTTTAACAATGTCGATATTAACCAATTACGGGGCCAGTAAACGGATCCTAGTGGTTTTACTGAATTAGGTATCTGTTTGTTAACCCTGTTATCAGTAAACCAGTAAATGAATTTTTGAAAATTTTGCCAAAATAGTTTTTATATTTCACTGGAATACGATTCACGGTGAAACCAGCTTAATGAAACAATAATAGTCTTCCTTTCATAGTGTATCAATCCTTAGGGAGATAGCAGCTTAAGGCGGCTAATAAATACATACTTACTGTTAGCCTAGCGATATGAATTGATGGTTTCTATCGTCTGTTATTGCTCTGAGTTTCACCTCCGGTACTATATTTTACAGACTGAGTGAACCTGCGCTCCCCTCGAAAAGAAGTACCAGCAAGTAAATTGCCGTAACCTACGGGTTTGATTCACAACTATGTCACTGTTTTTGTATTAATTCTGAAGAGATGGCTATCAATGAGATAAGCTACACACATTCTGAAATGTACATAGCTTATCATATGTAAGCATCATCTGTACAGCCCCGAGGTTCTAAAAATTTAAAATCATTTTTCGCTCTCGTGAAGGTGATTGCATTTAATGAACCTCATAAAAATTCGCCGAATGCTCTAGAAATTATTCTGAGGTAATGGATGGTGATCGCCCATGCTTAAGATGACGGAGAAACCCAATTTGCAAATTCCACGTTCTATGAAGAAAAGCCCACACACGACCTAGATAAACTCAAGCGCATTGTTTAAAGTTCCCCTTGGCTCCCTATTATTCTAAGTCACCTCCAGACTCATTTGCTCTTTGTTATAAGGAAGCATAACTAGGTTATGGAGTCGACATAAACAAACTTCGCACCAAAGAGAGCATGTCGTTTTATGAGGGATTAACAGAGTGCATCGTGATAAAACTTTCCTGCGAACGGTAGCGAAATGAAAATTAGGAAAAATAAATAATGAAAATTGATAAAGGAAAGCCTGGGAAAACTATCTCACTCCTCATTTATCCTCGTTGGGTTATAAATTATAAATTCTAAATTCTTATAATTAAATTAATATAATTAATTAATAATTAATATAAATAGGGGATGAGATTCAAATCAGTCTTCGAGCTGAAGACTGAATTTAACAGTGTTAAATCGTTAAGCTGCGTTTAAATGGAAAATACTCACTGAATTTTGTTCATTCAAATTGATAATACAAAAAGTCTATTGATACTTACATAGACATGCTCTTTACTGAGGTTTGTCACGAAATTTGTTGCTTCGATGCTTAAGAAGTTAAAAAGCTTCAACAGAAACAACATACATACAGAAATCTACTCTCCGTAGCTGTTTCAACATTCTGACTTAACTATATGATATCTTAATTTCTTACAGTCCATAGCTTGCAAATATGTGATTTATTGTCTCATCATAATAAATGTATATCGTCTTAATATATATAAAACAATCGTTAATCGTGACGTAACGATTAGACATTAGCTTTTCAACTTGTATGTATAACGAAGTATACATATGCAAACATATCATCACAAAAATGCGAATCATTTATTTATCATTCATGGATTTAATCTTAATGATAATTATATTAGAGTGCTCGAGCACCAAGGATGCGCCCTAATGTATAACAATACAATGCGGAAAGGCGCAGCCTCTAGAACTCAATCGCCTATGGTAAGTTTTACCAAGACAGTAAACTAAGCTTGGTCTATAGTTGTCCGAGTTTTTATTCCCAATTTACCGCAAAAGTATCTACAGAAATATCATCAGTTAGAATCTTAATAAACATTGGTCAATGAATAAGAGACTTGTATTTTTAAGTATTATTATAGGCAAGAAAATTCTCCTAATAATGAGTGAAAATGTTAAAAAAATATACATCAGTTTACTTATCGTTAAAGGTATCAAAAATCAGCCAGAACGGGAGGCTGATATAATATCTAATTTAATCTCTAACACGTATTACTTACATATCAGAAAAAATCAGGAAATATCCACCTCTCTTGCGTGTATTTTTATCTCAATAGATATTTCGTGATTATAATCTATTAATTTTATCTTATATAAAAGATAAAAATATTAGATTACCGCCACATGAATAGATATAATGGAAAGTCAATGTTTTTCTTCACCTTCAATTTATGCTAAATTATCTAAGAGAATTTTCACTAACTCTCGAACGTATAGCCAAAATGATGACGAATATATTTCTTTGGTGTCTCTCGTTCTAATTATAATTAATTTATATTAAATTTTAAAGATTGTACAAAGTCAATCAGTGCAAGCAAATCACATTTCTGCAGTTATTTATTGAAAATCACGAATCGATACTAATTATAGAAATGAAGGTAAAAAAAATGCATTTAGTAAATTAATATAAAATAGCTAACACTAAACGTGGTAAAATTTTTAAATCGAAAAGTTTCCTTCGATGAAAGAGAGACTATATTGACGGATCGCTCTGTCGAAATTATTTTTTTTAATTTCTTCTTGCATAAAATACTTAATCTGGAAATACATTTCTACTTTATTTTAGTCATTAATTTAACTTCCTCAAGTCCTACTATAATTTGCATACTCATGCATGTGGATTTCCTTTTATATCAATGTATACATACGTGTGTGTGTTTATACACACAAGCAATAATCTTCTCTAAGAGAGAAAGACATGATGCAATGTTAAGAGAGTACTGCTATACTTTTTGTTTCCTTAAGAAGCCAATTAATTTCTGGCCATGATTTTTATCATTACCTTTTTCTTCAATTTGCAAAGAAAGGCCAGTCTTAATCAATGTCAAATGAAAACAACATAAAGGCATGGACTCATACATTAAAGCTAGCACGGCAATACGGAGTTTGCCAACTGTGGCCGAAAGATATGAAAGGGTTATCTCTTTTACCGAAACAGAAAGCCTTCGGATGAAAAACCGAACAGGAGGTTATCACTTTTCACAACTATTGTTCCTTTTTTAGTGAACCATAAGATATCCCTCTCACGAATTCTCAGAATTTAAACTTGACTTCATGATAATTAGAAATGAGAAATCATTATTGCGGTAGGATGAAAATACAAGAAAATGCCGGCGACTTTGGATTTTGTTGGTTAAAGTTTGATTTTTATATGTTCATATACCGCATATTTTTTAAGTTATTCTTGTTACAAGGAAGAGTATTGCTCAGTCTATCAGCTAAGCGTAAATAAGGCAAATCTATAAATTGTAAATTAAATCTATAATAGTATTTAATAGATAAATGAGTAAATATGTAAGTAAATAAAAGGTATTAATACAAGGGTGGTCTGAAGTTTCCGACCCCAGATTTTTCAGAAATCTTCAGTAAATTTTCAGAAAACATGTCGAGAAATAGCGGAATGTCGGAAACTTTTCAGACCACCCATGTACAAGTAAACATAAAAATGAAATTTCCGCGAAATAAAGGAAATGGTTATTTAATTTCCTGTTGATTATCTATCCGATCTCGTGAATCATGAATTAATTTTTTAAGGGTAAAAGCAGAAAATATGTCCATTGAGAGAAAGTAAAGAACGCAAAATCTTGAGTTTAACCTCGACCTTGGTAACACCTAATGCTGCTCACGTGTTTTGCTTGGCTCACAGAGCTCTAGGGATTCTAACTACGTACCTTACAACCTGTAAATTGTTGAGAACAGCTTAAAAAATAAGTCTGTTTCAAAGATTAGGATCCTTAGGAGGATCGAGATTATTATTTTAATTTCGTAGTATATTATAAACGACTCATTCATCAAAGAACGTGCACGATCACGCCTCGCTTACAACGCATTTCGAAATCCGCGAAAACTCGACAATCGCCACTATCTAAGGCTCGCGAGTCATTCACTAGCCTCAACTTCTCTATCTCCGAGAAGATAACTCGAGATAAGGAATTCTTTCACCTAAAGATCAATCAAAACATTTAGCAACCAAAAATTTGCTTCCGAGACAATGACGGTCAAAAAATAAGTGGGCGTAGAACTGAGAAGAAAGGTCAATATGTTGACATCTTCAGAGTGTTTCTTGAAAAGAAAGAAGACTGAGTCGTTTAATTTCGGAAATTTATTTCATAATGGAGGCGGTGCGACCAACCAAGAGGAGGGATTATTCAAGAAGCGAGATAATGCTGGTAATTTGCTGACCGTGGAGGACGTTACTCAACATTTCCACCTCTAACAAGAAGGAAAATTACACGTCCGGTAAAAATGCAATGGAATCGTTTTCATCTTGAGCTCAAGTGACTTCTTTCTTGGCACTTTCTTAAGAAGAAGGGTTCTACAAACGAGAGAAATGAATGTGAAAACAAGGAAAATAGTGTTTAACCACTTATACACCACATAACCACTTATAACCACAAATACCAATGAAAGGATATACATCTAAAATGTTAGGAAATACTTATTTCAAAGGCGTTAGGTCAGAACCCACCGGTTTTGCAGAGACATAACTGCGCCGTAAATATAAACGAAGTAGACGAAGCCAATTAAGTCAATAATCCAAAAATTTAGGCGATACTCTTTCATATCGCCTAAATCATATCCATTCCTTTAGATTACCGAAATCTAAAGTATTCTGTAAATTGGCAACGACCAAAGATTTTATCTAAAGTCGTTTTCGGGTTAAATCAGTGTTTTATGAGAAACGATAACATTTTTTTGGCATTATACCTCGAAAGAATAGGGTCTTGATTTTTCTTTTTTAATATCGTATTTCTCTAATACAGGATTATTCAGGCTGTAGAGCAAATTTGCGGAACCCAAAATTACGAAATCAATAGCCTATTTAGAATGCGCGTTTCATGGATCGAACTGACTGTTACCAAAGAAAATTGATTTTTAGGGGAGCATTGACGGTAAATTAAGACGAGAGATAAGTGGAGACCAGTAAGAAAAGAGAAATCGCAGCCGCATCAGGTAGCTTCGACATTGTCTCCTAAATTTATAAATAGGTTACCCTAGTATATTATCCTGCAAACTTTGGATCTATGAGATTCAAATGCAGTCTCATTTTAAAGGAAATTCGCAGTTTATATCGATAATATTCTACGGGACGAAAATAAGATGTATGAATGTTCAGGGATGAAACTGACTCTAATAAATTTCTCTTCGCAATGTGCGGCTAAACACCTTGGATGTATTCAGAGAACTCTAAATCTAAGGCATTTCGTGGTATCAGAAAGAAATGACATCAACAGCATAAAAACGTACGATGTGAGAAAGAAGAAACAGATATTAGCACTCTAGAACCGCGAATTTTTCACGCAAATGCAGATAAATTTAGGAAACGGCGAGAGCTTAGTAAACTTGCTTAAAAATTTCCAATATTCCCAGCATCGATCAACATAATGAGAAAGCAACGCAGAAAATCTCAAAGGAGAGACAAATCAAGCTGCTAAGCGCAGCCTCGCATGAAGCAATGATCTAGATGATAATCCACGATCGCCGTCGAAAACTGTTGCTTTTGGATAGCTTCTCGCCAATTTATAGTTCGTAGAACGGAAAGGCGTAACAAAGAGACACGTTCAAATACTCAGGCTCATTTAATGATCATCAACTAAATCCGGAATTGCTTCTGGTATAGATCCTTTCCTCCGGGTAAAGCTAACTGCTTGATTCATGAAGAATCTACCAACAGCCATACACCATAAGTGTTATGTTTACTTCAACAAAGGAAAATATCATTCATAAAAGCCATTTCCGTACTCACTCCATGGCGGCGCCGGAGACAGTCTTTCAAGGGGGACGCCTATCAACTTTCTCCGGTCCTCTCATAAATGGTGGCGGACGACTGCGACGGCGGTGACGCTTCGTGCTCTGCGGCAATGGCGAGAATAAAGAGTACGAGGAAGTCTAGACGGCGATTCCGATGCAGATGTAGAGTGCGTATGATACAAGATAACCCTGTTCGGACGGATTATCTACTACTCCCCCTTAACCCCTCTCGGCCCATGGGTCCTCCTCCCCTCTTCTTTCTCTCCATCCTTCTCTTCCCCTCTGGTTTTTTCCCCATTCCTCTTTCCCATCTACCAGTCTCCTTTCTCGTATATTGCCTTCTTACGCAATTCCTCCCTTGAAAATAAAGTGTTGCCAAAACGCTAACAATCGATGCTTCCAAAATTCAACACTGCGCATTGGAAATCAAAATCTTGGTGGATATGACAATGAAAATGGCCTGAAGGTCTCCTTTATCGTCCAAACAATGTGAAACTTTTCATTGTCTCGTTTGGCTCATTAGAGTGCTTTGCTGATTATTCACTAAGATAAACCATAATTTATAAAATGAAGAACGTTGAATAGTTGAGGGAATTATGTTTCGAAATGATAGAAACCTGACCTTTTAATTATAAGATTTCACTGAGCGAATTCTCGTCTAACAACGATTACAAAGTCTCAGCCAATATACAACAAAAATAGGACGCGCTCCACATTCTATTACCATTAATCGATAGGACTTCTTGTCATTAACGCCGATCAGCAGAGTCCATATACATCCAGTAATCTAAAAAATTAGGCGCGACTAGATAACGCACTGAGCTCACTGATTATTTGGTAACCAAATACTCACTTCATTGATAAAAATTATATTTAGATGCGAAGGCAGCTGGTCGCATAAACATTTTTGAACGAGGGTAGATAATCAATTTTTTTCAAGGACTCCAACTATGATTCATTTTCCATACGCAAATTTATGCGAAAATGATCTTAAAATTCCTAAGATTTGCACTAACAAAACTCATCGCACTATGTATGAATTCTCTAGATGTAGGTTGACACTGATACCATCCTCCTCGAAATTCGATTCCTACAAAAATCAGTTTTTAATTGGTAATTAGTATGACTTATTTCTAGCCCAATATTTGCTATATCCTCATCATGAATTCCACTCAATAAACTCTGCATTCAATAGCGTAACACTTTTTAATAGCTCTCTTGATTTATTGAGCTCCAAAAGGCAGTGTGATCTCTACACACTAGGTTTCAATGCAATGTAATGGAAATTTGTTCCTCGTTCTGCATTTGAATCAGTCATTTAAAAAAAAAAAATTTTGCTAAGTCTCAATAAGAGTAAGATCATTTCGGGATAACAAGCCAGTGATTGTAAAAAATGTATTATTAAAATCTTTCAAAGTTATTTTATCGATAAGATTATCACGCAGTTATTTCAAAAGTTACAGCTGATACACAATCATGCAATTGCTCTACGGCTGTAATTACATCAAAAGCAACCGTTGTTTACTTTCCTTATGGTTTTCCGCACCTTTTCCTCATCTATTTCGTGCGCTACACTCTAGCAATAAAAATAATGAGCCATAAATATCTAATCAATAATTCATTCATTCAATAAATCGTTGAATGGAGTAAGATTAGACATTTTCATTGCGTTGAGTTTCTATCATTATATATGACGATTCAAATCCTCTGAGAGAAGAGATGGAAAATTGGTTTAGTCTTGTAGATGTTCGCAAAGAGAAACAAAACTTCGGAAATCAGCTCTATTCCCGTGGACAGGAGAACTTTCTAACTCTAGAATTCGCTTTCTATTTTGGTCTTGAATATCGAAAACCGACTCGGAAAGGTTATCAAAAAACTCAAAGAGTTTATACGACCCCGATGTCATTTCATGAGTAAAAGTTAGTTGAGTAAAATTTGAACTGGTTTTCTCTAAAAAAAATGAAGAGATATTTCTTAAGTTCAATGGAGGACGATTCAAATATACTGATGATGCAAGTACGATATACAGCATTTGTGTACAATGCTGTCATACCAACAGGTGTTGCAAAGTTCTTGGATGATATTAAAGTGTCAGGTGTAAAGTGGAAATTTTTAGGAGCTTGAATATGCCGAAAGTTAGTAAATGTTAAAAATACAGCGATTGTGAGCTGAAGCAAGGAATGTTTCATAAAACTATAAAAGATTAATTGATTGATGGAAATTTTCATGTCTTGAAATTAGATGAATGCGATGCGATTAGGCATGCGATTTATGACAGAAGTATCTTCATGCAAAATTTTATACTAATTGAAAAGATTAGTTACGATTTGGCGAATCTGCCGTGATTCATAGACTCCAACCACCTTTAAAAATAATGAATAACCAGAATAGGAACTAACTTAGTTCGGAACCGGTCGTGCAATAAATTTTTCTTTGGTGGAATGTCACGTTGCGGATTTAAACCAGGTTACAGAGTTCCAAATAGTATCGACTTTGTCTATAGAAATAATTTCTTCCAAAAATCGAAATCTTTTTGGATGATTTAAACGGACCGATTTCTCCAACAATTTAACGATAAAGACCTTTTTCCTTAAACATGAAATTATCAAATCCGTCAAATACGAATCAATGTTGTAAAGCAATATTATTTTCCATTCCCGAATCTCCACTCTTACACTTATTTTTAAATAATCCCACCGAGAAATACGTATAGAAGTAAATTAATTTAAACATATTTAGGGTATTATACCAAATCCGAATATTGTTTATTTCCTTTGTAATGTGGTTGTAAAAATTGAGTCGGGCTGGGAAACTTCCGAAGTTAACCAACATTCACCTTTTCCCGAATTGCATGAGCCCTCAATATCAAGGAATTGTCGATGATTACTTCGGATCGCGTAATATGTCCCATAAAATGCGTAATAGCGCTGCCCGTCTCGCGCGTTGCGAATTTCAGGGCCGAAAAGCGACGTAACCCCGCACATTTAAGATTCCGCTACGTAAATTCAGAGGGTCAACAGTCGTATTACATAGCGAGGTCTACCTGTTAGCTCACAGACCTTGAGATTGACCTCCGTCACAATTCGAATCGCCGGTATATAAATCAACCTAATTAATATCCTGAATCAGAAATAAAGTTGTTTTTTGTTACCATGGCAACAATCAAATATTTGTTTGTAGACATAAACGCAGTTTTTAAGATCAGAAATGGTACTTCCATCCCGACACTAAATACAATCATTTGCTTACAGAGAGTTATTTTTAGGAACGAAATAATTTGAATTGACGATTTTTATACCAGAAAACTATTACTTAAATGTACTGCTTGGGCAAAGCGATCGAAACAATACTATTTAGCAGCTTCGATTTATCTGAGATATAAAATTAATATTCATTGGTATTCTACGTGAGACCAAAGTCATTTTTAAAGAAAAATACCGCCAGACTTCACCAGGATTGCAATTAATTGAGCTCATTCACGAGGCCAATTCCATTTCTCCAAAGATGTTTGGATTGATAAAAAGAAATTTTTACTTCCAACATTTTCCGTTCATGATTGAAACAAACATCAGTTTTCATTCATTTTGCCTTTGGATGGTTTCAGTCCGAAAATCACCCGACGACCGCTTTCAATTTGATCTTTGCAAAGAGGTCAAGTCGTTCAAATTAGAAGGATCTTGTACTCCTATTATGTCGTGTACAACTCGAGGGTTAAACGTAAGACACAAACCATGATTTCCTAAAATTCATTGAGAAAATATCAGCAATTGTACTTTTCATTGAGTTTTTCAGTTACCATATCATTTTAACATAAGTTTGAATAACTAATTCGAAAATATTATTTTGTCTCTGTATAGACTTCCTTTCTAATAAACTGATTCTTAAGTTGAAAAGTCAAAAGTATGTACGTATAAGAGAAATCTGTCTTTCATATCCTATTAAACTGTGTTACGTACCCAAATAAAATTTAAATAATCGTAACTATAGTACACATAGAACTTTTCTGAAAAATGAGTTTCATCTTATAAACGTATACGACAAGCTGATCCTCAGACCTCAATTGAATTGCACATTCTACGAGAGATATATACCTTGATCAGGTAGTCATATTTTTAATTTATTTATTGCGTAAAAATAAAGTAATGTAATGAATGCATTTTCATCGAAAATTCTCATTTTAAATATTATCCTACTGAGCTTTATACAGTTTTACAACATAGTAATGAATCATATTCAAATCTTTGTCTATTTGTATTTACTATTTTTTCTATAAATATATGCACAAAATGTATATAACTGTGATTTCTCCGTATTTTGTTTATGTTACTGTCATTGATTTTTAATCATTGCTAATCAAATAATTACTTAATTTCCCTTATGGAGTTCAAGGAAATGGGTCGTTTGTAAATTAGGGTTTGCCACAGATTCACGCAGATAATTTAACTAATATAACTTTAGACTGAAAAACTTTCAATATTCGTAGAAACATTTTGTTGTTTCATTTTATGTGTAGCTTTAAATATATTGTTTATTTTATCAAATTTAAGGAGATTTTCCTAGCATACTTTACGATGCTGGACAATATTTGCAAATAGAGCGAGGTGGTTGGAAAGAACAGCAGTGTTTGCTGGAGATGATACGTAAATATTTCTCGCAATGTCATCTTCAGCATCACTAGATTTCTATGTTGGGTCGTTAACCCCTTTTCATGGATTTCTAGCCTTCTTAACGCGACGCCAGCCCAAAGAAGACATGCAGATTTCAACGACATCATCTACCGCTATGGAGAGGAAATGAATGCTACATGAGATGTCTGATATTCACATTATGGAAATATTCAACAAAGTCACGCCAGCAACAATTTATTTCAGTAATTTTCCCACTGATAAATACGGAAATGACTCACAAAATTAATTAATTGACTGTAACTAAGTAAACGAGCAATCCTACATACAAATGTTACTCTTCCTGCTTCCTTTTAAAATTTAAGCATTTCAATTCTTTTTGCGGTCAACTGGATTCTCCTAAAGTGTTCATAGTTTGTAATAAAATCATTTTGTCCTTGTAAGAGTTATTTTCTTGGATCTACCATCCTCTATATCATAAATAAAACTAATAGTAAACAACATACATGCGACTATTTCGAGCCTAGGAAGTGTTTCCTTCATTGTAACATTTTATCTCGACTAATAAGGAATTCTTGATGAGTAAGCGACGATTTGCCTTGTGTTTTCTTCGATGCAGCTAGGAGTAAGAAATTTGCATTAACTTTGAATCAGCAATTCTCGCCGAGATGAAATGAACTTTCGCATACATCTTAATATTTCTTAAATGTATTCGAACAAAGCTCATTATAGAAGTGATTTTGCGTTGTTTTTTTCGTTGATAAGATGCAAGAGTTCTCCGAATTCACTTAGCCATAAAAATTGATATTTTAAAATTATATCCATCTTTCTTTCAACAGAGACAATCTGGTGTAAAATGCAAACTATATCAATGAAAACGTTTTCTGAAGATGTAAATATCTACTACAATAATCATTTGTTTTATCAACATTAGAGCTGTTTAATTCGATCGGCTATTAGAACCTCCCTTATTCTTCTGGAAGTTCGTGAAAGATGTCACGAATTAATACTTCAGTAATGCTACGAACTTATCCTAAAGAAACCGATTTTCAGCAGCCAGATGTTTACAAAGTCTCTCGTTCATTCTAAGAGATCGTTCCATCTATTAAAAACCTCATAAAGAGTAAGAAGCTTGATTGAGTAAATTATTTTCCATTAAAAGTTCACGCATCGCGAAGTAAAGTTATTGTGGTCACAGCGGGGGCAGCTGCTTTTAAGTTGTTGGTCAAGGTCAACAAGAATATCTGAGGCGACAAATAAATATATCATAATCCATCGGAAGAATCTCCGTTAGTATTCAAGGACTTAATAGTCGTCGAGAAAGGTTTTCGAATTGTGAGAGACAGTTCCGACTCCGATGACCTAGGAACGTTGATGTTTGTCCCCAACGCGGTCATAGGCAAATTGCTTCCACCTACGCACTCTATCAAGGGAATAATATAGATGGCGTGCAACAATGTAGCAAATGTATCCAACAGGAAATATCGCGATTTATTAAAATGTTTATTTCAACTAACCGCTGTTCAATAACATAATCCCGCACAGGGATGATTAGTACATGAATATCTCCGATAAATAGGTCTAGCTTCTATTAAAATTACCTATAAAGTCCATAGGGTTCAACTTGCACAGAGATATATTATTCATCTATACCCAGATGTTTCTATTGCTGCTAACAAGCGAAGGTAAGGAAAGCGAGGAAACTAATTAGAGGCCTCGTTTGAAGGCAGGGTTGCAACTTCTTTTCCCTGAGCATTTACTTCCTTCCGTCATCATATGATGGACCTTCGCTCCTGTATAAGCATTTTCTATTCATAATTAAATGAGCCAGCATAACTCCATGGAGATAATTCGCTTTCAATGGAACTTGTGTGTAATAAATTCTAAGTGAATTTAAAATGAAATATAGATTAATTTAAACTTAAAATTCTACGTAAAAATATTTAACTGAGCGAATTTGCAAACACCTGGACACCTTATGCTTTATGTTGTATTATTCTAAACGATTAAAAATAAAATAAATATAACCCAGAAAAGATATAATGTATATAAAGTGCTGAGCTCTTACACAGGATATATGTTAGGCCAAAACAGGAAGATAACTAAAAAGATATATTTATACAAAACCGCAAAAGCAACTATGCTTTTGCTAATGTGGTTTTGTGTAAGCTAATCTCTTTTGCTATCATCCTGTTTTGCCATGAAATACTAAATACAAGTCAAGACACTCAACAGATTTTAATATCGGGAAATTACTTATCCATTCTAATGATTAAGATTCGTTATTCAATGTTGACTGTTTCCCTGTATGAAGAATTTTGAGTAAGTTAACACTAAAAGTTCTCAGTAAAGGTGATTCACTAATCGTTCCTTGAATCAGTTCGAGAGGCATGGTAAATCCATTACGTTTCTCCAGCTATAATTAAAATAGATATTACCTTTTCATTATTATTTTATCTGGAAGTCTTTTTCTTGATTTATCTAATATAACGTTTACTTGTCAAAAATTCCTAAGATTTTTAAATCCGCAATCGATTTTTACTAAATTTGAGGTAAAATACTCCTAAATAAAAAAGACTCTTTTCTCTATTCCCTCTAACGGCGGCAATATGGCTCCGCACAAGTCATCGTAGTTCAGCGAATTACAAAGCGCACTATGCGTGAATCATCTCCAAGTATTTAAGTAGGCAAGATATTTTCATATAACACTTGCTTGGTATCAGAGAATGAATCTAAATGGAAAAAAATTCCCACGTAGGACATAAATCCTTTATCCTATCCCCTTTATCCGTGTTTAGCTGATTCAGTTTATGTAGTTAACATAATGGAAATAAACGCTTTAATAACGAATATAGGTGATCATAAACGCCTCATTCGATCTTGTTTTAAGAGGGGCCAAATAAAAAATCCTTGCACACCTTTTCCTTGTTCGCAAAAATCTGGCGGTGGCCTCTCAATAGGCCATGGACGCGAAGTTTCTGCCTGCAACGACGCCCATGGCCTTTGCGCGATCCGCCTCTTCGAAGACAAAAATACAACCATTTTTACCATGAACTCATTTATTGTCGGTATTCTAGTATACAAAAGAGAAACTTATTTGAATCGTAAATATGTCATTTCCGTGACAATTAGCATATTATTTCATGGTTAGAGGAGTATGAAATTATTTAATCATAATTATAATGTGTCCTCTTCTAATATTGTTGAATTTTATGGGTGTTAACGTCTCAGCATCTCAAAAATTTCTTTCATCACTAACCTATCTTCAAATATTATCTCACCAAAAAATCACTACTAGTGCTTAAGAACAAATACAAACCAGAGCATATTATAAGGTCATTTTGATAAGAATAACAACTGTTGTTTCGTTCTCATGCTTCGTTGTATTTTCAAACTTAAATAAAGCAGGTAACCCTTAATATGGAGTATAAGAACAACTGAGCTAATTTCCAAATCCCATCTCACAATCCATGTTTTAATATACAAAACTGTGATTGATAAATTCTGGATTTGAGTGTCGGAGATTTCTGTGGAGATTTTTTTTGTAAAATTTACTTCAATAGCAAAATATTTGTGTCAAATTTGACAAGGTATGAAAACTCTCCATATCGGTAATTTCCATCCCGTATGCTAATGCATTCGCTTATTTCTATTAATTATAATCAACAATATATCAAGAAAGTAATCGGAATCCTATACTATATTATAACCCACCTAGCATGAGTTTGACAATTATAGACAACACACTGATATTTGGTCTTGAATATTTATTAACCACCACAGGAATACAAATATTTCTCAAAGGCGCTGTTCCTGTAAGAGGATTTCACGATGTCTTATCACATCAATTCAATTCTTCTTTATTTACTCCTAAAAGTTTCCAATCTTCTCATTCTTAGACTGCTTTATTCGTTTAAACCTAATAATTTGCTATCTTTCATATTCTCATGTCAACTTAAATTGTTTTGAAGAAATTTGCAATCATTTGATCAAAATATCTGAATCTAAGACGAAAATTTGCATTTGTACGTGAAGTGTTTTTATAGATTATCGTCTTTGGGTAACGATTCTTCCGACAAATCTGATGCTATAGGGACATGAAAGACAAATCTATTCATCCCGCACAGTGAGGTAGGTAATGCTAAGATCAACATCTGCAATAAGCTAATGGTACGGACGTCTGCGACCGACTTCTTCGTTGAAAACGATTCCAGTTTAAGAGGTCATCCTTATGTAATTAGGTCACCGTCATACAAAAATTACATGCGATTGGCTTTCGACAACAAAATTGACCCTTCTCCCTAACTCATAGAGACGTAGATGGAACTTCTATTGAACAAATTGCGTATTATCAGACTAATTTTCTCGATACATTTGCTCGCTTCCTGGTCTGTGACGTGGATTTTAAGGAGTGAAGGATTGGGAATTTGCGAAACGATGACGACCAGATTTCGCGAAGACGTAGCATCCATCGGACTAAGGCTACAGCGCCGAAGTCATCGCCGGAGTCCAATAGTGTACAAATTCGATGAAAGAGCGCGAAAAATGAAAGGGCTTGTACTTAAACCTACCTTGGGTGATCTCCATGTCCTCCAGTCATTGAACTTCAAAATGAAGAAAACAATTCCTCTCACCAGACCTTGCGAAGGGAGCTCCACCTGATCCAATATCTTCTGAAAAAAATAAACCAGAAACAAATGTCAAAGCTATTTAGATTAAATGTAAAAATAGTGTGAGAGTTCCGTGTTACGAATAATACGGTTCCGGATTAGCTAATCTTCTGTCAAGATATTATCTTTTTTCATGGCGTTTTTACATCAATCTACCAGAAATAGGTACTTCTTCAGAATGTTTTTGGTAATCAACTGTTTATGGAAGGTAAATCTTAATGACGGTTTCGGTTGAAGCCTTTGACACCCTCACCAAGGTCATAATTTCATTAACACTGGAAAACAAGAAGGGGTCAATCCGCGCACGTCCGTTCTACATATTTTGGCCGGCAGATTTCAGACCTCCAGTTCCCAGAAGCAATTACCAAGCGCCGTGCCGAGTTAACGAACCGCGTACATTATGCAGTAGATTATACAATCACGTTTAAATTTCCTCTGCGTCGGTCAGCGAATAAATAATGCTCCAGAGGGCGAAAGGCGTGACTGTCAAGCCCGACACTTACTCGGAGAGAAATGAGTGACAGTTAGAGCGATTGTTGATTGATGAATTGCGGAAAAAGCCAGGGAACAAATTTGTAACTGACCGACATAACATTTTATTGAGATGCTATTGTTAAATGACGATCATAAATGATTTTTCTGGCACGGAAAGATGAGCTATACGCTGCAATTATAGTTTATTTTTCCAATCGCGATTAATAGATCAAAATAATAGCAAAATGTATAATCTTGAATACTCTACCTTTGTAGACCTCCGAAATTTTTCAAATTCCAGAGACTTCCGCCTTATGTTACTTCTCTACTTGTCCACTCTTATCTTTTCTCTTCAAAATTCAGAACGCGATTACTTTTTCGATGCAATTCCAATGGGATGCGTCACTCCCGTAACCACAGCTGGGTAAATTGTCCGCTTGATATAACTCGATACAACTGAGTTGTTTTCTTCCGCGCGCTTTTATTTATACCCGGCGATATTTAGCGGAGGCCAGCCACAGTTCGAGAAGTTTTACCGGGTCGACCACAGATGACTTAATCTCGGGACACCTTGGGATACATCCCAGACTCACCTTTTCAGGTGCACGGAACTGAATGGAAAGTCAATCTCCCTCAAGGCCTCTTCGTCCCACGCTCGGCCGTCAATTCCCTCCGCGCCAACTCGAGGGAACTGGGCTAGTGACCTCTCAAACGATTGTGCCAACTTGATGGGGAACGCCCTCCCGAAGCCGCGGTCCTTTGAAAACACTTCCCCACACACCGTTGCAGTATATCTCTCAGCATCAGTCTCATCACATGGCCAAGCTCAATTTTAAGCAAATTAACTTTAGTAAAAAAATTATTATTATGCAGGAGTGCTCAACTTGTTTGAATGAAGGGTGGCATAATGCTATTTGAGATGAATGTTTAAGTTCCACTAACATAAATATAAAACTAGGAAAGTAGTATATGGAGGAGCTTCAACATCTGATTTAGTCAATTATTCTAGAAAATAAAATATGTAAAAATAATAAATAATATATGATATATAATAAAATAATATATGATATATAATAAAATAATATATACAATTTAATAAAATAATCTAAGCTCGAAGCCTTACTTTAAGATCCCAGTACAAAAAATTCCAGTATATTTCTAGTTAAAAAGAATTTTTATTAATGTTGATTACATTGAGAAGATTCATTCAAAGAAATTTTCTCTTCACTAACAGAGAAGAATAAACTCTGCTTGTCAACAGTGGTAACTTTTTGATTTTCCGCATAAATTTCATTAATATTACATGGATAACATTCTTGTGTATTAATTATTGAAACCACAATGAAGACAGGAGAAAAGACTGCTTAAAGATTACACATTTGTCAGAAAAAGAGAAACATAAAGGTCATTGATGTACATCAGAATGACTGAATTTATAATTAGAGTACCTACCACCAGTGGGAAGTTGATAAACATTGTTTCTATAATTATCAAAATACTTTAATAAATATTATTCCAGGGCTCCCAGATAGCCCTGTGGGCAACTCGTTCAACTTCGATGAAAGCGGTCCCAAATTTGATTCCCGGTGGGAGCCCACGTGCAAAATGTCCTCAGCTGTAAAAACAACTTTCACAGTACTACTACTACCAATATTATTCCAACAGTCTCCTTGATACTTACATTGATATCTATGTTCTGAAATAATATTTGCAACTGCTGCTGATAACTGAATTATACCTATATTCTACCTGAGCAGACATTAATATGGGTATATCTAAAGAGAGATAAAGTAACTGTGGTCATTATTCCATTCAGTTGTCTCATATGTGTTAAGTTAAGGAATACCTGTACTGCCGCTTGTCACAGCGTATTCTAGCAGACATCCATCCTCAATAGATTACTCTAAGGGACCACCAGGGATAACAGGAAAATAATGGCACCTTGGGTGGAATGAGTAAGATTAATGGTATGGGCTATATGGCGTCATGTTTTTTATGACTTATAAAAGTGAGTTTTGTGGTGATAAAATGCAACAATAAAGAGATATATATTCAAGTAAGAATAATCACTTATATTTAGCTTGTAAAATAGTCTTCACATCCCCTAAGATTGTAATGATCACCTTCTGCAATGGAAATGAATCTACTAATGAATTTTAGTTTTTAATTAACATATGTTTTATTATCATAAACTATTATTTTATACTAAATATAAATTTAGTTTACTTAATATTGTGGTTATAATTCCTCTTATGTTGGAAAGCAATGCACAGTTCTGTCACCCAGAATTACTTTAAGGCATATCTTTAGGAAGCAGATGTGCTTTCCCTACTTTCATTTGAAGTACATTGTGCATGTTTCTTTTACTAACCCTAATGATATTCAAGTCTTAATTATCTGGCTGTGATTCTTTAAGCATCACATCTGTTAAACTATCTCTAACAAATATTGATAATGTCTCTTTGAAGTATGGTGGGTACTTTGCTGCTCAAGCATTAACTTTTCTATTTACTTTCATGTTAATCTTATAGAGAAATCATCTCTATTATAATGGGAGTTAAGCATTCTTAGAGTCAATCTATATCATTGCTAGGATTTTATAGAAGAAATAAAGGAGAGGGTAAATAAAATTAAAGTAATTCAGTGCAATATATGTTGTATTTAAAAAAAACTACATTGAAAACAATGACGAAGAAAACGCAAAACTTGAAAATACCACAATTTTATTTATAATGATAAAGTATTCATTAAAATAAATTGTTCTTAGAGCATGTAAAATTCTGTGTTTCTTTGCAGTAATTACTAAAGTGAACATTGATTTTTCACAGCATGATTTCTGAAATAATGAGGAAGAAAGAGATGAGGTTCCTCACCAGAAATTGCAATCACAAAAAGTTAAATAATGACTGAATATTTGTCATTTATCGAACTTATGAAATCAGTCATAGTAAGAATCATATTCAAATTAATTGTTTACTATTTTTGATCTTCTCAAACATTTATACTATTTTATTTCTATCTGTTAACAATTTTGTTTTGATATTGAGAATTTAGCTTTTTCAACTACACTTTTCTATCATTTTCACTATTGGAATTTTTATTTCCAAGCATTTTACATATGCATGGTAAATTTGGTATATAGCCATTAAGTTGATTTCTGGCAACATAGAACCCACAATCCATGAATAGCTTTTAATACTCTATACATGAAGAAGTGAAGAAATTACATGAAAATGATTTGGCTCTATTGGAATCCAACGTAAAATACAATCGAATTGATATTTACATTTATAAAATCTTACTATGCACAAATTCAAGTAAAATTTCTCAAAATAACAGCATTCTCTCTATACAAAATAATTTAATAATTAGTGGACATTTTATACAAATTCCTTACACAACTAGAAAACATTTATAAAATCTTGCTAAATAATACTTTCACATTACACATTTACCTATTGATATATAGGTATTTAAAAATAAACAGGAATCCTCACTTTGGAAGCTAAGTACAAAAATCACTGGACACTTGATATTTAATCAAGTGAGCATCAATGGTGCTATAAGATCCAACCATCTGTTACCTTAAGCACAGTTCTAACAATCACAGCATCAACTATGCCATAATACTGATGTAACTCAAGTATAAGGCACATAGGACCTCATATCTCAGGTACAGAACTATCAGTCAGAAATCCATCACTTCTTACATGGATAAGTGTAAACAGTGTTTTCAGCAAAATACTGTTCAATATCAGCTAAATTCCTTCCATGAGTTTCAGGAAGGAAAAAGTATGCAAATACCCCACCTCCTGCAGAGACAGCAGCAAACAGATACAGGACGCCAGAAGGCCCTAGAAAGTCAAGCATATGCGGGTATGCTTGCAAAGCAGAGAAAAGTAATATATTTGCAACTGAAAGAATTATGCTGTTTGCCAAGCTCCGAATTTCAGTTGGAAATAATTCTGCAGTAATTGTCCAAGGTATTGCCAAGAAACCAACCATACTCACACAAACATATAATAGCATACATATTGTTGGAATAGAATTTATAAATATACGTAAAGCATCAATGGGTGGCTCTATCACAGTTTCTTCAGTAACAGCCATATAATCAGATACATTGTAACCATTAAGAAATAAATTATTTTTAATATAATTATCTACTGAATCCTTTAGTAGTTCTTCACTTTTATTAATAATAACATCTGAATCTTTCCATATATTTTTATGTTTGATGTCAGCGGCTTCATCTGAAGAGTTTCTATTGACGAAACTATTGGCTGAAAAATATTCGGGTGATGGATCGTCCAGCGACCTTGCAACCCTTTTATTTTCATTATAATTGTCATCATACTGATCATTTTGGGTAATATTTATCATTAACTCAGGAGAAAAATCAGGGGAATCCACCATGGACCAGTTCTTGTTATTGAATTTATCACTTGAATTCAATGAATTTGCTGCCATGGCAGCTTCTCTTTCTTGAGAATATTGCAGGACTGAACCAGAGGTAAGCATACAAATTGCCATAGCAGCAGCTGAAAATGTGATTAAAGGGCGTCTACCATATTTTCTGAAGAGCCATATGTTCACTAAGGACATTAAAAATCTAACTACACCAACCAATATGGAGGCAATATATTCATCAAGTGCTCCACCTCCCATTTCTTTAAACACGTTAACCTGAGAAGAAGGAAAAAGAACAAATATATTTTAGAATTGATTGATGAAAACACATATAAAGTAAATCATAAATATATAATTCATAAATTTATGCAAAGAAAAAAGTAATATACTTTTGTTGTATTTTACATAGACATGATACAATTCATGAATCGGTAAAATTACAATGTCAAAATTTTTTTTGTATAACCAAATGGATTGATTATAGATTGTTTTCAATAGTATTCACTTTGATGTGCCTTGAGTAACCTTTAATAATAATAATGAAACATCTTTATTCGGACGAGATTGAGACTGGATAGTCTCTTCTTACATCTAACCCTTTAGTGAAAATGCATCAAGATCCCCTTTTGAGCTGAAGGCAAAAGAAGTTATAGACAATTCAAAAGGCCATACTATAATTATATGAGCATTTATGATAAATTTTGCATTTTCAAGAATCAACAAATTTTCAGTAAAAGTATTAATAGAGTTCTTTGAAATAAAACAGCTGCCATTCAGTGATAGTGATATAATGTTGAAAAATTTACATACCACCATTCATCTCAAACTTCAATGAAATTTTTTCAGAACTTCACCATTCTATTTATGTGTCTTTGATTTCAAAACCAATATATCTGAAAGGAAATACTCACAGCATAGAATAACGTGATATATACTCCTGCAAATTGCTGGAACACAAATATTATGGTCAACATTAGCAGAGGTTTCCAGCCAGTTGGATGAGTAAACAGTATTTCTAATCTTCGTAATATCCCACTCCTTTTCTTAGAATTACCAGTGGGTGAAATTGGCTCTGGTATAGAGCCCAGTAGGTTTCCTTCATAACCTTTCTCATTGCCAAAATTGTCCTGCATTTGTTTCTGAAAAAATGATAAATTCTTATTAAGGATAGTAAATAGTCCCAGATTAAAAATTACAGAGCATCCTAAATTAGGAAAAAATTTTACTGAAATTCTTCTAAGAAATTTCAACCTTTGTGTATGAATATTTTGTAAATATTTTTCAAAATTCAGAGGAAATTCTTTAAAAGTGCAGATGGTGAACTATGAAGTTATAGATAACAAGAAACTGCCTTATGGCAACACATTAAATTGGCATAAATAATTAATTTAGCTCATATATTATGCTAATGTATAATCAAATGGCTAAGGAATTCCTCAAAAAATGGAAATATTATTTTACTATGCTTGATTAGAAAATCAATTAAGTTTAATTTAGTGAAATGTCTGAATGTCTATTAAGTTCTTGGTACTGCAAATATGCACCTTAAGATTCCTTTGATGCTCATCCATAAGAAAAGTATATGTTTGTTCTGCCTTTTTCCTCCTACGAGCAGTCTTATCATCTTCATTTTCAAAATCATGATCAGATGCTTCTGATATCTTGCTTGTATCTAAACCCTTTATTAACTCCTTTGCTTTCTCTGGGACTGAGGACATATCCACTGAAAAAGAATGTAATGTAATACAATTAATACTTAATGCAAGAACAACAGACTTCAAAGAAAACCATTATATAACAAGATTAATGTTGAAAATGTTACAGTTACTTGTTTCAAAAACTTCTTCTAGTAATTATTTAACAATTATTTTTGATAAAATAGCCAAAATCACTCTCTTTCAAATTCCACAAGGCATTCAAAGTAGTATCTAATAGATTTATACAAAAACTTTGCTTCTTGTACAGGAGAGCTCCTGATAAGTTATAGTATAGGGTAAGTATAAGTATACTTATTTTATGATTATAGTAAGGGTAAGTATACTAAGGGTAAGTATAAGTATCCTTTTTTTATGAATATATTAACTTTGAGGTTTCTATGACACTCAGGTGAGTACTGTTCTAATTACTTATGAAATCAATATATTATTCTCATAAGATTACAAAATTCAATGCAAATGAGTAATGGACAATGAATGGATAGCATCACAAATCATTGAAACCTAGATCTTAAACTGTGCACACTGGTCAAAGGAATTCTTACCTGTTGTTTTCACATCATGAAACCAATATACCGCTTTACGAGCTTCTTCAAATTTTTCATGAGATATAAGCCAGATAGGGCTTTCAGGAACTGTTGCTAGAACAGCCAAGCAAACAAGGTTCCACGCTGCTGGAACCAATGCTACTGTTCTCCAAGAAAATAACCAACCAAGGACATACGCCATCAATATACCAAGAGAGCCTAGTGTTGGACCTGTTGCTGTAAGCATCGATCTAAGGTGTGGTGATGAAACCTCTGTGATGTAAACTATGCAGGGAGTATTTCCAAAGGCTATGGAAAAATACAAAAGCTTGGATAGTAGGTTGATCATAGCAAAACATATAAAAACTAAGTGTAAGAAAAAACTAACTAAACCTTTTAAATTTTACTAGCAGGATATAAGATTTTTACATATAAATGAAAGTACACTACAATGAAAATTTATCTGTATTTGTAGAGAGCTACATGAGCTAAAACCACAAAATTTATGCTACTTCTTTATGTAAACTCAAACTATTCCTAAATTTGCAAACAAAAAATTTTCATAGAATACATTTTGAAAGCGTCATTACAAAAAGGCAAATGCTAAATATCAAACATAAATCTATAAAAGGTTTGTTTTAAATTACTCTTCTACATATAAGGATTAGAGGTAGCTGAAACCTGCTAAATAGCATAATTTTATGAAAACTCACTTGTTGCAAGTCCAGTTATCAGTCGTCCAGCAAGGAGCATGGGTAAACCATTTGCAAACGAGATTAGCAGCCAACCAAGTGCATAAGGAATCAAAGAAAGCCTTATGGTTTGCTTTGATCCTAGCCATTGCACCACAGGACCAGATGATAATGATCCAATTGGAGCAACTATGGAAACTATACTGGCTGGAAGAATGAAAATTCATGAAGAAGATTAAAACATTTAAAATTTAATTTCCTCTAACTTTTACTGAAACAAATTAGAATTTTATTTTAAGTGATGATTAATTTATCAATGAATTATAAAAACTAAAATAACTGTGTCTTTATCTTATTACAAGGAAGCAGCCTGTTGAAAATATCCTTCCAAAAATCTTTAGAATAAGGCTCAATGAATGATTAAGAATCTTAGAGTTATTTTATGGTTCTGATGATGAAGATAAGGAAGAATAACAACTTATAGAAAATTTAAGCTTTAGATGGAGAAGAATAGCAGAAAAGCAGAATCAGAAGAGAATATATGTCTCTTCTGTTTTACCCACTTCCCCAATTCTGCAGAATGGACTTGTCGAGTAAGAAAACGGCCATTTACATGTTTAAAGTTCAACCACTCTAAGTTTCTTGACAGGGTGGATAATTTATTATTTTGTCATATTCAAGTGGTATAAGTTACATTTTCAAAATTGATATTTAATGAAAACGATTTATATTCTTATAAAATTCATCATTGAGTATTTTGATTTGATAAATTATACCTTTAATTTTGTTTCCAATTTGAATTTGTGCTCTGGTCATTAACCCCTGTAATTCCTCACTATTGTCCTATCTATAATTTATTTCCACAGTATCTATTACTGTAATCACACCTTCATTTTTAGTCAAGAAGGCTTTAAAATAAAATCCACAGAGGCAGGTGTTGTTTTGAAGTATAACTTCCTGTCCTAGTTTCATTTAAGAATATTTGCTTTTAATCATAATTTCACAAATAAAATAGCCTTTCTTTTATTTCATAATAACATGTCCAGGAATTAAGTTTTTCTAAATTTGGATGATGAAAAATGTTTTAGAAAAAATATAACTTTTTAAAGCTTTGCTTTCTACTTCATAAGTTTACCTATGAAATCATTAGCTGTAATCTGAAATCTAAATGTTACAGATATGATTTATATAAATGTAATGGGGTATTAGCATACAAACCAACAATTTATAATTCATCACTTCTGACAATAAAAAAATTGAAATGAGCATTTCCAGCTTGTTTGTTGACTTATAAATCAAATCTGGCACTAGCTAAATATTAATCAAATTTTCCTCCAATTTTCTGAATATAAAATTGATAAAATAAGCAAATATATTTTGAATAAGATAAGAAATCAAGCCATTCAAAATTTCATTTTGAATTTAATTAAAGTAATACAGATACTACAGCAGATATCAAATTAGCTTTAGAGAGATAAGATTAAAGATGAGTGCAACTTACCTAACCAGGATGCATCAACTTTGCTTATTTTAATGTCAGATTCAATTTCTTCCAGTTGTGGAATTAAGATGGCAGAGAAACCAAGAGTCATGCCAACTAATATAACCATGCAGTGGACAGCTAGTGTGGCCCAAATCTAAAATTACAGAACAAAATTTTCAGAGCATATGAGAAGCAAATTCAGTCATAAATTAACAAATATGCTATAAAAGTAATTAAATATATTTAGATAAAAATTTGATAAACAAATGAAAATATCAGTCAATAAACAATGCATTTATACCTGTCTGAGAGCTTCACAGAATTCTATTTTTGCAGGTTTTGGTTTGGAGGGAGTCTCAGGAGGGAGCCATGTCATGGAAGCACCCAAACTAAAAAGAAATGATTGTAAACTACATTGAGGGTGTACACATCACAGAAAATATAGTCATTCAATCTAAGCTGAAAACAGAAATTTTACAACAGATAAAATTAAATGTCAATCAGCAATACAAATTCTTCTGGAATTACAAACACATGGGCTCCCTTCACTGTAGAGTTTCTGAAACTGAACTGAGGAAATTTGTTAGTTGCTGTTAACTGACCAAAATTTTAAAGAATATTCCTATTACTATAAATTGTTGAATGCAATATCTCTCATTTGCCTTTTGATGGAGGATACTGAAATAATATTTCATTTAATATTTTGATGCTGAATAATGGCATTAAATAGCATGGAAATGTTATTCATAGAGTCATTCCATTAACAGTATTCCAGCACAAGGAAGGAAACAAGGGTAAATTATCTCATCAATCATCTAGACTAGTGAATAGGGCAAAGGGGGCCCTGTTGCAAATGTCTGACTAGGCCATTTCCTACAAATAGTTTATTCACTATCTGTGAAAGGAAAACTTACTCTTGCGAAATGAGGCTTTTACCAACTGGGGACCCGGATGCTAAGTATTCACAGAACCCCCCAAAAAGAGGGTTTATGTGGGTAGCCCTGCTATTGAGCCTCAATCCTTCCCCCAAACTTTTGATAACTAAGATGGAAAGGCGTAGAATCCAACCAGGCCTTTGGTTGATGACTTCACAGATAAGAAATACAAAATATTGAGTTATAAATACTGATGAGGTTCCATAATTTTACGCATTCGTAATCATCATTTTACTTTCTTATAAATAGTAAAATATTTTACTGATTTTCCTCTATGGTCTCATCCCAGTATGCGCTACTGTGTTACGTAAGGAGATATATTAGTAAAGCGTTGTGACCCTTGAGATGTCGTGCTTCTATCGGTTGGCATTATGAATTAAGCTAATTTTTACCAAGGGTAATCGGAAATTTTATTTTCGCTCGTTTCTCACGCTGCTCTAAGTAATCGGTCAAATCCTAATGGCAACAAAGTTACTTAAAACGCAAACTTAACATCACGGCCAACTTCCGAGGGCCAACAAACATTCGTTTCACACGGTAAGATTGCTTCTTTCAAAATATTTGGTGAGGTACTCTTAAATTATCCTGAGCCAATTGACGCAATGTTCAGGTATAAGCGTAAAACAAATATGCTACTTTTAAAAGCAAAGGAATCGAGAACATACCCGTGTGACTCAAGGTAGATATGATGACAAGACTTTTAAGAATTCCCTGTATTTAGATGTATGGGTGGTGATGGGATCGGAAACAATCTGTTGTTGATTATATTGCTAATTTTTCTTTAAACTTAAATTATAAATCGAGAATAATAATTCATATTAGTGTTCGATAATCATTAATGCATCACTGAAATAGACATTTCGCTATTTTCTACGCGCAAGGTGACCCTTCGCTAAATTTTTTTATAAAAAAAGTCATGGGGAAGCTAGCATAATAAATATGAGAGACGAAGCTCATCCCTAGTTTAACTTGGTAGCTGCTATCTTTGATTCTATTACAAAGCGAAAAAAGCACGAAATATTTTGTTCTCTGTTTTTTCATATCAGTGTGTGCGAACGACTTCTGGGATATTCGGAAATAAAGGTCATCCATACGTCCTGCTACTGCTTGTTCTCTTCCTCTCTCAATTCTCTAATTTACATCAATTCAAGATTGCAAACACTGAAATTTTCGGATGACCATTGACGGCTATCTCAGGAAGGACATTTGAAAAATCTGCCACTGTTGTTCTAATGACGCGGTCCCGTATCTATTCAAAACTATGAAGATGTGTTATCGATGGCTACCCTACTTTCTTCGATCATGGCGGTTTCGAAGATTTTCCGCATGATTACAACTCTAAATTTTCTATGAATAACAATCGCAGAGGCGATGACTTGCAGTGTTAGAATACTTTCATCTAGCCGCGCAAGCTAATCGTAAATTCTGCCATATGACTGACGACTGATGATATTATTGATATTAATGAAAATTATTCATAGCATTAGATATTTTATCCCAAAGAAATCTTATATCACAATCTCTAGCAATAAAATAATATTTTTCTTTCTCTTACTGACAGCGAGGCCACATAAAGCTGCAGAAATTGGCAGCTTAATTAGGAAATTTTTAAAAGAAATTAGAAACAGGACAGCATTCATGGAGCTTTACTCTTTTGTCTTTGTTTAATCGTATTTCTATTTCAGCGCTTCTCCTTGTTATGATAAAAATATTAGCCGATAAAAGTCAATCGATATACACTATAATGACTTAAAATCAATCTTTTTATTTTTAAATGCGAAGGAAAATAAAATAATTACGTATCAGTGATATCTTTTACTCAATCTCCACTTGACCTTGGACCAAGGAGGCTGATCGATAGAATCTTTTCCGTGGCAATCGACACAAAAACAGCATCAATAGAATATTATTTACTGTAATATGAGAAACACGAGAATTTTTTCTCATTAACTTAGAAAAATACAAAATTCACGGAAATGTATTTCATTATTACATCAACTCATTTCCCAACAGAAAGGTGATTCCCCTAAATAATCTTAAGATCGAAATAAAAGGTCAGATCAATAAATAAATAAATAATAAATTTGTTCTGACAATAAATGTCAGAACAAATAAATCAGTGAAATCTTTACCTTCGAAAATGAGATCGTGGAAATTGCGATCGCAGATTAGAAGATCCTACTATAGGTTCTTAAGAAGTAAATACGTGTGTAATACATTAAAAAATTATCTTTAAAAAATACCAATTATTCTCAAATTTTAACTTTTGAACTTATAGTCGGTAATACTTAATAACTCATCTTCTCTCAAGAAGTTACTTCCATCAAAGAAAGCCCTGCTTTTATTGATTTTTTACTGCCATGGTAAAAATTCTCTCTTACGGCAAACATAACAGCTGAATAAAATATGCATATGCTAACAGAGGAAATTATGCATATTATCATTATGCGATTACGTTGAATACGATGCGTATACCATCTTTACATATTTATTTTATTTTTAATTTATTTAACTTTTTATTTCCATTTATATTAATCGAAAAGAATATCACGATAAAGAACTCAAATTTCGAGCACTACAAGATGAATTCCAAATTATGGAATAATGAAATTTTGGAAGTCACTCTTCCGTTAGTATGTAGTATTTAATCTTAATTATAGCAGTAAAAAATATTAAGCAGTAGCTTCTAATTATGGACACTAAATACCCAGAAAATATTTGTGAAAGAATTGCACCGAAGATCCTCTTTTTGTAAATGACGTATGTCACAGAACTGAGATTAGATTTTAAAAAGGCGATAAATAAAAAGTATCATAATATTCCAAAGATAGATGATATCTCCTGTGTTGGAAGAATTCCTATATTAATTTATTTATATTGGGATTGATAACCATTCTTAGGTCAATAATCATGATTTTCAGATAGTTTGTTTTTGGCGAATAGTTGATTTTTCAAGTAAATCTTGCTTCCATCGGTGTAGTTAAGTGAACAGAAACCAAAGCTGATTATGCTAATGAAGTATTCGGCAATTAAATGAATTCACAGACATGGCAGTAGATTTTCATGGTAGAAAAAAATGAAGATTCCGTGGATTAACTGGAATAAAAACTCTCCATAGCAAAGCTTTACTTCCTTGAACGTTCAGTGCCATCCCAAAAGCTTACTACTTTTAAGTATTACTACTAAGACCCCTTGACTGGAGAGGAGTGTCGCAATATAGTTGAAGTGACTTGCTGTATGGATGTGAAATATTGCCACGAAGAAAGGTAAATATTAAAAACTTGAAAGCCTTTGAGAGGTGCCTGTGGCGTGGGATGGAAAAAGAAAGCAGTATTATTATAAAAACATATTAAAAAATTCTGGCGAAGGTAGAAGCGGAAAGTTTTAATTGGAGAAATTTAACGAAGACAGCAGGAATTGGCGGGTCAAATATTGAGAAGGGACGAAGAGCTGAATAAAGTAACTGAAAGTGTAATGCCAGAGGGAACAGATGGAAAACTGAGACAAAATTTGGTAGACTATACGAAGCAGAATTGTTCAACACTCTCGGCCGGAGGGCCACATTAGACATTTCACAAAACAGGTGTGCCATAGAGAACCCCTCTCAACCGGACTGCCTCTATTTCTAACGAGTATAGCATTTTCGCAAAACTATCTTTTTTGCAGATCGCTTACGCCAAAATATGCATGATCTAGCCAATACCTAAATATATCGTTAAAATTATACACACAAAGTATTCAGTTCACAAATCAAATTAGATTTTGGTCAAACAGGATTAATTTAAACGAATTATTGTATATGGTTTTGGATATGCTAAGCTTTCTTCATCTTCATGAAATTGAAATTCGTTTAATCAAATTCGAAAAGATTGATGGGCCAGTATAAATCCTACAGCCGTATGTAGGATAACGGCTGATATAAATTGTGAGATTATTAATTTATAAGTTGAAGAAAGGTCGTTTAGTGCACGATTACCAATCGAGAGGTTGAAGACTGATTTACGAGTCACTGCCGTAGCTAAGCGATAAGCTTATGCTATGATTAGACAAAGAGAGAGAAACGTTTTTCCATTGGAGGCAGTGAAATCGTTCTGCACTTGCATCACAAACTCTCTAGCAGAAATTAAACTAATATAGGACCGTATGCTAGGAATAAAATTTAACCGCACAGAAGAGTGAAGAAGAATATTTTCCATTTTATTTTCGTTTGAATAAAACTCAGAAGCGAAATTCGAATTCCTGAAATTCTTTAGAAAGAGTGCATGATAGATCACGAGACCATAAATCTGTTCAAGATCCTACGGTGTATTATTTTAATGTAACATTGAACCGTCATTGATCGACTGCATTTCAAGCAATGGTGCTAGAAATCTATTCAAGAGTCCTTACTTTATCTTAAGAAGTGCTCCGATTGTCAGATAGAACAAATTCTTGGTGACGCGATCACATACGATAGTAAGTCTTGAGATAATTGAGAAACCGGAAATTTCGAGATTACGTATTATTTTCATTTACTACTCTCAGAATCAGATATTTTTAAGTTTTTGGAAACTGCATTCGGATTTCAAGCATTCCTTGGTAATAAAATATGAATGCCGATAAATTTTGCACAAGGATAAAAGATTTTCACCAACGAATTCTAATGTAAAGTTTCCAAAATCTCTAGTACCCGCGCCAATTCTAAGAAAAAATCTCATTTAGAAAGTAAAATAGTTAAAAACTGCATGCTACGGAAGAAAGAATTGTCCCAGCGACGTATTTTCAAAGCTTCCTCTTATGTATTCTTTGAATTAATACAGTCTTCATATAGATATAGCCTAAAAGAAACATGACAAGCATTCAGAAGTCCTTTCTGGTACCTGGCGCTGCGAAGTTCTGAAGCTCGCTCTTCGTTCCCGAAGGTATATTTTAATTTCCGAACCAAAATCCTATAAGCAGATTGTCGCCGTCGCTGCTGCCGTTTGAATGAGAATATGACATCCGTAATTTAACACAAATGGAATCTTTTTTCAAGAAAACTTAAAGGAGACCCGACTGGAAAAGAGATAGTTTTCCCGAGAAAGAGGAGAAATGGAAGAGATTAAGAAGTGAAAGAGAATAAGTTCAGAGATTCTGCAAATGTAAATGCTTCTGGAAATGATTTCGAACATAAAACAAGCATTTACATTCTCTAGGAAATTTCGTCTGTGACAAGAAAATAACATGAAAATTACTTAGCGAGAGTAAACATAGAAAATAACTTGGAGAATACTAACCGTAGACCTTTCGTATTTGGAAACTGTTCTGCGCATGAGGGGGGAAATATTAAAATGGTATAAATTTTAGCAATGGAGTATCTTCTCACGATGAATTATTTGATATTATAGAAAATATTAATTTATTTGATGAAGTACGAATAGAGGTCCTTCCCTACGTTATAGGGATATACGAGTACTTACAAAATATATGAAAGGTCTCTTTCGTAGCTTCTAAAAAGGCTTCAAGAAAGAAAATAAAAGCTAAAATAATCTGATAAATGGGTGCGGTCTTCTCTAGAATTAGCTGGGTGGATAGAAAACAAATGAAGCATTAAATTTAGTGGGAAAGAGAAAGGTATCGACTGAGGAAAAAAAGGGACAGGATGTGGGAGGGAAGACCATGGGGAAAAAGAGTTCCTCATGGAAGCGATCGAAGCTAGGGAATTTGGGGAAAAGGGAAGGTAATGGACACTGAATGAGCTCTGGAATTGGAAAAGAAAGCTTTACCAACGATCCAAAGACAAAATTACATCACACGTGCTGGGACATCTAGCCCTACCGTTAGATGATTAAGACTATAACGAGTACCCATTGCACAGTTTTAAGTTATTTCTCATAGGCCTCATTAAAATTAAAATTATAATTTATTAAAATTTCTACAGAACACAGATGCGCACTTAGTAGTATCAAAAACGCGATTAAAAGCTCTTGCATTAGTTTAGTAAATTATATATTTTAAAATATTTAAAATTAAATCAATCGGATAAATCCAGATATTCACGAGATTCACGTTGTAGTTGTTTCTGTAGTTGAAATTTTAAAATAATCAGATGTTGCGAAAAAAAGATTTTGGTGGTAAACGTGAAAATGGATAACGGCATGGCTTTCCTTGCCGAATCAATAAGTTTCAAAGAAGTATAGATTAACTTATAATAAAATTGTCAAGGAAACTTTGATAAACGGAAGAAATACAGGAAATGTGATCACTTTTGGTGATAATAGCGGGGGTTTACCTTGAATCACGATAAAAATCATTTCAATCAGGTCACGGATCTTAACCGTTATTTTTCAATCATCTTACTGAGCTTTTATCATCACACATAGTTTTTAGGTTATACATTTTTATTTATCTTAAAATGAATATTTTTAATTTTCCTATATTGACGACTACGCACATTTCAGATTCTAAGTTATCATCAGGAATCGATAAATACGGCTTCGGGGCCATACAAACTACCACTACACTACTACCTACGATCTAGAAACTAGAAACTAGTTTGAAAGGATTTGTAACTCTTCCGGTGAGAATGTTGTAAGAATATTTCAAGGGTTTCCGACCGGATAACTTCCTCATGGAATAGCGATGTTCAAGTTGTTATTTGGTAGGGTTGAGCCCTGAAAACTTCGGTTCCATCAGCATTCCATTCGTTTGAGGAAGTTGCCCGGTTGGAAACCTATGAATTTTTCTTACTCAAAGTTCTTCCTTACTCTTTAATGGTTTACTGTATTCTCTTTACTTGTATATCAAGCTTTTAATAATTTTTGGTACCCGAGGCAACTTTTCGAATATAGCAGTACGTGGAAAATCGACGACCACTGGTTGCTAGCAACATTCACGACTTTATTCATTAATATAAGAGCAAATAACTTATACTTAAAATGTTGAATGGAGAATACTCGATATCATATTCTTATGGGCAGAACAAATTGTGATAAATTTTTCTTTCTGAAACCTTAATTTTGTGGATTTTTTTAAGCAATGCGTTTCCTATTTACCATTCAAATTCCAAGTTATAGAAAAGAGAGATCTATAGAATAGAAATGGAATACTGTCGCAAATAAAACCCATTAAACTAAATAATAGAAATAATTAAGCAAGGAAAATATTTAACATATGTTTTCAGTGCTCTTGGCTGCTACCTTGTTCTACGCAGAAAAAGAACTTTAGTTAGTTTGCATTATATACTCTAACCTCATCATTACAATCGAACAGAAACCAACCTTTTTGTACCCAGATTGTCTTAGTCACATGGAAGCTGAATCTAGATTAGGGGGCCACTTATGGATAATTCAAATAACAGATGTTTGTAATAATAATTTTGCATGGTCTCTTAATTTAGACAACAGTTTTCTCACTGACGTAGCCGTTATTCCCCTTAGAAGTCTTTTATTTTCAGCATATTTGTTAAAAAAAAAAATCTTCCGATAAAGACGCTATCACTACTTGACGTTCCGCCATTGGTGGTTGAGTTCTGGTGACATGATAGAAATACTTCGAAGAAATGGAGGTAATCTGCAAGATATTTTGCTTACGCGAAATATATTTTCATGCTTTCGTCAAGATCGATTATCTACTTCCGAATAATATGAATCACATTTAGGAGAAGATCGTTTCATTTCCTTCCATGGATGAAGATGGTCAAGTTTTTGGTTGTCCCTATATTGTTGAAATACCGCATGATTCTCAATTATATACGATACATGAGCAGATATGCTAACGATGAAGATAAAGCAACTCTGTGTATTCTAAATCTCGCAAGGTATGAAAACATTTAACTTTTACACTTGTGGAGGTCCCCAGCGAGGAGAATGTTGAAGTACTACAGATCGCGTAGTAAAATAACGGAGAGAATGTTCTTTTCGTGAAAATATGGAGACATCGGAGTTCAAACACTTTATGAACACACTTGCGAGCGGTCACTCATGAACTTTCGCTTATAAAGTTTTCGCAGATAAGGCTATAGCTGCATTTCAGAGAACGCCTTTCACGTTTGAAAATAGCATAAATATGCCAAGAAGTTATAGTTATATAAATAAATAATAATGTAAATGTTACAGAAATGCCAACGAAAAGAATGTATTTATGATAACTAATTCTTATAACAGAATACCCATATCTAAATAATTATATAAAATCCCAAGATAAAGAAGAATTTGGGAAATGAAGATTATATAATTAGTAAAGCGAACCGTTAGAAATTAATTACGAATTTAAAGAAGTTTTTGAATAATTTAAATGGACTTTAGGCGTAATCGTAATTATATTAGAATTAAAAATGCAGCGTAGGAATAAAAATTTTCTAATATTATTCATTAGATCTTTGGCATTAATCATCCCAGTAAAACAGAGCCAATAAAATTAAACTCCCGATAACCGTACATAATTCAGAATGGATAAAAACAGGTATTTTCAATTCTGTTTATCCTTTTGTTCTTTACATTAATATTTGGCTCCCCAAACTGCTCTAACTGATTTTATATCCAAAATTCAGGATAGGATTTGCTTCATTAAAAAAATCCGCATTACGGAGGGTAGGCCGAGAAAATGAGAAACTTTTATTTCGAACCCTCTAAATTCGAATGTCTACCGTTCTATTACTTTCATTACAATTACGAAACGATAAAATTTTACTTATAGACTATGTAATATTGTGATTTGATATGCAAAAAGGTATGCAACTATGCGCAGGTACAGTTAAAGCAAACACGTTGCTTAACTGTTTACACACATTATCTTGTCGTGTTTAGAAGGCGAGACCGGGGAAAAGGATGACATTTGTTCGATGGAACAATCAGTACGCCTGTTTACTTCGCATGTCAATCTAGAAAGGAAGCCGTTAAATACTCGTAAAGCGATGCTCCATTTCCATCCAGAATAAAATATCCTCCGCTGAATTCATTGCGTAATAAAATTATTTTCAAGATATCTCACGAACTAGATAAACTCGCTTCATAAAAATTAGATTGCAATCTCCATATATAAAATCATTTTTTTAACGACTCTGGTTTGAAATTGGCATGATGAACTGATTTTCACAAAGATACTTCACTTTGGTAACAAAAAGTAAGATCCTCGGACTAAGATCTAATAGTTACAAAGGAAATCTAGACTTAAGGGACTAAGCAAATTTTTCGATTAATTTGTAAGAAGTACAAATATTTGTCAGTGAAATTATTTGAGAAATCGTCCGTATCTGCGTTTTAACTATAACTTCTAAAATTTGACTTGTTTTACACAAAGGCGTCTGAGTTAGATAGATATTACATAAATACTGAGTAAGATATTACATAAATAATGAGTAAGATAATAAAAGTTACTTATTGCTAGTAAATCCTCGGCACATCCTCAATCAATAGATTTCTTTCTCTTAAAAATTCGAAATTTATGTAATTCCTGATGTTTCTAACACATTTGCGTATATTTTCAATGTTCGTGATGGCTTAATCTAGCTTCAATCTTATGATGTAATTTAGCTTTCGCAATGAAAAGCTGTCCATTTGAAGACAACAGAAAATTGCTTCCACTTCACCGATCATGAATAAACCATCGCTCCCGATATAAACCAATCGATTTTCGACCGAACGGCACATTATCTGTGGAGGATGTGGAAAAAAATATAATAACCATCTGTCTCTGTGCTATTGAAATAAGTGGATTACTTCTTTCACTTTCCAAATATAAACTCAGTGGGTTTTTCTTGTTTACGAAGACTTTAAAAGATTAAAAATTGTTAGAAAGTAAATGTTTGATATTTAGAATCTCAAGTGAAAAGCAATACGGGAAGGGGATAATTATTCTAGTTCCATCGCTCTACTTTCCCCTTTACTAAAAGAGAAGTTTCAAAAATATCATATTGATTATATTGCTATATTTATCGATTTATCTTTAATATCGTCTTTAATAACCTTGTGATTTTTATACCGAGTCATACATTTAAATTAAAAAGGTTAAAAGTACTCGTAATTATTATGAATAAAATGATTCAAATACATATGAATGGAGTGTCAACATTTGCTTTCTTTTTTGAGGGTAATATCCTGCGTATTTTGTAGTAGTGATTTTATTAAGCTCCTTACATTTCTAAGGTATTCTTCGTAATGGTGTAACTTTACCATGGCTGTTTTGTAATAAAATGTCGAAGTCTATTTTACTCCAAAAAGACCAGTCCTTTTCCATCAATTCTGCTTTGATTAATATTTCCTCGAAATTTTCTCAGAATGCTTTCTTTCTCACCTTTGAGATGGGACATAATGTGAGATGAAACTTTCTGGTCATTGTTTAGCTCAAAAAAGCCGTCCTTGTAAAATTCATCACACAAGTAACGTTGACTTTGAGATGGTTACTACCTTTATCTGCGATACCTTCACAGTAGTTTTTAACGGATTGAAGTTGGGATAGATATTGCCATAGTGAATCCTTCCTGATCCCTCATTTCACTGATCCGCAAAAACTTCAGGAAGCACTATCCGTCTCTCACTCCCTTGTGCAGTTGACAAGCAAGGATCCTTATCACCTCTATTCCATGTATCATAACCAAGTAAACATTTTACGTCACTCTTTCCATGTCGTATTGTCCCTGACCCTGAAGATTAGCTCGAAACGAGCGCTGAGACCAATTGAGAGTAATTCAATAGGACGGGAAACATTCGCTAGCAAGGTGATTTATCAAGATGCGTCAGAATAGAAAATAGACCGTATAGTCTCTTCAATCTGGAGTAGTTTACACTCAAGTTTTAATTGGCACGCGCTCCATTCCAAGAAGTGTCAACTGAGCTCTCAGAAAATCAAAAGAAGCCGTGAGCAGCAGCTAAAATAGTATCATAAAAGATTTTCCGTTCATGAAACTCCAATAGCAGGATACAGAGTAGAATGTATTTGTTTAAATAAGACTATGATTCAGTTTTGCTGTTGCACTTCCTTTATATTTTGAGACTCAAAACGAAATATCAAATTCCTTTTGTCCTAGATTTGATAAAAGACTTTGATGACGATGGTAAAGGGAATAACCTAGAACATATTTCATGAATGTTATTATTCTGTTGTTTCATTACTATCACATATACTTATTTCTTAAATTTTGTATTCATTGGCTTATTTCACGAATTATTTTAGTAACAAGTAAAGAGAAAATTAAAGCCCAATTTCGCTCGAAATGAAGTCTATGTATATACGAACGCATGTAAAATCCGGTATTGCATTTGTAATTAGTTCCTTTTTGTTAATCATTACAACAAGAAATCCAAGATTCAAATTTCACTAAGTTCCAGATGTAGGTCTACACGTATGTTTAGAATAACAAAAAATGGGATTGCAAAAAAAATTAAATATTTCTTATAACCGCCTTTGTTGAGCAAGAATAGATTTGCAAAGACAATGAATATCCTATCTTTTCTCCAAATTTAGCATTTGCCTCTGCATTAATTCCCAACAAGCCGCGTGTGGCAGAAGAAATTTTATGCATGTTCAAAGAGAATGTTTGGAAAGAAACTCTTTTAATCGAAAACAGACTCTATATTCCCACCATGAATTTTCCCGCAAACATCGAAGCACTCGAGCTCTTGTGAAACAAACTGCAGATTATCCCATAATCCCCTTCAGACATCTGACGAATAAACAAGTTGGATAATGCACACACCGCGTGACAACTGAATGCCCCCGTTTGTGATACATCCTTCGAAAGTCACGGAATTTCTTCATGTCAACCTATAATTACTGTTCACTCATGTTCTTCCCATTTATTTACATCATTTTACAGGAGAGTATTCATGAATTTAAGGTAGATCTTTAACTCAAATGTTTGAAAATCATAGGATTAACTCTTTAACTACGACAATGTTGATAGTTACGAAAAGGAATAACGACTGTAAAATGTGTTTTTCCATTATAAATAGGATGAACTTTGATGTGTAATACTTGCATGATGGTTCATCAAGATAACAAGATAAATAAAATACAACTCAGCATGCATTTATGAGAGATTATGACTGTTACTGCTCGATAGAGCTACTGCTATGGTCGCCTCATAGATATAATGGACTCTCGTACCAGAAAGACGAGCAGGGAATGTTACGAGTATCGTAACATTCCCTGCTCGTTCCCAGTTACGTAGATATCAAAGGCAATGAACGATTTAAAATATATATTTAATGTTTGAAAGTTTGAAATCAAGCATTCTTTAATAGTGCCATTTCTATAATTCAGGAGGTTGAAATAAAAAAAAATGCATTAGTCGTTACATATGTGAGCTCCATTCATTTCAATCCCAAGAGAAATTACATGAGTGTCATTTCCGAACGATCTTGGTGTTCAAGAATAAAAGCATATCTGGAGATGGATAGGATAAAATGGTCTCGTCTTTAAAAGCACAAAGCAAAACTTGGGAATGTAGAATGAACATCCCAAGCCATAAAAATTTTCTATATAGCTAGTATCCCATAAAGCTTTGAGAGATAAGACAAGGGTTGAGTATCTGCTTCTGTTAGAACCTTATTTCACTGAAAATCATTCGGAGAAGATATACCACTGAGACCACGCTAGATAATGCTATAGAAGTTGATATATTTAATGTTTAAAATTTAAACTGGCTATTCGTAACTCTCTATGGACCAAATAAATAAAAAAACTAAAATCAAACTAAATAGAATAAAAATTTATGATAAATTATAAATCATTGTTAATAAGAGCAGCTCTGAAATATAAAAGAATGTTGAGTACCTCAAAGAGAACAATTACCTGCCACGGCCATACGTGGAAAATTACATGGACGATTGACATTCGACAGAAGGTCTCATTGTCATTGGGAAATGGAGAGAGATAAAAGGAAGGAGAGGTGATTGAAAACATTTTTACAATTGTATTCCTGAGTTCATAGGAATGAGTGACCTGACAGCTCACGCATTCAACCTCAATATGACTGTGAGATTATTTCTCATCCGTTGGAATTGCTAGAAGTCAACACAACCTTTTCAAAGTTAAATTTTAAAATGTTCTTAATATACCTAGTGTAATGCTTCTAAGGTTTTGAACTGCATCGAATGATGTGAATACGATGTTGAAAACATGTTGTCAGCCAGATGATAGGTAATTTTCTGCATCTATCTACTTATGTTCACTGCAAAGCCACATTTTTGGTGCGTGGCAGGGAGTCGTAGTGATATTAGGGTTTGCGAGTTAACTTCAGCTATATATCGCTTGACACCATGGGAGGGAGTTTGTTTGAAATCAGGATAAATAAGAAAACTATGAATTTCGAGAAAACTAGCTAGCTTAATTAGCGTATTGAGTGGTGGCTCGCTCGAGCATTTGCCATTGGCGATGCGGAAGGGCGATTCTTTTCCATGGGCCTATCGATGGGTCGACTGTATCACCATCAGTAGGGTAGCCTTCATAGTCATCAATGAAGTCATCAACGCGACACGGTCCGCATGCGAGAACGAAATCTGGCAGGAATCTGCAGAGTGAGGCGTTCTGTCGGAGAAGGGTCAAGTCATCATCAGTCATCATCAGAAGCCAGTCATCAGTTGCCCGAAACTTCTAGATCCCCGAAGCTTTCTATACAGCTCAAGATCTAAGGATTCTTGGAATTTTCCAACTTTTCTATGAAAAAGGGGGTGGGCTAGCACAGCTGCGAGAATAGCATAACCTTTTAACATCTACCTTCTAGGGGTGAGAATTCTTTGGCGCAAGTGCGGGAGTGGAACCTTTAGGATCTGGCCGTACCTGGCCTTCCGCCTTTTTCCCAGATTGCATAAAAACCTGGCCATAGCTGCCGCATCATTGCCTCGTTGTTGTTTCCCCAACCCCTGTTCCCTGCGTTTTTGGAAAATCCTTAGGCTCCTAATGCTTTGAGAAGGGACGACTCGCGAGCGTGAGAACTAGAGGATCATCGCTTAACTTACGACAAGGGAGTGCACGCACCGGTGTTGCATTTGGTGCAACCCGAAAATGGTTTTAGCACCAAATAATTCTCCATATTTACAGTTCTTTGTACAAAATGACTAATATTCACAATATTGAAACATAATTGCACTTTTTTCCCTCTTTCTTAAACATTTGCCAGGTTTTCATACCCTCTTCTCTTTAGGGTTGTTTTGCTGTATCGGATATATACTTTCTGTGATCAAAAATATCAGTTTTTTCTCTCCAAAAAACCACTATCTTTACATCTTCCTGTATGTGCTATATTTTCATCTATTGCTTCAATCCTGAATTCATGTATGTACAAATACTTTAAATTACATTCTAACAAGTGTTAAATGGAAGATGGGACTATCTAGTTCCAATTTCGCCCGGCAATAAAACATTTTTAATGCAACTTTATATTCTCTAAAGGCTACAACAAAAGATTAAAACTAGAAGCATATCTTGTGATCATGTATGTGCTTATGAAAAGGATTAACTTTTTGGATGGACTCCTGATTGAGTACCAGAAATTATTTCCATTAATGAGCAATGAGAGGAATAAATTTTTGAGGATACCTTGAGTAAATGAATGCATAGGACAGAGTCCAATTCTAATTTACATGCCCATGTCTCCTTTATTTTCCTCGGGAAAGGTCATCCTCTTTTTTTAGGATACGATCAAGGGAGCAAGATTATTTCAAACAGATGCCCTCCTCTTTCTAACGTTAAGGAACGTTCTTAATGTTTATTAAAAGGAGGATTTCATAAATCGCCCGCAAGAGTGACAATAAAGAAAAATAAAATATCCGCGGATGAGAGACGACAAAGGATCTTGTTGCCCAAGACCGTGATAAGAGTAATGGCGGTCGGACATTCACGAGAAAAAATTGAACCGCATAGCTCTTATCCGTCTAATTACCATCGCAATGACCATCATCAATCCATAGAAACCTCCACCCGAGAGGGGCTATTTGTCACAGCTTCCCCAAGAGCGCATATCGTATCGCCTTGGGTAATTAAAAAAGATGAAGCGGGCCCCGAGTCAAAGATCGAACGAAAGACTACCAAACATCGCAATCTTTTCGTCCGGATAAAAGTTTACAAAAAAGCCTTGTTGAGTCCGACGGATAGGTCATTTCGAAGGTCACGAATTCAATGTTAAAACAATACTGAAAATCAATATAAGAGCTTTGGAAAAGCTTGAAGGAGAATCGAAATAAAAGTTAAAAGATCGGACTTTCATGTAATTGACAACATTAATGCCACGGATTACGAGTGAAGCGAGGACTGTATAAAGAAATATGCGTAGAAAGTTGAAACGTGTGCAGGAGCATATTTCTGGGATATTTGGGAAATGGAGAGGTTTTATTTGAAGATGGGAGATGGACGGTTACAAAGAGCGTGACAGGGCATTAATGTGTCTCTCGTGGCCCTTAAAAAGAAATCCTATCGAGTTTGGGTAAATATTTCCTGACCGTGCGGAAGTCTGGAAACGGCAAAGTAGAAAAATCATAAATCACCCTAGAGAAAAATATGCCTCACAAATAATGGAAAAAGTTGGAAAATGTAAGAGGCAAATACTATGTATCTAGAATTTCAACAAAAACTCTGTGAAATACTTAAGGGGCTTGTTGAGTTGAAAACCAATGTCAGCATGTAGAGGTAAATAGGATTACATCGTGACTTTAAGAAGCCAAAAGTGGTACGAATCAACCTTAACCCGATCGAGGTGGCAGTTACATAAAATTCTGTGAAAGAACATCAAGGTTACCGACGAATACCACATCGCTTTGAACTTATCACACAATTTAAAGTTTTCCGATGTTAAGAAAACTTTTTCTGGAATCGGACAAGTAGCAACTATAGTCTACAAATATCTCATATGAGTTAACTTGAAGTTATTTTTCAACGACCTTCGGCAGCTGTAAAGAAAATCCTTCAATATCATTTCTAGCTAACCTTCATACTTCTTTCTATTCCCAGGATAATTTCCGCTAAATTTTAAAAATATTTCTTAAACGATAGTAAATATCCCTTCTTTAAACGAGACATTACAAAGATAAATAAAATAGATAAATGAGTAAAAATATTTTGAGGCTCGTAGAACTGAACTCCACTCTTTCTCTCTTCCTTAAAAATAAATGTAACCAACTATTTCTCAATGCATTCACTATTTCATTAGGAGGACTTAAGAAACAAGACAATATTCATTGCACGACTGATGTTACTAAAAAGATGGATACAGTTCCTTAGGATATATCAGTTTTCAAATTCGGCAAAGATAAGAATATTACAGAAGCAGTACTAAGGAAGATAAATTTTCTTAAAATATTTAGAGTGGAAGAGGATAAAATAAACAGATCCTGAAATATCTTTTATCCTTTAAAGAAACCAACATCAGGCTGCATCCAATAAGAAGTATATCGAAAGAAACGACTTGTGGAAAGAAATAAGAGATATTAAAAAACAGAGGCAGAATAAAAAATGAAAACATTTCGAGGTAAGAGATGGAAAGATATAAGACAAAAAATATGCAAAAAGAAAAAGATGAATGAAATTGGTTCGTGATCCCTGAATGGCCCCAACGATGTACTTCAATGAATAAGCTCAATTACTGTGTTCATCGACGTAATACACTTACTTTTTTTCTTTATAATTCAAAGCTGAAATACTATCTACCTGTTTTATGCGTAGACTACATTTTATTCAAACATAATTGAATAAACTGGAGCTTGTTGATTTTATCTACCTTTTCGCATTTTTTTCAGCATTATAAATAATATTTACTTTTTAAAAACTATATAAATGTTATGGACATCAATAAATGTGCGTATTGAATTATCTAAAATAGAGTTGCAATCCTTTTATATTAAAATTAATATTTTAGCCAAATTTCCTTCATAAAATTATGTTGCGTGTAATGCGCCGATAAATCCGGATAATACCAGAATTTTATCTTCTCCACGTCTCGCAGATGCACTGAAATTGATAGTATCAAATTTCAAAGAATACATGAATCAGGACTATTCGTAGAATGTTTCATCACCCTACCTTTCATTCACTAAAATTGAGAAATACACCAACTGAACGATACTCAATTGTAACAATCGAAAAGGCTCAAGGTCCAAAGAAATAAATCTAAAAATTCCTCCAAACACGGCCATTTACGTAGACCCTTCTTTCCGAATTGACCCTTTCTGGCTTTTCACCTTCCAAGCGATGAAAAGGAATACCATAAAAACACAGCATCAAATGCTCAAAATACTCCACCGCTTTAGCAAATAAGCGAAGAGTCATTGCAGATGAAACGAGTAAAATGGCGCGTGGTGCTAAAGCAGGCACCACGCCCTCTAAAAGCATAAAATGACTCACTACGTCCATACGATTCGAGCGAAAACGTGTTATCTCCAAAAATTTTAGGGTTTCCTCAACGCTAAGGGTCGTAAAACAAGTTCCGCCTCACGGAGGAACTGCAAGGCGTTTTTCGAATCGCAACCTCAGAAAGTCGGATTAGGTCTTTATCTTTTTGGCCTTCGAGAAGTACGTGCACATCAACAGCTGAGAAACAACGCTCTTATTTCATGTGCCGCAACCTTCAAAGAAGCGGAGCACATACCCTCGGAGGCCTTGCTTTTCTCGTTGTTCAGAATGAGATGAATTTTAACTCGAGGCGCGGGGATCGTTTCATCAGAGAACACGTCCAGATGTTTATACAACAGTGACGGAGTCAGAGAATATAAAGGTTCTATTAGAGAAATTTCCTGGAATTGCTAGAGGAATTTTTTTCCAGCTGAGAGTCGCAAGTGAGTCAGAGAGAGGGAAAGATATGATTATGTCCTTAGTTTCACACGCTAAAAGATGCGAAAATTTTCTAAACGATTCCAGCTAGGAAACCCAAAGAATTGTTAAAGTTAATAGCTTGCTGACTCTTACATAATTTTGGTTATTACGTCTCATCAGAAGCAAATTTATAATATCGAGCACTTGTAGCTGACCGAGAGCTTCGTTCAATGGAGAGTATCAATCAAAGTTGATGTAACATGTTAGAGAACTAGGGGGTATTGCGGAATCTTCCCGTTACTAATTAAAAGTGAAACATTTGTTATGAAGCATACTTTACTTTTCTTATTCTTGCCACAATAATTCTCTCTCCATTATAGGTACTTCTACATATTTTACAAGTAAAAGATTATTTCAAAGTTTTTAACTCTGTTTTTATAATGAAGGGTTCAAACTGTTTCGAGCATATGATGGACTATATGTGCTCTGAAATTTCACCCTTTTATACTTCTTCGAAATACAACAGGAGCATTCTCAATATTTTAGATCAACGTTTCCCAAATGGTGTACCACAGAACCGTATGGTTATACAAAGGGTTAAAGAGTTCCGCTAGAAGGCCAACATGTGGAATTGAAACTTTCTTCTGAAGCAAAAATATAAGCCGGACCCTTTATGTAAAGAAATTGTCCATTGATATTGAATAGAATAATATTGTTAACGAAATTTTATTATAATCTTTACATGTTTGTACTTCAAATTTCACCTTTAATGCCAGATTTATGGTTAAATAAATCCGCAACAACTATTTTAATCCGCAAGGGTCCCGTTAAAAGAACTGTATCAAGAAATTAGCAAAATTTCCACAATATTCTGTGGAAAAAGTGTAAGTCATTTTTCCTATAATTTCCTATCATAGATTTCTTAACAGTAAAGCCTTCCGCGACTGATTTTAGTTCTCCATATTTTATCATTATCATGAGTATAAACACTGCAAGTAGATTACATCTGGTGGAAATGGGAAATACTTTTTACATATATTTGTACATAGATTGTCGAATAGACCTCATTAAGATTGAGATAGCATACAGATAAGAAACATATAACATACTTTCTCATGACTAAGGGCATTGCATAAATCAAAATAAATGTTATTTAAATTTACGGCCTAAATATTATCAATTAATTTATAATTACTTGATTTGAGGGGAAAACGCAAAGACTGTCAGGCATTTGCCCAAGGAGGGAGGGAAACCCATTGGAAAACCTTCCTCTGATAGTATATACGTAGCGCATACTCTAAGCAAATAAGTAGTCTAACAAAATACTCAGATATTAGCTACTCCAATGGCAAAATACGTCAATGAACTATGCATAACCTCAACCCTATCCTAATTTTCCCAGTTAACATAATTTTCTTAGCTTCGTCTTGAAGGCGAAGCTTAGACGAGTGTGTACTATCTATTGTAGCAGGCATTGTGATGTCCAATGTAAATATTCGGAAATTTGATGAAGTTACATAGCTTTTTCCAAGAGAATAATAATTTTACTAAATCAGATTCTCTAGCAATCGGTCGTCAGATGTTTTATTGGCTTCGATAATTCCCGTTCTTTATCAGTTTCCACGCTAAAACAATACACACAAAGCGTTCTGCCAGCTCACTTTTTATCTCCTCAATAGCAAACACCTGACGCGCCGTCGGGCAAGTTAGTTCGAGACCAGATGAGAAGACACAATATTACTTTCACTAAACCCCTAAAAGAATTTCTCAGCAACTTTTTTTTATTTTCTGCCACAATCAGAAATTTTTTTTGATTTCCCATGTAAATGGAGAGATTAATAGATAAATAATACGATGATCATTATTGATGAATTGTGTGGTATAAATCTGAAACAAATCTATTTACGTTGAGTGTGGCTAGATAAACTTTACTGTTACTCTCAGCGCTCGGAATGGGAATGGTTTTTGAGGCGTTCTGAAATTTTCAAAAACCTCTGCCTGTAATAAACTATCCTACAATGTTAAATAACTCACCTTTTAAACATCCCAACACATCTTTTTTTTCAAACTAAATGATTACGGGAACAATGCAAGTATTCTACTGCGTAAATTTGATTTTTCGGGAGGGATATATGAGTTAAGGTAGATCCTATTTTAAGAGATGCACCGACACTTTCTCGGTTTAGGCATCAACTATCAATTCAATAATGTTCCGACATTGCCACTGAAGAATGAAGGCTTAGGCTTCGAAGGAAAACAAAGAATGAGAGGAGAGCATATTCTTTATCGGATGGCGTGAACTACGTGCCTCCTATAAATGATTTCTTGCCACTCACTCTTTTCTAAGTGAATGGAACGAAATTTTTGCTATTTTATTTCTTTATTATGCTGTTTTGTTTCTTCTTTTTTTCAACTGATTCTCTTACGAAACATTTCGTTCATACTTCGCAAAGATCGTAAGCCTTAAGGAAACTGTATAGTATTACAAGAATCTTCAAGTTAATTGCCTAGCTGCATTGACTATTTAGCCTTGAGCCCATTCGTTTGTAGTTGTCTGACATACTTTACCTTCTCCTTTACTTTAATTTAAGCCATTCCACCCATTGGTCGTCTTCGTTCAATCCTCCGCATTCAGACACTATATCGCGAGAGACTTCATCGTTTAGGAGATCTCTATGCTTGAACTCTCCTCACAGAGAGGATTCCACGCAAAGAATAAATGGAATGGATGGTTCTCAAACTTAGTGAAAGTGTCTCAATGCTTATTGATTCTGTTCACTGTTATTATAAAAGTTTCCTAGAGGTAAAATCCAAAAGTTAGACAATGAAAGACTTAAGAATATTGCCATCTTAATTTTCGAATTCGACAGATCTGATCTCCTATTTGGATACTACTTTCTAACAAGGCAAAAAACAGGCGAGTTTTTATCTGCATGTGACATAATCATGCTGGAGCTGAGTAGCGTATTAACTATTTTCAATTACTTTACCATCGAAAATACATTAAAGAAAGCGATTTAATTTTACAAAGAATATTTCCATTCGCTGATTAATCTTTAGTAGAATATTGTTTCATTTTACTTGATATGGTAAAATTAGGGAAAATTTTTGGAATGCGCGTAGTTTTCACGAAGTTACGGAAAGGCCGCTTGGAATGCACGAAAAGGCTGGTCGAGATCCAAAGGCCGAAAATTCTACTCTCATAAAAACTTTAAACTGTCCCAAATCAGACTCCTTGAATGACTCACAAGAAAATATCTGTATTTGATTAATGCGCTGTTCTTTATGGATAATAAAACTTTCTTCTTTGCAACTAAGACTTCGAATTTTCATGTGCCTGAAGCCATATTTATGAGCCTATTTTCCAGTAAAAAAAAATTTAGTTGTCTTTTAGGTGACGTAAGTTTCCAGTATTGGTTTTCATTCAAAATCGTTGTAGAAAAACACATTTATACCTTGTTCCAAGTAACTTGCAAATTTTTACAATGTGGTAATCCATCTCTCTGCCGGAACGATCCGCTCATGTTCATCAGGATTACTGGGGTAATATCTAGCGCACTTACGTAAGAGAAAACTAGGTAATTATAGTTCGCGCTTTCTAGATAAGCACGCTCACATAATAGCGCCGAGTTTTTCTATGGAATCATTCGCTTGAAGAAGTCAATACCTTAGAATGTAAGTTTAAAGTTTCAAAGCGAACATTTTTAAATTTATACCTTAAGATGGCAACTTTTGACCTAATCTTCACGGTACACCGCACTAATTGTTAAGGTCAACTTATTCCCAGAAAGGACGCTGAATTTAAGAAAGGCAGATATAATAAAGGAAGGATATGTTAAGCGGGGACAAGCATAGTTCCCTCTCATGTTTTCTTACGGCGAGTTTGGCGAGCTTCGTATAGTTTTCTCTGTCGTGGTGATTTTATGTTTATAGGCAAGTGGTTATGTCTTGGCAAGGTTTTGAAAGCCCTGTTGTAAGTACTGTAATAGTATGGTTAACGAGTTTCCCAGATAATGAGAATTAATTCTTAGTTGTTGTAATCGGATAACGAATAAGAAATAATGACTTCCGCTGGCGAACATATCTGCTGTATGCGTTTGCATATTCGCAACAACATATACCAATGTTTTCCCGTATCAAAGTGACATAAACATATGGAATACCATTTATCCTTGTTTGCTGCTATGAGAGTTCAATGACCATCTGGTCCTTTTAATTAGTACAATCTACTACTTGGGACTCTACTACTGAAACCGCCTTTCCTTCAACGAAGATTCTACTAACGTAGGCGATTTCTGAATGAATCATCATTATTTGAGGCATCGCTGTAGTTTCACTTTGTGCTTGCGTAATATAGAACTCATTGCAAAGTCAAAAAATTACGAAGAATATCGTTACAAATCCCTACTAAAAAGTAAAATTAGTTTTCCAAGCGCGCATCATCTGTACAGTTACAACTGTTGAGTCCTATCGAAAATCTTACTTGAATTAATTACGGTGGAATTTTTTCCGCTGCAATTATTTTATAACTGCAGTCTAATTAGAGTTTTCACATATTTCTAACGGCACATCAGGGCCTAGCGGCTCTCGGCTTCTCCTTAGAATGTCCTATTCCTTCAACCAATTGTTGGTTGGAATATTTTCCACTTGTCGCTCGGCACAATAGAGAAAATTATATATTTAATTTACTTTTGTCACCCATGTTACTGTTAGTGATAATGCGAAAGCTACTAAGATATCAATTGTAATCATTGAATGCATTGTTTTTTCATTCTTTATCGTAGGCTATGAAAATTGTTGTTTGTTGGGTCATTGCGCTGCTTCTTCAGTTTCACTTTCTTAGCATTCTGGCTCAGCGAGAAAGGTAAGAGGGAAAATAACCTCACTCATCATCTAGCCTTGTAGGCTCTTTACCTCTCCACAGCTTTTCATAACTAATGGTAGAGGATTTGAGGTTCAAACCGACCTCCGAGATGAATACTGTCTGTTAACGTCCCAACCTGCTCTAATCTCGGCCCTTTCTCGCTTTTCGTACAGCCCTCTAGCCTGGGCCATTTCAGGGAAAGAAAAAGGGTTTTCAAGAACCTTTTTTTCTCTTTGAGGAGCTGCACCTTGGACCAACCGGTCGAAGCGGCTTTCTTCCTGGAAAGAGCACGACCCTCCTTCACATCAAGTGCTTCCGACCACTATCCCTATTCAAGTCAGCCCGCTTAGTTTCCCGATACCGCATCCGCTGCATTTGAAAGAGAAAATCTCCGCAAGTTTCGCTCCCTCTCAAAGGTACTGGAAGTGCTTGCGGGAGTTTATCATTAGCCTTGAAAAGTGGACGTGTTCTCGAGAACCGAATCTTCCGTGGAAAACAAACGAAAGAATGCGCATTTTTTCGTAGCCGAGAGTGATTATGCGTTGCATAATCCGAACGGAGGATCATGCCGTTGAGGTTTCGCAATGTCACGCGAGCCATGAACGTGAACTTCAGGTGCTCCAAATAAATGCTTGTTTCGAAGATGTTAAGAGAGGGAAAAACACGAGAGATTGTTGAGCTACTTAAGTTGAGAGGGATTCCTTCGCGTCTTATTGCTAGTTCCAAAGGTAAGGCTTCGTTAGAACTCTCAAAGTTTTACTGCAGTTTTTTGCTCTACCATTTCAACTTTAATGAGAGCTTCTCGAACTTTCGTGAGCTCGCGCAACGACTAGATTCTAGAAATTCAAACGACATGCAGAAACATAAAGTAGAAATTGATTCACAGCCGCAAATTAAATGAAATGACCATTCGTTTTTTTCGATAAAAATGGGGATAAGTATCTACTATGATTTTGATATCCTCTATTCCATACAAGCCCCTTTTCTGCTGAGAAGTATTTTTATAAAAGATCAGAAAAATTTTGAAATTTTTCATATGGCATCTGTTTTCATCTGTCGAGGGCTAGGACGGACTAGGAGATGTAACTTAAGCTACAAAATAATAAAATTTGCGAAAGTGTTCCCTTGCGTGGTCACTTAAGACAATCTATATTGATGTGCAGACATTTCATCTGTATAAATCTATGATATGTATAATATTCACTACGGCGACGATTTCTACAATTGTGAAAATAAATAGAAAATGCATCACGAGTCACAGAAATAAATTAGATAAGTAAAATCAATTTGTAAGAATTATAATATATAACTGGTTAACTTAACCTGGTCAGAGGAAATCGAAAATTATTGCAAGGGAATATGTTTAATTTTTTCAATATAAAATTCAGTCAGACGTCTTTCAATTAAAGACCAGAACTAGGAAAAGGGATGAATCCAAGTTTTTAATTAAGGATCTTTCTTGGAAATAGAGGGGTTGCGGTCAACTTCTAAATAAGGAAAATAAATTTAAAACTCCATTCTAAGAAAAATCTCTTATTAAGAACGGGGCAGAGAAAAAACTGGTTGCATTTGGTGAACCTGATTGAAAGAGACGGCAAATCTTTTAGGAATAAAAGGTACTGGATGAAAAGGTGCAAGGATATGCAAGAAGCGAAAGATTTCTACAAGGATAGGAAAATATGATAGATTTTTTATCAACGCCATTTTGCAATTTATTAACAACGCCATTAGTTAATATCGTTCCTTGGAAAGGATTCAGGCGACGGATTTATACGTATTTTATATCAACAGCATCCCTTACTTTAAATGAGTACTAATTCGCCGGAATGAATTTTGATAATATTTACAAATAAATTCGGAGAATTGATCATTGAAATATTTAGAGGGTTATTTTAGCAGTCATCCTTAAATGTTTATAAACATTATATTTTTAGATGATAATTATGAATCTCTTTCAGAAAAAAATACTGCCTTTACGGTTATCAAGTCTCCATCACCGATATGGCACGGAACTTTCAAGGAGAGGATCTGACGTATTGACGAAGTTGACGTAATCATTTTGCGGAAATTGGCAGCGATGATATTGTAAGGGCTTCGTACTGCACGAGCACCGTGACATGGCGGAATATTGATGACTCCTTTTTCCAACCACCTGAAATCTCTCCCATTCATCCACCTGTTCATTCCCTCTCGACTACGCCCATTCACTTTCACTACCCGCCGACCTTTGTCCCCTTAAAATCACCCCACATCCATCAATTCGCCAAGACGTTAAGAGGATGAGAGGTCATTATCGAGCACCGAATAAGCGGCCGATTATCGGCAAATGAAATTTCGATGGAAATTTCGACGGACAACGCGAATTTCCCAAAATTACATCTTTCGGCTGAGAACATCCGATGGAAGTAAAAGTAGCTCTTAATCCGAGAGAATGAATGTCATTCGAGTTCGACGAACTATGAAAGCCTCTTATCTCTTAAAATTTCTTGACATTCTTCATCATTATTCGGAATATATATTCATTTACTTTTCCTTTCTTTTATATTACTTTACGTTTTTCTCGACTTAAATTGATGCATTTTGTTAACGATCTATGGCCATTACTGCTATCATGATGGTCAATACTTTATCATTGAAATTGTTGCTACTTTTTAATAATTAATTGTTATTTTTCACCCCTCCATGTCTTTTATTTATACATTTGAAAGATTATTTGCCATTCATTTATTATGAATCTGGCATATACCACATTTTAAGGAATATCAAGAATGGAGATTTTAAGTTCATTTCAAATTGAAACATTTCAAATTCTTTTCATTGCAATTAAAAATAACATTATAATCAAAGAGATGTACAAATTATATGGTCCAGGTTATAACAGTCAAGACGTTTAGTGGCTGCTTCTGAAATTGCTGTTGAAAACTTCTCTCAATGAATTTATCCCGACTAACGTTATAACGGTAAGTTTTTCTTGTTTCATCACGAATTGAAATGATTTAAATTGAATAATAACCTCTATTTCCAGAGGGATCATTAGAATATTAATCCACTTTATGAAGCCAATGACAAGGAATTCCGTCTAATCCTACTCATCGAATTTTATTAAGATAGTTGAGCACATCACTGGGAAAGGAGAATAGGAAAATGAATTTTACAAATTCACACCCCCTTAAAATTAACACTTCAATAATAATGTTTTCCCGGAATGAGTTTCCAGGAATGTAAATTACCGCTTCCCTTGTCTGTGTATCTTTTCCAGACCTGACAATCTTCCGGAGATTGTTTACAACAGACACCGTTATTACCTTTTATCCTAACGAATCTCGAGTGTCTAATTTCTTTAGATATTACTCGGGCACGCTTATTAATGAAAAACTGATAAGTGCACTCATATTAAGTGGATTTTGTGGACGGTTCGTTAAGCAAAAGGTAAAATTGCTCTCGTCTCTCGTTCGCTATTAGCTATCAGGAGCTCCGCAAACATTTTTATTCTTTTTCTCTGCTGGATATATATCACTTACTTTCCAAGATGGAAACACGAGAACTCAATTGTGCAGATGAGGTCGAGTGGCTGTTCTCTATCATATCAATCTTCTTTCGTCACCTAGAGGGTTGGACCTTTTTTCGCGGGTCATTAACCTGCCACTTTTTCCATCAGCTGAAAACAAAGGCGTCTGTAGTCTGCTTAATTTTCGTTCAATGAAAACCACTTAAGTATGTACATGAAAAAATTACCGTTTTCGATGCCTATGTAAAATTAAATATTTCTTTGAACTTAATTTCCTCTGAAATATCTTTCAACGGGGTAGGAGATAATGTAAAGTAATAAAATAAGCGAATTTATAATTTATATCCAACTCTGTTCGCGTCATTCATTAACAAAGGGAAAGTTTCATGAAAGATAGTGCCTGAAGAAAATACAATAAAATCCGTTTAAAACGCTCCCGCTTAATATGTGGTTTTCTGTCGATCCCGCTCCCTTTTCGCACGGAACATACGGTGAAAATACCACTAAAGACGCTATGGGAAAAGCAGAGCGTCTCAAGGCAGGTTTTTCCCGTAGTCAGATGCACTGCAACCCGCTATATCTAATTCCCCGCCTCAGTGGATGGACCGACAACTGTTTAATTTTCTCTCCCTTATTATCTATCTGGTAAAAATTTCTTCACTGTGGATTGAAAAAAAAAAATTAAAGAAGAAAAGAAACCATTGTATTTGATTGAAAAGAAGCTATTCTTATAAAGTCATGACGATAAAGCAGCCAGTATAATACAACAATAGTTCGCGGATTCTCTAATCATCTACGGCTAGTAAAGCGGGCTAAAAATTCAATTTCCTGTTTTTAAGGAGTAAAGCACTTTTTTTAAATTAAAATGCTCAAATCCTTTCTTTTTTGTTTTATAATATAAAAGAAATAAAAGTTTGTAATGTCAAACATGCGAGGCGGTTTTCTCTTGGTTCCCTGAAAAGAATCTTGACTAGATTTTACTGCAGTAATCCATCCGTGTCTTTCGAGAATGATCAAATATGATTATTTCCAATGATTTTTCATGGAGATTAATGAAATCTCTTGAAGATGATCCAGGATGATTTACGTCTCTGTTATTGAGTGACATCTCGTTAAATCTTTCCGATGTAGACGTTGGAATTATGATATAATAAGATAGTAGCTCATTCTCAACAACACTTCAGTAAAATTCCTAGGGACATTATTAGATAATGAATAATTTGAGAATTTTACGATGTAAACAGGAGTTAAGTCACAGTAAAGTTCGTAGAATTATCCATTATAAATTATCGTAAATATATCTATTATATATTTATATTATAAAAGGAAATACCGTTATAATAGCCATTATTCCAATTTTTACATTAGTTATGTTTCCGAGATAAATATTTGTATCAGATTTCTGTCCAACGACCCCTCTTTGGGAACTATAATGGAATAAATGCTAAAAATTAAAACGCTAACGAACGTAGATAATTCAAGACTTCATTCGAAAATCAGGCGCTTCACCTCAAGGAAAACTTAAAATGAGTTATCAATTTCTTGAGGTGGCCGATAAAATATTCTGATAAACGCAGAGAAATTTCTTAGGGTACGAAACTATAAAAATAGCATATGGAAAATCAACTTCCATAATCTGGGTCGTCGTCGTTCCATAGACTTGATTTCTTCGCAAATAATGTATAAAATTAGATTGACCGATCTGTTCCATAAATCTATATGCCGTGTATAAGCGACCTCCGCGGAGATCCGCCCATATCTATGTCATCTCAGGAGGTTAGCTCCATACTCCGAGCATATCCCCCAATAGTTTCACATTTCATCGAGATTGACAGCTTCATCTTCTGGTAATAGTTTCCTGCCCTCCTTCGGGATCGTCTCCACGTGCTTGACATTGGCTTCTTAATGGCATATTCCTCCTGGACATCGATTTTTATTCTTACAAGGGTTTGAGATCTATTGCTATGCGGTCAGCACCTTAATAACACTATACAGTCAAGTGCGTGCTCTCAAGAGAGAAACTTAACTTTTCAGGAAATAGACATTTACAAAATTAAATATTTTAGTTTGAATGAATAATAATTATATTTTCCCTGGAGAATTCCCATGGAGCAGACCAGGAAGTGCAAATTACAAAAAACTCAAAAACAAACACCAAAAAATAGAGAAAAAAAGATTAATTTCAATAAAAATGATCGCTATCTCCACTCTAGTTAACTTAAAGAATTTCGTGAACGGGTAAAAGATCTATTCTTCACATTTCGGAAACCATCAGTCTTCCGAAATTTCTTACATCTAATGACTTTTGAAAAGTTTTTAGGAGACTTGGGAAATTATTAACGGTCTTTTATTTGTAGATTCTTCTTCGAACTTTTCCGGAATTGTTTCCTGCACTGACTAAAATAAATTTCACCGTACTTTTGAAAACTATTGTATTAAGCGAGGCAGCAAAAATTCATGCTACTCCAAGCTGTTGCCTAAGAACATACTCAAAATGTCAAGTAGTAGAAGAACAAGAATCGAAAATCATAAATTACTGTAGTCGAGTTTCATAAGCGTCCATAGAAAATATACTTAAGCTCCATAGAAAAGAACAACATTTAAACGTTATTATAAATATGTTAAGTTTAACATTTATTAATTCTATTGAAATTAAATATCCACTGGGTACTAGTGAGCTACTATAGGATATTTTTAAGGGATAATATTTGATATTATTTTATAGCGTGACAATTTAAGATAACCTAGATAGGAAGAAGTAGTTGATATCTCATTATTCTGCGTCTATAACTCGCTGAATGGGAAAACTTCTCGTACGATGAAGTGGAAAAAATGTTGTCGCGTTCGTCTAAATTTATTTTCGAGACATTGAAAGTCCACAACCTTCAATGATTATTAAAAAGCTCTCTTTTCATAGGAAATGACAACACTACTTCAAAGAAGCCTCTGCAGTGGGCGGAAGGGTATGGTGAGAAAGATTGATCATACTCCCGCCAACTCATAACCCGAAAGGTCGTTCATTACGCTGTCAGACTGGTTTTACTATTGTTTCCACAGATCGCTCACGCAAACAATGTTTCTTAAATGAGCGCTGATGTAAGAGAATCGAGGATTCTGAGAATCTGCAAGACTCTTACATCAGAATCGATGGATTTGATCCTTTCAGCAAATAATTTGGAAAGAATAAATTTCCATCGTAAAAATCTATCGAGGAAAATCACTTCCCACTCGCATTTAAGTTATTTGAGGTTCTAAATCATTTGGATGAATAAATAGAGTAATCCTCGTGAATGACCTAAAGGATGGAAACCATGGTAGCTTATTAAAATATAGATGGTAAGTTACAAAAGCTCTATAGGCATTTATTCATTGTAATGGATACACTACAAAGTCGAGACCGAATTGAGAGGTTCTACAAAATATAATAATAATATTAAGATGAATACTCAAATTGAATATTAACATGAACACTGAAAGTTTCCCTAAATTAGGGCGATAAAAGATTGAGGTAAAGAATAACAACAGACGAACTTGCTCTAGATTGTCTGTAAGCAATTCAAGGATCATTAAAAATTCATTCACAATAAAATAAGTAAACATGGCAAAAAACGAGTAAAATCGGTTCCTTTAGAGAAGCCAATTCATACCAACTGCTTTATGCAGTAGAGAAATAAACACAATCAAGAGAATTTATAAGAAAAATTCCAAGTCCGCGGTAAATTGAATTTGGTATAGAGTTGAAAAGCGCCCACCGTTGAAATCACCGTTTAAAACAATGGCCTCCTAATGGTAAACTATGAGCTACTGGTGAAGTCGGACCACAAAAATCGAAAGGTTTTCCCTCATTAATCACGAACAGTACCTTGAATCGTCAATATCTGAGGACGTATGAATGAAATGGAAACACGAAGACCAAAGCATAGTGGAAAATATATAAACTTCATTGGTATTAAGGTTTTGGATACAAAATTTCCGTATCCTGACCGCTGGTTAAACTTTTCTTAAAGTAGCAGGGTAATTAAATTATTTAGTGCCCCTGAATCAGACAATTTCATGACGACGCATCATGAAAATTATTCTTAATTGACGAATGAGTCTCAGATTGAAATAAGAAATGTAAGTATAAAAATCTTCAAATATTCAAATCTTCAAATAATTTCACCGATCGAAAAATGGGGAGCTTAATCAACCGATTATTAGCTATGATTTTACATTTTTGAAACTGAAAAGTTCTCTTTGCCCAAAAAATGCGAGTCATAATTAACATTTCGGCGGAAAAGTTCGTGCTATAAACCGCCAATTCATTCCGCGTCGAAAATTGGCACCGAGGTAAACGACCTCGCCCAACAAGTTACATGGTGATGGAACGTATAATCAAACACTAGAGAGAAATTACTCGTAATTCCATGAGACGCTGTTTCACCTTCATTGGCCTCTCGAAACGAGGTACAGGGAACACGCCTCTTCATATTATTACCTAATCAGGTCAGCGTGACATTCTTAAGCCTCTTCCTCCAATACGGTGATTCCCCTGACGAGATTCGCCTTCGAAACGGTTGACCTTATTTGATTTTTTAAGGCCGCCTAACGAAAGGAAAATCTCAAAATGAAAGGAAGATAAATCACCATCCTTTCGAGAGCTAAAGCCGATCCGGGATCTCAATTAACTTGAGATGTTGACGAACATACTTTTTAGTTAGCAATCACTCTCACACCTGGATAACTTTACATCAATGATAAATGCAAGTATTTTATCCTTGAGCAAGTTTAGGCAATTTCCAAATCGAAAGAATAGAACCAAAAAATTTGAGACAGTCTATCTACGTGAAAAACGCAGGAAAATGATTCAACAATTATTTAAAACCACCGGACCCCAAAATATGGCTATTATATTGGCAAACGTATGAGATAAATGAAGAGAGGTAAAAAAATGCTATAAAGGAAACGGCCGAAGAATAGAAAACTTTCCGTCGTTGCTCCGATTTGACCTTTTCTCGTGGCTAATCACTTTGCGAGTGAACAAACAATTGTTCTCAGTTTTCTCGATGGAAGTCCTGCGGAATCAACAATTCAAGCTGGGGACAAATTGACGTGCAATCAGCTAGTGCTGCGATCGCTAATTGCAAGTGTAAGAAATGACGTGTCGCGCCAGCTGAAGAATCACGGCTTCTGGGTAACTAGTAAGCAAAACAGGTCTTCCGGGAAAGCAGACACTTTCGGTATCACTTCTTAACGACTCGGCTGGAGAGTTTCTGAATCTTTCCGGGAACGCAGACTTTTAAGGCACATCTCAGATGCAAAAACTAGATAGGGCTCGCATAGCAGTTTCCAACACGAGCCTTAAACCCAAAGCCGCCGAAAAATTAATATATATGTATTGATAACGATAGTTATCGTTCTTTTATTAAGTTCTCTTTTATTTTTTTATTATATTAAGTTTTATTTGAATATATTCAGTTTTATTTTATTAAGTATTTTAATATTTTATTAAGTTCTATTAAGCCAATCAAAAATGAGGACTAAGTTATTATACCAAACCACAAAAGTTATAACCACAGATTACATAGGAAAGATGGTCTTTGATTGTGTACAGTAACTAAAATCACTCAACTTTATGAATTAGAGTTCCTGGAAATAGCATTTGAAAAAGAATAACTTGCTATTTAAAGACGGAAATTTAAAAAAAGAAACAATGCGTTGAAAAGATAGTAAAGACTATAACTTTGAGAAACGCTTGTATACTTCTGGAACATAAAAAAGAAAGCATTACTTCGGGCTTTCGCTCATGATTCATTTTCTGTAATGTAACTGAATCACTAAAGTTAACGGTTCGGATAACTATATTGAGCATTTGATTAAATGGCAATTATGTTTTTTCAATCGTTCTTTATGACGTTTTTCGATAAATTTCTTGGTTTTTCAATGACGAATTTCATTCAATAAAAACGGGAGTTTGAAAAATTATACGTACGAACAAAGAGAATATTTGTATTGTATTGTTTGCTCTCACATTTAGCTTTCATGTTGAGGAGGTGAAGCATCCATTTTTCATGGCTTTGATCTATTTCAATAGTTAGATCATGAAATATTTACAAACTTGGATGCCTGCATTAGAGATGAATACGTTGATCTTACCTACATAACGGTGAATTGTGTTACAGTTTTAACGTCTCTATTGAATTTCGTCCTATTTTCATAAGCTTAAATCACAATACATTTAAATTTATTTTAGGCATAAGCGGGAAGGTTTATTATCAAGTAAAGAAATATGCACAATAAATTTTCGCACAACGAACTATACAATATTAGCTTCCATAAGTCAAACATTACAACATACGCAACTATGAAAAAGTCAATTTATGATTCGGTACTTCTTCGGTGTCATCAATGAAGGCAATTTAATTTTCTCCAAGAATGCGAGAAAAATCGTGACATACGAGTCTCATTTCAAAGAACTTACAGGAATCCCCACTCAGAAAGCTCTAAGGGGCTTATGCTTCAGATTACTGATAACTTCACCAGGAAAACTACCGATGGATTTCAAGCAGCATCACGAGCGTTTAGTTAAAGGCGCGTGCGTGTTTTTCATCTGATCTCTAAGCGTTTTCCGAAGAGCAATTTTCTAAGCGAGAACAGTAGCGCACGAGTCGAGAGACCGTGACCTCGAAGGTTTTCGAGCCTGTACGAGGAGAATAATGCCTAACAGCTGTTGCCACGCGACTCGGGAAAACCCTGAGCGGAGTAGAAAAGGGCTTACGAAAAAAGCAGCGATTCCAATACAATATATTCATAATAATATTATTTTAAAGCAGCGATTGAAATATCGCTTAAGGTGATGCTATGCATATCGCTTTATGCTCTTCGTTATTAAGTGATCCAATGCATAAAATAAAAATTATAAAATAGCGCATTAACAATAATATAAATCACGAAAAAAAGTTTAAACACATAAATTTGACACCGTTCAATGATGTTTGGTGATGCGTATAATATTGGATTTCTTCAAATATATTCAAAAGATTCTTCTAAATCAAACAATACTTCATGGAATGTTATAATCTCTCCACGTGTGTCCAAAGCTTTTATAAAATCACGACCAATATGGGAATGATTAAGACAATATTATAAGGAAGAGTTGGTATATTTATCATGAAAGGGGTAATTAAGAAGTAAAGAAAGGGGTACATTAAGGAAAATGATATTTAGAAAAGCAATATTGTTGGAGATAACAGCTTCATCTCTAGAGAAGAAAATTCTTCTTAAAAATAATTGATTTGAAACTGGGTAAAGTCTTAAGCGATTCCATAACATCAATACTAAACCATATCGTTGGAAAAAATGACGAAAGGATTAAACTCAGGAGAATTTAGTGTGTTCAACTCCCAACGATGTAATTAAGCAAATAATCTCCATTCCTTTCTCTTGAAATCTCATATCCCTCAGCAATACTGACAGTCCTTGAATGCTACGCGGAATTTGCTGACCCCATCCGAAGATAATGTCTCCACCCTTATGCCAATACGCAACCTTTAAGTTGGAGTTACAAGAAAACCATCACGAATCACGCATTGAAATGTTGAGTTAATGTATTCACGGAGAAATCAAATGAGCCGCCTTATACCGGAAACGGTTGAATAGAACGGATACGAATGGTGATTGAAAGATCTTGGGCAAGTAAAGCGGGATTTACAAACACTTTACTGTTTGAAATATGAATCCATGCAGAAAAATTCAGTTACAAAATCAAAATACAATGCAACTAAAGTTACGAATCACGAAGTATTTGTAACAGCGATTCAAAGTTCTCACATTGGTGGAAAATTTTTGTCATAATTAAATAATTTTGATACTGTATTGTTTTGTAATATTTTCAACTTGAAATTTTTTGTTTATAGACATTCAAATCTATTCCAAGATCAGTAAATCATAAAAACTATCCGTGGATAGTATTCTTCAGTCTAAATGTCCTAGACAAGAAATAGATGCAAGTAGATGGAATGGCCAAATCGAAGTGGAAAGGGCCAAAAAAACTTGCCATATTGTACTAAATAAAGCATCAATTGAAAATTATCCACTGACCGATAGCAAACGCTTTGAATTAGATAACAACTGTAGAAAAATACAGAGTCGAACTACAATAATAAGCTGGAACGGTAACAGGTAGCATCCAGGAACAGATCTAGAAATTTCCGTAAAGGGCTGGAAGGATAACCGAATACTTCTCACGCCAGGGGGGACTGTTTCAAGTGTTCCCAAATTTACTATATTATTTATAACTAATTTGTAGATGAATTTAAATTATCAATAATAAAAAATATTCACAAAGTCATTGTAATCGCGTCTTTGTATTTATTTTCGATAAAATCAAATAGTCTTCCTTTTCGTAATGTAGCCCAAAAAAGGATTCAAAGGCCTCAGACGCAACTTGCATACAATTGCCGTAACGCTTTTAGAAAAATAATATTACATAAATAATTGACGCACAGCCTTTTTCAAAGGAAACTTGACTTCTTAATACAACTTAAGGAACAAAAATCTGATGCATATGATATAATTTTAACTATTTTCTGAATATTATATGTGTAGTTAGTGTGTTATTTAAGGCCTTAAATAACTTAACCCACACTATTATGTACTGCCAGGTAATTCAGTTGGAAAATTATTGCGTGAATAATATTAATTTTCCCCCTAAAAATATGAAAAAGAAAGACTTCCTTTTTTTCTTCAATCATCTTTCAAGGGCCAGTATTGTGTGTCCAGTGAGAAAATAGTCTTAAATGCAAAGTATTCATTGTCTCTTGAATCTACCTATGGTTCTAAAACAATTATAATATAAAATACAAGATTCGGCGGGATTATAAATATTGAATTGAAATCGATAACAATGTTCGATTACATTTGCTACGCTCAAAAATACGATGGTATATTTCGAAATTAGGGTTTGAATCCGAAGGTACGGAAACGGGTAGATATAAATGTTCACTCACCTGTTGCAAGGTGCATCTTCCCTTGAAGGAGAATAATCTTTTGGTTCCAACAACATTGGAAGGCTCGATTTAGGATGGACAAGTCTTCTCTGAAGTAGTAGCCCCTGCGTGCAGATTGAAAAGTGTATTCTCAATAAATAGCGGGATAAGGAAGGACCTTCCTAAACGTAGAATCGATCGAATTGAAAATCCTAACTCGAGTAAACGAATGACTTATGCGGAAAACAGCATTTTTCCGCCGAAATTTTACAAATTTTTAGAATTTACGTCCAACGACGTTTCCCTGCAGTTAACTGTAGCCAATTGAATGTTAATGTTTACAATCAACGATACGCTTTAGCAGCGTTACAATTAACAAAATCCCAGCGATTGGCTGTTTACAATTAAGTATTAAGCTTTACCCCATCCTAATCCGAAAAAGTTGTTCTTCTGTAAAATTTTTTAGCATAAAAGTCCTACTGAAACACAGATTACCATCGGAATAAAATATACTCAGAAAACCAACAGAAAAAGGATACAAACAACAATTTCACGTTTGCATTTGGAGAGTTACATGCGTTACCTAAAGAATAAATCCGAGAGATTTAATGATGGCCGAGCCATGCTAAGTTTAGGAAAGTTTTTCAATACTACTCACATAAATGTGAGTATTACAAAGAAGTATTTGAAATCGAATTTACCCAAACAAAAACGGATCTGCACGCTATATTCGTTTTTCCCACCGCTAACAGCAGGATAAATCATCTCACTTGACTAGAAGTTGTTTTTTCCAATGAAATTAGATCTTTCAGTAGTTGTGAGATATACATGAAACTATTAAATTAATCACGAAATACCCAAAGTAAAGTTTCTGTTTTCATTCAATTTTTTTATTTAGAGAGCCGCAGTGCTAAGGAAATCGCACCAAACATATGTAATTCATTTTACTTTGCCGATGAAAATCTACCATTATGTAAAAATTACTCCCATATGAAAGAAAGAAAATTATCTTAAGAATAAATTGCATTCAAAAAATGAAAATTGCCGCTTCCTTATCACGCAGTCTCCAAGATCAATATTCATTGAGACTAAAATACCCAATTTTTTGAAAAAAATTTCGCCATCCTTACATTCAAACTAATTTCTACCCTTTTCTCTCTACTTACCTCAAAATCTGACGGGCTCAAGAAGACGGGTTCTCAGCTGATTGCTTCCCACCCTCACTCGACCCCGCAAATCCTGATACTGATTGAGAGTAACCGGTTACCGTCTGACGCGAGCGCTGCGCGGCGAGCGACATCTTTGGGGGAAATTGAAACTAACCATACGAACACAACTGCAAGCTTTCAGAGAAAATGATAGACGCCGGCAGAAGCCTTCCCTCATTTTCTTTATTGATTTGAAAGATATGATGGAGGACAGTCAACTATTTTCTTAAAAAGAAACCCACAATTAAACTTTAACCATGAATCGCCATTATAGATCAAAAACTTCCTTATTAGTGGCCTTTCCCCATCATTGATTCTCAAAGAAAATCATTTCCCCGATCAAAATTAAAAATACATTTCAATATAGAGGTATATTTCGATTTGTATTGTAAATCTCCAACATTGGGTTGTACGAAATTGAATTCATAGTTCATTTGTGTGAATGTTTCTCATTTTCTCTTACACAACCGGGATCGCTATCGCATTACTGAAAGCGGTACTTTAATCCGTATATATTTCCTATTTTAAAATTGAGATTTTTATTCTTAGACAAGTATGCCTTCATAGCCAAAGAAGTTTTCCAAACTCATCATGAATAATGTTGATTCAAGGAAATTTTGCACATTCACTCCAATAAAATTCAAATATATATTTTTGCAATTATTTACTCTGCAACAGGCTTATCAATTTATAATCTACTTTATATCCATAAACGATGGCGCCAATCGATATATGCCTTGCCGGTTTCTATTAATACCTTCTCTACTTTCTTTCTGTCTGGAGATTTTGATATTCCCATCATTTATGGTAAAAATACGTAGCATATATTGAACTTCTAAATATGTTAACTCCAACGTAATCAATAATGAAAGCTAAAAGTCATCATAGGCGTTTATTTTACTGAAAAATCATAGGGGCCTATTATCACTTCCGAAATTACAATAACCGAATCATTTGTACATCTAAGCCATAAACTTTTATTATTAACTTGTGATCAGCATATACTAAAGGAACCACTATCTGAGAAGCAATAATTTTCAAGGGATGTGTCAAATGTAACTTGACTACTTAGATTTTCTTTTTTTAAAGGGATCAAATCTAATAACGGCACGACCCTGTCCAATCAAATCTTTCCTCACTTTTGCCGTCAATCGTAAAGCATCGTTCAGTAAATAATAAATAACTACATAAAATGTTTGAAATATAAACGAGCAATAAGATATCAGCTAAGGTCAAGGTATACTTACAACTAAACCAAACGATCGATGGAATATAACATATGTTCTTGTAAATAACGATTAGAAATCCCATGTAATATTATGATAACCAAAACTGTATTTCACTTATCACTCCAAATAATAAAACAAACATTACATAAATGGTTTAGATATCATAAATGCGAAACAGACATGCTTATATCACTCAAACAGTTATTGTTACACCTTTTCATGAATATATCCCTGAAAATGTTTTTTTTTTAACTTCCTCGAAATTATGATCACTTCCTTTTCTTGGATTTAGTGGTTTGCTCACGTGTATGTTCATTTTCAGGTCTAGGCTTCTGCCATTGTAAAGGTTTTCGCCGATACATAGGCCACGGTGGTATCGTAACCTGAAAAGGATAGCGATCATGAAAATTTAAACACAGAAAATTTACCATTGTATGAGCTGCTATAAATACTTACAATACAAGCCAAAACAAAACCAGCTGCCAAAATGTAAACAGTCTGAGAAAACTGCTGGATTATGAATCCCCATATGAGACCCACGACCTGGAGAATAAGATCGTTAATACATTGTAAGGCATACAAATAAACACATTGCCAAATCTAAGGACAAAATACTTACACCAAACAATGAGATAATAATTCTGGATAGTTTTTCAGCCCGCCGCTGGCCATCATAATCCTTAACCGAAGAAAAATGTAAACAAATGATTCCATACCTCCATCACGGAATACAATTTATTAATGCGATGTATGTACGTACCATGTGTGTTGGAATGGAAGCAAAGTATTGCATCATTTTGATGGTTTTAGCTGAGCAAAATAGTCTCAAATAATACCACAATTAAAATATTCTAAAAGACAACACACCAAGTCCTCCGGCCACGTAACTCAGGACATCTTTCGAACGATCGTGATTCGATGGATCGAGCGTAGAAATCGGAGGGATCGGAGTTTGGAAGATAATCGAGTGGTATCGAAACAATTACACGATATGACTCCGAGATCGAATCATGTGTAGTGGCAACATCAACTAGTAGTGCTGTGTTTATGTTCAATTATTTGCGGATTAGAATGTATATTTTGAGCTCATGAATAATGAAGAACTTGCTAATGGGTGTTACAATGGAGACAACTAAAGTTACAAGTAAAACTAGTAGCTTGAAAGCTCTTTTACTTCGTGCCTGGAGAGAGAGATGGTCAGACTTGCAATGGGGAATACAAATTAAGACTGTAAGACGGTTAAAACATTGATGGTTAATTTATAAAGCCTCCACAGCCCAGTTGTTAGTAATACTTAACATTTTATTTTATTCCAATTCTAGATACTACCTCGCGGAGTTAGTGGAGATGTTTACAATCTTGCCGACTGCATATTACAGCAAGCATTAGTGGGTCCGGGACCGAATCAGTTAGTTCTCTCTTATCTCAAGCATTCACTCAGCTCTCAACTTGTGTCTTATGCGGCTGTGTTGCAAAGAATCAGTAAATACGATGGCTTCCACAAGCCGCATTGTATCATCAGTTTGATGGAATTTTTGGAAACTATACAGGTGTTTACTTTTTTGCATTGCAACGTTATAGTGGGGTTTACAGATTAAAATTCTAATTCTTTTTTCGCGGGAGATAAAATTTTATGTTAATCACTATGTTCATTGAATTGTATTTCAGGGTCGCATTACTTGTAGAGGCAAACCTGAAGAAGGGCTACTAGCAGCGTCTGTACTTTCTCTCTGTCATTGGTTGTTAACTGCGGCTAGCCATGCCCTAACTGCACTTTCCGATCTCGGTGATAGTCCTGAGCATTCTTTGATTCTCGAAAAGCCATTCACTATTCTGGGATCTATGCTTAACTGTGACTTCACCTTGGCTATGTTACAGCTTGCTCGACAAGATGACAGAGGTTTGTAAGATAGAGTTGGTCTTTAATATATTCTTTCCCTGAAGTAATTTTAGGTAGGTTTTTCCTTAGAAATTCAATGTGCATTTTCCGGGGAATAAGAAAAGAAATTTGAAGAAATCATTTAATCTGTGTATCTTACTTCGTGCTGCTTTGAAGCACTATTGTTTATAAATTACTTGGTATTTTTGGATTTATGTGTAAAATTCCTCATGAAAGTAATTTTTAATGTTAACTTCGAGTAGTATCAGTGATATCTACCGATTGTTGTCTACAAGTAGTTTTATGAAGAAATTTTACATGAATATCTTTTCACCACTTTAAAATGATAAGATAAAGATTAATTACTCTTCACTGAAAATTGATGCTTTTCTATCATGATTTTTGCTTAAGTTCTGCTACCTATTTTAGAATAAGCTTACATTTTATACTATTGATAGTGTAGTAATAGTAGTGAAAGTAATAAACAAATATCTCATTCATTTCAGAACTTTTCAATGATGTATTGAAAAAATGTAAAGAACTTGAGGTTACCCTGTCTAGTCAAGGAAACACTGCAAAATTAACTTCATCTATGGAGGATATTTTAAGGTAAATATTTATGTTCTTTGTCAATTTTCATAATTTCAACTAAAAATATGTGTTGATCAAAATGGTTTTATCTATCTAGTGAGCTTATTGTACCCTTGGGGCTAGATTATGAAGTCAGTTGGTCTCTGTTTCTGTGTGATGAAAAATCAGCATTACCACATTGAGAACATTCCATCAACATTTTTCAGAAATTCCTCATACTAAATTCTTTCTGTGCAAGCCTGTTAGTTTTTGTAGCTGCTTCCTTTTTTAATCCATGAATGCTAAAATGTGTTTTTTGTGACAAAGTCTATCACTGATACAATTTTAGCTCTTGATAACAGTAGTCACGTATTTTCTATGTAATCCAGGAGAATCCAAAGCCTAGATAATGAAGATGGCTGTCTGAAAAGTTGGACATTGCAACCTCAATCTCAGCTACAGCAACAGTCTTCCCAGCGTTGGAAGCAACGAAAAGGAGTGGTGGGAAATGAAAAAGATGCTGCAGTAGATGATCATCCTGTACCAGATCCAGTAACTTACTGTCCCTTGCAGGCATTACTTGCAATAGAAGTGCTGCTAAATCCATCTTCGGATACTCAAGTGTTTGTGAATGATATTCTTATGGTGCAGAGGCTCAAGGTACTTGAAGTTCTGAGTTTGGACACTGTATCTTGTTTATTCTTACTAATCATATGCAGTTAGCATGATCAAAGTGAAAGAAAAGTACAGCTTTTTTAAATCTTCATTTTCAAGATGATCTCAGAAAGAACAAATCTTATCTATATGTAAGAAGTTTTATATTTTTCATTTCCTAAAAGATCGATAGCTAAAATATAACTTGATTGGTTGATTTTTAAATTGAAGTAATTTTTAAATACATTTTAGTGATTGTCAGATGTAACATATTATAAAATTAAGCTCCTTTAGTTTGTTCAAAAATCAGTTGAGAGTTAATCTTCAGGCAGTAATTTTCTTTCTCTATCCAACACTCATGTCTCAGCATAAGTCTGCAATATGACTGTTGGTATAAGAAGGCATAAAAGTATCCTTAGTATCTCAGTTAGGAAATGATATATGGTTATTCTTAACTGTTACTGCCATCTTCAGATGGCTATAAAAATGTTTTAAAATAGAATTTTAGTACTCAAATACAGATAATCATCACTGTTGCCTTTCAAAGGGGCAGCAAAAAGAATGAAATAATTAAAGTAATTATAGCTGTAAAATTCAAAATTATCTCTTATGATTCATGTAGATTTTTCATAGATATTTCTTTGCAATTATCTCATATTGCGATGTGGTAAATCATAGGAAGTTTTATTTGTTTTGTGATTGCTGATGTTCTTTTTCTTTGAAAGGGTTACAGTCTACCTCGTTTGTACTCTGAAGTTATGCGTGCTTGTCTCATCTGCTTAAATGATGTGCTCTGTACCAGTGAAGAATCTCAATGGGGTGCTTTCACATTTCTTAAAGTCCCACACATTTTAAAGCAACTACATTTAACTGTATCCGGTAAGTAACCTGATTTCTATGTTTCTGTATTTTTGCTTAGTGCACATTTTGTAATTTGATTGTGTCCTTTTTGTTACATTCACTCTGACTGACCTGTTTAATTCATTTCCAAGGCTAAAGGGGAGGATCAAGAAAAAGGGATTTTTATTAGGGCATGGGGAAAAAAACCAATAAGAGATATCAAAGCAACTTACCCATAAACTCAGAGACTATCTTCCTAGAATTCCATACGAAATCTATCTCCCTCAACTCTGTGTTGCCAAGGGTAATATACTGCTTTTCTAACAATATCCATATTGTCCTCCAAGGATTTCAATGGCATTATTTGAAGTTTATTTTAAGTCAGCAGAAAAATGCTTATTAAAACTTTATGTGGTATTTATGAGAGAAAGAAAAGCAGCCATCCCTTGGTCACAAAGAAAAATTTAACAGATAGTAGAATATTAAAATGCCATAAATTGCTGCTTAATTTGTAATTGAAAGAAATGCACTGAAATTTTCTGATCAATTCTGTCAACCTATTCTATGAGTTTTTAGAAAGAATGTTTTCGCTGTTGGAACTATGATCATATGCTGTCTTAATGCTTTATTTGTCTATAACTCTCAAAAATTTATCTTTTGTATGATCACATTTTATTGTCAGTTGTATTTGATTCCTTGTTATTACTATGTAAATTTGATGAGAAATATTCCTTTACTTACCTTACCTAAATTTTCTCCTTTCATATGTTTATTCAACAAGTTAAATTGCATTATATCTGTCATAAATCATAATATGTCAGCTTTGGACTTTTTGCATTCTCTACTGCTTAACACACAGTTTGAGTCAAAATTTAAAGTGAATATTTGAATGGAGATGGAAATATCACATGTTATCAATGGATTTTGAGAAACTTGTAGAGAAACTAAAATCATGATGTTGAGATGGATTCATTCTAAAAGGTCAATGGGAGGAAAAATAATATGCTACGAACAGTTTATACTTCTCAGCTGCTTTCTTGTATGCATACATTTCTTATGGAAAGTTATTAAGTATTATTTCCTGGGAAGTTCATAAGTTCTCTTATTAATCTATACTTCTCAATTCTCATCTGATAGTGACTCAAAAATGAACATAGTAACACCGTTTAAAATATCCCCAGAAAAATAGTAGTGAAGTCAAACTGTTGTGGGTCAATGGATGTCTGAACTTGATTGTTATTTTCATTGCTGATTTCTTTCTGATGCTTCCATACAGGAGAGTCAGCCAATCAAGGCAAAAGATCTCCTGGTTCACCATCTTCCACATCATCAGCAGCAAATCAAGATAAGATAGGATCAGGTATCATGGATGGCAGTTTGGCCTCATCATCACCTCTTGGTGATCCATCCGTGTCCAGTCCATCTTCTCAGTCGTCCTCCAATATGGGCTCTGGTGTATCTCCATTCTCACAGGATGTTGTGGATGCTTTTGAACTCCTGCTGCAATACACTCCATTGCTAGACGTCATAGATGCCAAGTGCAGCTGCAGTGTAGTTGAGTGTTTGCTGAATGAATTGGCTAAAGTTGGTCTGGTTACAGAAGCACATGTCAAGGCATATTCATCTCGAAGGTGAATACTTTTATTATTCAAAACTTCTAAATATTTTCATTCATAGTTCAGCTTCAAACATGTTAGTCTATATTGGCTTATTGTATTGAAAATCAATTTTTTTCCACAGAGAGAACTCAGGGGCTGGTGTTCAAAAATCAGAATCCAGCGTTGTGTCACAGACAGCATCCATACCAAAGGTTATCATCAGAGCTGAGCCAACTCTTGCTAGGATCCTCAAAACTCTTGATGCAGATTATATTAAAATACAGGTATATTTCCAAGGAATATTGAAATTTATTTAGTATCTTTCATTTGTAATTTTAATAGTATAGTTTATTATTTAATAGTATATTTATTATCGTTAAAAGTAGCTGAGGTCATTTAACACACTCCAAGGGTATATGCCCTCACTGGGAATGCAACTTGAAACAGCCTTTACATGTCGCTCTACTCACTTCGCTACCTGGGAGCCATGTAATTTTATAATTATCTGTAATTGTTCGCTTCAATCTCATGAGCCATGCTTTTTGCTCTAATATTCTCAGCACAAAACTGATTTTATGAAGAAGCTTTTTCAAGGATTAAATGTTTTATTGTAATTGATAATTTAGATCTTATTAATTCTAGATATATAATTTAGTTAAATGATAGAATCCATGGTTTCATTCATTTTCAGTAATTTGTACATTTCATTATGATCGCTGGTAATGAAATTGTAATAATTTTTATAGCATCCTTATTAGAATTGATTAATCATTTTAGGATTTTCAGATTACACTGTATGTTCATCTATATTAACAATATTCCTACCATGTTCTAAATTCTTATGTTTGGAGATTCCATGATCTATATTTCAATCCTTCTTTATTAACTTAATTTGTTTAATCTCATTTCAGGAAGCCCTTCTAGGTGTATTATGCCAGGTTCTGACTGGAAAAAGTTTTGAATTGATATTAGCTGTTGCCACTGTAGAAGGGAAATTAAGGACATTTGTTATGAAGCTTATAAAATTCAATGAGTGCAGTAAAGGAATCAGTGGAGAAGGAGGAAAAGCAGCACAAACTAGAGCCATGCTCTTTGACATATCTTTCCTTATGCTCTGCTCTATTGTTCAAACATTTGGATCTCAAGTACGTTTGTTAATTTCCATTTCATCATGTTTTTTTAAAACATTCATTTTCAGTCAAAGATTCATGAATTTGAATGTTTCATAATTTCTGTTTAAGTTACAAGCTGTATATGTATTTTTTGGACTTGTCAGATCTTCTGGTATTAACAGATTTTTGTCTTTTCCTTCTGATTTAGCAGTATTCTTATGAATTATACAACTCTTTTTCATAGGTTGTTCTTTCAGAAGAAGGAGGTGATTCATTCTTTGAGCAATGGGTTCGTGAATGCATGGTAGAAAGAGGTCGTCCTAAATGTCCTGAATCCATGCTCCAGCGGTGTGATCCTGCTAAAATTGATGCCCTTCTCGCTCAGTTCAATGCTGCTGACTGTGACTTTAAGAGTGGGTGAGTGATTGGAGCTGTGGTTGAACTATACTCTTCTGTAATGCAACTTACCCTTTAACAATGAACATGGTGGCAGTAAATTGAGGAATTTAAAAATACAAGTCATCAAGTCATGGTTTATATTTTGGGGTCAAGAAATTTTACTGTATGATTTTATTGTCTTGTTAGAGCAAAAAACAAATCTGTATTGGAATGATGTATGGAACTACAATACAGATGTAAAAGTATTTATTTATGATTTGATATTAACTCTTTGTAGTGATCTGAGAGACTTACTATGTATTATTATCTCACAGTATTATTAAATTAAAGTTATATAGTGCAGATTCCCTGGTGTAGCTTCCTAATAACTTGTGTTGAGTATGTCAGAAAGCAACTCCTACTGTCTTAAGCTATATTCTCAGAGTTTTACAGGGAAAGGGAATCATAAAAACTGAAATAATGCTGATTACTTTGTAATGGTGTTAATTAGATTAGTAATACAGTACACCCTGGGAAACCCAAAGGTTAAAGGGAGATCTCCAAAAGTCTGACAAAATCTGGAGTTCATTGGTTAGAGGAGTCTTCACCTTTTGCAATGCATCTACCACCAACATCACCAACATATTGCTACTCTTTTTCTGAGGTGTCTCAAATCCCTTTCTGCCAATAAAAGTGATGTGTGAAATTTTGTAAAAGACCAACAAATGTGTGAAGCCATTCTGTGCAATCATTTTGTCAATATAATTTTATAACTACATCTTTCTATTTTATTTTATATTTTTTTAAATCTAGAAGCTTATTAACTAGAAACGTATTAGAACCATTAATTGTGTATATAGTACCACTGATGTAAAACATCTGCCCTGAAAGAGAAATATCGAAGTACTTATCATTTCAGACCTTTAGCTAAGTTTATCATTCTAGTTCTGTAATCTTTGTTCTTTTAACAAGATCTCGCAGTATGAACTGTGCCATTGCTTTTTTATTGTCTTTCCAAAAGTAAGTCTAATTTTAGTTTTGCCTCAAATTTTAAAATATATGGCTGTTTTTACAGATTGTGCTACATAGATAATTTTTATTAACCTACAGTGAAATCTGGTATTTATGTTAAAGTATTCAATATATTTCCTTGTACTTAAGGTTTAATAGGTGAGAATGTTTTTCATTTCATAAAAACAAACTAGGTGTAATTAATGAGTATAATTACTTCAAATTGATAATTAAAGATGAGTTAAATAAAAATTGTGTCAGAGAGATCCAACCACACTGATAAAGTTAGAAATAATAAAGTTTAGGATCCATTTGCAATGCATTATGAAAAGGGGATTTTTGAGTTGGTCCTGAATTGTGGTTTTGAATGTATATCATGTATTCTTTAATGTATGATTTGATATTTTGAGACTAAAATTTTATGTGAAACACAATACTAATAGATATAAATTGATGTTAGTGTGGTTTCTATGTCTGTAATCATGAAAGTTATTTATTATACCTCTTTACAGGCAAGTGAAATGGCATGAGATTTGCTTAAATGTACCAGCTGCCATTCGGGAAGTTCTGTTTGCATGGGAACAAGGAGCTTTGTCCCCAACTGATGTCAAGAGAGTTTTAGATGCTGTCAGATCTCGAATGTGTTGTCTTCCTGTTTGTGCCGCTGCTTGGCTCTGCAGTTACATGCAGGTATGTCCAGCCTCTTGTTCATAGGGCTTCCTTTTATTTATATTCTGTAACTCCATATGTTTAATTAAACATACCATATCACTTAACTTCCATAGATTCTTCACCAAGATGCACTTCTAAAGCCGATGAATATGGTGCAACAATTCCTAACTGCGCTTCCTAATGAAGAACTTATGCAGCAAGATAACTTCAAAGAAAGGTAAGACATCTACAGGAGAAATATTTTCTGCCTCCTATGCAAAAATGTTTGATAGCGAACAATTGATGCAGTATTTTTCATTCTTAAAAGCTAATTTACCATGCTGATTTTTAGTGCTCTTAGATGAATTGCATGTTTGCAATATGAAAATAAATATTTTTTATTGTTGTGGGGTTGTGGGGAATTATTAATCTTATTTGGATTGAATATATTTTAAGAATGGAAGGTTAGATGAAAAGAAAGAAAGTCTTGTGACTTCAGGTAGAAAAACAGGCTTGTTAAGGTCTGTGATTATACATGGGATTTATTTTCTCATTTAATCATGAATCATTTCCACCAAATATCACTTGAACTAATTAATCATGGGATTACTGTTAAAAAAAAACAGAATGGCCACATACAGAAGTATGCTTGTATATATGTAAATACTTGCCTTATAAAAAAATGTTGTATTAGTGTAAGTATATGAGTAAACTGAATTGATTCCATAAGAAACATTTGTGGCAGAAGCATGGCTGGGCAGGAAATGAGAACTAAAAGATGTGACCTGTGTGAGAGGTTACTTTTACATTCATTTGAATTAATGGGAAAAGCTGGATGAAAGAAGATGAATATAGTTTCATGTGAGGAGAATTTGAATGGTTATAAAAGGAGAGGAAGGTTGAGAAAGAGCTAGTAGGATGAATTGAAAGAGATGCTGGAGTAAATGTATGTATGTAATTTTCACATTGAAAGAGAATGTAAGAAAACATGTGTCTAAAGCAAAAGGTAAGGGAAGGATGAAGAATCATAAATGAGGCAACAAACATACTGAAAGTGAATACTTTGATGATTTATGTATTTAGAAATTTTTTACTATTATTTTATTATTCTTATCCTTTCTATGTAGATCAAGTCTGATGTTCCAGATCATCCGAAAAATGCAGTATGATGTTCATCCTCCAACCCTGTCCAAATCAAAGGTTCTTACTCTATCTCACAGGTATGTAGTAATTCATCTTGTGTTGAATTCTTCAATTTTTATATCATGAAAATATTGGTGATCATTGCAATGTTTTGAGTTGCATGTAAAATTTAGAAATGCTTAGGAATTAATATTATCTAACAGAAGTCAGATTTTTTTGATTTGCTTTTTATCAAAAGTAAAAGAAGCTTTTCTCCTAAACTTAATATATTCTCAAAGAATTTTCTTGAATCAAGTGACAACTGAATTATGTTTTGTACCATAGTCCTTACTAATTAGCTTTTACTGTATTCATTTTGGCAGTCTTTATATTTTGATGCAAAGAAATCTTAAAATTTTGAATGTTATCCTTCCTCTGAACAAAACACAGTTTTTAGTATTCTAATATTCTTTCTTAAATATCCTAGTCTACTGGTTAAATTCTAGACAAAATGATTACCAGTGTTATGGCTATTCTCAACTAAAATGATAATCAATTTAAATGCTATGAATAGGTTTTTCTCATGATTATGAGGTATAATTTCAGTATTGTGTCCCACCAACCAATAAGTGAGCAGCTTCAGAGTATATGGGCTGGAATTCACCGTCGTGGATGGGTTACTATTGAAGCTACTCATATCCTTGAATCTCTTTTAAATACCGGTGGATCTCAGTGGTTTGTTTCCAACTTAGTGAAGGTAATGTTCTTGATGTTTATAATTCTTATTTTTAAGCCTGCCTATTTTAATAGATACAGTCAATGATGATATTAATATGATAAATCAACCAAACTCATTTTCATATTCAAGGTTTCATAATTGGGTAGAAGTTGTTAATCACTCTGCCTAAATGTTGACTTAGGTTTTGAACAATAGGTGAAAATTTTATGAATGTTGTTATGAAAGGTGAATTTGAAGATGTGGTTTTGTGTGTGATAATGATACATGGTAGAAAACAAAATATTTTGATACCATAGTTAAAGATGGACTTAGTTAACAATATTGTTATACTTATACAAATAAATTATTGCTAGTTAATGAATAGTGGCTGTAATAGAAAATTGTATTGGGTAATGACATGCAGGCTTTGATTTATGACACCTCATTGATGGGTGGCCAATTTCAGTATAACTTTCAAGAAGGCATATAATGAGTTTTATCTGCATGATTGATATGTATAATGGTTGTTGGTAGGAGTCAATTATGATATTTGTAGTTTTCATGCCAATCTTGATTAACGATGGTAATCCTGAAACAGATTACCATCAATATCCAAAGCATCACTGCACTACTAATACCAAATTTTACAATCAGATTCTTAGTTGATATCAATAACACTCTTTTAAATAGATATTTATTGTTTCTTGTCATTATTATGATTGGGTATATAATATAATGCTATTTACTGAATAAACAGTTTCATAGATGATTAACCATCTTGTAACAAGAAACACCTTGTTATTTTATGATACATAAGTGTCAGTAGACAATGGATTGCTTTTCTATACATTATCCTTCCTCTATCTATCCCTTCGTTATTTACACTATTTTTAATTATATATTTATCATCCACATCTTAAAATAATAATGTTTATAATTTCTTCGATTGATTTATTTCTTCGTCAGTGTACCAGAGTATTAATTTGTTTTCTTAGTAATGAACACTATTTTTATAGCACATATATATATATAACACTATGTTTATGTTTTCTTGTTCTCATTTGATATTCAATTAAATTTTACTTTTAAATGCACAAATTTACTTTCACAGGAGGTTCTCAAGTATCATTATAGAGAAGACTTGGACAAAGCTGTTGACATGGCATTTGCCATTTTCCATTTGGATATAGAGAACTGTACTTTAGCCCTTCTTCTTCATGTCTTACCTCAGTACTTGCAGAATCAGATGCAGTAAGTATTGATTTTTGTATTAGTAATTACTGCATTTAGAATGTAGGGTGTTGAATTTCTCCTGTATATATGTCTGGAAATTAATTTGCTCCACTGATTATTTATTAAATTCTTTGTTTATAATTGAGCAGTTTCCTGTCCTAGGTATGGGAAGTTTATAATAATGAGAACTAAATATGCTTAGTATTGTTTGTTGGAAGTTTTTATCTGGTTATTAATCTGGTATATTTTTTGTATAAGAATTGTGGAGGTGAAATGTTTCTGTAGAAAATTTTCTCATCTTTTGTGCGACCACAAAATTTATTTTTAATCCAGATAGAAATCCCTAGGAAAAATGAGCTCAAAAAAGTATGATGGCACTTTTGAGAACTTTGAATGCAATGGGAAATGTTCCAATACTGTAAGAAAATGCTCTGGCTGGATAGCTTAGTTGTCTAAAGCAGTCTCCTGGATAGAGGAAGATCCCAGGCTCAATTCCTGGTCCTGGACATTTTTCAATTCTGAATTTCCTTGAGATTTGTCCTGGGTTGCCCTTTTGTGCAGAGATACCATAATCCTTTTCCTCACAATAGAATTATTTTTGAAACAGTCTCTTAAGGCTGTTTAATGAAATAAAAATTAATTAAGTGGAGCTTTGATCAAATTGAAAGGTTATTGTAAGCTGACACCAAATTTCTTATGAATGACATAGAATTTAATTAATTTTAATGACTCATATTTTTCATTATCATATATTATATTATTTTAAATTCCTGCTAAAGTTTTGCTTTAGAATTTAAATAAATTTTAATGTTTCTACATAGATTATTTTTGGAATTTCAGGAGAGAGCAGTTGGTTGAACCACAAGCTTCTGCACTCGCCCAGCTATGTGCTTATTGTGTATTTTCAGCTGTTGAAGCTAATGGTGGAATAGAAAACTATAACAATTCAAATTCTAATAATAACAGTATTATCCCAAGTGGAAGAAGCAATAGCAGAAAAAGAAGCAGACGAGATATGGAAGGAGAGGTAAGATTTCATTAGGTTAAGTTTTCTAGACATCATTGATAAGCTCTTATTTTATATCTATGAGTATTTATCATGTGTGTACATCACCCCTGGAAGAATAGGATACGCTCAGATTTATGAATAGGATAGGCTACAAGTAATTTTCTATAGGCTTCCATATAAAGTAATTAAATTGGGTGATTTCATATGATTTTTGTGATTGCAATAGATTGTTTAACTCAATATTACTTACTTTATAGGTGTATTATCTTTCGTATAATCATGTTCATTCTGTTTCAACAGGATCTTGAAGGTATATGCCCAAGTAAGCTTCTTCGTCTTGCTCCTCCCATATCTAATACAGCTACAGCAGAACCAAATGATCCAGCATCTCTCTTTGGGAGTGTTGTTGGTGCAACGACCAGTATTGGAACTCAGAGACGATTGTGGTCCACACATGATCCTCTTCAAATGGCTCTGAATGAACTATTTCAGGTATAATATCAATGTTTCCTTAGCATATGTGAATGAAGTTCTATGTTCTTTGTTCTCTTAATCATTGATTGCCAAGTTCCTTTTCTTTTCTTTCATCAATATCCCTATCTAACTAAAATCCATTAATCATAATATGCTTCCATGAGAAAGTCAACCAAAAAAAAAAACTATCTGGTGGTAATATTCAAACTTTAGCAGAATTCAGATTTTAAAATTTGTCTATTCAGCCAAAATTTGTATTCTGTACATCACTAATATTACTGCTTAGTAATATTTACTTATTGATATCATTTTTGGTTCTTATTAATAGGGAAGTATTACAATCTTCATTGAAATCTCTTCAGTCAGGAATAATTTTATTTATGTTTTACTTTGTATATTTCCAGGCTTTCTCTGTGATTGTTCAAGATGGAGACATTTCTCAGCAAACCCATTTTGTGTTCAAATTCCTTGAGTGTGTTGTCAAATGTGGAGGCAGAGATAGGACAGGGATTGTTTTACAGTCCATGCCCTCAACTTTGGTAAGAGAATGCTATTTGTTTCATGAGCTTTTTTGCATTAATTTCTTAATTTTATTTAGTGAATCATAAGATTTTAAGGTCAATGTTCTATAGCAATAAAGAAACCTAGATCTAACTGTCACTTTTCTTAGTAACTCTAAGTTCAAGTGAACCTCTTGGTGAGAGAGAGATTTCTCCTCAGTTTTATTTTATTTACTAGTAAAGTATTTAATGTTAGCTAGAAAAGGACAGAAGATAGTATTTTTCCAGTGTTTATTTCTGTGTGTATTAGAAGAAACTTATTACATATTCTTAGACTAATGATTTTCATATGTGGTGTAAGGGATGCAGTGGTGTTTTATTATCTTGTTGAGCATATTATTTTGAACCTGTACTTCAAATATAAATCTAAAGTGATCTTGTTTTAAAACAGGTTCCAAGTTTACTTCGCTCCCTGCCAGACCTTTTTACCACAGATTTGCTTCTGAGGTTGTATGATGTCAGAACAATAACAGGAAGAAGAGCCACTGCACGTGATCTATGCATGCTAAGGAATATGACCATGAAACCAGGATGGCCGTGATATTGATTTACAGATTAAATAATTCACAGTGATTCTTCCTTTTGTGAATTTCTGTTCAGAGGCAAGATCCGGTGTGTCCTGCTCAAGAGCAAATCCATAAAGTGTACAAATTTCATGAAGAATATCTTGTGTTGGCTTGTTTTTGGTGAACTCAAATGTGTTTTTTACATTTATATTTCTTTAGTAATACCCTGTACATAAAAATGTTGAGTGCTTATTTAGTCTTATTTTCTTATTATCCTTTACCTTTAGAGCCTTTATCTCTTAGTTCATTGACCGCCGAGTTCCTTTTTTCTCCTTCCTGTTGGTAAGATTTACCGACTGGGGCTCGCTGGAGTACCGACCAACTGCTTATAGAATCTCATTCATAACTCCCTTCAATTTTTTTGACGTCACTACCAACTAGATGGCTACCTTACCGACTGGTTTGGCGTTATAGAATATGGGCCCAGATCTAGAAAAAATGAGCATTGCTTCTTCACCATTTTATTCATTTGCAGTTGTACACTAAGTACATGCAAAATTATACATGAAGCAAGCAAGAAATTATCCTTAGTCCAAATTAATCACATTTCCATTTTAGTCACAGCAAGATTAATAAATTGACAATAAGCTCACATGGTAATACATATAACATAAGTCATGGTATGGGAAGAGAAATATTGTTTGAGCATTGTAGTGGCAAAATGATTCATCAAAATATCAACTGAAATTACAAAATTATATGAGAGCTCTTACATGCAGAACAATTGTTATATTTATAAACTATAGAATGATAACAATATATTAAATAAGATGATAATATAACTTTAAATTCAACATTCTTATAATGTTAGAATACAACATTTTTAGAAAATAAGACCTCAACAAGGCAAAGCAAAAGTACTTGAATCAGCACCTAAATTATTGGAACCACAAAAAAGTCCAAAATACAGTAATAAAAGTCAATCATTTACATAACTGCTCTGCAATGTTATCTAAAGTTATATATATTATATAAAGAATATTAGATGAAATGTAGAAAGAAAGTTTAGTCTTGTCCCAGTCGATGGCAGCACAATGCAGGGGACTTTTCACAGTCGTATTGTATCTGATAATTTAAAGGTAGCGCGCGTATTTCTTCTACTTCATGATTTTGCCTTAAGATGGCAGCACAATGCAGAGAGCCCTCACTACCATCCGATGATGGTAGTGAGGGCTAATAAACAAAATTCGTTACACAAATGATTTCTTGCTCAAATGTGCTTTGTCACCTTTGAGTAGAATTCCACCCTCCAACTGGGAAAACATCTCAAGTCAATACCCGAGTATTGTAAGGAAGGTACTGCTGCCTCCTCCTCCTTTTCCATTGCCACGGAGTGTGGTCAATCCACCTAAGTATTCTTATACTTGGAACCCTCATATGCTGATGTGTCCAGTCGCCCCTGTGGCTGCTCCCCTTCCTCCTAATCCATTTTATTGGAAGAGGGCTCAATACTAATATTTTCTTTTCCCACTCCTTAAATGTACCTGATTCCTTCACTTTGGGCATTGGTGATAAAAAATGTGGCTGCCCTAGGTGCTGCTAGAAGTAATATTTATTTATTGTTGAGAAACCTTATAGTTTATCCAAGGTTTCAGTGCATAAATTATACTGAGGGTTTGGGAACTGGCTGTGTTTTATCTTGATGTTTCTCTTAACTCTGCCTTGTGGTTGGTACAAAGTTGAGATTTTTCTCATTAAAAATTGTGGTATATTTACCAGATTCGTAATACTTTTTATGAAATTTGATCAGAGTTTAATACAAGACTTCTGGATTGATTTTCCAGTAATATTTGTACTTGATTATATCAAGTATATCAAATACTCCTTAAATCTCAACTTTGGGTAATCTTTAGGATTGCACGAATACTAATGTTCAAGAATGATTTTTCTTTAACCAAAAACTTTGCAGTCATCTGCATTGCTTTTGGGATTTATTTTATTACATTCACTAAGGAGGATCTCTGGCCAAAAGTTTTAATGGTGCTAATTTAGGTGCTGATTCAAGTGCTTTTGCTTTGCCTTGTTGAGGTCTTATTTTCTAAAAATGTTGTATTCTAACATTATAAGAATGTTGAATTTAAAGTTATATTATCATCTTATTTAATATATTGTTATCATTCTATATTTTATAAATATAACAATTGTTCTGCATGTAAGAGCTCTCATATAATTTTGTAATTTCAGTTGATATTTTGATGAATCATTTTGCCACTACAATGCTCAAACAATATTTCTCTTCCCATACCATACTTTTTTAGATTTTATTTTATTATTATTTTTAGATTTAATTCTAGAGACCTCTTCGAGGCGGAGGAGGGGTGGTAATTACCCCTACTCCTCCCCTCTCTTCATCGAGGTCGTCTCTAAAGAGTTCAGCTCTTGGGCGCTAGGTGGTAGTTAAGTCTGCCTGCATTGTGCTGACATCTTAAGGCAAAAGCTTGAAGTAGAAGAAGTACGCGCGCTACCTTTAAATTATCAGATACGATACCATTGTAAAAAGTCCCCTGCATTGTGCTGCCATCAACTGGGACATGACTAAACTTTCCTCTTAGATGACTTCTAATACTCTTTGCTTAGGCTATAGTTAAAATTTGAAATTACTCAATATACGGCTTTGTAATGAAACTTTTATGCGTATTTTAGAATAAAAACTTCTACTCTATTGTTGAATGGAATATCTTAAATTTGTCTTTAGGCACAAGATAAAAAGAATGTAGGATCTATCTTCACAGTCTTCTCCTCCAACACTTTCTCCTGTATTATTTATCATTCATTCTCCTCCTTCTAGGAGCAGATAATTAATTTTATTAAATTAAAATATATTTGACAAAAGAAACTCCTTTGTTTTATTAAAAATTTCTTCTTGATATCCATAGCTTTTAAATTTATTCAGAAAATTTATAACTTATTTCTTCTGACTCCAATACATACTACAAACAAACTATGATTTATCTTTTTATTTTATAGTTAAACCAGGGAAGGATAATCATGGATTTGTTGAGCTATTACTTCTGAGATGCACATGTTATACTCAGAGAATACTCATACTTAAAACTTGAGTTTATCTCCCTCATTGACAAGGTTGAGTTCTTCAGCTAGTTATATAAAATAGTTAGTAAAATACTTTTTCCTGAAAGAACTCTTATTTTTATCTTAATTCTTTTTCTTTAACATTCATTCAGGATCTGAAAAACCAATAACTTAGATTTCTAAAATTACCACCTAAAGCAAGAAGTTGAATGTGACTGAAGGTGCATATAATTATCTTGCCACAGGATATCATGATTCAGAATCTTAATTGAATTTTTTATCTATTCATCTAGAAAATGTATACAAGCACCAAAAGTTTTTCCAACATCTTATCATTTTTAGCCCATTAATTTTTATTTGATTGAACAATGTTATTTTATGCTTAAAAACTGTTATTATTTGCTTGAATCCATAACAATTGAGGTAATATTCATATTATTCAAATATCACTATTTAAGATACAGAACAGATATAACATCTAACAAATGAATATAAATAATTATCCATATTTCATTTGTAAAATATTTTTACATTGTAGATTTTATCCTATATTTCAGGATAAGCTCTACAGATTTTGTCTATTTTCAGAGAGAAATCGAAATGAAAAAGATTCTGTGTATGGTAAATGACTTTATCAGTAACAACTTTACATTCACACCATATGATAATATGATGTATCATTATTATACAACTATAAAAATAAACTTCATAGTTCCAAAGCTCATGTGAAAAATAATAGTCATATGACAAAAGTGCTTCACCATCAAAAGAAAGAGTGAAATCATTCAAAGTAATGCTAAATCAATCGTTTGCCTTCTCACCAAGTCCAACTCAATGAAACTTACGCCTAGAAATCCACTTTAAGTACACATGGAAACTATGCTTTCAGTGAAACTCAGTTATATTTAACTCAGAGAGTAACATAGTTTATGTTCAGCTGTATACAACACTGATCTATAGCCTCTAATACAATGGTGCGCAGAACTTCGAAAAATCGATGAAGTAACACAAAAATTCTCTTTCACAGAATGTTCTGGATTTCAATGTATCACTACTGCTTCATCTTTGAGCAATAACAACAAAAATAACTTTCTAATGATCACATTTTTGTACTTATAAATTACAGATATAGGAAACAATTCCAGCAGTTCATTTCAATGTGACCAAAGAAATTAGCATTTGCTGAATGACACATAAAACAAAGAAACATCTTCACTAAATATAATCAACTATCTTTAAATTAGCAGATGTAATGACTTTTGTTGAAAGTCATAAAAATGGCAAATAATACTATAAAAATGAGTGAGAATGAGTAATATCCACGATGAAGAAGAATGATATGACAGCCTTATAATACTACTGTTTGTTAGGCACCATGAGAGATCAATAAAAAAATATCTCAGTCTTTCCACTATGCATTGATAAAATGTCTGTGAACCTTACACTTATAATCAGCAATGATGTGGGATTTGAGAAAAATGAATCACTGGAATATGTCTTCCATAGATTATGGTCAAAGCTGCACAATAAAAGTGTTCAAAGATTTGCTCCATAGTCAGCAAATGTACACTGTATATTACACTGGAACTGATCCATTCAATTCTTTAGATTTGATCTTCTTCTTGTTTTCTTTCGGTGGTCCAAGGGTAGGAGTAACTCCAGTGAAGTAATCTTCAATTTCTTGAAGAGTTCTTCCTTTAGTTTCAGGGAGAAGAGTAGCAAAGAATATGGACCCAAGAAGAGAAACACAGCCATAAAAGCAGAAGGCACCTGGTCTTGTCAAAAGGTGTTGCAGATAAGGAAAAGTTTTGACCACTGCAAAAACAGAAAGATGAGCTGCACATGTAGTGAGTCCACCCAGTGTACCTCTGACTCTTGCAGGATAAACCTTAAAAGAGAAGACATACTTGTAAGCATTGCATATTTTATGGTATAATAGCATATAGCTACAGATACTTAAATATGGAGATCACAGATGTTGTATTTTGTTATGTTTGTTTGTTGCTTTAAAACTAAACTAAAATGGCTGTCTCATTGGACATTTATTCATGACTTGATGACAATTCATATATGCATTTTGAAATATTCAAGCCTACCTTTAACTGCATTTCTTGACCTATCACCTAAGACAAAAATAAATCACAGATCTGATGCCCCATTCTTAAACCGAAGTCTTTCTTTTCGTTAAAAATAATTTCAGTCACAGAATTTATTCCCTACCCTGTGATTTAAGTAATTGTAAATTTTCTTTTACAGATCAAATTTCTTAGAACTGTATGCATCATCTTCACCTTTCTTTTATAGTACTGCATAACTTGTGTAAGTCTGTGAATGAGGAGTGATACAGCATCTTTTATTCTAATATTTCATTTCAATCTATTATGAAAATAACAGATTCATAAATTTAAGCCATACTTTGATTTCTTATGGAAGAAGTATCATTCATGAAATATTAGCTCATGTATGTCTCATGTTATGTATCATTTCTACAGGTGTTAAATAGGATACAGCTGTTAAATCTTTTGTCCTCCTTTAATGTGCTTGGTGTGAAATATGATAATAATAATAATGAAATGCAGTTTTTTTTAAATATCCATTAATCTTGCAGCTTTACATATTTCTAGGCCAAATTCTTTTAGTATCATAGCTAAACAATCCCCACTGATTTCAATAATTCTGTTGCAAGGTAGCCACTGTGCTATATTTCCTTCCTTTTTATCTTTAATTCTTCCTTATATTATTTATTTGCTTCTGTTATACTTCATTCCCTATAATAAACTACTTAACTGTGTAATATTTTCTCTTTGCCACATTATCACATTTCCAAACAAATTGAGAAAGGCCTTCAATTTCTCAACCTATTTTGAAAATTCTCAAATCATATTCTAAGAAGATTATTTCCATTCTTTTGATAGTTATGAAAAATTGAATGTCAATATTTTTTGAAATACCTAATTCAATCAGGATAGTATTTTTATAACTACAAGCTATATATAGTACTTATGTTTAGATGAAGAGACACAAACAAAAGAAATTTTGTATGATATAACAGGGTATCAATTGTGATCTTGTCTGTCATAGTATCAATATTAAAGTGACAACCAATCAAGAAGATTAAGAGAATGGAGATCACATTAGACAACATCTCTTTCATTTCTCTCAATTAGAATCACTGTACAAAAAACTGAGCAAATTGTTTTTCTTAAAATCTTAAATGTTTGCTTTGTAATAAATACAATCAGACTCACCTCTCCAATCATAACCCAAGGAACTACAAGATATCCCAATGTTGAGGTGATAGTGAATCCAAAGATGCACACAATAGGTATCCAGGAAAGTATTGAGAAATCTCCTGGTTCTACATAGGCCAGAGAGCCTGCTAATCCTAACATGGTCAATCCACAGCCAATCGATGAAATGAGGGTGAGAGGACGACGGCCCATACGACGCATTAGGACACATGCAGCAGCTGTGGCAGCCAATCTCACAACTCCCATTGCAACAGCTGTGAGATAATCACTGTCTCCACCTCCAATTCCTGTGAAATTAGAATTTCATACTATCATTATTTCCAAACATAGTCAGTCATCCACAGTTAACGTATTTGATAATTATAGTGTTATAAATGTTCTTTTGATACAATGACTGAGTCGCAAACTTTTGCACATCTTCATTCAAGTTTATTGGAAATTGAGACTATAGAATCAGATCAAATGATGTTAGGAGAAATAAATAATGCTAATCTTAAGTAGTTATTTGTCACATTCATGGTAGTGATGAAATACAATGTAGCTATAAAGCACATTCTTAGAAATTGATGAGATGCAATAACCTGTCTATTCTTGAAGATACTGATATGAAAAATACTGAATTTAAATCCAAAGTAACTTTCATAAATTAACTGACAAAGTTGGTGAACTTATAATGTGAACAAAGAAAAAGGAGGAATGTATGCTACAGAACTTCAAAATTTCTTCTTTCTATGCCAAATGAAGATTTATCTATGTAATATTTAAACGTGTAATATTAAAATATCATTCATGGAATGAGAAAATAGTTAATTGTTCATAATAATTTCTCATATACATTTATGATCAAATAAGATGAGATACTCATTGTGAAAATACCTATGCCATTACTTTAGGATTAACATGTAAAGATAATTACTTAGTTAAAGGAAAATTTTCTCAGAACTTTTTGGAATAATCATTCATACAGTATAATTAACAAACCTTAAGAATTTATATAAAAAGTTTCATGTAACTACAACAGAACCTAAAATATCGAATTAAACAGCAAATAGAGAATGGTAACCATGCATAAATTGATAAAACTATTTCAAGAGAATTATATCTGTAAAGTGATGTTGAAATAATTATTGCTAAAACAACTAATGAGTTTTCATTTTCAATACTATAATATCTTTGAAATAGATGAATACATATTCCTAAAGGAAATAGAAATTAAAGCAGTCTAACGAGACCAGGACTACGAGGCAGATATATATTGTTTCAGTTTTATATAATGGGTATCTGAATAGTTCAATTCTATCTTCTAAAGAATAAATACAAAAAAGATTTTCTTGTGACAGTGGACAGGAGAGAAAGTCAAGTTCACAATAATAAAATTAAAAAACTAACCTGCTGTTCTGATTACTTCAACAGCATAGAATGTCACTGCATTCACTCCTGAGAACTGATAAATAACAAAGTATGCAACCAGGATTCCTAAGGGCCATAGTGATGATTTTTTGAAGAGGGCTTTGATCAGTGGTTCTGGTTTTTCAGTCTGACGATTTGAAGCAGCCATCTCACTGCGACTTTTTCCATCACCAGCACTTATACTGGTCCTGAGATCAATGAGAAATTAAATTATTAAAAGGATAACAATAATTTCTTTGTGTGTGATAATAAATTAATCCATGGCTACTCAGCCCATGATGGCCAAGACCTAGCCAAGATAGCCTATATTTTAGGATGCTTGAACTAATATGACATTTCAATACAGTTTTAAAATTGAGATGGAACTGTAAAAATCTCTAAAATTTGGTGGCAAAAGTTTAATGATATTTATAAATTATATATATCCTTAAAATTTTACAATATAAAATTTGAATGCAATAATCTAAAGGTCTAAATGTAGGGTTATAATTGATTCTTTTTGGAAATTGGGGTCCTGTAAAACCTAAAGTAGCAATCAATAGAATATATGTTTTGTGTAATAAAATACAAGATATAAATACAATTAGAAAATAAGAAGTATTTACACTTTGCTATAATAGCATCAATATAAGAGGATGTCTACTTTCAGTGGAATGATCCTAACATAAGATGAAGGGAGATATTACTTACTAAATTACTGAATTTGCTAAAACACTCACCCTCGAGTTAACTGGTCCAGTTCTCCATCAATATCACAGACATCACCCCTAAGTCTAGCTAAGGAACACCTGGCTTCCTTTGGCCTGCCATGGGCAATCAACCAAGATGGTGTTTCAGGTGCAGCTACTGCAGCAAGCACTAATGCAACAAGTGGTACGGCAGCACTCACTCCTGCACCATGCCTCCAAGATGGCAAGGCAGCTCCCAGAGCATACATTAGAAGTACACCAAAAGACACTCCTAATGACGCCAGAGCTGAGAGCATTCCTCGCAGATGTGGTTGAGTTGCTTCAGCTGTGTAGACTCTGTTGAAATAATGATTATTAGTATTTCCCTTTGTCAATAGTGAATTCTAGATGCATTATAAAATGACATCGTATTTTATATGGCATAGAGAGGAAGAATTAGGCTGAATTTTCTTTGCCACTCTATGATATCCCATTCACATAGCATAGGAAATCCTTACCTAGCAGGGGCTCCAACAAGCCCAGAACCAAAGCCAACAAACAGTCTGCCAGCATAAAGTAAAGGTAGGTTGTGAGCTGTAGCAATCAACAGCCAGCCAACAAGAAGTGGAACCTCTACTAGAAGCAGTGCAACTCTACGACCAAGTGCATCCATCATCCAACCACTGAGAAGACAGCCAATTGGAGTTGAAATGGAAGATAAGGATGCTGAAAAATAAAAACAATACAATGATTAATTTTTGAAAATGGCTCTGACTAATGCATCGTCATGATACAGAGCCGATATAGTAATTAGATTAAATTAGAAGTCAACCAAATACAAGATTGGTCAGGAAATGATGACGAATTTGAGCTTCACCGACTTTTATTATATTTCATATCATATTAAAATGGGATCCTAATTTTCATTACGTAAAAGTAAATAGATAAAAAATATTGCCATTCAATATTTTACAAAATTATTCGCAATAATTCTTCCTCTAAACTTTGACAAGAAAGAATGGATATCATCGAGTTTACCAACGAAAGATCTTTTTCATTAATCAGTGTCTCATATCTCAGATAATTACATATATATTGATGAAAATTTAATTTTCAGCAATATAACTGGATCAAGATTAATATTTCCTGCAAATATAATACAAATTCTTCAACAAAATTTAATAAAATAATCTATAAAATGGAATAACTTTCGAAGCAACACATAAAACGACTTTTGCCATATTTTTCATTGCGAAGAATTATTAAATTTTTTAGGAATGAGTAGTGACGTTCAATTAATCTTTTCTAGAGATGGGAAAAGCAATTATCTTCTTCTTCTCAAAGAATCGTCTTTTCAAAGTCACCGAAAACTTTTTAAAATCCTTCGGAAGCGAGAAACAATCAACAGGTCGTCGTCAAAATGTCAAAGAATGCACGTCAAAAGCCTCGAAGAACGTGCATCCAAGTAGCTATGAATACGTGACATAGATTTGGAAGGATAATTTGAGCTTTCGATTTACATAATACGTCCGCTTCAAACTCACCGATCCATGATGCTTGGTCTTCGTCGATCGGAAGGGTAGAATTTGGCATCTGCATTTGAGGGATGGCCACGGCTGAGAAACCGAAGACCATTCCAGTGTTGATGGTGCCTATGTTAGCGACGAAAGCCACCAACACCTGCCGGAGTGCACTTCCGCGCACGGGACGGACCTCTGGTTGCTTCTCATTGATGAGAGCTTCTTTTGCCTTTCCATTGGAAGGATATATCATAGGTTTGGCCTCAGCCTGAAGCTTGCTGCAAAACAATGAAAATTTACTTTAATGAAAATAAATCTCTTTGGATTTTATTGGGAGTTTTACGAGAGTTTTTGCCTACCAAGTTAAGTAAGCGTTAAGTAAGTTAAGCGTTTATAGTTAAAATTAATAGAATACAGCATTTCATCGGGAATGCTAAATCATCGATTCGATTACAATTCATTCCATAATTAGGTGAAACAATTCCCTCTTTCTAATATTTGTATTTCTGTATAATTCTACCATTTTCCGATATTGCCACATTTAAGTAAATAAACGGTGTCTTTATTTACGCTTACCTCTTATAGGAGTATAATTGTGACAGATGGTAAACTAAAATAAAAATATTTCTAGTAATGGAGATATTTGTCTAATTAACTAACTAACTATAATCTAATTTTGAAATATTGAAATTTTCCCATGATATAAAAATCAATAAGACAAGGAGATTTCATTCTGGAACCACCTTCATAGGCCTGAATCTTCGTCAGCCGTAATTCGATTTATTATTTCCAAATAGTAAAATATACGTGAAAAATAACAAGAAATTTAGCAAAAATTAATTTAGTTACCAAACAAAATGTTTTTTTTTAATTTCTTATGGGCACGTGTATCCAACCAATTCGCTGGCCTAAAAGCAGCGACAAAACTTTCGTTAGTCGAAGAACACTAATCAACTCGCTTACCAAGGTAATGCATAGCTATTTTTCATCGGGAAATTCATGTTGTTCGGTATCGGAGGAATGCAAATTTTTATTAAGTCGACAAAAATCCGAAGATTCTATCCGCACTTGGAATCGGATAACGGAAATTAAATAGTACAGAGTACAGTAAACAAAGGGATGTAGGGAAAAATATATAGGAGTACCACATCAGATATATCAATTCCCATTTAATTAAGGTCCGCTAGAATGCTGAAATATGATTGCATAGCTTTTGGCAAAGACGATATTCGTGAGCATTCTTCGTGAAATATTCTGCTACTCTTGGTTTCATAGCGATTAATTTGTGTCAAAACCAGACGACTGAAATTAACAGGTCCGAAACAAATTTCGGGTAAACAAGCTGAACACGATCACGGGGAAATCCTTGAGTGAAACCTTAGGAAAAATTCATTCGATTGCCAGTGTTTCATCTGTTACTGACATACGCCCTAAATTTAGAGCTTGCGAAAGCTATGCGCTGGATGAATTACACGGAAAATCGGAGCCAAGAGCGACTCCTTACACCTACTTAGGCTTATGTGCTCAAGCCAAAACGGAACAGCTTCCGAAAACAACCTGACATTGGTTCATCCGCAACTTGAAGGACGACCGGCATATTCCAGCAATCGATATCCAGAACTTTCGGAGCTTTTTGGCTTACACTTAAAAATAAATTAAAAATGCGCGTAGTGTGGTGCTTGGATAGGGTAAAAAATAACTAGGATTACTCTAGCAACTAGTGTGGAGAATGAAATTTAAGTTGTAAAAATAGTCATCAGGACAAAATTATGAAGATCTTGACTTTCATCATACATGAAATTGATAGACCGGTTCAATGGATAGTCGAAAAAATCTTATTCTGACAAAATTGAATGGCATATACGAGAGCTAACACGAATCGGAGCAAAGTGGAATTTTTTACATGTAAGATGATGCAATCTTAGAGATATTTCACAGCACAGGAGCCATTAAAATACAGAAAATTTTCACTTTACAAACGTATGATCTGAATCTCGTATCTAGCACAATGTAATGCAGAGCGTCCCTACTACACAGTAATTTAAACGAGCTAGTACTGAAAAATCGTGATATATAGGCCACCAGAAACAAATGACCGATGCCTGGAAAATCACCACGTAAACACTTGCCTATCTTCGAGAGGAAAATAAACCCCGAGAGGAAACCGAGTGAATTATTTAACAGAGTCGATAAGCGTTAAATATTCAGCGAGCGCCATTTGGGATTAAAATCCGCTTCTCGGAAAGTTCCGTCCGCCGGCTTCCGGGAGAGGCATGGCAAACAGCTGATCGCTCGAGTTTGGCGGCGTCGTACACTTTCAGTGCGCAGATAGGAAATGGGGAGGTGCCGTTAACGCTGATTCACTTTTTCCACGTTTAGTTCCGAAGCCGAGGAAAGCGTAGATAATCGGAACGTTAAATCGTGTAATGTCACTTTCGTTAGCTGTTCTCGTCGATATTTTGATCTATTTTAATTAAAATTTCCGAAAGAGTGAAAGAACACCATAACTTGAATGGCCGGTAAAAAGGTAAAACTTCGGGCAGCGGGAAATTTGTAATCATCGTGGTTTTATCTCGTGAGAACACAGCAAAAGACAAGTCAGTAAAATACCAAGGGGGACTTGAAACGTAGGTGGTCACATAGCATCACCCTAGGACCATGCTTCTCCGAAGCAACTTCTACCTCATTTCTAAAGCAATGCGGGATGCATACATTACAGTTTCTGGAAAGGTCCTCCTAATATATGAGATGCAGGATTCAGGAATTTCGAAACATTCTCTTCAACAAATACGCTATGCCTTTCGTTAACTTAGTGAAGGATTTCAATTGCGTCTGACAAGGATTAAAATGACACGAGCTAATCCAGAACTATATTTCGTGAGATTATTTGTACTTAATACTTGAATATCCACTGTGAACGTATACATATAATCTCTATATATGTAGGTAACTGAAAAGCATAAACACCATTTGAGAGCGATACCGACTCTGACTTGCTCTCTACGCCAAGGAAAATCCGTTGGCTCGCTAAAAGTAAATAAAAGGGGAAACATTGTGTAAATTATTTACTCATCTAATCAACCGTTGGAGGAAAGCAATGTCACAACGTACACTGTCTTAGAATGTGTCACGCAAGAGTACTGCAACTAACACCGAGAGCATAATGAATTTCGTTGTTTAGAAGAAAACCCATCAAAATCTCACTTCTCGTAAGAAGTGATAAAACGTACAAACTCTTAGTATTTTTCTAAAAGGCATACAAGTATATCCTTTTAGTGATAGAAAAAGAAATACCGGGTGAAGACCAACGCGAGGGAAGTTTCTCTGGGGACAAATCCTTACCTTGTCTCCTCCATCACGAAGACCCTTTTCCTCTACACTTTCGTATGGACAAAGCTTGTGATTTTGACACTCCCGACGTTGAAGATATCCGCATGCAGCGGTAACCGTAGTCCATGCGTTTCATTAGACGAATGAAAAAGGACGTGCGCCTAAGACGGTGCCGAACTGAGAAATCATCCCGTTCCGTGGGAGACGGCCGCTTTCAAGCTCTCTTCATCCCTTCCCTCCCCTCCCCCTTTCCTTCACAGCTTCCCCTCCGCGCCCCACCCACGCCCCTCCCAGGACATCAACAAACGCCATGGCCATCTCACATAATCAGACATGCCGGGTCTCAATGATTTCTGAATCCGAATGAAATTTCGATGAAAAGACTCTAAATGATTTCCTGCCGGTTCTTCGCACCGTGTTTTTCTGGGAATCGCCGAAGAATTAGGAAATGGTCTAACTTCCTCTCCTCACCTGTTGCCAATGTAATATATCGTTTCAATCTGGCCACCGCTTCTTGCTAACGAAATAGTTCTATGGAAATAAAAGAAGGGCCGCCAACACAGTTTACAGAAGCCATGGTGATTGAAAGTGCTCACATTGAATTTTTGTGATGGTAAGTATAAAACAGTGAAGATTATGAATTATTGCTCGTCTCTTTGGCTTCCTTCACAAAACACCAATGATTTCTAACAGAACACTAATCAGCTTTAATATTTTAAAATCATACGTAAAGTGATGATTGGTACATATTCAAAATTGCTTCAGCAATATAAAAGTGCACGCTATATTACTTAACGGCTAGTATGATAGAATTGCGATTGAACTTATCGTAATTATAGTTTTATTTCATTACAGGTAATGCATGATATATGTGTTACTATAATGTTATAAGTACATTACAAGTATGTTCGACTTTATTTAATAAGATTATCTTGCCATCTGGCTTTTGTCTACTCGCAACTCTATATTAATAACAATGAAGACGCGGCGTAGAATCCACTGAGAAATAAACATCAATAAAAATGAGTTTTTTTCATTTTAATATTTTTGTTATACACGGAAGTATATTAGAAATTGCATCAATGTAATGCCAAAATCATCTAAAATCTGCAATATTTTGAAAAAGTTCTCACAAAGGAACACATCTTATAATTTCGCCTGCATAAATTTATCAATTTTTCAAACTCCCTTTTGCATAAAATCTCGAGATATTTCAATTATATCGACGAATTTCGTCTCTTTCTCACCATTGCTGTACTATATTAAGTCCTTAACTGTCCTTTTTCGGTGATTTCATTGGCGTTTCTATCAAATGGAGAGATTGGTTTTATTTACCTCAGAAACAGATTTTTCTTAATAAATAGTTACAGCGGCTAACGGAAACCATTCATTACTAAACTATTCATAACTATTATATACTAACAGAAACGAAATTTTCTATAGGTTAAAAAAAAAATAAAATACGGATTAACGGCAAATGTGCCAGGACATACTTTCAGAAATAAGCATGAGTAGGCTGCACCCATTTTGCTTCGGTCATCTTTGGATATTTTGTGCACGTGTACGTACCCGCCCATTCAGCAAAACATTCGTTAGCGGATTCCGCATTCTTTCGCAGCGTTGCGTAAATTGCGGAAAAATATTCGTTAACCGAAAACATCGTAATGAGAGTTTCCTGTTGATCGCGATACCAATATATACTTTAAGAATATAAAGCTAAAGCCACATTTGCGCCTTCACGCAGACGAAGTTAGCCAATTGCAGTGATATTAAAAATAACATTCGCGCGTGCGGGTCGTAAATCGCCCTAAGAATTGCACAGCCAAAGACTGAAATAAAATCTATTTGAACTTGATCACATCAAAATCTCCTACAGCCATTACCATTTCTTTACTCCAGCTGACTTAACTTCTCCGCGCCTCATTTCGGCGTCCTCTACGAAAGACCCTACCGCAAACTCCCGAAGTTTCCAACCTCCCTCAGTTCATTTCCCGTTGAACCTAATCGCCGCTTCTTTCTTATATTCCAGAGTCCTTGCTGTCTGCTGGAGGGTGAAGGTGACTTCCTACTCAATCTACTTCGTCTAAGAGTGGGTGTCTTCGATCCGTCGTCTCTTTTTCCTCTTATTTTGTTAATCCGTGCCACCCGGGACGTCCTCTCAATCTATTCCGACATTGGAGAAATGAGAGCTTTCAAAGCATCATGCAATTAGTCTCGTTCCGCATATTTTCTAAGGCTTCCTTGCCGAACCAACTCCGGGATCTTCGTTCCCATTCCGTGATGAGGATGTGACCTTTTGACGGAATTCGTTGCCTTTTCACGGAGCATGTAATTCTTGTAGGATAACATTGACAACGTTGGTGTAAGAAAGAAAAAATGGACACAGTTGAAATTGAAATGCATAAATAATACTGGAGGTGGAATATAACATTTTACTGAAGATGACAGCTTGGATATTGAAATAACGACTTGAGGAATATTGATAAAGTAAATATTTTAACCTCATTACTGGGTTTCTAACATTATCCGCTTACAAGCTACTACAGGATGAGGCTACAGAATAGCATAGCAGCTAGTAGGATGATAGTGTATATAATTTGTTTCTCGAATTTTTGGACGAGATATATTCTCTAGTAATTTTTGAGTTTGACTGGTATTCATTGATCAAAAATTATAAGTAGTATTAATTATAAAAGCACTTCTGAAGGTAAGGTAATTTCTCACGTAAACCCTCGCTGGGGATCGAACATGGAACCGCTTTCACCCAAGCAGAATGCGTTGCCCGCTTGGCTATCCGGAGGCCCCAAATTTATCCACTGGATTAAAAATGTTCGTACTCACACACGATAGAAGGAATCCAAAAGAATCCGGACTCTTGCGGTTGGAGGAATAAAATGCAAGTCGTGAGAAGATCGATGGATGAGCCTGAAGCGAAATGATTATGCAAGGATGGGAAATAATTGAAAAGAGCTAGATATAAGAGGTATCAATTTTCTTTCCGTAATCAAAAAACGAAAGTTATATAAACGTATAAGCATTAAGTTTCCTTAAAAGGGCATGCAAAATTATTTTTCATATGAACGTTAGCAAGGAAAATTGTTGTAGTAAAACAAAAACAACATTGTTTACTTTTCACTACAGAATTGTTGTAAAATTGTTTATTCATCGATTATCTCTCAAAGGATACAAAAAATACATCAGATCTATATCAAGTACGAGAGTAATACAGTCATATCAGTATGCCCTATTATGTGAGTGAAACATGAAAACTAACCAAGAATTTGTTCTGTTTTTTCCTGAAGGAAATCGTAATTTCATTATTTAAAATTTCGGCTGATTTAGGTCCCTGAACAAATTATATATGTTAGCCAAAGTATCCATGCATTACCTCAGATACGTATTGGGTAACCATATTTTACCAGCAAGAAATTTATAGATCTGTAAATAATATCAGAAATATTTTAAGTTTTTACTAAGAAACAAAAAGAGAATTCAAGGCGACGTGAAAGATAACTGAGATAGATCAACGTGTTCCACCAGAATGAAATAATTTTCTGAATTTCACTAAGCCTATGATAGTACCCAGGGAATATAGTAGTTATAGATAGAAAATCAAAAGTTGTGCAAAATTTACAAATACATTTTCAATCAAATAACAGATATCCTGCTGTAGATAAGGACAAAGATAGCTTCTCGTGAATAATCAGCATTAATCATAATTCATTTAAGATTAACTTCTGTAAGATGAACATCTTACCATAAAATATCTCTTCAACATCTTTTGATGACGAAATGATACATCTCACTTCCCTCATATCATTTTTATCTGTATCTTATCATAAGCAGCAACGTAGACGATTCTCTCATTTCACGTTTTATGTATTTATAAGAGGGTAGGAACTAAACGGTTGGGCAATTTGCATATCAAGATTTCCTCGTAAATAAATAATTATATGGGCACTGTAGAACGTATATTTCATTTGATACATTTTAGAAAGAGATCAAATAAAATCAAGGAAGGTTCTTTCCCACGTCAAAACTTCAGAATTGCCGAAGTAAAAGATTTAACGCAATCAGTCGTATCGTATCCATCCATCTAAAATTTGAAAACGGAAAATCTTTTAATTACTTTATTGATATAATTGATATTGAAATATTTCCATAAAACTTTAGTTCCATAAATCCTTCGGTCATGGGAGCTTTAAACGTAAATCAAGATGTGGAGGGAATTTCCTTTAGCATTAGACATTAGGGATAATTCATCAGACTGCGAAAAATAACTCCGTACGTCACAGGTAAGGACTATCTAAGCTAATCTGAGGTCGTAAAACAATCGACCGTACAAAATCTTGGGCGCGAAAATGCCAAAGCTAAATGGTTTCCCGAGGGACATAAAAGTCAGAACGAACCTTTGGGAAGAGAACCTTCATTTCGACCGAAAATCCTAGTTTTATATCCAAGCTACTTTCTCACTTATCGTCGCGGTCTGCAGCAACGTAAAATGGTACAGACGACATTCGATTAACTCTATCGATCCTTAATGTCCACTGCTTAATGTTAATTTTTTTTCAGTCTTTTGGGAATACAATATGATTTTATGCAAGAAAAAACCAAGCGACATTACGTACTCTTCGCGGTTGGTTACAAACATAAGGTTCTAAGTGGATTGGAACAGGAGTTGAGTTAGACGGTTAAAAATAAGCTGTCGACATTTGCGATCCTGACCACGCCCCTACCCGGGATACGAGCCAAGGACCGCAGTCATCATGCGCAAATCAATACCTGCGACATCACTTGCTTCGTAGTACGGGACTTTTGGATTTTTATCTCCACACGATGCGTTTATCGTATTCAAAGACTGATAATTAAAGATTAATGTGAAAGGTTTCATTCGTCATTCGCCCTTAAGTGGTCGAAATTTGTATCTGTAGAAACAAGAATTTCGGTTATATTCCTGAGTGTATAGTTTTGGCTAATAACAATTTAATATGTGTGATTCGTAGAATGTTCGAAAAAGATAAGATACGTACAAAATTTTACACGCCGAATAAATTCTAACTTGATGAAATTCAATAAGTAGCACTAAAGAAAATTAATATAACTACCTGTTATCTAGGTGACGATGTATGTGCTTACTATTTAGATTATCTAATACTTTTTCAAATAGTAATGAATGCATAATCGGTTTGAAGAAGAATTCTTCTTCGGTCAACACCAGAATATTACCCTTTTTAACAGTGATAACACTAATAGGTTTTCACATGTTTGACCAATGACAGAAAGAGTGGTGAAAATGTGAGGTAATTTGTGGATTTACCTGTAATTATTTACGTATATCAATCTGGGCTTGAAAAAAGTTTTGATCAGAAATTCCAGGATAAGGACATGATAGAGAAATTATTTTAATATTTATTTTGATTTTTCATAGGCATTCGTTGATTAAATTACCGAAAGATATACAAGTTAAAAAAAACAAATATAAGAGATCACCTTAAAGATTTTGGAAATTTTATGCACTCATGGCCGAAATTTTGTTTTTATATTTTGACTATATTTCTCAATGGAAAAAAGAAAGTAACGATTTTAAAAATGCTATCCATTAAAGGTTAGAACTGTGTAAACTTTTTTCATTGCCATCTATAATATTTCTGTCAATTTTTATAGCTGAAATTAAAAATATTGCAAGGGACATTTATTGATATCTTTATATTAAATTAATAGTCTTACTCTCAAATGTAAAGGTGCTGTTAATTATATTAGTTTCTCTCAAATTAGAAGCATCCACATCGATTGTGATTGATTAACGATGTGTCCAAGGAACATGTGTATAAAAATGCATTTATTAGGCTCATACAATTGCAGCGTTGGTAAAATAAGTCATAAGATCAGTCTTGAGCAAGTTCCAAGTTGGAAAGCTTTCTTGAATTCTTACTTACCATTAGAGGATTACAGGACTATCATGAGATATAAATAGCTGTGGTTTATGGATATGAGTTGTGGGAAGAGATAAGGCAGAATTTAGAAAAATTGTTTCAAAGTAAATGAATCGCGACGATTATATTGAAAGATGTTGAAATCTTAAAATCACATTGCATGGATATCACTAACCGATAACATAACGGAAGAATTCTTGTTATTGGATTCGCACACGTTCATAAGATAACCAAAGATAAAACCGAAACACTTCACTAATCCGTGACGAGGAAATACAAAATTTGCTCTCCACTGCACTATGTTTCAGGTTGAAGTGATCTTCGATTCTAGGTTTCGTAGATAAGCAATGTATACAACGGCTTTTTTATGAGAGGTCTACTCTTTCAGCTTAATATATACCTATACCTGAGGTATTTCCATTCTATGCCTAAAGAAATAATGCATCACACATCCATTACCAGATTTTCGGCCACGACGCATTTCCGCAAATCATAACAATATTTTGAGGCCATCGCTATTCAAATATCGTGTCCTCCGTGTCAACATCTCTTGGTTTCGTGCATGCAAATAATCATCATACGTTCACCTGAAATCGCTGGACCCAGTGTGTACTTCGATCGATCGATAATATTAAAACTAAATAAAAACTAGAATAGCAATGACTCTTTGGTTAATCTTAATAACACCTATTAAACTTAAACAGTCTTTCCGTTTGTTACTGTAGATGATTAATTCCGATTGAAGTTTGAAGAATCAATAAATAAACGACATTGTGAGTCACCGGCCTCACGACGGAATTCAATTCCTAAAAGGAAGTGAGGACTCAAAATGGAGCTTTTCGCCCGTCAAATATTTTTTTACGAAGACCTCGATGATAATTTGATAAAAACGGATTTTTTACGGATTGTTCACACAAAAAGATACAACTCTAAGGTCAAATACCAGGAAAGCCACCACTTCTTGTTAACCACTTTCTCTTACCTCTATCAAATCTTTGCCGTTTTAATATCATTTCTAGAAAATATTGATGGCCAAATATTTACTAAATGGATGACTTTCTTCTCTTGAACTATTTCATAGTAAAAATCATACACAAGAGGTGCTTCGAGGGTTTTAAATTATTATTAATGAAATGATGAATGCAATACCTTCTAGCTGAGAAAACATTGTTTGGGCTTAAGTTACAGGTTCAAGGGTTACGGTGAAGAATCCTCAACTATCCCCGCCTCTAGTCCTTGAGAGTCGCATATTATTTCTAGCTTATCACATGTAACGAGGACTACACCACAGATACGGTAGCACGTTATTTAATGCTGAAGTAATAATATGTTTCAGATAAGATAAAACAAAAAGCTAGATATCACTGCTGTATTTTTCCCCGGCTCTATGTTTCTATGGAACAATTTGAGCTCTTTTGTTCATTTCTTGAATCAGGGTATTATGTATTGAATATTTATAGTAAAAGGGTAGTAAAGGAGTAATATATTAAAAATATATAGCATATATACAATAAGTTTATAAAAATGTTTTCTGTGTTCAATTGGTATTTCGACAAAATACAACTGAGATAGAAGTAAGCCATTGGCTTCATAAGTTTCATCCCTAGCGTGATAAAATGCAAGTTATTTTTTTACGGAAAATGCAACGTAAAAATTCCTTGTTATTAATGGTTTTTCAGCGAATACGGCTTTCTTTTTTATGAGAGACCTTTTTATCGTAAGTTTGATGATGAAATTGGTATAAAATTTTAATGTGAAGCCAAGGTTATAGTAAGACCACAAAGCGTCTTTTTTCGCTGAAATTGAAATGAATATTTTTCTAAGTCGACCAATTAAATAAATGTTTTTAAGTGCAGTAGACACATACTGAAGGTAGCAAAGTCCCGTACCTTTTGAAGAGTGTGCATGCATTTCCAGTTTGAAACTTTTAAAGAAAAACACGATACGCTTGCTTCAGAAAATCGTGAAACTGCAATGGGATCCGGTGGAGATAATACCCGTAACGGCAGAAAGATAAATCCCTTGTATGTACTTCTCCGGATATTACTTTTTACTCCGGGTATTCTTACGGCTCCAAAAGACTTCTTTGGGAAACCGACACGGCAAAGTGAAAAGGAAATAGGAGAAAGAATGAAGAAAAAATGGAGAGAGTAGAGGAAGTGAGTGAAGACCCAAAAGGTTTGCGGGATTGGGGAGTTGAGGACCTCTTTGCTTTGCGAGTGGCAATTAAGTAGACGCGACAATAAGCGAAAATTTGAAGTCTTCCAGTTTGAAGCATTCCAGCGGTAACTCCACCAGCGCTCTAGACACGCCCAACGCAAAATCATTTCCGCAACATGCCGTAGAGTAACGCGATAGCCGCTTTTAGGATGCAGTCATGAAGCGACAGCTATGAGCTATGAGCTCTGCCAGTCTTAAAGCATCAGTCTTGAGCGTCAAAAATAGATTGTTAATAATGGTTTCTCCCGCTGAATGATCGATGATGAGGAAGCTATTTCCATTGATTAAATTTTAACTATAGACGTTGACAACTTAAGCAACTCTGAGAAGACAAAGAAGAATCTTCTTGAATGTGGTGACAAATATACTGAATATATGCACACAGCTTTAAGAATGAAAGGGAATGTACGAAAACATGTATGTAATTCTGTAAACATGAAAACATTTATGTATTTTCTGAATCTTTCTAAAGCGGAAGATACATAATGGGTGGGAAACTACAGAATATTGGGAATAAACGAGGAGAAGGTAGTTAAACCAAAATAAATTGGCATAACGGTTTGTATGTATGTAGAAACTAGTATGGAAAAATTGATAACGATAATTAATAGATTAATTTATAATTATAAATCATAACATATAATTATGAAAATCAATACTAATAAAACTTAATTAATGACAGAATATTAAAGGCCTATTAAGTGATATAATGAGAATGCGACGAAAGAATTACCATGCGTCGGATGTACCCAAAATATCACACAAAAAACTATCAAATAGTTACTGCAATTATTTTATAGAAATAAAGCTGAATATATTATCTTAGATGAATTGAAGATGGTCTTCTGACCCATTGCTCTGAATGAAGACTTTCAAACGACGAATCAATTCGTTGACCTATAAATGAATCCATTTAAGAAAGCCATAATTTATTTAAACTTCTAAATCAATACAATAGTTAATAGTTCCGTTAGTAGTTTCGATATATATTGAATTGCATATCTTTTCTACGACGATTTCGTCGTAGAAAAGAATGACTTTCTGGAATATATTTAAATACCATTTAAATTAACCTAAGCGAAATGTTGGATCTGAATCTTAATTTTCCTATAAAAGACTAAATTCTCAACAACCGCCATCTAATTTCTCGATTCTCCAAAGGAAAATTCATTCTTTTAAGTTAAAATTCGTTGGAGCCACTGGAAATAAATTACCCAGAGATGCACCTTAGAGCACCGAAAGCAGCTTAAACCACTCTCAGAGCGAATGCTCAAACGATGCGAAGAGAAGAGGGCGGGGTGGAGACCGAAGACAAAGAACGAGCTGTCATGAGGTGAGTGAACGTTGATGCTACCGGCTGGTTAAAGAGACGAAGCCTCAGAAAAGACATTTGCCATTTCGCATGGAAACAGGGAAGTGGTTTAACAAGCGCTTCTTATTCACCTCCTACGCTAAGACTGGAACGGAAATTTTCCTTGCAGTGCACATAAGAAATCGAGAGCGGATGTTTTCTCAGAACACCATCGGCGTAAAGCTCCATTGTAAAGGGGCAAACGAGTAGGATGGAGAAAGGATGGAAATCGATTAGTGATCGAGATATTTTTCGTCGTGGTAGCAACGGTGATCTCATCTGTTGAATTGTCTCAATTGGAAATGATAAAATATTTTCGCTGTATACGGTCGCCGAACTCAGAGTGAAATTCATGGGATTTCAAGTGTTAATACTTGTTTAGCGTTGGTTACTTTCATATAGAGGAAATTTAACAATTCAAATAACTATGCCACCTTGCCGAACAGATAGTTATAATTTCCAAGCAAGTTGTTGCTAATGGTTATCGCCTGGATGATATTATAAATCTATGGAGACGAAAAGACGACTTGTATGTACCCATCCGTGGCTGAGAAATTATTCAATTAAGGGTAATTTCGAAAAGCATAGATGGCGGTTATAGAAAAGCACCCGAAGAGAAGATTGATCTAATTAGAATTCCTATTCCTAGATAATCTATTATTCTTTGAAAATGCTCATTCGTTCGATAAACTCTTCTTCATTCTCCTTGTCCATGAGCTATACATGGTAAGTACACAATTTTACTACTTTCGAATTTGTAATTAAAATCTTTGCGGATTCACAACACGAAGGAATTCTTCGAGCGTCCCGAGCATGGATAACTAAAAATTTCATCTCGCGCCCACAAGGGATTCGCACCATAGAAAATGTGACTCCCACCTTCACTGTATCTCAATAAATTCTGAAAAAATTAACTTCACATGGAATTCAAAGGAAATTTTGAAAAACTCAATTTGAGTCAGAGTCAGAGTTGAATATGTTAGCAAATTGTGGCAAGTCATAATAACGTATTTTACGTCTTCGAGATGTTCAAATTACTACAAATCAGTTTCTAATCGGTTTTTATTTCGTTTTAGGAAATATATTTTTATTAATGACTGAGTAGCAGGTAGCGATACTGTATCACTTTACACAATGCGTCTCATTAATCTTTTAGAATGATGCTCTTGATTTGTCTAATGTAACATTTTATGCTATGTACTCAAAATATAGTAGAATTAGAAGATATTAACCCGTTTCGTGTTGTACAGTTTCCTAGAGTTCATCCACTTGTTTTCAATGATACTGTTTACGAGAACAGAAGACCCTTGACCGGGTTCATCGAAGGGAAAATATTATCTAAGATCTCATAATTCTTACTGACTGCGATTAGAGATTTAAAACAGTATAAAGAACCTTTTTGCCATTAGAGGATGGTAATGTAGATGTTTATTCTTGCGAAATGGAAATTATTAGTTTTCTTCGGAGTGAAATGTTTATCAAACTTGGACGACTTGAGAAGTATAAAAGAAACAAGTCGGGGAAGATTGCGGGGAATCTACTTGAAGATGTGATGCGATGTTCACATAACTTCAAGGCGTAGGAGGTCTGCCTCATGCTTCCCACTTAGATTTCGTGCGCGTAACTTAATTCCAAAGAAATACAAAAGAAAAGCACTGAATGATGAGAGTTTCCTTGATCTGTCGAAAAAAGAACATATCTTCCTCCCTATCTCTTGAAGAATAAGGTCTTTTCACTCGTCTTTTGGTACGGGATAGAAAGAATTTTCTTTTATCTGTCGCTCTCGTATGTCATATTTGTTATCTTATGAATATAGCAGAGTAATAGCGAATAAAGGCGTATATTTCGGTCATTATCCATAGACTACTATGAAAAATGTTATTCACAGGGTCATGATTAGTGAGGGATTGTGGAGCAATTGTGAGAAAACGGAGCTTTTACCACTTTTTCCTGAACGGAAAATTACGGGACATAAACTGAAAAAATGCATGTCATTCATTTTTTAGATATAAATATAAAAATATTTATTTCCCCTTTACGTGACGAGTTGAGCTATATTTGAAGCCATGTTACGAATAACGCGGAATATAATTTTTATTGAAAATTCATCAGAAAGCACAACAATAATAAATTATTTGGGGGTACCGGATATCCTTGTAGGGACACTGGTAAAAGGAAGTGCAATCTGGAAAGTATCTGGGAAGACTGGAGACACTAATCATGCCATGAATTCTTTCCGCTGATGGGAAATTTTGTCTCACATAGGAAAGCAATGATAAACTGCTTCACTTCTCATTTTGCCTCACTTTCTCTCCAAAATTTTGAGGAGCCATCCGTCATAAGACGAAAGAGTTGAGCATTCAAATAGCCTACGTACTTATGAATTCACAGGCGTCCGAAAAAAGGAATAATCATCGACCAACAGTTCGGTTTTTACGGTGAACTACGCTAGTATCCTTCAGCTACTCGGAAACTTCCAAAATATTTGAAATCTTCAAGGTTACAACAATCGGAGACTGCTAGTATTTACTCAGATCCTAGATAGCACAGTTGACATTGTCATGGCTGATTTTTTCACAGTAGTAGGTACCAAAACGTGGTTGTTGTGACGCCAGTCGTGATATCTCAGGTTGAAAATTAGGCCACGAAAAGCAAATGTCGGCGAGGAATGAAAAAGGACTTAACTGGAAGCAAAACAACGTTCTTTACCCTTGAGTCAGATGAAAGATATTTCGATTTAATCTGAAGAAAGGAGAATCAAGGCCGCATTCATCCCCATAATTCGCAAATTTGAACGAAAAATTGAAAACGATTCCTCAAAGTTACCAATTAATATAAGAACGTCGAACCGGTTAGATGAATACGTTTAATCAAAAAAAATACGAAGGCGAACAGCAATCAGAAATTAAGACCATTCTTGCGAACCTACGATCATTGGTCGCATAAGTGCCAGGAATATGGTAGTGATTTAAGAAATTGTTTTCGAGATGGTTCTTAAGAAACAAAGCTAACGAAATTAATTATTACATAGCCCAACGTTTATGTTCATCAAATAAACTTATAATTCATACAAATAAATTGTATTTCGTGACTGCAAATGTGACTATTTTTATTCAGGATTTACTCAATTAACTTTTACTTAATAAGTTTGCTATATGAAAGTATTGAATAGATGCATTAGATCAAATAAGATTTAAATAAAACTTGTTTCACGGATATTGTCATTATAAAAGAGATTTTAGAGGTTAAAAGCCGACTTTTTCAGTTGCTTGGGAGAAATTTTTCCATTTTTTGCCAAATATATTTTTGATCTCAGAATACTCAAACATGTGGTAGAATTTCGTTATGCAGATCACCACTCGAGGTTAAGTTATTAAGTAGTTCACTTTCATGCAATGAGTTTGATTGGACTAAGAATTGAATAGGAATATGTTCTAATTCACCATTTATAGTAGGGGTATTAAGTCTTTGCGATGGTGGGTAGCGTAGAGACTAATATTTAGAGCTTTAATAACAAACCACCCAGTGAGCAGCAATCTTTCGCAAATGGGATTTTCTTGGTGGGCTTTTGGAAGGTGATGACGCAACACAGGGAAGATCTTACTCCACCTACTCCCAAGGCTCCTCCTACCTCCGAGTAATAAGCTATAGCCAATCTTAAGTCGTTCCTTTCAAAGTGCCGCTTAATCCGAGTATTGAGAAAAAATTCCTTTTTTATTCTTTCTAACCGTTTTATGTGCTCTCATTCAACATAAAAGACAAACTAAGTCCTAGGGAAAATAGATTAGAAAGCTTCGTTATAATATAAAGGGGTTGCGGAAGAAAATAGCTACGCTAAAATGTGGGAGGAGAAAGATGGGAAGCAGGAACTAAATAAAGGTGATCCCTTGATGCGAATAGGGTTCTATGTTAATTCAATTCTTTAGCAAGGGGCATATCATTATCTGAATGTCAATCTTTTTGTTGCCATGATCGTAATATTAAATAAAATAAATTCAAACAAGGCAATAACTCAGTAAGTTTTAACCGAAAAAATATTGAAAAAATAAATCTGACAATTCGACGAGAGTTAGTAGTCGCCCCTCTCGTGGAGGGTTAGTTTATTTCGTCAGACTGGAAGAAAATTATAAATGGGTAGAAACATGAGAAGTTGCGTTCCACGTAAACCGAGAAATTTCCAAAAATTTAATTCCAAAAATAATACTCATGAAATCTCTAATGGCAAGCGAATACTGAACAGCAGGTTAGGGATAAAAGATCTAATTCAACAGAACAAAATCGATCCCGGATTAATCAAGATTATTGTGAGGTTCAAGAATTAGGCCCAGAATCAACGTTCAAGAATTAAATAACCTGTTCGAAACAGTGGGAGTAGTAAAATAAAAATTGTGTGAATCAGTAAAACTTGCAGTTATATATCGCGTAGTTGTACCTGAACATCCATCAACTATCCATTCATAATGAAAATAATAAGATAAATTTTCTATGGTCTTTTCATCTACAAAATAGTCAATGTAAACCCAGCACATACGGCAAATTCTTTTTCGAAAAAATCCTCCTTTAAAAATGAGGCACGCTCATGGGTAAAAGGTGCGTTCCGAGTATGCTCCATATTAATGCTTCCAAATCGGTGAGCCGATTTATTATAGCAAGTAAAACGTGCTCAAATCGTAATGTTCAGTCATATTTTAATTTAAACAAAAAAATATCCCTAAGTACATTTGCATGTTAATATTTACATGATAATCATAAATGCTACAATACGAGAACTGTGTCTATCGTTTGATGTATTTAAAAAATTCAAATACCAAAATGTCATTCAACTCTTGCTCTTAATAAGTTAACAGTAGTTTTTTCTAAAATATATATAGCTCAAAGCAACCAAGGTTCTTTTAGTAAATTACAGATTAATATGTAACTGTGCCGATTAACTTACGAAAGATTAAGAAGCACCTCTCTATGCTTAGCACATTTACAAATTAAATAAGGTGATATTTAAGTTCCACACATTGATTGTGAGTACCAACACATTTTCTAAATCACTTCCCAACAACGAAAACTAATTTTCAACGCAAAAAAAGATAATCACCAAATGAAGAAACTGCCCTCGTTCGGTTCCTTACCACACACGATTCACCGGCAATTTAAATAAGTACAGTCATCAACGAAATTCGCTCTCGGCTTGTTTTCAACTTCAGTAAAAAATCAACTCAGATCTAGAACTCTCGAGAATGAATCATCCGGAGATTTCCAATCCCTTGAGAAGGCGGCCATTCGAACCCCAATCTCAACGGATCTTTCCACGGCTCCATATCCTGGCCTGGGGGCAAAGCAACGGGCCTCGATGCCATACCGCGATCACGTGACGCCCATGCAGGAAACCACGTGAAGCCTTCCCACACACCAACGCGCTGCAACAGGTCGTCATCCTTTCCCTTAATTTAGGCTTCTAGTCAACCTCCCGGTTTTTTCCACTGCTTTTAAGGCGGAAAGAAAAGGAAAGCGAAAAAGGGAAATTGATGCGCATCGTCCCAGAGACCTCGACTCTGGGAAGGAATAAAAACCTATGCGTATAGCAGTGGGAGGATGACTTTCTTGCTTCTGCCGCAATTACCAGTATAGCGACCGCTATTCCTTTAATAGCCGCAGATGTCGTGGTGGGAGACTTTCTGACGCCTCCTAACAGACTGTTGGGAAATATATTGTCCCTTTGCCTGGAGAGATTCCCAGCTCAAGAGCATAAATCGCTCCGGAGTCACCTTCGAGGGCCGAACGTCGTTAGATGAAGTATGACTGCCCATAGGATTCCAAATCGAGAAGCATAAAAGACACAGCAAAATAACAAAATATGTTATCAGTGCGAAGGAATTAGCAGCATCCATGGTGGGTAAATTATTCAGCCCGGAGATCTCTACTCCCGGAGTAGAGACCCAACCTACCCAACGCTAACTAACAAAAGTTCTGAAGAGGGGATGAGGCTTACTAGGTGATCTGATGAGTGAGGTACATTTTCCTACTTTTCCTTTCTAAGGCAGGATGCTATGAGCAGTAAACGCCCGTGTAAGTGAATCACAAAGACCTAAAAAGTAATACTATTCATATTATTCAACATGGGGAGACCAAGATGAATTGATTCAGTAATACGTATACCTAACTCATTATCACAGCTACAAAGATGGATTTAGGTTTAATGAGATCCTAATCTATTGAAGGTCATAAGGCCCGTTTATAAGTCCAGCTGCGATTTATCAATGGCAAACTACCTCCGTATTTCATGTTGAATATATTATCGGACTAATAATAATTCAGTAATCATTTTCTTCAAAATTTTAAGGGACCACAAGAGATTGGAGCTCTAAGTTATGGCTTGTTTATTTTATGCGTAAATCTGACATTGTATAGTCATGAACAAGACTGAGACGAACGTATATTATCGATAAATTTCTCTCTGTCCTTTACCAAAAAACTATTGAAGGGAAAATTTATCATTTTCGGCAATTTGCGCTTGTTTGCACCTAACGATCTCTGGCAATAGGCAAGCTTTGAGAATTAGATAAACAAACCAGGAAGAATGAGATTCAGAAATGGAAACGGAAATCGTGGCTCTAGGGAAAACTAGAAATCCAAAAGATACTGGTACTATCCTCAGAGTGAAGGACAACACGAATATACACTATGAAGTTCCAGAGTTAAAAGAGCAGTGGAAGATCAAGGATTCGTTGGTAGGGCGGTTTGGTGGAGATGTCAAAATTAAAAAGAACGTGAAGATGGTAACAGATGAGGAAATTATGGAGGACAGGAAAAGATGGAAAGATTCTGTCGTTAAGGTCAAGAACCTTGAGAGTTCACATGGCCATAGAGTTAAGGTGAGAAGACGAATAAATTTTCCTATAAAATTTAGTTTTCTCGATTCGATTTCGAGAAAATATTAAAACAGGTATCTCTCACTTTTTTTCGAAATATTGGATTAACGAGATCATCCCTTGAAAAATCCACATGAATTGTTTTCGTCAGTAAATACTACCGTCATAGACAACGGACAATAGTGAGAAAAGTGAATCGTCGAAAGAAAATGTGCACCATTTATTAGTCGGTTTATTTTATGAAAGCATTCACACAAAAATACTTTATCGCTTATCACAGAATTATCTTTACAATAGAAGGTATTAAACTTAATTAAATTAACTTCATTAAACGCATTTATTTTATGTTATGTTTCCTCACCTTATGAGCTCTCTAGTGACTTGTGTTTGAAACCATGAAACGCTGTGTGTCGGTAAACATCTCAGAATCGTTCCATGCAAAGGATACCTGTATTTAGTGACAAGTACCTGTCTGTTATCTTTTGATGAATTGCGCATTAAATGACAGAAAGAGGTTCGGATAGCATCTTTTTTCCTATCATGCATCGCTGAATGGAGAGCTTATTATCGTGGTTAGCCTTAGTAGATAATGATTCCGAGATTGTTTTATACTTCATGACTATTTTTTGAGATGTTATTTCTTGTTTCAGATAGGCAAATTCGAGTGTTTCCATGTGCGCGGAAGGGCTTAAGACTGATATTGTAAGAAAGATGTCGAGAAGTGATACGAAACCGAGATGTTTACTTGAACAAGGACGGAAAATTCCTTGACAAATTCATATTCCATAAATTTCCTTAATAAGAGATTTAATATAAAATATTTACTTATGGCATCTCTTTACATAACAAAGTAGGCATCTATATCTACCGGACTCACTCAATATGTGGAACTCAGCTAAAATAAGCGGCGTAACATTCACCTCTATTTGTACAGGGCTACTTCATCAGTTGCTATCACTCAGCTTCCTCATGAGAATAAAAAGAAAATTCTGCTTGCTTAAACCTTAATTTCAAAGAAGGCTTGCTGAATATGTGAAATATAATTAACATTAAAATCATTTACATAATTTAAAGGACTTGCCATAGTACAAAAGTAATATTGGAAATTGTTTTCATTAACAAATAAAAATAAGATAAAATGCCACGGAAAACTAGTTTTTCTTCATTAACATTTAAAGTTAATATCAAATTATGTAAATAAACATATCGGAAAAATCTTTTCAAAATAGGCCATCTAAATCGGTTGTTGGTCACATGAGTGTCGGTCGAATGAAAGATTTTTCTCTGAAGATGTCTACATTTGGGGAGACTTGGACAAAGTCGGCAAATGAAACGAATGATTTCCTCCGAATTTTCTTTTAGCGATAATCGTCTATTCAACAAATGCGCAAAAGAACGTTCTTTTTGTGGAGACTATTTAGTGTGGAGGATGTGAGCCACCTTATATCCACCGGATGCTTTATCAAACAGGAAGAATTACTACGCCGAGATAAGATATTAAAAAGAAAGTTTAACACCAATGTGGTTTTTCGCATTCAAAATACTTCAACGCGTCAGAAAGTAAACAAAAAGAATAAACGGTTTGAAAAAAGCAAAACTCGATTCCTTGGCTTTCTAAAGGAACAAATTTAACAACCACGTTCCGTTATTTTAAGTATATCCTTCGACAATTTGATCACTGACACGAGTTTGGAGCTCAAACCTTTTATAAATACGTTTGAGAAAGGCAGTTTTCAAATAAACATAAATCTTAAACCTGATTTTGCATGCTTTACATGGTAGAATATGACGTAAAATTTAGAAAATTTTGTATACAAGGCATAAAATGGAGCATTGAATGCGTTTTTTTTTATATTAGGATATAACTCAGATAAATTGACAACAGTTTTATTATAATTAATTTTATTAAATTAATCAAAGTAAGAAGCCAGATAGAGGTATTAAAAATTACAATCATAAAATATCACTTGGCTGTAATTCAAGAATTAGTAAATGCCAGGAGAGACTAAAGTATGAATGAGGTGCAAGTAGAACATAGAGTATTGCATTCAATGTTTAAATCAGCAATTGTATATTTGAACAAGCCCCAGATAACAGTCCTGGGATCTATGACTTCAACGTATGAGATTCCATCAGACGATATCCCTACACTTTTCAGCGCATAATTCACTTTTCTAGTAAATCATCTACGCATTAACTATCCATCAGGAAAGTAAACAACGTTTCAAGGAGAGAAGATATGCCAAGAACGGTAAAATGTGCAAACTAATGATCAGGATGGGAAATATTCATTGTCAGGTTGAGAGTTTTATGGTGAAAACGGATACGCAGTAAAGATGTTTTCCTGTAAGACACTTTATTAATTTCCTCATGAAACCATCATATTCTCATAATGAAGAAGCTGGGAAGAGGTGAGAAAATAAATTTGTGACTTATGTACCTACACCGAATATAACCAGAGAATTTTCTTACCGCACAAGATTAAGAGATCCGGATAGTTTATTAACGAATCATGAGGTATGCCATGGGATTTAGCAAGTCCAAAAATCCTGCCCTGACAAGAAGGTGGCATTTGTAGATCTTTTTAAGGGACTGGAAAATGTCCTCGGGCACAGTTCCAAATCCTTTCTCCCGGCATTACATGAAATCGGCACCATGGAAATTTCTGAGCACGTTCGCGGACTGTGACTTACTCCAATTGCCAACTAGCTTTGAGCGCATTTCGGAGATTTGAAATTCCTCCTCTCTAATGCGATGGACTTGATTGTCACACCAAACTCACTATCCTATGCTTGAGTGATGACCTTAAAGAGTTTTTTCTACTTCAGAATGCTGCTCCACTATTGACCAACTTACGCAGTAATTGACATCCTTTAATAGGAAATACGGGACAGAAATGAAACTTAAGAAGTAAAATAAAAATGCGTTCCCATTTAGCGAATCAACAAAAATTCCTGTTATCACAGTCTCTCCTGGGTATGAATTTAAAGTATCGGCAATTACGAAGGGGAAATAACTGAAATATAGATTTTTCAACGTTGGTATATCCTTCGTGATTCTAGAATCAAGCTATGCGTTAACGGACTGATAGATTTGAAGTTAAAAATCAGAAATGACTCAACATTTGCCGAATATGGTTTGTATTCCTGAAGATGGGCTTAATTCTCTTCTCACTTGTAAATAAATGATCTTTTAAAAATATACCGAGAATATGGCACTGTATTGCAGTTATGAAATTATTTAAGCAGGTTGGAAAAGTAATTGTACACCGTTTCCTTCACCTTTGTAAGTGTAACAGCTGTAGAGATAACTAAGTGGATAGCGCGTTCGAGTTCAGTGAAAGAAGTCCCGAGTTTGATTCCCGATGTGTGGATGTGTGAGAAACGATATTAGCTGTCAAACCACTTTTAATAGCACTACTTATCCTGCTTGTTTGAATGAATAAAATTATTCCCCGTTTTTCGATTTTTCTTGCTGTATCTTAATATTTTATCTTTCATCGATTCTTAGTCTTATATTAATGGAGTCAGAAATAGAGGCATGGTAATGATTATCCATGGTTAGTTTCTTGTATTTATGTCACTGCATAAGCTTGCGTAATTCTAGACATCCGTGACCTTATCACAGCATGTAACTGATCATTCTGAGGCTTTTGTATGTTTTCCTCTGGTAACAAATGTTTACTTTTTACTAATGCGTTTCATGATTTTGCAAAGATTACACATAATGGTATGTGTTTCCCTGAGTGTAGTTTGCAATAAACAAGCATTTTATAGCAAAAATCATACCAATATCAAATAAATGCAGCGCAGTTGCTTCTTCAAAAATCGCTTATCATCGATCAGCATCAACAACAATAAATTTTATTACGTTAATTATTCTTAAAATAAATTTTTAAATAAAATCATTAATATAAATTCTTTTTCTCCACTAAGGAATCAATTGACACCCATTTTAATTTTCAAACTGGGGATTATCTGTCACACAGCATAGAATTGAAAAATGTAAGAATACGGCCCCATAAGAACTACGTTTCAAAGATCTCTTGCACGAAAGATTTTTCGGCACATTATTGCTGGATATGCCTTTAAAATTCTTTCACGGAAAACTAAAGTTATCCTAAAGTTACGGGAAGGATTTTTGCCTTTTTATGGCGATATAAATTAAAATCAACTTTGTTTAAGAGCCAAAAATACTTGGAATAGAGTACTAAGGGGTGATTTCACTTCCAGAAAAGTTGATTGGATTTGAAATGCTCGGATGTGCGTGACGGTGCATTCGCTAACGGGAGAGTTGTTGGCAAGTTGGCCGCGAAAATTTTTCCGCTCATAAAAAGAAGGAAAATATCACAGTTACTTAACATGGTTACGCATATATTCAAAAGTGGCTATCTACGCCTCATGAGAAAAGTATCTTTCATCTGTCGGTGACGCCAAAACGAGGTGCACAAAGGAAGTTAAAATGAGAAAAGCAGTAGCAAGGGAAGCATTCGTGAAGGAAAGTAAGCTGAAGACTAGAAAGGTTGAGAAAAGTATCGGGAAGAGACTTATGAAATCATCAGTCTGGAGTATTTCTGCCATACTAATGAAACGAGTACCTCGAGAAAGGAGGATATTAAAATATTAGAGACTTTTGAAAGATAGCTGCGGCATGAAATGAAAAGGGTAAGATGGGCTGATTATAAAAAAGAAAAAGCTTGAGATGGCGGGAGAAGATAAGATTTTCATCAAGGAAATAAAGATGAAGCGGGAGAAATAGGTAGAATTGATATGGAGAAGGAAATGATAATCTTTTGATGCAATGAGAAAAATTTTATGCGCAGTGATTGTAAAATAAAATCAAAACGAAAATAAACGACTCCCAGTATATTTGGTATATAAAGATATTCTTAAATAGAAATTATTTAACCACTCGGCCATTTTGGCGATTATCAGCCGTCAAAATTCCAACATCTCCCTAGAAATTATTTCGCAAAATGTTAGTGAAGGTGGCTGCTAAGATGTTTTGTATGTCGACTATGTAACTCCAACCTAAGTTGGTTTCTGTCCATTCCGAATAAGTATTCAGCCACTTCAATTTCCTTACATCGCTCATTTTCTTTGAATTAAATGTTAATTTTTTATTAAGGGTAATTTCTCACATTTTGTGGTATTAATCTGATATTCATGTTGTTTTTTATATTTGAGAGTGAGTGTCATAATTTTCATAAATCCATTTAACTTCACAATTCCCCTCTATTGTTTGAAGTTTAATTATTAGTTCATAAAGTAGTCATATATGCTGTCTAAGGAACCAAAATCATCCATCAATGATAGTCAAAGTCAAGTATCTACCTTCAAAATTTCTAGGATTTCGGTGGCGAGGCTTTCTGAAAAGCTTAATGAGTCTTAACAACAGTAAAATTTTCATTTTTAGGAGTTCATTTCAATGGGCTAACCGCATGTTCACTGTTACTCCTTGTTTATTACTTCTTAAGCACAGTTACTTCTTAAGTCCCTTGTACTAAGGCTAGGAACGAGTGATCTAGGTCTAAATATTCAAGAACGCCATGAGCCGTAAAGGTTGAATATTCTGGTTGAGAACTTTAAAACTAATTAACCTCCTTCTCAAGGCCAGTTATTAAAAGACTCCTCTTTGATCTTAAAATTTCATAGCTGAGCCTTCGTGGTTAGCTCACATCCTTCCCAAATTTGCCGGGAATTTTCTTAACCGACATATCGCAAGGACCGATACCGCGAAATAAATCTTCGTGATTAAAAGGAAAAGAGGTCACCAAATATGTTAGCAGATAAACCACCGCGCAACCTTCCCTTTTTACCGCTCATTTCTTGAGTGTATTGCTTCCCCTGGAAACGAGCCAAAAGTCGCCGATGCGTTCATAAGACTTTTCTTCTTCGTCACTCACTCGAAAAAACACAATTCAAGAGTTCGACGCAAACGGCGGAAGGTTAATGCGAGCCCATCAAATGATGAACTAAAAGGTTTCCCCGACTTTAAAATGTAGTGTGGTTTTGAATGACCTGAAAGAGCTGTGACTGGTTTCATAAATCGCTTTAATCAGGGCCGAATCCAGAATTCACTAGCCAAATCCGAATTTGTTAGCAGATATCCAAAAACATTGAAAAAACTTTGTTACAAAGAGATATATCTGAAAGAAAACAACTGTCGCTATAAATCAAATAAACAGATTTAAGAAATCACTTCATGCAACCCCTAGATTTGCAGATATTGTAATTATTGATACAGAGAACGATTTTTACGATTAGAACCACTATTCATGGAATTTTCTATAATTACGACATAAGAAAAACAGCTGCTCTTGTCATTCCATAAAAGGTTTCAGATGTAACCAGAGAACATGCGTTGCAGATGAAGAATTCAATTGTTCCAGTCACTCAAAAGGTAGGAATTTTGTTAGTAAATCCAATTATGGAGCTGAAATAAAAAAACCTCAATTGGAAAATAAGACAATCATGTAAAGTGCATTACAAAGTAAAATGATTTCATAAATAATAAACCTCTTTTGAAATTTTATTTTTAATCTTTTGAATATTTTCTAAACTACATAAAATACTTTGAAATCGACAAACTATAATTATGACTATAATCTGATCTATTTATCATTTCATTACCGAGATTCTCTCCTCTAAAATTACTGCTCTCATTCTCATGTAAACTATGCTATTTGTTTAAAATATTAGTTATGGGATAAAAGTGAACAAAATTAAAAATCAAACTTACTCCATGCCTTGCTAGAATGTGTATATTCTTAGAAAATGAGATGAGGGCTGCGAAACATAAAAGATTGAAAGCAAAGGTTAAAGACGGCTACAAATATGTGCAATGGAAAGAAATGACGTCACTTACGAGCATTAATGTCATCGGAGCGGTTTGAATATCCTAGGAAATATTCCACAGACTGAAGAATATCAATAGCTTGTTTTTCAATTATTGCATAAAACTACCAGGTGTTGAGGATAGAATGAAGTTATATGAAGCGGAAATGTCGGAAAAAGGAAAAAATCAAGCTATCAAAAAGTAAAATACGTAAGAGATCGTAAAGAACTCGAAGATACTGAGGGTAAATAATAAATGTGAACTTGATGATAACACCAAATTCGGAAGAGAAAAGATATCACAAAAATTTTGCTTGTCTACCTTTTCTCAATCATGTGCACGCCACGTGTGATAGTACTATGTGAATGTGATGTGTGAACAGTATGTGTGAATCGTGATGGGCTACTACCTCATTCCTCAGATCGCCTAGTCATCTCATTTCCTCTTCAAAGCAATACGTAGCTAACGGTGAAGTGAATGAGGTTTAAACTCAACTTCAGATTGATTTATTCACAGACTCCATTCATATTATGTATAATAGATTGTCTAATTTAAGGGGCAAATGGTAGCAAAAATTTTCTTCCTCGGACAATAAGGTTGATCCTGGCTAAACCCAGTTCATATTAACCCTATGGAGAAACCAATAACGCTATCTTTCCTTTCCAGTATACAGAACGAATACTTTAACAAGATGTGATATACGAAACACTCGCAAATAAAATCGAGGCACGAGATGCAGTTGGGATTAATAAGGAGTGAGAAGTAGAGATGGAAGATAGAAAAATGATGGTCGGCGAAAGAGAAATAATAAAAGAAGCAGTGAGAGATTACATCAGCGGGCAGCGACGGAGGCCGCCCCGTTGCGAAACATCGAGGAAAGAGAGAAAAAACATGTAACTTCCTCCGGCGAGGGGGTAGCAGTTCGACCGTCTTAAAGTAATTCCGCTTTCCAGTGGTGTTAAGGACAGCCATAAAAATGATCATCCGTGAACCAGCGACCCAGTGACAATAGAGGCTACAATTTTTATCAAGAGCTCTCCATTCCGGTACAAATGAAGTAAGAAAATTGGTCAAACTACTTGTTAACTTGACTCTAAGCGGAATAGGAATAAGCATCAAGGAAGCGGCGAGGTGCAACGCCTTGAAACATAGATATGAGGTTTCCGGCTTGGAAAATGAGTTCCTTCAGTCACACGGAGCCAAAATGTTAATTGATGCAGGAAATACAATTATGTTTGTTAATGAAATTAATAAACGGTGGTAAAGGAAAAGTTGTTAGAAATACTTATAGTTACCTCATACTTTCTGCAAGTTCACGCAAAGTGCGCTAAAATAGCTAAGATCAGTTGAATTTTTAGAGTTCATAGACTGGTATTTCATCACGAGAGCAAGCATGGTTCAATAGTATATTTAATTATACAACTCCGCGAAAACAATACTGAAAACTACGTAGCGTTTGCAGCTTCTATTTAAGTAATAATTATTTCAATCTTCGTTTTATAATAAATAATCTGTACGGCAAGTTTTAAAATTCGTCCCGTTATAAATTGATACCTCATTAAATTTAGAAAATACTTTAAAAGTTGTTATTTTTTGGATTTTTTTCGAGTATATTTCTAACGATGAGTATTCTTTCTATTGTTAATTAGCCTTCTTTATCGTCATATTCAGATATATAGCTAAACAATAATAAGTGATGATTCATTCATCGTAATCAAACTGGGGTAATAACCTAATGGGAAAACAAGTGATTACAAAATAAACAACACACTGCGCTTTCCTTTTCCACTCATATGACTGCTTGTTTCCCTTCAGTCGTTCTTCTTGGTTAATGAGTATTTCTTGGGACAGAAAAATGGACTTGGAAAATAGAAAGGAGGCTGGATTCTCAGAACCAGTAGCTCTGGCTGCCGCTACATCAAGTCTTAATTCGTTCCACGTCGAGTTCAATATGATACAATTGATTAAATGATACGATCAACTTTTAATGATAGGCTTCAAGGGCAGTTAATACACCGATTTCAGCGAAATATTAAGCGTTACGCTTTTCAAGAGAAGATAAACAAAGTCTTTAGTTGGGTCAATGACATGTTGCTCAGAAAACCACTGAGAAAATGCGATGAGGCCACCGTATGAAGGCGCGGTCCTTCCTCAAGGAAATCCACAAGAAAAGGCTACGGGCTAACAAGAAGAGACGCCAGTAAATAAAAAAAAACAATCCGGTTAGGTCCGGAAGAGTGAATTGTCCGATGGACCTTGAAAACGTCCCTTCTACGCAACAAGTGTCTCAGAGGACAAGGTGATTCCAAACACCTGAGGTCAAGCTGTGAAGACAGAGGCTTTTCGGTGGATGGGTGGGTGGGTGGAGTAGTTCCATGGGGGGCGAACGCGTGACCTATTTATTAGGGCCGTTCGAGAACATTCTGGAAAACGATTGACTCATTCCATGGAACTGCTGTAAAACGAGGTAAAAACAACCATATTGTCTTCGGTCTCTCTCATAGCTTACAATAAGTAACTGGAGTAAATTACAACAAAATAAGTAGCTTAGAATAAAATAATTTAAAATCGAAGCTTGAGTGCACACTTTGAGAAAGATATATAAGATAATTCATCAAGAAACGATTCACCAATTTCGCTATAGATCAAATAGTATATTATCTAATAGCATTCCTTCATTTTTGCCTTAGCCTAAAATTTGGTACGGAAATTAACATAGGCGATTGATGATGAAAAGTTGTAACTCCCAACATATATTTAAGGCCAATGAATACTAAAAATGCCATAGAAGAAATACGTCTACGTATATACCGTTCACGTTTACGTATTTGCAAATACCGAAAATGATTATTTGAAAAGATTCACAGACAAAATTTCGGGTGAGTGAGCAATACGCACAAGAATAAAAACGAATGACAATTTCAAGCCATCAGAACGATTAATTGCAAGAAAACATCCTCCTTAGATTACTGACAAACATCACATGATGATTCTACTGATAATACAATGAGACAATATTTAATCAGATTAGCAGCGATATGAAATACATGATGATGTCTCCGCGCGTAGAAATCGTATCAGTCTGACTAGTAACTTTGTTGGGCAAGATAGATATTTTAAAGCTCTAGTGATTAAATAATACGAAATTGGTCAATATTAATAATTATACTAACAAATAATTTACAAGCTTCTTATTATGAATGCTTCTGACGTAAAAAACAAACTTATGAACTTAACACATAAAATGCATCCACATACTTTGGATCATTGTAAGAGGTTGTATTAAATTATTATTATTTTTAGTGTTTATCACACTTTTTTGTCATTTTTTGAGGGATTAGTGTACCTTGAAGAACGCGAGAAGTTTATATAAGTGGCGTCATCCAAGATAAGATTCTAGGCGAAATACCGGGACATCCCGTTTATCTGTTTCCTACATTTTGATTCACTCACAGCTTAATCTTTTTTATTGACAGAAAACATTCTCGCACCAAGAAAGAGAAAATATTGAATCTCTTGTAAGAAATTCATACCACAAGTAGAATTCGGGGAGTTCAAAAATAGACAAGGCCACTGTCTTCACTCGTCCCTTTCCTTCACTTGTTAAGAGGCATCAACGAATTGATCACTACGAAAAGCTCCAGAATTCACTATAAATTCCTCTGAAAGTAAGTCACGGTCGAAGTGGAGAGCATTCATCATATGTTCTGCAACGGATGACTTCCGAGAATCTTCTCCTTGATCTTGAATATCCGAAAATAAGATGCCTGAATGATGCAACATTTTGAAAATTCAGTAAATCTAAAACGCAGCTAAATCAAAGAATCTTATGGATCCACGCGATTAAACATAGATTTGCTACTTTTCATCACTTCTGTATTTTATGCAGCTATAATAATTTCATGGTATAACAATATAAAATAACATTACTGGAACCAACTGATTTTTTTTTTAATATTAGGAAATTTTAAGAAACTCATGACGTTTATAAAATTTCAATATATGAATGAAAAAATATTTGAGATAAACTTTTACAAAGAATAGGTGAAATGAGGATAAAATACCATCAATTTACGTGAGAATCCGATATGATTCCAATCGTATTTAAACAATAATATAATGTTAATGTAAAATACTATAGTTGTAAAATGTACGCTTTTATCTAAAGGACAAGTAAAATCTCTGATTAATAGCATATTGGAGGTAAATTGCGTCTGAATACAATGAGGGAAGCAGTTTATCATAAACGAAATATTAAAATTCCTGAAAAAGTAGTTGATAAAGATAAACCGCTGAATTTTTTTACGCGATAAATTTCCATAATAACCAGAAAATGGAAATCAATATCCGAACCAAAGAATTTCAGAGAATATTCTATTTAACCGCAGAAAATTAAAACAAGAACTAATGGTCTTCTAAATTTTGAGAGTAACGAAGATTACGCCGATGGAATCCAAGTTTATCAAACGTATATCCTTGGCTCAAGACAGATTTCCAGAAGGAAGAAGTGTTCAAACTAAAGGTGAAAGGTTGAGCCATATCGGTGACTCAATTTGATTCGTGGAACGAAAGCACGGCTTTCAGAAATAATCAGATAAAATTTCACAGTCAATAAAATTACATCAAGAGGAAATGTCCTCCAACTTTATGGTTTGAGAGGCGATATTTTTCATTTTTAATGTTAAATATATTACTCACGATACAAAAGAGTATGTCTTGTTAAAATTCAACTATACACTAAATATCTAAATAAGATGACTCTAAACAATCTAATTTTCAAAATGGCAATAAAAATTGGGCAAAATGAATTTATTAGCGAAAACAAATATCTATCAAAATGCTTCGTAACGTTATTTTCAGCCCCATGTGGATGTCGTGTTGCTAGCCAAGGAAAATTCAATTTCAACCTTTTTCAATAAATGGAATAATTCTCGATTTTTTAGCTCTGGTAAAATACATGTTGCTCTGTATTCGCACTCACATTTACAGCACAACCTTTGCTGGCCACGAAATCTTATATTCCTCCAGTATTGAGAATGGGGGAAAGTTACGTTTTACACAGAAGTTTACACAGAAGAAATTTTTCATTTCTTCTGTCTAAATGCTTGTAAGTTCAGCACTCGTCCATCCAAATATTCGTGTGCCGAATCCGGAAAACGGTGAAAAAGATACGTTAACCCGTTTCACCGTTTCTTAACATTTTAAGTTAAAATTCTTTAACTAGGTTACTAGGTTAGTAATTGTATCTTGAGTGAAAATTAAATGCTGTCGGGATGGTCAGTAGCATATAATAACGTATCAATGAAAGACATCGGTGCATGAAGAGTCATGCATCAAATGACATCTGGCGTCATTCCGTCAGAAATTATGACGCTCTTTTAATTACAGAAGGACTCCGCGACTCCAGTGGGAAGCAAACAACTTGATCGAATCATCTGTTAACAGAATTATCTGAGGAGGAGCGACGGCCCTCGATGCAGTCATATGGTGTCAAGGGAGGGATAAAAAACGTTTGGAGGGAGAGTGGGAAGTTGGCGCCTTTATGGCTGCTGCGATCCGCTGAGAGGAAATTTTTCAACCCAAGACTACGCACGTCCTTCTCCTCGCCGGTCAATCCGTCTCTACATTTTCAGTCTTTTCATCTCTCTCTCCCGCCCTCCCTTTCAAGCACATCTTACACATCATCTCCTACATTCCCAGTTACCCTTCACCTGCCTTCAGAGCTACTTAAGAAGGTCCTGCCCAAAAGAGACGATTGGAAATGAATTTACCATGAAAATAATACCCTCAATTTCATAACTACAGATTAACTCTAGAATGACTCACGGTTTGATGCGAGCCAATTTCTATTCCTGATACGACGAAAGTTCCTTAATGCGCAATTTTCTGGCACAATTCGGTATATTTAAAGTATAAACAAGGAATTTATATATTATTTATTCCTAGCAAAGATTTTCATGTTTATTTACTTTATAATTTAGAACAACAAATAATTAAGGTATATAGAATAGAAACTATACTAAAGATTTATTGAGTGATACATAAGATTAAATTGATTATTTTTTTCTGTGACTTTATCATTTTTTACACACATTTTTGACGTAATTTTCATTTTCCATCCCCACTTCTAGAAGCTCCTCAAGATCACAGTAGTGGTTTAGGGGCGCTGTCAGGGTAAATAATCTTTGATTTTGAAATTTTACCCTAGTCCCAGGTTAAGGGGTGGGCTCTGCGAACAGTCATAATCATAATCTTGCTGCTTAAAAGGTGATATGGATCTCAAATGTTTTATTCATATATTATGATTATCCCAGAGTATGCGATCGTTCAGACGAATCATCGTAAATGAATCATCGTAAAAAATCGTTCCTAATTCCGTAAACCAATTCATTTCTATTCTCTGTACAATCAACGTATTAACATTAAAGCTAAAAAGTTAATCACAATAAGTCATAAGAAACAGGCAATTTTGTCTATGTTGTCTTCCTTTATGTAGAGGCAGGAAGTGAGCCAAGAACTACTGCCAATTCAAAATACCAATCAAAACTAGAATTGCATTAGAACTTTCAGAGTAAACATCTACGATAAAGTAGCACTCTTCTTTATTTACTTTGTTAAAAAAAAACATTCAGAAAGATGTCAACAGGAAGGTGATCGGAAGTAATTGTATTTTCTTAGCATTTATTAGGAAATTGAGTATTTCTAAACAGACCGTTTTGAGGATAAGGTTGATATTTACCGTCGCTCGTCAACATCTCCAAATCTTGCTCGTAATTCAGACAGATGGCATCACGTTTTGAAAACATCTGGCTATGGAAGAACAGGTACATAAACTTCGCGTTTACATCACAAAGATTTGTATACGCGGAAATAATTGGGAATGAAATATATCGCAGCTAATGATGATTCGTCTTATCATATCGCTCTTGGAGATGAGTGGTAGTACTCCGCATTAAACAAACTTTTGCCTATTTCCCACTCGGAGGCCACATCCAAATGGCATGCAGAGGTGTGCATTCGAAGCGGAAAGGATATGGAGAGGACGAAACAAAAGAGCTTCGAAAGCCAAGAAAAACAGGGAGTCTTCGCGAAGAGGTGAACGCCAGAGACGGACCACGCGCGGCGCACGAGTTTTGCACGTGTTAGGAAGATTCTCACTCTTCCGTTTCGTTTCCCTTTCACTCCTCCTCAACCATTACCCCTTTCATCCCCTCCCCTAAGGTGGAGGAGAAACAGGGTCAGGAAGGTAGGCTGGATGGAAAAGATGAAAACAAAAGAGAGAAATGAAACATGGATGAAGAGCCTCCAGACGAGATGGCGAGAGGCGAGTAAGCTGGAATAACACACGTCGGTTATCATTTCGCGATATATTTGATGATTCATCTTGTCAAGAAAGACAGATCCGATCTTTTTATCTCATGTCCACTTAGTATTCGGAAAAATGCTCCATTCTTGAATACGCAAGATCATGACTGGTTTAAAATAATAATCAAAAAAGGCTACAAGAATTGGATGTAGCAATCATAATATGAATATCAAAGAAAATTACGAAGGCCTGAAGAAATAAATATGGAAAATATTAAACTTAAATTATAAAATAGAGATTAACTGTAAAAGTAAACTGTAATTAGAGAATTGTTTTAGATACACTTCAATGATTTTTTGACTAAGATATTTACGATGTAAATAACCATTGCAGAATTATTTTTACAACTTTTACATATCTATAATCTACGACAAGATCGATTTTGTACTAGTCGAAAAAGAAGCTCAAAATGAAGGCAGCAAGTTTTCGACGAGTAAATTATTGCGAAACAATAATTGATGCTAAAATGCTGAGTGGAAATAGAAAAAGAAAAAGACAATTGCATAGCTATCAGTAATTGTTGACTCAGAATGGCAATGGCATCGATTATTGGCATTCGCTGGATTATTTTCCGATCGGAATCCATATAGTAGGCATTTATGGACGAAACACAACTCAGTTGATGACTAAATCTATTCCTGCTTCTCACTCACCAAGCCTAGCTTTAATATTCTAGATGCAACAATTTTGTGGCTTCACAGAGTGTAATATTGATAAGTTCTTGGAAAGATATTTAAATTTTTTTTAAGAATTTAAAAGAAGAACGTGAAGTTCAACGTTGGCCAATGTTCTTTAAAAAAAGTCGGAATTTTAGGAATTTCTAGGAAAAGAATGCTGCCGAATAAAACATCCGAATGACAACATCTTAAAAGATCCACATTTGGTGCACTATGCATAATTGGATATAGGAATATATCTACCAATGGAAACCTTCGGTACATGAAGTACGCTAATGGCATAGCAACATCACTGCAAGAGAGCTTTTTTTGTAAAGAAGGAAAGCAAAAAGATAGGGCCTATGCGGTCATCACCTGTTATGGATGGGTAGGAAGAGACGTGCTATGATGAGCTGCGGGTTGAGGGGAGAAGTATGTTTGAGGGGAAGTTGAGAAGGTGAGTCAAGGCTATTTATTGTCCCTCCTGAAATGCAGTAAGGGATGCCTCTTCGCATGCCTAAACCATACGGATGCTCTAACGCTCTGCGACGTTACGGTCAACAGAAAGCCAGAGGTTCTTTATAGGCCAAGAGTCCCCCGTAAACAGCAAACAAAGGTTGGGAGAGAAAGGAATATGCAAAGTGCCTCTTTTGATATATATATATATTTTCATGTGTTCTTGTAGATATAAATGTTGATATTAATGAGTTAAAATTCACACGTTTTGAATATCAATACCTACTTTTCAAACCGGGAAATACTACACATATAATGGGCAAAGCTGTAAAATACTGAAATTTCCTAATTTTTTCAAGAAATTTTCGATCAAAGCATTGAAAAAACTGACTGTTTTCATATGGAAAACAGACATAGCAGTATCCGACAATATTACTCACGTATCATCTAATCATTAATGAAGTATTTCAATTTTATTATATGAACTCAAAAAATACTTATAAAAATCTGGAGGGACGCTAGATTTATGTAAGTAAATTCTAATAGTCCTTGAAATATAAGCAATAAATGAAATTAATTGATGTAACCCTGTTCCTTCAAAATTTAAACAAAATCTAAGTAAGTTTAATCAAAAGCCATAAGAAAATTAGATGGAGATATCACCTATCGTTCATCCCGGAAGTTTTATAATTTAGAGCAGTGAGTTGCGTAAGATCCCGGGAAAATGATAAAATACATAACGTAACGTAGTTCATTCATCTTGCCCATATAACTTGTTTTTATTGCTGACCAAGCTATTTGTATAATATCTTTCGTGACTCAGTGTTCCTACGGTTCAACAAAATAATAGGATTAAAGAAATCCCTATGAATCATAATATTTTACAGGAACACACAAAATGGGCCTAATTCCGGGAAATTCAGGTCCAGTAGAGATCTATCCGGAAGAGATGACGACCACACAATTAACCCAGGTTGACATTCATCTTGCGTTGTTAGAAAAATAAGAATCACAAGAAATAATATCTCTAGTAAATTAATTAATTAAACATTTAAAGGAAGGATTGATCTGAAAAAGAGAATTAATCTTCTCCGTGTAGCTAGAAACATTGAAATTGCAATTTTAATTTTTATGAAAGGCATTTGAGGTGCTACGAATCGTCATTTATTCGCCAGAAACTTATTTTCTAACGCTCTTCCCTAAAACCAGCCTATTAGAACAAATCATAGATATTACAATACAAGCTTAATCTTATGATAATAAGGTGCTTATCACTCTTATATAGATGTTGGTAACTATATGTCGTTATCGACATCTACGATTGATCAAAGACAATTTGAACTGGAAGAGAAGGAAATGCTCAAGTTTTATATGCATATAATAATTTATGGCATGCTTTCTTGGGAAAACCATTGCATTCAATTCAAGATACTGAAATATCGACTAAAAATGGAACTTTTCGTGAAAGTAAGATTTCAAGATCGACTATAAAATGCTAATACGTTAGGATGTCTGGGATGTTCTGGTTACGACAGATAACAATGACTGTGCTCTGGAACACAAGGAAGTGAATAAGAGCAAATAACGACGACTAGCATTGTCTAATCATAAATGACTCTGCGGATGATTCAGGAAAGGCAGGAAGTTGTGGGGAGGATGTGAAATACACGAGAAATTAAAAATTCAACATTTAAAAGTGAAAAAAATCAGATCTTCAATCGCCTAATCCGTGCAATGGAATATGCATCTCATATACCTTTCTTTATAGCTGACAACTACGATTTATAAGTAGAATTTTTTTTTAATGAGCAAGTTTTTCTGTTACGAATTCCGAACCTCATTTCAGATTTTAGTACAATTCAATTTCATGATCTGTCATCTCGGCCATTCGAGCAAATTAAAAGTATTAATTAATTAAAAAAGTAAAATATTAAAGCACCCGTGTAGCAGGAATTCCGCTGCAGTGTATTTAAGCATGAGAGACGAAATGGATCTAAAAGTAAGAACTGAGGACAAAATGCCAAGAAAACACAGCGAGAATCAAGGACGATGCGGTGGGAAATTATAAATAGATACCGGAAATGTAAAAGAGGGCCCCTTCGAACGCGACGCGGCACCCTCTGAGATAAGGGAAATACTTAAAAAGAATGGGCCAGAAATGTACAACAAGATATCAACGCCGTTATTTACGTTCTCCTATATTTTCGTCTTCGGAAAGAGTACTTTTGCTAAAAAATTATCTTCAAAGCTGTAGAGCTTTCGTTGGAATAGCTCTTTCCACACCTCGGCTTGAGGAAGGTAATGGTTAATTTTATAAACATCGTAAAAAGAAGGAATGCGCTGGGCAGTTGAAGGAAAGTAGTATCTGCAGGTATATAAACTTTGCCGAAAAGAGACGGAGCGGGATTACTTTCAACTTTTTCATAGATTTATTGAAAATGAGGTATTTTGTACTTTTTATGCAGGGAATAAGGTGATATCGTCTTGCTCTCCAATTCGAATTTTATCGTCGAATAAACACGACAAAAGGGAAGGAATATTATTACCCACAAAAGAATATGATTACATATTTTCCACATAAAAACGATTAAGAGCCGCAACTACTGTTGTCAATTTATGAGTAAAACCGTTGTAGCCAACAAAGTTTTATTGACATCGACTTAAATTTTTAAGGATATTTTTTGAGATCTGAGATGGAGGGGTAATATTTGTGTCCTAAATCATGATCAGTAGCCAAGCAATACACATTTTAAAGGTACTTTACACAGCATTCATTCATTTTAAAGGTACTTTACACATCATTATTCCGAGATACCCATAGATATTATAGGTATTTCTTTTAAGGGTACTAGATATTTATAAGGGATTAAACAAGTAAATACAAGAGTAAATATAGCATGGATAATGAAAATAAATTTATATAAAAGTAGCCCTCTAGTCATCAATATTTTATAAATCGATATTTTTTGGGAGTTAACCATTTCGGAAAGAGGAAATTTGGTAAAATGGGAGGTGAAAGGTAACTGGATAATGTAACGAAGAGATTTTTCCATTACGGGACATATGTAACCCTGCAACTATAAATAAGATAAATATCCCCACAAAGCTCGTAAATTTTCTTTGAAAAATTTATTGTTTTTGAAAGAGAGATGGGCTGTAAGGATATGGCAATGTATGTATTTACCATTAGAAGCCAAAGTAGGCTAAAAGAAAAACTGGAGGTAAATGGGAAAGAATTACATAAAATGTAAAAATGTGCAAAAAGGTGTTAAAATCACAAGACTTAATATGACGAGGTATGACGTAGATGATGGAGAGAACGATACTCTAAACCACAAATGAACCACAGCAGGTAACTGCTGCGGAAAAGTTGACTGGTGATATGACGTTTATTTCCGTGGTCAGGGTGTAATCAATCGCTGAATAAAATCCTCCAAATAGTCGTCAGATGTGGAGTGTTTTTATTTATATTTATAAGAATACCTTATCTACCATGGGGATCTACAATAGTACGTGTGCACTTTAAACATAGAGAACAGATAAAGTGTAATCCTTTATTCAGATTTAAAATTTACAGAGATAAGAATCGATAAGATAAACTTTTCATTCTTTTTTCATATATACATAAGGAATAGAGAAAGTGGAAAACGTAATGAGATCTGAATAATATAGATGAACATAAAAGTTACTAATATTGTATGAAGTCCTCAACCTTGCGACGTTCCACGAAAGATTAGTCTTCATGAGGCGGTAAACAAAACGAAATGTGCGGCAATGAAATAGTGTAAAAAATTCTTTTTCTAAAAACATCAAAGAAAATTTTCCTCTCTTTTATGTACTATTTAAATATCATAAGCACAAATACTCCTGAGTTCCATAAGTCCTGAAACGTTTATGAGCTCCGATAAGCTTGATAAGCTATTATATTTAACAAGCCTCAACTTTTTCATTTAACTCTGTCAAACTATTTAATACAGCAGATGACAAATAGTACCCGTTCTTGTTTCCTACAACCAGTCGCAACCAGTGGCAGTTGCTGGTGTCTACACCACTTAGGGATTCATCATCGTCTGCTTGCCCACACGACTCCCATGTAATGGATGTATGGCCATACCTGTAGAAAGCCCAAGAGACTTTACGGCGCGATCATAAAAAGGAATCAAAGGAAGAGGAATAAAGAGGGCCTCTTTGAGAATCGACATCGTGACGCAACAGTGCTGAGCATGTAGGCGGTCTCTTTCGTTCGATAAGATAAACCTTTAACTCGCAGAATTCTAGCGATAAACGGAACACGTAAGAAGCTCTCTCATTTCTCTTCTGCGTAATACTTTCCTGAGAAAGCAACTCCAACAAAATTCAACGATCTTAAAACTGAACTATGTCCAAAACCACTTCGTTCAGAAAGGACAGGGTTGGAAGTTGAAGCAATAGACGATATTTTTTTTCATTTTCATAAATATATTTGTAAATATTATTTTTCTCTCGCTTATATATAATAATAATCACGTCTTTATTATTAGATTTTAGTGTATTTAGACCACTCTTTCAATTAAGCTTGTAAATACGAACACAACCATGTACTAACCAATATTTAAACCCAAGACCTAGCCGTTTCAAGTTTAGTATGCCTACGCCACCAAGACCGGCATGTGAGTGAAGGCTTACAAAAAAGGAGGTAGCATTCATGGAAAAGTTGAACAATCCTCACTCACGGAGTAACTTTTGAACATAGTAAACACCTTTTGCGTGACATATATGATTGATATAAGCACATTTTCCTGTATATTTTGAAATCAATTGAAAGGGAGGTGAGGGAATATAAGAGGCTAATGTGCCGAACCAGCCACCTGTGTTCCGACATTTTAGTTCCCATAAATTGTAAGTAGGACATTGCAACTCGGTGAGAATTATATTTATTTCTAATCGTGGAAATTTAAATACTCGTGCACCCAGTACGAAATGGGTGACTATTTACTCCAAAAGAGACGCATTTCAAATTCCATTACGCTAAAATCGACAATGACATTAAAGTGAATCATGCTTTTTTGCGACATTCTAAATAGTCAACTTTTGTATGAAAAGTTACTGCTCAGCGTTGTATAAAGTTAAAGTAAAATATCAGACGTATGTAGAGTGTTAAGGAGTGAAATGAATAAAGGAATTTAATAAACTAATCGAAACGAGCCCACTTGTGGTATGCAGGCTTTTAAATCCCATTCGCAGGACGGGTCCCATCGATTGGGAAACAGAGCTATGTGGACAGAGATGAACTCTAATCGATCTGAAGATATCCAATAGCATATTGGATGAATAAAAGAAATTACGACTAAAGAGGACGAAACCATAGAATAAGACGAAGTACTATTCAATACAAAGAGTTATTAGCAAGCAAAGGTAAAACTAAATGAACTACAAACACACTGGCTCTATGACACTGGGTAAGTTCAAGGTTAGAGAGTGAATCAGCACAGAGAGCTGTGCCAATAAGCACAGCGAAGTTTTCTACTCTGTAGTTAAGGTGTTCAATCACCAATTACACTATCAACTAAAAATTGCCTCCCAAGAAATTGTGGCTGCCATCATAATATGGCGTAAATGTGAGATGAAAGACGAGAATATTTAAAAAGAAAAATACACTCAATGGAATATTCCATTATAAAAACATCTAGAAATTTAAGACGGTATTGACCAACAAAGCCTTTATGGGGAAATTATGTTGAGAAATACTTATGCATAAGAATGAATGAAAGAAAACAAATAATAAAATGAATTTATCTGTAATTATATACATTCTGTTAACCACTATCATTATTATTTCTAATTACAGATAGAAGAGTCTGAGGGAATTTGGTTTCATTATAATCTCTTCATCTTAAACTGTCTAGCGAAGTGAAGATAACACAAACGTCGTGTTAAAAGTAATGTAGTACTACTTGCTGAAACATTCTCTCCGAATGGGGATGAAAAGAATGCTATTTGCCGCCGAAAGATAAAAAATGTGACCGACATAAGGATTCCACTTCATTCACTTCTTTTTACAATATGTATTTTTGAATAAAACTTAGTTTATAAGTTCTCGACTTTACTTTATGTCATTAAGGTAAAAGGTAGAATAATAAGTTTATTACAGAGTACATAACAAATGCCATTGAAGCGTAATAACACAAGGGTGAGTATGCTGCTATCTTTAGGGACTTTGTAATATCTGAAATCCTATTTGATTGTAGGATTTCATTGCTCTTTCGATTAATTTTTCATCATTCCTGGAATTATATCCTACGATAAAACACTTATTTCCGCGAGATAAAAAAACCAAATTTATGTATTGTCACCCGAGTTCTGTTGCGTGGTCATGTAAAATGGATATATTTATCCGATCAGAATTTCCAAAAATATTATATTAAATAATAGACAGAAATAATCATGTTTTCCGATAACTATTTATATGTCTATACATTTGGACATAAGTGTGTAGGCCATAATAAAACAAAAAATTAGTAAATATATTTCAAATTCATCTTCTCATTCCCAGTTTTATTTCTTTCAGTTTTATCTAATTAGAAAACAGCAAAGAGATGAATTTAAATAAATATTCCTATTTTATAATAATTCTCCTCGAAATAAATTTATAATATTCTGAGTAAAACAAGGTAGAAAATTAAAGTTAAAGTTCTCTATCGCTAAATCAGAGACTCTTAAACATTAAAAAGTTCACCTCTTGCAAATATAACTCTTCCTAATTTACTATTCTTCTATTGAAGACTTTGAGAGTGAAAAAATACTTCGTACTGCTATTTAACCTGCTAACATTGAAAAAGCTATAGATATCCAAGAACAAGAATATATGAGGCATATTATTCTAATGATTAGCAACAAGTCTTGCATTTCATTCAGTGAGTGCCTTCCTTTGCGGTTCTTCTCCTCAAAAATTATTCTTAATACTTATCTTCAAATACCTGCATAATACAGTATGCTTTACTTTAAGGAACAGTGTCATGTTTGGAGGATTTTAAAGTAACCTTGAATAAATATTTACTGGGAAAGTAATGTTTACCGTATGACGGAAAATTATATCTATAATTATCATTATTTCTATAAAATGAAACCGTCCCTTAGAGACTTCCATCGAAAGACCTTGATTCAGGTATTTGTGATGCCTTCATTAACATTTCTTTCGCATCGACCTATTGCTTCCTGGAGAAGATGATGCCTCACAGTGACTGAGCCTTTATACCTAAGCCAGGCTGACCCAAAGATATCAATATTCTATCATACTTCTCTCCCTGATAATCTTGGGCGATCTATTACACAAAATAGTCCAGTACATTAAAGTAAAAATTAATCTGGAAACTTTCTTTTCTTCTCTTAGAATTATTTTCTTTTACATTACAATGCTTGATATATAAGTTAAAATTCATGCTGTGATGAAACAAGAAAATGATGCCAGAAAAGCTATTGTTGTTTTAATGCACGCTGCTTTGGAAGTATGGAATGAATCGACGGAGACGGTTGATGAGAACGTGAGTGGTGCTTAAAAGAGAGCGGTGTACGTAACGAAAGCAATCTTGAAGAAAAGAGAAGCAAGATATGTGGAAGGTGTACGCAAGAATCAAGAAGTATATTAATTATGTTATGTGATTTGTGAAGAGCAAATATAAATTTATGAACACAAACGCATTTACTCTAAATGGGATTCACTAGACTGATATGTATTTATTTAAATATATTGTAGCTTTTTAACAATGAGAATCTCAAGAAAATCTTCTGAAGTGATGCTTGATGCGATTCCATTCTAAAACTTTTAAAAGCTCACAAATGGTTGAGGTATTCGTTAATTAAAAGTTCGATTGCCATCATTTTTAGTTAAGAATGTAATTTGAAAGAAAGGAAGATGGGACTTCAATGTATTACAAAGCCTATTAATTTCCTCTAATTTCCGAAAACGTCAATATTGATAGACAGCATCAGCGTCTACTTAGAATGATAGTGGTGTATACATACATACTTTCGTATACATACATACATATACATACATACGAAAGTATATATGTATACACCACTATCATTTTACGTAGAAAGAAGAAAATTGAGCTAAACTAAACTATAATCCGGTTAAGAGAACTTAAACTAATTTTTATATGAAATGAAAGGTCAGAGACTGGTGCGATAAAAGTATTGTTACGGACGCCATCTACTATAAATCTTTTAAGAAGTGCTATTTCGTATTTGATGAGACAGAGGAATCCCGGAAAGACGCAAACAGATATCCCGTAAAGGAAGATGAATGAAAGTCCGTTAGCAAAGCTTATTGATCGTGTTTATGTATTAGAATCTTATCCTGTTTTTGCACCGCAATGCAGACTTTATATTGCTAATCTCCATAAGCTTCTTGGCAAATTTATTACTTTTCCTACCCGAGCAAAATGAAAATAGTTTCTGTTTTCACTGGGAGGAATTAAAGGTCAGCTGGGAGAGAGGCGTTTGGACTGTATTTCCTACTCAAAGTAAAACGTGACATTCAGCAGGCGCGCAATTTCTAGGTCATAATGATAGAGAAGATCTTTTACTACGGGAAATAACAGTAACTTGGGAGGTTCTTCTTTCACCGAAGCGTTTAAGGCTATTATGAAAAATGCAGCGCAAAATGTTTCTCGTCATTACTAAAGTGACATTCGACCTTTGTGTCTAGAAATATTATCAGTGGATGCAGTTAGACAGATTAGTGAAGGCGTTGATACAGCACGAAAAAGTACTTGGAAACGATAATGGTAAATGAGGACTCCTATGTCTATAATTGGAAACATTTTGTCGCGACTTGTAACATTTTATGTCATGTCACGAAGAACCCATTCTAGAGTATCCTTCCATGGTTTCAATTTTAGCTGGGATCCAGATTCATTTATATTTCCCAGAAATCAGTATCGTTCCTTCTACTATAATTAGTGAAATTTAGTTGATATTTTGGCTGAGTTAGAGGAACGAGGAACTTATTATAGACTACCCTTAAATTTCAGAAATTTTTATCATAAGCCATAAGCTTTTTACGATAAACAGCGTCTTCCATTAATTCTACCCACTACATGAAATATACCATTTTATTATGCAAAAGTTATGACTCAATTCGTTAAAAGAAATTGACTGAAATTAGATTCATCACATCGTCTTCTTATCAAAACATGATCTACTTTAGTCACAAAAAATCCTAATATTGAGAGATATTATTTTTATAAAACTTTCCTAACACCAAAAAAGGAGTCAAGGTATGGAAAGTAACTTTGAACGTAAAAGGATGCGTTTAAAGGAGTTCTCAAAGACATATGGACATGGAGAAAGACTGAAAGGACCGAGATTCGATCTCGAATCTTCCACTTTCCGGGCTGATACTTTAGCGAATTAAACTATCTGGGTAGACCTCTAGAGAGACAGTAGGCTTATGGCTACGTCCGACTGAACGGCATCATCCACGACCAACGTCCTCATTGAATCATTGCAACGGAATGTCTAATATTCTAATGAAAAGGAGAGGATCTTTAAGCCAAAATTTTCCATGAATTTGTAATTTTCAATTCTGACTTAATCAAAGAATTAACTACTTATTTCTCTACAAAATCGTCTCTTAGGAACCTTAACAAAGGTTCATTAGGTGCTTTCAAATATCCACCACACATAGAGAATACACACGAAAAGAGATATCGTAAAATTTTCTGCTGAACTCGATGATTATAAATCGTCATCAACACGAAGATTACAGATATTTTCACGCACTGCCTAACTGCGTCGACTCTACAAGGTTAGAAAATTTACTAGAGCAAATAACATTACCTGGCTGGTGGAAAAGGAAGGACATTGTTTATCTCTCTTTTCACCGAGCGTTATATTATTGAAACGGGAATAAAATTGGAAAGTATTAAAATCTCGTGCCAATAACGAGAAAATCATTAAGATTTTAATATTAATGTTGTTTACAATACCACATGCTTGCATTTGTCTCATAAAACCTATTTCAGCATTCCACTTGATAGAAAATGCCATTGCAGTTAAGATTTCCTGATTCATTTCCAGCAATAATCGCCCTTGAAAAATTACTGCAGGTGTATTTCATTTTTTGAAAAATTTTATGGCACAAAATCTTAAAAAATTAAATAGAAGTATTAGAAAAAGGGTTTTCAATGTTATCATTCAATGTGAAATTCCATCGCAGTTAAGTTTCCCTGATTCATTTCCATCGGGTTATTGCTCGCCCGTGTAAAAACAGCCACAAGTATATTTAATTTTTAGAATTATTTTAAGGTATAAAATAGGAAATGAAACACGTGGCCAATATTACGATCACACTTTCACATAAACTTGCAATTTTGGGGTGAATAAAATCTTTGAAATATATTCATTCTATTTTCTATTCATTTTAGAGCTCATACTTTTCCAACCGAGATAAATCACCTTGGATAGGAAGCCTTTGTTAGAACTTAACGACTGAATGTTAATGCTGAATGCTAACTGAAAGTTAACATACTTTAAATAATATCAGATAATTTAGCTCTTACAAAACAACGGAAAGAACAATGTTGCAAAAGAAAAGTTAGAACTTAGCAACTTCACTTAGAACTCAACGTCGCTCTTGGTTCCTCAAAACTTTGAGGAATTGTAGCCGAAATTTTTGAATTTGAATTTGGAGCTGACCTTGGCACAAATAAAATGACGAATTAGTCATCTCGTTACGCTCGTGCTAATTTTCACTCTCCTATAGGATTCTTTCCGAAAAAATGTAGTAAATTCCACTAACAAAATTCCGCTCGTTCCCTGAGGAAATGGAAAAAAGGGAGAAACGAAACTGAGAACGTTTTTTCGACCTAGTGCGTAGTAAACAAAGTTCGCGTAACTTCGTTTGGATGGGAGAGAGAAATATGCACTTCGCGGAATGCGGCGACGGAAGGAAATAGAAAGAGCGAGGGAATGGAGGGAAAGCGCACGACGCAAAAGAGACGGAATAAAAAAGAAGAGAGTGCTAACGACAAGGGTGGAGTAGGCCTGTTTGAAATACGCTTTAATGAGAAGAAAAATTCGCCACACCGTCGGCGACATGAATGTAAAGCAAAGAGCAACTCAAGAGCTATGTCGTAAACGAGGACCAGAGAAACTTGAAAAATATGAATTATTCGGGATTAATTAGAAAAATTATAAGTGCACATTGACTACACTGACGAAGTGTTAGCAACAAATGTCCTCGCTAGAATTTGGAGAATTATGTCTCATAAGCGCATTTCTAACGTGCGTATATGTGCAGACAATTATAAATAAAATGGGAGCTTAATGAAAATAGTGACAGAGATAATTTAAATCTATTAACGAAATGCATCGCTTCCGTAAAAACCAACTTATTGAGAAATTTAATCAGTTTTAGCAGCCTAAGTTTGTGGGATTACCAGTAATAAAGGCAGCGAAGCTCCATTATATAGAAATGGACACAAATTACTTATTTACATACATATATAAAAATATGAGACATCCTTACTTCCATTACTAATACGGTATAATTAGTAAGATACTAATAAATATACTTTCCAGGCCTTACACAAGGTCACAGAAACGGCCACAGCTCAAAGTAGTTCGCTTTAATTAAGACGGTCGAAGTGATTCTAAATAGGAATGAAGTCCATTTGCTATGGATAATGACCAAATTAAAAATCAGTGAAATTAAATAATAAATAATAATGAGTTAAAAATAATAAATCAGTGGGAAACTATTATAGGAAATCATATACGGATATATCATAGGTCCGAGGCCTGACTCGAAATCTTTTTCAAAAGTTAAATTCACGAAATTAATACTCCTTAATTATTTCCTGCATGATAATATGGAATCCCAAAACGAACCTCACAATCCCTTTTAACTGCAAGCTATCGTTTTCCTAATTAATTTCTATCATTATTATGATTAGAGGTTTGATGTAAAAATAATTTTTCTCAACATTTATAAAATATAATATTGCCGTTGCTGGTTTACTTGTTATCTTTCTTTTTGTTGAATATTGAATAAATTTAGTGAACGCTCACTCTAAGTTTTATTTTTCAATAACTGTAAATATCACCTGATTATTAGCTTCTATAAAACAACGGAAAGAACAGTGTAACAGTGTTTCAAGAGGAAATTCATGAATGACTCTCGTAAGATAGGCCCTAGATAGGTTCTAGAGGTAAACCAAAAATCCCCCTGTTTCGATAACCTAATTAAGAATTCAAGTTGTGTAACTTTTTTAAGATCAGTCATAATCATCTGGTCATAAAGAGAAATCTCATACAGCAAGGTGAACGATTTTATGGAAGCAACTTCGTTATGTTTGAGTTGTTTGAGACTGTAAAACTGATTAAATTACTTGTGGCGCACGAGCTCCATATCTCAGAGATCTCAGTCTCGAAATTTTCGCCCATTCCAGATGGTCTCCCTCCGTACTTGACCTTGACATTGCGTAGCATCAGCGGCGGGGGAAACTCGCCTTTCAGCGCGTGGACTAACTCTTCGACGATGACGATATTAAAAGAGGGAGAAAGAAAAGTAAATTCGACTTTGTTTCCACTTACATAGAATTAGTACGCTAAAAAGAGTAACGTTTAGTTGTGGTCGAACATTTAACGAAAATCTTCTTCATAGCTAAAATAAGAGGAATTATTCAAATTTTCCAAAAATCAATCGCTAATTCGAATGAAAATGTATTTCAAAATTTGAATTGAATGCAATTTCTTTTAATGAAACAAATTCGAACAAAAAATCGAATTTTAATAAAAACTATATACTTGGAATAACGCTTAGGTCTAATTTCGCGAAACGATGCAGGGCCTCGAGGATGGATGGCTGGGTGAACATTTCGTTGAGGCCCCTTCCTTTGCTTTCTCTCCCAATGGGACGAATAATTTTCAATCAATTCAGTTTGATAATCCGCATAACAAAAGTTCTTGCTGGTATAATGTTTACCCCTCTTCAACATTACAAAATTATTTACAATCTGTGAGCCCGGATGCTAGGGACGGGGGGATAGGTTCCTTAGAATAGAAAGAAATAAAAGTGTTGAAATGAACACGTTTTTTTAGTAAGGAAAATGCGTTTACTGATTCAAAGTTTATTTAGTATCTGGTTAGTCTAGCTTGAATTTTCGAAAATACTAACCAAGAGCTCGAAGGTTTTTCAAACAATTTCCATCCTTGGAAGATAAATAAAAAAGAAAAAAGATGGGAAATCAGTTGTATTTAAATCAATTCTTCGTCGAAGAAAAGTAATGAATGGAGAATACGTTATTTATCAAAGTTCTTATCACCAAACAAGATTCAGAAATTCCTCAAAGGCACTCAAAAAAAGATAAGAGCTGAGTGAAAATAAATGTGAGGTATCACTTTATCGTAAAACAGGACATTAAGACGCAAAATAAAAGTTCTTATCAAAAAATACATTTGAAAATATTGTGCAACAGCGATTCAGATGACAAATTATGATTCACAGACGGAGCGGACACTGCCAAAAAGTTTCTGACCGCAAGGGTGTTAAGGTTTTGGTTTTGAATAAGATATATATTTTTAAAAAATAACATATAGCGGTTCGATACCTTTGCCAAATCATTATCATTTCTCAAATTGGATATAACCACTGATGGGATGGTTGAGACAGCAACATAAGTAATCAATTACTCGTATTAACTTTGGGTTAGTTGAATTCTGTTAAGAAGAGTAATTTTCCAAAACTTATTCTTCAGCGAAATAAATTTGCTACCTCTTTATTCATTAATTAACTTATTTGTATCCATAGTAGAGTAGTAAGTAACGTAACCAAATATTGCCCTTAAAAAACGTACTCGTGAAAATATTTTATGTGAAAGCGATTCTTCCCACGGCGAATTATTACTCCAACATATTTTTTCCACTAGGTTTCGACTTCCGAGATAAATAACATAAATGACCATAAATTCGGCTAGCATGAATTTTATTTAACTTTTAAATAAAATTTTAAATCCTCATATTAAATGTTATTTTTCCAAAATTAGAGTTCTTAAATTGGAAATGCTAACTAACGAAAAGATAATACTTTTACTGTCACAGTTAAATTCTTTAGTGATGATAGTTTAAATCTATCGTTAGAGGTATACTTCTCCTAAAATATCTTTCCATTTTTCTTTTTGGACTCGAGCCTGTCTGTTCAAGTTTAGTGCAGTAATCAAAGTAACATTTAATTGGGAAAATTGGGTATGGTTTTCATGCGAGAAACCATACAAAACCTTATTAATTTAGTAACCTAAATATTTAGACCTATGCTAATATAAATAAGGCAGCGCAAAGTATTATCTCTTTAGCACACTATAGAGATCTAGAAAAATAAATCCAGGGAAAACGTACATTTTTTAATTGGGAAAAGTATAAATTCTATCTGCACAATAATCAACCCCTAAATTAATATTGCCATTATCGTTGGATTGTCAAGGATAGCACGCGAGTAATGCCCGATTCATCGTTGACGCTCTCTTAGAAAAGAAAGATCAATCACTTTCAAGACCGCTGTAACCTCGAATATGGTAATAAAATAGATGAAAATCTTTCCAAACAACTTTATTATCAGCTGTTATCGAAATAATGGAATGGTGTGAAGTTCGACGAGAGATAAACGATATCGATCAGATATATTTATCGCGCCTATTTCTAGCTGTAAACAAACAGTTCTGGCGGAAAAAGCACGAAATATACATGAATGGATAAAAATAGCAGAGATTTTTTCATCTATAAAGAATACGAGTACGAAATGCGTTTTATATGATAAATTTGTCAGAGAAAATTGAATTGGAAATTGAATTGAAAAAAGGCGATGTTCTACATAATATGCAGTGTATAACAAAGCTCAATCGAGCGAATATCTATCAGCTGATCAAAAATATTTCATCTCTATTTGATGACACAAAATTTCCAAATGAAGATATTATCAATATAATATCATAAATCGACACATTATTTTCTTTAAGAGCCCTTTTCTCGCGCGGTTTTAAAGTCTTTGGAATAATACAAATAATATCACTTTCTTTGGTTTGAATTATTCCACTAAGTGATACCAAAGTTAGTGAGGAATATCTTTTGGACTGAATTAAAATAATACATGCAAGGATACCTTTAATATCAAACTATAATAGGAACGAATTGCGTAATCCCTAAATTTATGATACGATGATCTCATTCTCCTGAGCTAATATCTACGATAAAAGAGAGGAAATTTGAAGCACTGCAAGTGAGGTCAGGGCTGAAAAATTGCGTCCGTGTTGCAAAATTGCCAGATCTAGAAAACAAGACGTTGGAAGACTTCCATTAGACGCGTGGATCTTGCACGCGCAGGAGAAGCATCCTCGTTTCTTTTCCCATTTCACACGGGCGAAGCACGTCGCTTTTACGAATTGCTGATAACGCGAACTTTTATCACAAATGACCTTTTGGGATATTGGACTTCTATTTTATATGCTGATCGCACAAAATTATGTAAACGAGGTCTATCTTGGAATCTCATTAAATTTACTGCTGCCAATAGACTACCAATCCAAATTTAATATGAAAAGGCGATAACTCTTGGAGATCAATAATAACCAGTCTTAATCGGATTCGGAAGGACACTGAATAGAACCTGGGAGACATAAAAACGAAGAAAAATGACGGAATAAAGAAAATATCGTATCCACACCTTAAAAACTGACAACAATAGACTGAAACTTCGGACTTATCACAAGCTGCTTGGGGTTGAAAAACTCAGAAGGAACTTATTCAGCGCAGGTGCACTAAGAAATTTTCATTTTAAATATATTATCCAACCAGACCGATTCCTCTCGTATAGAGAAAAGGAACGGCTTACATGTCTGTTTTGTGACTCTGCTATGGATCTTAAATGCATGAGATATAGTCGTTGTTGAGATGAAAATATAGCATCAAAATCTAATGCAATCTTCCTTTTAGATCTTAATCGACTTACTTTCTCGTTAAAAGATTGAATTTAGGCGAGATTAAAGTATCTACCAACCGGCAGACGTGAATTAAACAACTGACGACGTTTTATTCCACTTTCTGGAAATTCTTCACGTTTATGAAAGTCATCACGTTTTATCTTCCGAATCTTTCAAGAAGTAAATAAATGTCAGCAAAGAGTACTCGATCAAATCGTTGTGAAAGATGCAGACTCACTTCCTTTTAATCGATTTAAAATTGTGCAGTCTTTCGATAACGATTCAATAATCTTTTTCATAAATATTTTCAAATTTACTTTAAAACAACGCTTGGCATTTGATAAGAAATGAAAAAAAATAGAATTCTTCAAAAATACGTCAACATGATGAATTATCTTATCGTATCAGAACTCAGGTAAAACAAAAATCCGCTTGCTGTAAACTCGAGTCATTGGGAGAGGCAGCTTTTTAATGAGTCTCTTTGCATCCGTATTGTAACTTAAATACAGCATCTTTAGTTTACGATTTCCTGCAAATTTCTTACCTTTTCCGTTTCTTTTTCTCGAGGCATACGACTAACTTGATTTTCAATAGTATTTTTAAAGAAGGATAAATGATGTTTTTAAATAATTATTTTTGGTGAATCTTGAATTGCTCTATATTAGTGAAACTCGGCTTTTATGCCTAGAGAAGGCATGAAAGCCGTCACCACTACTACAAAAAGTTCTGGCAAGGGAATGAGGCTTACATGTGAGGTTTTTATCTCTTGCCTCCCTCACTGAGCAAGAACCTTATAAGGGGATAAAGTCCACCTAAGAGCTAAAAAATAATCCTTTGAAAAATACGAAATGAAAGTCATTATTTAACGTCACTTAAATCTAACAATAAGCAGCTTTTATGGTATTATAGCAATGAACAAGGAATTCAAGATTCAACGAAAGAATTTTTTCTCCATTCAGCTCGAAAAAGTAATTGAAAAGTATTTTACTCATCAAGATGTGACAACAGGAACGAGGAAATGTTGTAATAAGTATCTGAACTTAATAATGAAAATATATGCAAAAAATCTTATTTATGTCCACAATACCAATATTGCAGGACTCTATTCATTAAGGAATAACGGACCGACTTTATTAGAACTTTAATCCACAAACATGGGTGGTGAATCGCGCTACTGAATCACGCTTACGAGGCGTGCATATAAGTGCAATGTGTCACGAGCCACTCGAGCAACAATAAAAGGTTTCCCACTTCCATCTGGCGTAATTCTTCAGATAAGCTTTTATGACGCGATCTATACGTGCAGTGCACACATCCATGGAGCCTTTGAAATGTTTTGCTTAGCGAAATGAAAAGTACAAACAGAGTAAGAAGATTCGATAGATTGCTTCAAGAAAGATAGATTAGCGAGACAGATAGCCAATTCTATAGAGAAGCTCACCGATGAGACTTTTTGAAAAGCCATAGACTGATTTTTCCCTCAAGCGATAACTGAATAGTGGCACCATTTTTCAATTTCTTCATGAAGACACTCATTTTAACCCATGCTTTTATATAGTAATCAACTACGTTGAATATTCTTACTCCATTACTACTATAAATTCATCTGATGATGAACAAGTAGTTCGAAACCGGTTGCCATATTAAAAAAACCTACTGTGGAATTTTGCGAAGTCATTTCTCTACTTACCTCGATTTATTATATCGTTACATGTTTTAGCACTGCTCATAGAATATTTTGCTGATAGATCGCGAAATTTTTAAGTAAATTTGGCTAGGAATTTACGATTTGGTACCCAAATTCAAAGCATTATTTTACAGGTTGTAAAATCTCCGAGAATCTGCGGACTTCCGTGAACATTGTTAACAACTTATTTCCAATGAATTCAATTTTTTCTCCCTACCATTCCATAGCAAATAGAAAAATTTTCATAATACGAGTAACAATGGTGCAAGATCGGACTGGTGTTTTTAAATTCGTAATTTCCTAGAGAATGCAATAAGGGTTTCATTTTGTTCCATGTACCATATGATGATAACCATTTTAAAATCAAATAAATAAAAAGTCGCTCCCGGATAGCCATAAGGGGAAACGCTTTCGCCTTTTATGAAAGTGCTCTGGAGTTCGATTCCTGGTGGAACCGGTGTTCACCCATCATGAAATGAATATTTAATTTAAAATAAGAGATGGAGGGGGAATATCAAATTGAGCCAATCATAGACGGCGTTAGTTTCATTACTCTAACCATGCGTCCCAAAATTAATATCTTATTTATTGGAAATGAAAAATTCTTAAATTAATATAATTATCTAGACCATATAATTCCAAAACTTACGGGATCAGCTGATGATTGCAATGATTGAGATGATACTCATTTTTACAGGCTGAGTCAACCTCCCCGAAAAAGTGCAAATTAATAGCCGTAGCTGAGGATTGAATCCAAGCCATGTGCGTGGCAGGCAAGCGCCTTAATCACTCCGCCACCAGGGACATGAGAAATTAACATACCATGTCCTAACATATTTCCCAATCCATTTTTGAAACTCAAATATTAAGCTGCGTGAATTTGGTACAATTTTAGGAATCTCACACCTCTAATAAGATATAACAATAAAATTGTTCACGGAGTATAGATAAGTCAAGCAAAATTTTATCTGAGGTCCCGACACCAAGTCTTCACCGGCTTCTCATGACAACAGCGGGAATTTTGCGAGCCACGATTGAGATTGGATGTGGGAATATCGTATCAAGAGTAGTAAACAGGAGAAGTGATTGCTAAAGAGTTTTATTGGAAAAGAGATCCAAACAACCTCTGTCGTGCCCGTGCCTTATTGCCTACGCGTGTTTCCCAGTGTAACCAAGAAACTATTAACATTTCAATTTGACCCTCACGAGATCAATTCCTTTACAAACTGAATTTTCATTTTATGCGAAATGAATTAACGAGACATGAACTCAAGAAGTAATAGTATCAAGGAATGTTGCCGCACTATGATATCGATCGGTATCACTCGGGGAGGAGGATCGCAGGTTACTTGTAATTAGGCTGTAGTTCTAGATATTTCCACATCTGTACTTCGGGTGAATAACATATTCTTCGAAAAAAACATCTTTACTCTTCAAAGCAGCTTAAAGCGTTTCCCTGGCATAAAATAAGCTAAAGCTAGTGAAGCGGAGAGTTGTACAATTTATAAAATTTCTAATTATGTGATGGTCGTTTATTCTTTAAATGTCGTTTTAGCCCTTACGAACGAGTACGTTTCTAATGTGAAATGGTTATGGCTTTCGTGATTAATTAGATGTTACTATTCTAACACCGTTTTCGTTAATCGTTAATTTAAACTCAAAAGATTTTAGATTATTAATACGTTTTAAATGTTTTTTTAAATGGTCATCCAAAGTAATAATTCAATATTATGTTAAAGTCTTAATATTATTATAATATAAAGGAAAGATGCCATTAATACCTCAATTATATATATTTATGGTTAAAGTATAATTTCAATTTCGCTACCCTGGCTTTAGAGCGAGAAACATGTCAAACTGAAATTAAGCATAGCTGGAAAGCATGTTTTCGAATATGCTTTCCATGCGAGTAGCGATTAAACTAAGAGCACAACGGATTTCCCGAGCTTATCACACTCACCCTGTTTTGCTGGGGCTTCATTGCAACACAAGTGACAACCAGCTTGACTGCAGTAAATAAGACTGAAATGACAAATCTGTCCTCATTTCCTTCAAAGTGGCCGTTTTCGCGAGTAGAATAAGTCTTTTGAGGACTGTCGAAGCTCTTTGACGCAAGGCGATAGGATGAAAAAATTCTCGTATTCGTAAATCTTGATTCCACTCTTAACTATTGACTTTAAATACACACGAATTTACAGTATACTTAAAAGCAGCCCGTAAAAGATCTTTCATATAACTAAAATACAGTTATTTATTTATTTTAGTATTCAAAATGCATGAACGTTCTGAAAGCGCCGGGTTATTAAATTTTTCGTTATATTCGTTGAAAAGTGTCACGGAGGTTAGACAAATTTAAATGTTAAAAGAAAAATTATTATTTATTAAAGTCTTCAGGATTGCTTTAATTACATTTGGTCCGGAAATTTTCACATTCAACCAGCTCGATAACTCGATCCAAACTTACAACCCACGGAGAAAAGTTGAATCTCTGATTTATTAGGAAAATGGAAGTGAAATTAAAAGATTTCACCAACTCTGTGAAATGTTGCGGCGGTAAATCCTCGTGGTAAAAAAGTTCCTTGGAGTCTCATGGTTCAATGGAAAAATGACAAAAAGAACAAGAACAGAATAGCATGGGAAAAAGAAGGAACAGAATAGCATGGGCGTAATTGGATTTAAAAAGGATTTTTGGTAGTTTTTTGAGGTATTTCTTAAAGCAAAAACATACTTTATACATATATAAATTTAAACAAATTCAATCATCAAAACCGAAATATATAGAGTAGTATTTTATATTTAGTCCATGGTTCTATCCAAATGAATAAGCAAGGATGTCGCAGCTGAAGTATTGCAATGGCTTCAGTAATATAACTTTAAGGAATTGGCAGAGATCCCACCCTCAAAATACAAAAAGGGGAAATATCAAAGAAACGAAATATGGCCCGTAAACCTCATCACGCCCTGCACTCAATAGGATTCGAAAATAGCAAAACGACTCTTCTTTATGAGCTCTAACAGACTTTCTCAGTACATTTACAACCCACAAGTACTTACGAGTCTAATACCACTCACGAAGAATGCTGAAGTCCAGCCAGAATAAGAAAGATGATTTAGGGGAGCGTTGTCCCTATAAACACACTCATGATTACTTTGAGAAATAATATTACATGAAGCATGATATATAATCAGAAATTATATTTGATCTAAAATATGACACAGCTATAGGTCTGTCTGAGCTAAACACATGCGCAAACGACCATTGATATTTCAAATACCGATGAACCGATTTTTCGAAATTACTGGAGAAATTTGCAAGACTTCACCTATATTTTCTTACATGCAATTGTCATATTTCTCAATGTGCATCGTGAGGTGGACCAAGTGATTCGTTCCATAATTTGAGAAAAAAGTGATAGATATGTGATTTGCAATGTTATTCAGCAATGAAGGGATCACTCCGTGATTTTAATACCCACGGTAATTTACTATCCGCCAAAATATGAAATAAGAAAGAGCAACGGACACAAGGCATTAAAGGGATATAATGACAATGTTTCAATTATGTAACGAAAAATGTTAACTGAATAATTAGAAGGTATATTGTCAATCTTAAAGTCAATACCTAAACCATTCCTACGATCACTATATTTAAATATAATAATAAACATTCTTTTCTAGTCATAAAAGACATTAACAGGTAAAATTAGTGAAATATTAGTTTTTGAATGTTTAATTTAATTAAAATGATGTTGTATAAGTCTAACAAAAGCTTACAGAGTTGCTCATAGATGACATACAGAGAATTGTGCACTCCAACATCCGTCAGAAGTCAGCGTTTCACTCTGCTTAACGTTCCATTTCAAAACTGGATTATCAAATATGGAAATTGACTTAAGTCCTAAATAAAGAACTTACATACGCTGTACGTGTTCATTTGCTCGTCAACCCTCAAATGCGTACGTGAGTTCAGAAAAAAATCGGCTGCAGCGAAATTGGAACTGAAAGCTTTTTCTTGGAACTCAGGCGAAGGTATGGTAAAGTCGTCGAAGGATTCGGAACGAAAGTATTTCATTAAGAAATTATGGGAAGATATATAAAGAGAGTGCATAATGAATAAAGCTAAATACACGACATTTTCCTGAGCTTACATGAGTTCCGTTCCGCATGGAAGGTCTGAATGATTTTGTTGAGTGACAGCCTGATTTTACTTTCGATGTGATTGAGAGATATTTTAAATTGTTTCCAATATTCTGAATTTATATTTCATGTTGGTTAAACTGGACTGATTTCAGGATTATAGTTTTTTCAATGAAGTTAACAAATGAGAAATACGATATTAACCTATTCTATCCAGAAAAGTTAAACAACCATAACGAAAAGTGTAGAGCCCTAGGAATTTTAGAGAACAGACTAATAAATTTATCTCCTGAAATGAGGAATTACCAATCATTAACAGAGACCGACAGAATTAACAATAAAATCCTAATAAATAGGTATTGATAAAAGTAAAAATTCAGCTAAGAGTTCTTTATTTCTAAAGTTCTAATTCCAGTGGCTTTCTTTTATAGGTCTTCAATCCCATCACATTTTGCCGAAGTCATGCTTTAGTCGAAGTAAATTGCAATTTGAAGGTAACTGGCTGATTGAGGGAGCAATTGGTATTTTTCACCCTTTATCATGAAATTAGTTTTTTAGTATTAGATAATACGAATTAAACTAGATCCATTAAATAAAATAAAAATCAGTTGAATTGCAGTGCATACTGATTTTCAAGTTATACATATTTTTACTAACCTTCAGAATATTACCCACGCAAGTAGTAACAAAGAGGTTAAACGGTGGATGTTGCGTTATTTATCTAATCAGACTATCATCGGAATAAGTTCGGGTATTCGCAGTTGATAAGTGAGAAATTACTGCTGGGTGTGTTTATACTGGAGTTTTAAAATTACATGCCTTCCACCCTTTCTGTCCACAGTCTTTAGGGCTTATTTAAGAAATTGTATTATAGATTATTCCCGAACTTTTATACAAAAATCACGAAATTATATTTTCTGATAATATATTTTGTATATGATGGCCATCATTTTTTTTTTTGTAAGGTCACTATTCCGTAATGTCAGCCATTTATTCGGCAGTTGGTTTCTAACTAACTCTCCTGCTGCGTACGAAGATCACTTTGGAAGATAAAATATTACTGCGAGCAAACTACGCCTTTATCCATTTCCACTCACTGATGTAACCTTTAATTTTAACTCCGCGGGCATAACATCGACCTGAGTCTTTAGAAAGATCTACTATGAAGAGTGCAAACAGGTGGAGTAGCATGAAGTTAAATTGCGTGAGTCGGAAGCCAATTACCGACGTCATGATGATATCATTTAATTAAATTATTCTAGAGATATTTCATAGAAATCATTCATGTTTTGCTCCAATTAATCCTAAAACTGACTTCGCGTCTATAGAAAATGTATTTACTAACAACAGGATCGGTTTCGAGGATGCTACCTCATATTCAGGCTTGAAGATGAGGGTTTCGAGGATTATTTCACACCGTTCAAGTTTTGAGAATACACATTTTCTGTGGACGAAATCAAGTTTTGTTTTATCGATATCTTTTTTTATTGTTTACACCTTACTGATAAGCAATTCTGGTCCTCTTCAAGATTAAAAAAAAGTCACTTTACGAACATCTGAATATCTTGTTTTCAAATTCGAAAAATAGATCCTTTAATGCGATATTCTAACGATAAGTGTCAGTATATATATATAGTGTCACTATATAGTTAGTTTTATGCGGTTTATTAAATTTACATTACTTTGACAGGAAGGCTTTACTGATTCGTTAATTTCAGGGCCTTCGGGTGGTGGGTAACGCGTTCGAATTTGGGGAAAGCGGTCCCAGTTTCGATTCCCGATGGAGGCTCACGTGTGAAATAAAACCACCTGTCGAAGCAGTTTTAATATTTCTCCTACTTTTATTCCTTGATTACAATACAGGATATGTGGAGAAAGCGAATAGGAATTGTAAACAAAGATTTATGGTATAATCATACACTTCAAGGATAGAGATATGAAAATCATACGGACAGCAAAATGAGTGATTGAAAATTAAATGCTAGAGAAAACAGCAATATATATTGATGTTTGTCATTCAATACTGCCCTCTATGCGGAAAAAGTCTAAACTTTTGCTGCCATTTTAATTTTCCAATTTTCTTCTATTCAATGCCTTCTTCATATTCGCTTTCAGACAACCGAACGCTGTCGACATTCAGTAATAAAAGTCTCTATCGATTTTCATTCACAAGCAACTTGTTTGCCAATTCCGTTCGATGAACGATTCACGTGGCCAGAGGCTCGTTTATTCATTCTCTCTCTGCTTTTGAATGAAATGGTGAATATATGAATGAAAGAGGAAGTGAAAATTTCAAACCTGCAGAATTTAACTATTGAGTTACCATGCTGGCTTACTTGAAAATACACAAGCGGCAATTGTACGTGTGATAGCACCGTTAATGTCATGAAAATAAAAATGTGTAAAGCTTAAAGTATGCATTATGGTGAGAAAGAAAGACTTATAGCAATCGAATCATTTAATACATACAAAAAGTTTGCAGTCACCTTATTATATTCCTCTGTTCATTAAATAGGTAACCGATAATAATTATTATTTCTTTTTCTTTTCAAAAGGGAATGCGCTTCTCAGTTTTTCCCCATTAATTCACAGGTGAGCGCTACTCAAGAATAAAACATTAATTTTTTACATCGCTAATTAATAAAGTCCCGTAAATCATCCATTTGATATTCAGAGGTTCAGTTCATTAACTCTGAGCATTAACTACAATAAAGCATTGGTGGACCGCAGACAATACCCTTCACTGATTTTAATGTTAGACATTCAATGTTGTTAGTTGAATATTGATTTTATTGTTTCGAAATTATTTTTTATAAAATTAATCGTTAGTTTCTATTTTTGGGGTTAATTATAGTTGCATAAATAAATATAGTTAATCTAACCGATATAAATGCAGCACGATGCCATGAAAAAATATTTCGCAAAATTATGTTTTCCCTTCATCTTTCATTTTCCTACGACAAATTCCGTGGTGATACGTCGTTAAGCATAAAATTATATCGGACGAGTTTACGAAAATATTTCGTCAAATAAGTCGTTTTGTTATTCTATCAGTACTTTGTTTCGGATATTACATATTGGGATCGCTTTTCCGAGAGGAACGAAACGTATGTCGAGTTTTTTCCCAGTGACGATTAAAGCAATATCACTAGAGTAGTCACTAGCATATTATCTCTGACACTCGATGGGTTTCAAGGTTAACACTCCGCTGATCCAGACCGCCTTGCGGCAATCCCTCCTCGATACGGCAAAGTGAGAGTGAGGTAAATGAAACAGCTGATGCTGGCCCACTTTGAACATCGCTTGGCTGCAATCAGAGATTACGAACCAGCGTGTGAGGCAGACGGCGATCGGTGCCACCAACTCTCCGCTAACCTCCGTTCTATTCCTTGAATTTGTCACCCGACTTGAGAAGCTCTAACTGACTACAAACACTGCAATCGTATTTTCGCTAACAGAATGTGCCTCTATTGTCGGAGCAGATAACTTCTCGCTAAGTGCTCATCCATCAGCGTGACTCTGGCGTTAATTTTAGGAAAAGAGACGAGGGAAGAACCTGCATAGGATCAGAATTCTGGGAATACAGCGACCGAGGAAAATCCTCGTCGGTATATTCAGCTCTTGCTACTCTTTTACCGCCCTTGCCGAGAAGACTATAAATACAGAATTCGATTCCAGTGATTACCTTTTCCATGGAGAGGATATGCGGTTCTTATGACCAAAGACTCCGACAAGTAGTGCGTGATCTTCTCCTATCAGATGTTCCTTTTTCCAACATACGTGATCCTTCCACTTCACGGTAGTTTATCAAGGGGAGTATTCAGAAGTCGGGCAAAAGAAATATGTTCCCCTTCGAAAACGATGAAGACATGGCTTTGCCTTTTCTACGAATTTTTCAGCGATAATCCCATTAGTTCTGTTCTGGGAAATAAAATTTCCTCTTTAGACAATTTCTAGGACCTTCAGAAAAATTACTAAAACATTTTTATGCTGTTATTTGTCTTTTGTAGTCTATATCCAGGATATGTAACCTCAAAAAGAAAGTTCTTATGCCTCCCGGAAGATGGTAACGGAATAAGCTACTCTTCCCTAAAAATTCTCAACTTAATATCATTTTATTTCAGCCACTTCATATCATCCTATATCGTCATTACAATTGTATTCTACCTTGAGTAACATTACTCCCTTTCTTTATAGTGAAATCAAGAGAATTAATCAATTTTTCTTTAATCGCGGGAATTATGCGAAATGGCTACATTTCTCTCTTTCTAATCTTACATAAATAGAACAAAGGAGAAGAAAGAATAAAAAGGAGCAATTACCTTAGCCCGTTAAAGTTTACGGACAATTATCTATATTAAAACTTTAACCTCGAAAACAGAAGGTTGGACATAAAATGAGTTCATAACAATTACCTAAAAATCGACCAAGGAGATAATTTTAAAAAATAATTTTTGCATGAGCGATTCCGGATGAAAGCTGTATTAATTTATGGGGAATATTCGGTTGATTTTTGACGGCGGGATTTTTTCGAGGTAAAGGCAGTTAATCACATTCGAAGAAGCAATAGTTACGTTCTATTGGGCCACAACCGTCGCACAGTGGGCTAGAATCGAAAAAAGCTGGCCAAGAGGCCAAAAATGGTTTTTTTGAGTGCGGGTTTTGAAACTTCGCATATATATTAAGAAAAGATTGAATTGTATGTTCCCGTTCGTCGTTTTTCGATATCTTTACGCGTTAAAAAGATACATGGCGTCAAACTTGAACCATTTTCACAGAAATGGGCAGTCGCGAATTTTTCGGATAAACGTTCAAGTTTGCGTTTATATGGAGGGTTTAAATATATATTTTTGGAAGAAACAACGATGCAATGATCTACAACAATTCTTTATCTTTTGACTGGTTGCTATCACCGCTTACAAAAATGAGTTTTTGCTCATTTAAAGCAACAAAATGGCGGACACCTTTTTCGGACAATTTTCGAGATAAAGTAAGGAATATAAATAGGAAAACGGCCCTAATGCATCGAGTCTCTTATACCACGTCATAGTCAGAAGTGTCTAGATGTGGAATCCGAAGAAACTGTTTCAATTCAGGTGCTACTTTGGGAATTAAGTCGATTTTTCGTAAGCGCGGCGCGTTCCGACTCACCACCGTGGAATCCGCGAATGCAGTTTCGCTGTCCTTTTGGTGATACGAAGTCTAACGATTGGTCTCTTTCATGTTAAATTCTGGCTAATTATCCTTAAAACATACGTGAAGACAGTTTAAGAGAGTAATTAGATATCTCTACTTTACACAACGGATGTGGAATTAAGGAAAGTTTAACATTCAGATGAGATGCCTCTGCATTTTAATTTTAACCATAAATATACTTATAGAGAATTTTTTGCCCCCGATGTTGGTGGAAAAAATGGTTGGCAGAATTTACTTTAAGAAATCCTCACATCTGGAAATTTTTACCGACCCTTGCGTCACGGGTTTGGAGTTAAGTACGGTTTATGGCACTCCCGCGCTACGCAAACGCTCTTGCGTATCCGCTCATTGGCTAGGGTTATTCCACACGTGTCTTTTGGATTCTTAGGAAAAGAGGAAATATTTTTGTAGTTCAGTTTTAGTCCATCTATGAAGACCGAAAGTTTTTTCTTTTTTTCTGTGCTCTCGTACTGTGCACTTCCTCGTGTGCTATAGGTGCAGCAGTATTTTTCGTCGTTCAACGAGATTCTGTCGGCCAATCCGCCTTCAATGGAAGAAGGAAACGAACACAGTTGCGAAGGAAGAGCAAAATTATTTGAAAAAACGGATATTAAAATTGACGAAGGTTACGATTGGATATTTTGAAATCAACTTTCCTATGTTGCTTACAATGGTAGATGGAAAGGTGAGAGTAATCTACTTTTTGGACTTACTAATTTGACTAAAATGTAACATAAATACTTTAGTTGTGAAATGCACTAACAGATAACTCGACATTGAGATGTTACATCTGTGCGGCAAGAATATCTGAAATGAATGACATAGGGGAAATGAGGGAACGGAAAGTGGACCCGGAGATATTCTCTTTCGGAATATCGACTCTTCATTGCTATATCAGGTTTTTTGAATGTCTTTTGCATTGGTCATACAGACTTGATTTTAGGCAGTGGCAGGTGAGTGAATAAAGTTATTGATAGTTACATGCACTCGGGAAGCAATGAAGAAACCTCATTCAATAATTCAACACTACAGGCCCGTGGTAGACAAAGAGTTCACTTGCAACAGAGAAAATTATACCTACGAAATGAATTTCGGCAAATGACCTTGATAGTCGATACGCCAAAGGTATGAACAGGAACCACAAATGATGGTAATACTGCTCGGAGGTTCTTTGGGAGTCCAACTTTAGCAGCAAAAATAACAGGTATAAAACCGATATTAGCATCTAAATTACATAAAACTCGGATAAATTTTAGAGTAAATTTAATCGAACGCCGTAAAATAAATCGCGGTAATGATTTCTGTTGGTTTAACCGGTTTCAGAGTTTGTTTGGATAATCAAAATAACACAATACCATTTATTTCCTAGAAATTGGTGACAAACTAATAAAAAAAATTCGAAAATATACTGAAGGCACTTTCGAGTTGTTTACCCCTTAATGCTCGGAAACAACTGCTGGGATGCTGCCTCTCTATATTTAAGTTTGTATCCATGGTACTACATGCCTCCGACAGTGCATAAGGTAGTTGTTCATGGAACACAAATGGCAAACAATTCAGTTCTTCCGTTAAGAGAACTCTCGGAAAAGGTTATGGAGACAAGAAACAAAGATATTAGGAGGTTTCGTGAAAGATTTACGAGAAAATCCTCGAGAGTTGCCACAAACGAGGATCTCTTTAAAAGACTTCTGTTTACATCAGATCCAAAAATTTCCATGTCTGCAGTATTCAAATAAAAGAAACAACAGATAATTGCGAAAGAATTGAGAAATCTCCTCATCATCGACGACAGAGAGGGTGAAATTATTGATGATGAGGATTCGGACGATTCATCTTCTGACGAATAAGACTAAAGCTACAATAAAGTAATGATATATATTAATTAGCATAAATATTTATGTTGTAAATAGATATTTTGTCATAGAGGTAATATACGTGGAATTTAAATTCGCATTAACATTTGGTTTAATTATTTTACTTAAAATGAGACGCTTTGTATCTGAATGTTAAACTTTCCTTAATTCCACATCCGTTGTGTAAAGTAGAGATATCTAATTACTCTCTTAAACTGTCTTCACGTATGTTTTAAGGATAATTAGCCAGAATTTAACATGAAAGAGACCAATCGTTAGACTTCGTATCACCAAAAGGACAGCGAAACTGCATTCGCGGATTCCACGGTGGTGAGTCGGAACGCGCCGCGCTTACGAAAAATCGACTTAATTCCCAAAGTAGCACCTGAATTGAAACAGTTTCTTCGGATTCCACATCTAGACACTTCTGACTATGACGTGGTATAAGAGACTCGATGCATTAGGGCCGTTTTCCTATTTATATTCCTTACTTTATCTCGAAAATTGTCCGAAAAAGGTGTCCGCCATTTTGTTGCTTTAAATGAGCAAAAACTCATTTTTGTAAGCGGTGATAGCAACCAGTCAAAAGATAAAGAATTGTTGTAGATCATTGCATCGTTGTTTCTTCCAAAAATATATATTTAAACCCTCCATATAAACGCAAACTTGAACGTTTATCCGAAAAATTCGCGACTGCCCATTTCTGTGAAAATGGTTCAAGTTTGACGCCATGTATCTTTTTAACGCGTAAAGATATCGAAAAACGACGAACGGGAACATACAATTCAATCTTTTCTTAATATATATGCGAAGTTTCAAAACCCGCACTCAAAAAAACCATTTTTGGCCTCTTGGCCAGCTTTTTTCGATTCTAGCCCACTGTGCGTCGGAGTATAGATACATTTAGAATATTGATGCCATAAAAGGAAGGTTGAATGATATTAAAAATTATCTAAATTATTAAATTGTTTCGATAACGAGTTTAAATTCTATTGAAAGAGTCCAATAGCTTTTATTCCGAGTATCGAAAAATAAAACGAAGGAGCAAAAATATTTCTGCACGAAAATAATATGGATGTGTAAAGTGTGTCAATCGAGATGGAAAGTGGTAGTAATGTACACACAATTTGTGCCAACAGACCGTTATTCCGTTAGAGATGCTGTGAGAATTTATGAGAGATTTCCGAGCAATTATAAAAGGCTGTAATTGGTGAAAGCTCATGAAGATGTGATTGGACGATAACGGGGTCGTGATTCTTTTATTAAAGTCTTGACAGTAAAGATCGCAGCTAATTACTGAATCCGTTTAGAGTTACTACCCTTCATGCATCTTTGTATTCACGGAACTTCGATTAAATACCGTCTCGTTGTTATCCTGTTGCCCAGGATATCATATCTACATTGTTGTCAACAAGTCACTGCTGTCATTGTGACTGTCATAAGTTGCCTAACTATCTTGGATTCTTCAGCATAAAATATTTCTGCCGAAATTTCCTGAGAAATTGAATCATATCATAAAAAATCGGTTTTGGAAAATTTCACTCGACCTCTTTAAAGAATCATCATATACGAGGGCTGTTCAAAAAGTTCCCGAACTTTATTTATTACAGCACAAATATTTCACTTACAAATTATTGCACCGAGTCTCCTTAAAAGTACTCCCCACCCCAACGTATACACTTATCCAAATGGTATTTCCACTATTTAAAACAGTCTTGGGACGCTTCTTTCGGACTGTTCATAAGCTCCTCCGTCGAATTTTTCTTTATTTCTCGAATGGTGGCAAATCTTTTTCCTTTTAGCGGGGTTTTTAGCTTAGGAAATAGGAAAACGTCACATGGAGCCAGGCTTGGTGAATAGGGTGGTTAGAGAAGCACAGTGGTCTTGTTTTTGGCTAAAAAGTCACGAGTTGCTCGTGTTGCTCCTGGTCTGCTGTCATCAGGCGAGGCATGAATTTGTCCTCGACTCGATGCATCCTCAATTTTTTTAGTTAGGATTTCGTAGCAGAACCAATCGGGATGCCACGCTCTTCTGCAAGCTCCCTGACAGTCAAACGTCAATTTCCACGAACGAGATCGTTCACTTTTTCGATGTGGGGGTCATCTGTGGACGTTGATGGTCTTCCGGAACGCTCGTCGTCTTCCACTGATTGCCGCCAGTCTTTGAACCGTATAAACCACTCATAACACGCGTTACGTTTCATAGCATGCTCACCAATAGCCTTGGTAATCAACTCAAAAGTTTCCGTGAAAGATGTGCCCAGTTTCACGCAGAATTTTACAGAAGAACGCTGCTCCTTCAAAGAGCTCATTTCCGCGGACCCGATTTTTCGCCGCACTCTACGATCATCTGTTCACATAAACATCCGTAACTAATGAACAAATCAAGATATCGACAAAGTGATTGAAGCTGGTTATTTGGGAAGCTTTTGCGGATATAACACCTACAAGCAGATTAAAAAATAACCAACTGGAGGCACACTATAAAAAAAGTTCGGGAACTTTTTGAACAGACCTCGTATGAGTGTAAGAAATGGGAGGTGTGTGAGGGTATTGTAGACTAACTATGAATGGTATTTCAGTACTATTCGGAATAGCGTACAGCAATACTACTGTTAATGAGAGCGTATTTGTGGCATCATATATACTATATTACCATATTTAATTGATATACTATCTATAATACGACTAATAATTGATTATTGATTAGTGATTTGCATGGTTTCTGCTTTTGATGATACTGAAAACCGTAAGTGGCTTTTTTACCATGCACGTGTTACTATTGAGCTTTTAGCATACTTGTAACTTGTAAACTGTGTGCCTAAAATTGGGATAGGGGAAAATAGTTCGAAGATTTCTGTGGCGTTTGCAGCAAATTCGCATTCGGCATTCGGGTAATCACCGTGATGTAGAGTTAAAAAAAAGAACTAAAGCAAATTCTTTGACCTGAAGACGCCTGGTGGAATCTACATGAATCTTTTTTGAAATTCTACATCGTGGTGATTACCCGAAAGGTCGATGGAGCTGCAACAGGAAGTAATGTTAAATGGTTCCAAATTAATAATAATTAAATATTTTTCTCCTGAATCATAAAACACACAAATTAAATCAATAGGTGAAGGATAAGGGTCGAACTAAGTTAACATGTAATATAGTAAAGAAGCTCAGCAAACTTACATAGAATACAACCAATTGATTAGCGTTATTAGTAGTATCATAGAATAATCATGAGAAGGAGTCGAAAATGAAGGCCAAGGAGCTTTCCGGAGGACATTCTGATTTGCGCGACGCTCCACGTCAATCAATAAACGAGAGGAAAAACTCACAATCTGCTGCATGAGAGGAAGTGAGCATATTTTTGCTATAAAATATTTAGAGCAATATTTTGAACGGAATTTGGAATTAAACAACTTTAAACGCAAAAACCAATAGCCATGCCAGAAGTTAATCCCACGTGCTGTCTGAAGGAAAGAATCCTCACCGGTCGTAATTACAAGGTTCGTTTATAAGTGTTGGGGAGAAAAAGCGATTGCCATGAGAAGACAATTGCTTGCAGTAATGCAACAGTAATCGTCGAACTGATGACCCTTTGTTATGATGAGGCTGTAAATAAAAAGAATCAAGTGTATAAACCGCGGACCCTTAAACGACGCATTGCGGTCCAGTAGCATTGATTTAAAATATGATAAATATATAATGATATAACATAAGATAAATAACATAATCAACAGGTGACGTTGTCGCACTGCGATGGCACTGGTCGTTGTTAAGAGGTTGATATGGAAATAACAGTATAATTTCTTCAAGATTTTTAATAAAGGAGTTCTACTAAGTTCCACTCGAGATACCTTTATTAGCAATTTCTCTCTTGATATTTTTCATAATTTTCTATATTTAATCTTGATAGTTGAAGCGAACCATTTTAAACTTTGGTAGGAATTTATAGTAAAATGTGAGAAGCTAATCATACATTAAAAATTATTCTAATGAAAAGAAAGATTACGATAAGCGACGAATTCCTAATGTTTAGAAATTAAGCAAAGTACAATGTCTGCAAAATCTATATTGGAGATAATCTACTGAAGGTCTACTAAAGGAAGAAACTTCGGCGTACTTGCTAAAAACCATGAGATTAATTAATTGTTACACGTAGTGCAACTAAATACATGTATATCGTATTTTCTGATAAACACATTCGTCATGCATTTCTTTATGTTCTAATAAAATATATCGATGCCTCGCATAAAAACACGGGCATTGTTTATCAGGTAACGAAGCGCTGCCCTAGTTTCAATTTTTTCCACTCGTCATTTCCTGAATATAGAAACCTTACGTATCCGTCATCATTGAAACGACCTTCGTAATGAAAAGAAACGTTTCGACACTTCCCTTAATGATGAACAAACTATTCCATTTGTCCCACGTATGAAAAAAATGATTTGTCAGCCGCGCCATTGACGAGGCTCCTACGAGAGAGTAATACTTATTGCTCAAGAGGGCATGTCCTCCGATTGTTTTTCATCCCGCGCCGCTTCTGGGTTAAATCATCGGTTCAGAAGTTCATTCGCCCTTCGGAAGAGCCCAGCAACAGCGTTTACTCAACTCCTTTCGTCCTCGCGCCTCCAAGTGCTTCCCGCCCTGCCCAAGGACGGAATGGTTATTGTCGCAAATAGGATAGCCTTCTGTGAATACGAAAAGGCGTCCTTCTTTCCCTATCGCTCCTAAGTAAAGATTGGAAAAAAAGGCGAAGACAATGGATTGCTTTTTTTCTGTCTCTCTCCGTAGAGTTCCGTTCGACAGATGGGAGAGAAAGGGGGCGTTTGTTTTTCCCCTCAACGTATCTTGATTATCTGATAATTATTTAGCAGGCCTGATAGATAAAAGAGATTAAAGACAAGGTAAACAATATATCTGTGATGGGAAAGGAGGAATTGAATTAAACTCAAAAATTATTAATTTTTTAAGAGATCCGTATTATTATAAATAAATATAACTCATTCATTGTTGTCGATTGAGGAGGATTTAAACATGTGAAAATCCACGACAGAAATGATTTTCCGGACACAAAATGATGTGACTCCAGGAATTTTATCTGTTGCATTTTCTTTATTAGTTTTTTTCAATTTTTATCGGGACAGCAGTATTGAGAAATTAACAAACTTACTAATAAATTTTCCTATTGAAAATTTTATTAAGCCCTCAAGTTATTTGAATAACGTAGCAATATTAATAATATTTTAAATATGCAAGAATATATTTAAAGTCAAACTCAAAAATAATGTACTATATGATTAGTAAGTAAAAATAGTACTGCATGATTATAATATATTTACGCATGAGAGTATTAATATTAAGAGAATGTTGCGAATTTCAAATTCTTTTCGAAAACGCCACTTACACCGAAAAGTATTTGTCTCTTTGTAGAATGCTGAATATTCTTCCTAATTCTTCGCTCATTGCAATTATAGAAAATGCATTCTCTTTTCGTGCCTCTCACTTTGTCTTATCGCTGCCTGATATCCAGGATGTTTGCCATATAATATTGTATACCACGCGTGCCTTTTTGTTGATAAGCGTTCGACAGTAAGGGGACAAATGATATTCGAATCAGGTATAGGAGGATGTGATCCGACAATCTAACGATTGAAAAGGCTAAACAGGCAGGATGAAACTGGTTAAATCCAGCCTTAAGGAAGCCATTCAAAGAACGTTGGCAGGAATAAAATGTATATAATATCCCAAGAGACCAGTCTCGAATCAATGATGACGATTTTAAGTAGTATCAGACAAGACTTACTAGAGTGGGAAAAATATTCTGAAGACAGCTGACTCATTATACATGGATAGATTACTCAGGCGACCAATAATAAGGGTTCTTTATTAGTTAGTGAGCATTTGAATCCACATAATCACATATGATATTCATATATATTCATGAATAACTTATTTGCATTCAACCATTACATACACTTCAAAGTTATTTCCGTGCTTCCCTTTCATTTTGCGAATTATTCGGGGAAACGATAATACATATAATTTCATATAAAAATTAATATTTCGCTATTTCTACATACAACAGTTTGTTCCATTTATAGCAAAGGTAATGTTGAAGAAAATGCCTTTTTTCATCCTCTAATTATTTACGCATATAAAAAATAGGATAAACGCATTTTTAAAGCATCAAAAAGTATTCCATTTCACAAAGATTGACACTTTTGAGTTGATTTTCAAGCTCCAAGGCAACATTTCCAAAAGGATATTCATAGAAAAATCGTTTATCGAGGTTAATTGAAACGTTATCGTCGGAAATCTATATTTACCTCTGTTTGTTTGGGAGAGCGGGTTCTTCGAAGCTTCCTGCATTGTGCCAATGAGAAAGGAGTTTTGGATCTGCGCCCGAAGTAAGACGGAAGACGGTAAATCAATTAAAAACAATCTTCCGAAAGACTCGTTTCAAAAGACAAAAGATAGGGGTATGTTATTGTGATCAAGGGCGACTTATTTTTTATATCCTAAGCGAATTTATAACGATTTAGTAAAAGCAAGGTGAATGAATGTCATTACACTGATAAATACAAAACCGATAAATGGTGAATAGCAAGGTAAACGACAACACAATGTTTAAATAAAATCGCTGTAATTATAACACTTATAAATTAATATTTATTTAAATTATGCTGTAATTGTAACTTTCTGTGATAATTGCGCTATAAATCTGTCAGGTGATAGTGAGAGGGAAGTTGATCATAATATTCGTTCTAGAAATCTAGTAAAAAGTAATGTATAAGGAATCACAGGATAGAAGTACATGTACTTGTATTGTCATGTATTGGAATGTACTGTCATGCATTTCCTCTCGATTTAGAAATTCGTAACATTTTTGTATGTTACTAGTCATTCCTTGCCACATAAACTTATTTCCAGAAGATAGGTGATTTATTAAAATGTAATTTAAATATCCTTAGGTTTTTTAGCGTTTGTACTATTATCACAACATATGATGAATATTTTTAAATCGAGAGAAAATTACTTTTGATTGCTTGAAGTTACATAGACTAAAGACCGCTGAGGAAGAATTATTAAAATAACCAATTAGTATGGTTAAAAAATGTGATCGTGATTAAAATACAAAAAGGATCACATTGAATGTTATGTATTTTATGTTAAAACCAATGTATAGTTTTAATAATACCCCGAGTTAAAAACAAAACACACTGAATCAATCGCCATAAAATTTGAACTTCTTATCCCTTTCTCAATCGTAAATAATTCTTACTTTCTGTTATCATGCTTAGTGTATCATTTTTTCACTCCTGCATTCCCACTGTTCAGAAGAGAACCAATATTTTTGAGTATTCTATTTTAAGTCCAACCGTTCTAGCCAGAACTACCGTTTACAATGAGCTTCTATGCTGGAATAGTTCCAGTTTCCTTCCAGTTAATTCTGGTTCAATATAACCACAACGTTTTGGCCTCCGAGAGAAAACATCCTAAGCGGTGTTCGAAAAAAAAAACAGTTTACGAAGAGAAATCATCTTTGAGAAACGCATTAATGGTGAACCAAGTGTTTCTATACTTTCTTTGAGATAAGAATAATCTTGGATAATTGCTAGTGAGCCTAAATATAATTTGCTATGACTGATACGCATGATATCAAAGTAGATTATTTGAAATCATAAAATAGAATTCCGCTTTGTATTATAACCTACATAGTAGAGATATTTTACTATATTCTATTGATGTTAGCTTCTTTGTCTCTTTAGAGAACGTCAATTTTAAAATTGGTTTCCATTCCATAAGTAACTCCAGTGAGAATTATACGGAAATTATGAATATAGAGAACTTTCAGAAAAGCTCCTAGATTCCATGAGCTATACTAAACAATTCTCAAACAATCAATCAAATGCAGAAAAGGATCTAAAATTTTATTTACCTCTTTGGGAGTCTACTCTTGATAAGAGACTTTTTTTCCATAGTCTGAGAACAACAAGCGTTGAGAGTATGTATCCGAGCAGGCACCAAGGAAACAAATATGAAAAAGAATTCGTAAACCCCTATTCTCTTTAAATTCTCGAACACTGTTTCAAATAAATTTTTTGGTGCTTCATTCAAATTTCATCAATTTCATTGATAGGAATTCAACCTAAAAGGAAAAATGGAAGGAAATTATTCTGAATAATCAGCAGAACTATTTCTTTCATGAAAAATGCTCTAATATATGTATCACTTATCTAGTATAACTGTGGCACCCGTTAACATTGATTTCGAATGCTTTATTAAAGTGAAAAACTCACATATCGGACACAAATGAATATTAAACCTATCTGACGTAGTTTTTAGATAATATTTATTATCGAAGTAAGAGTCCAGAATGATTTATTAGCTTCCTGATTGACGAACAGAGAAGCAAATTCCCTTATCATATCCTTGCTGTACATCTTGAATGAATCAAAGAAGTTGTCAATGAATTGAGGAATTAATTTATTGGTGATCTTAGCACAGATTCTTTTACGGAGACATTCACATTAATTTATTCTTAATAAATCGTACAAAATATCCAATAGAAAAGTATTTCAAAGGCAAAGAAAAATATACAAAAACGAAAAATATATTTTTATACTTTTACATTATATTAAATGAATGAACATCAAATTAATCATTAATCCTTAGCTGGATTCTCAAGGTTGACTTGCTCATGCAATTTCAATGCTCATTCCCGAGGTATGTCAACTACGAATTTCCTCGATGTGTATAAATGATAGATTTCTCTAAGAGTAATTTTCTTTCTTTCTGAGGAAGAAGTCAATGGAGTAATCCTAACCGACACCATTTACGCCTTCATATCCTCATAATTTGAGTCACCTTTGCGGGAAGATGTAAATAATACTAGATAGAGACAGAGCAGCTGGCAATGATAGCGAGTGAAAGTGAGGGTATCGCGGAAACTTCAGCGATGCCTCAACGCTTCTCTTCATGCCTTGTATATGAATAAAAAAAATGGGTAAGCGCAAAAGCTATTCAGAATATAATCAGGTCAACGCATGCGGATATTTAAGTACAGAATCATAGAACAGCCATCACATCTGACGTACGTACCGTTTATTCTATGATAAAATAATATTCTCTAATTGCTCCGAATATAAAAATTCAAATTACATAAATCGTTCGTATGATTCAATTCATATAGGAGTGTGATCGGAAAGATCCTTCATTATCTTTCTCTTGTAAAGCTCAAACCTCGTACTCTAAATTCTTACTAGTTCAGGAAATTCCAAAGTTGTTATTTCATAAGTCCTACTAGCTGCTCCAAAGATCACAGTCATCCTAAAACCATTGTCTTCAAAGAAAAATTATAAGAGCAATTACATCGGGACGGGATGACTCAATGTAAGGAAAGGAATAATCGATTTTTGTGCACTATATTACTCCAGAGGCTTTCTTTATCTATATCTTCGAACGATTCATATCGTCAAAATGCACGTGAAATCAGTGATAATGAATATTGTAACTAAACTGTTGAAATCACGGTAAAATTTAAAGATAATACTAAGTATTTCATAGTTATACAGTTCTATATTTAAAAGCGATTATTTTTATTAGTAGCATACTTAAAAGGTGCTTCGGCAGCCAAACTCAATTCGCACATATGTGCTTCCACCAGGAGTCGCACCAGAGACTACTTTTACCAAAGGCAAACGCGCAACCGACCTGGCCATCCGGGAGCCCCACTAGAAGCAATTTCTTAAGAGGAAAATCGACTCGATAGCACTCCTATCGACAAATAGTATTGCTCTTTCAGGATAAAGTAAAGAATTTGATAATAAAATAAAACATTAAAAAATAAATCATTTAACAATGTTCCACGAAAAAATAGTTCATGAAGCATTCTTTCTAATCTAAGCTTTGGAGATACGCTTAACACTACAAAACTGCAGTGTTCTCTATGAGGTATGATATTCGCCTTTATGGTAGTTAAGACATAGTGCAAAAGCAAGTACGATATACCTTATTCGAATTCTCGGGATTTCTTCGATTTTTCATACTTTCCATGACTTCTTTTATGTAAAAGGCAATCAATCAAGCGAAATGTCATTTACTAGAATAAAGATAGGAAGTTTTATTTCTCCGAAAATATCCTCTCATGCAAACAATTTTGAATCAGGAAATCAGGAGATTTTTTTATTTATCATAAAGGACGTGACTGCATCTGCTCACAAGCAGGGAGAGAATTAGAAAAACAATGAAAAATACCTTGGAAAACAACTTCCGTGCGTCATCCACTAACTACTTGGGATTCCAAGTGCAAACGAAGAAAGCGCAGTCAAACAAAGAAAGTTCGCGCAAAACAGTTGCTGGGGACGAAAGCACTCCAATTTCTTTCCATGGAGAGCATGCTTTTCCCCAATATTCATCGACTTTCCTTGTTAACGTATTGCCGATAGGTTCGAGAGTCCATTAACTTAATTCATGTTTGACGAAGGAATAAATCAAATCCAAAGTCGACAAGAACGTTTATCAACGGTGCGAATGGTATGATAAAACAGAACGCGGCATTAGCTTGATAAATGGCATCGGTGAGACCGCTATCGTAAAGGCGTTCGTCTCTAAGAAAAGGATGATAGAAAGAAGACACAAGAGTATTTCGTATTTTTAGATTGGGGTCATAAACTCCTTCTGAGGTTTTGCCAAAATTAGGTCATTGTCTGAACGGAGCTTTTATGTGGATCAAACACATAAATTGAATATAAGCAATAATATAAGGAAATGCAGATGGGACTAGGCTGAGAATGACGATAAGAAATGGAATGTTAAAGGTCCCAAAAGAGTAAATCAAAGTCTAAAAGGAGTGAAATGTATTTGAAATACATTAAAATAATGAAAATATACATACATGAGTTTAATGACGACAGAGATCATATGAATATCACTTCACCGCTCAAAATTATAAGTGATTTAATACATAACAAAATACATATTTTGGAAGCGATCGACCTCGACACTAATTATTCCAAATCAACCGACTTCGATAATTTTCCATTATGATTCATATCCCAGAAAAGTAATTTCCACCCAACGAAAAGAAATGAAATCGCGTTTCAGTTCGGAATTTCGATAAACCTCCGATAACAATTCAATCGATAGAATTAAAAACATTTATTGTTATGTCAAACATTCGTGGTGACATCATAATTTGCTGTTTCAATGATTAGCTTTGGTTTGACAATTTGATTGTGATTTGAATATTCTTCAGTAACCAAATGTTGATTGATATGTATGATTGACTGTTTTTTAAGACCGATCTCCTTAACTTTCCATATCCAAATCAAAAATATATAGTGTGCATGCAATACCACAGAGGCAAATTGATTTATAGTACTTGTAAATAGAAGAAATATACAAAGTGAAAAATGGTTAATATAAATAATTAATGAATTACCGCGTCAAAAATGACGGAAATAAATTTGATTTATAGAAAAATACGCTAATTTTACCGCATACATCTGATACTTTTGAGAAATAAACAATTAAATTTATTGAAATGAATGTGTCAATCTGTCATTATCTGATATGTGATAATCTACTGAACCAGGGTTTTTAGTGAATTGTAACTCTAGACCTTCATCATCAAGCTGGCCGAGTGGTTAGAGTTTCAGGTTCAAATTTCGAAATATTCCAAAATTTCCAATGATTAATCCAAAAGTTTATCATCAGTGATTCGAATCCTGCTTAAAGATTTTTTTTTACCGGAAAATTAACTTTCAGGTTTGTTAAGATGCTTCGTAAGAAGAAGCTAAGAAGTTTCCATAGCTTGCTAGTTTTAATAAAACCATTCTTAACATGGTTACGCTTTTGTTTATTTCAGATAAGCAAAAATAAATTTATATTTATAATATCTCAATATCTTTCCAATATAAATCTTTATTTCGTACCATAAAATTCTTAAAACCTTTGATGGCTTATAGTGTAAACTTCCGGGACGTGAATTACACGTACACACAATACATATTGGATTTGTTTGAATAGGAGGATGCACAATGAAAGTATAGGAAATTGTGGTGCATAGAAAGGTTAAATATCTCCTAACCCGAGAGGGAAGAGCGTGAGTGTTGTATCATTTATTTATGGAAGTAAAAAAACATCATCAATGTCAAAATGTGAGACATCATATATTTGTCTCTGTAAGTTAATACGCGGAGAAACATTGAAGTGTTTATATTCTCTAATTAAACTAAATGTTTAAATTTTTATTTTCACAAGAGATTTGGTTAAATTATCTGTAAATATAAAAATTTCCTGAGAACCACCACTTTAACAAACACCGCGAATTAACTCAGCTATTGCGGTCTCCCCAAGACATCCGTCATCAACGAATAAATCATGGAATACGAACTGCAAATATTTAACATGGAATTAGTAGCACTTAAAGAGCAATTATCAAACAGTTGCCAATGCAAACAAGAACTACTAACAGCTAGACTATGCAAACCCAATGCCAAATTATTCTTCCATGTAATATATATCGCATAGCGAAGGAACACAAACCAGATGGAAGCAGATCAGCAAGCGTGTTCCAGTGACCTCTACTCCTTTTCCGATCCGAAAAGAACAGCGATCCAGAGGACCATTTCGATAAAAAGGTCAAGGACACGAATGCACCGCATTGGTGGCTGAGGAACGCCCAGCAGTCCACGGCGATGGGATCCGCCCAAGGGCAATCGCTTCGAAAACCGCATGTCTTCATCCGACCCTTTGCACCAATGGTAATCGATAGGAAGGACTCTCCGTCTATTTATGTGCGACAAGGCTGCCGTCGTGACGCTTGTCAATGAATAAGTCACACAACACGAAGGTATCGAACAAAAGACCTGTTGGATTCCATCGAAGAATACATCGCCGTTCTTGAGGAAAGGTATAGAAAAGATGGGGGTTACTACGGAGTGAATTTTTATGCCAATTTTTCCAGTCAATGGGTTTCTGAGGAATATTCCATCGGCGTCGGGAAACTCGTCTTCTTGAAGCTCGCCAAAGTAAGAACACGATTGGAAAGAGAGGTTTCGAATCGATGTACAAAATATCGAAGGGGAGATGATGTATGTAGAAATAAAATAGACTTCAGCCAGGAAAAATCGAATAATGACGTATTTAGGATTGACTAAGTTTTAATTAATGGACGATAAGAACGCGCTATTAATCATTTTATCAAGTCGAAGATAGAAGATCTAATTTTTAATTCTTAATGATGATATATCTTGATGTATGTAATATTTTTTTCTTTCGGTAAAGGAGAAAGAAAATGTAATTTCCTAATATTTTCCGCTCAGCCATATCAATGGATGTAATTATACGAAAGCTACTGAGGTATGAGTGATCCTGAGCATTCAATTTGGTCACTCTTCTTAAATTACGAAGAAAGTGGTTATTAAATGGATCATTGTGGCATATTCAGGTTGACATTTACACTTATTTATTTTGGTTCAGAGAAAGAAACAAGAACAAATTAAATGAATCCTCATATTGCATAATTATTCTCTCCTCTTAGCGTTTTGTTGCTAATGATGGTAGACTTGAGTATCAAATCTGTCTTCAGAATAGTACGCATAAGAGTAGAATTTTGATTCACTTCTATATTAATGAGTTGTAAATTAAAAATTGGTCATAAAATAATTTCTCCTGTCCAGTTGAATTCCTCCGATTCCGAAATAGATGAACAACAAAATAAAATTATTAATGGCTCCTAATATAATAAATGCAACCTACCTCTTTTTAACATTCAAATCCCTCCACAAAAATTCACATTACTTTCATAACTCTAGGATTTCTTAAAAATAATTGCATAATAATTCCAAAGGTCGGCATGTTTGAGATTTGTCAGTAGTTACTGTTAATAAAGAAAAATCAAGGAAGTAGCAGTGATTACTACAATATTTTATATTATGAAAATATTCTCGCTTGAAAATCGTATTTAAAAATGCATAAATTGTTCCTTTGACTGACACAAATCCATAATTGAAATGAATAACTTAGAAATGAAAGAGGCTTACATCTTGAGAAAAGAACCAAACCGAGGCGACAGTCACCTTTCCTCCAAGACATCCCTACGCTCAACATCAGGCATCCTTGTTCTGATTCATTCGAGCCTTACAAGTGAAAAGTAAATATAGCCAGAAAGAAAGGTCGCTATCCAACTTCCGAGCGCCGCTTCCGCTTCCGGAATCCGAAAAAATCTGAAGAACGACATCGATCTTTTAGCCAACCCTTGGTTGCGAAAAAATCAGATCGGAAACGGTAATCAAAGAGGGGGTAATGAGCGGATAAATCTTTGATGGGAATAGAAGGCGTTGGAGGAGTGCATGGCACAAATGGATCTGCGTGCCAGCTGGAATGTATCCAAGTGCTGAAACACCGCGGTGTCGGACTCTCTTCCTTCAACACTTCGCTGCCAAAGTTGAGAGCTAGGAAGCGAGATGCAGCAATAAAGCCGAAGGGTAATTAGAGAGGGAACTTGATGTGAATCATTGTAAAGGGAAGCACTCACGGGCATAAATTAGTGACACCCTTGGTCGACCCCAATGATGATTATGAAAGCAACCCTCACTGTGCCTTATTCGATGCGTTAAGAGTACTCAAGGTTCTGAGTTTAGAAATAATATAAGGTTTTAGAATCTTGAGTGAAATATCACTATTTGATGTATTATATAAATTTCTCTGTGTTTTCGTTGGATATTTTTTGGTCCTACTCGAATGAGAGCTTACTTCGCAACTACAAAATTTTCAAGGGGGCAGTTTAAGACAAATCCCTTATTCGCTCATCTCCAATCATTTGCTTAAATTGCCATATATTAAATCAGATTTCAGTTCAAACCCTTAGTGCATACAACAAAGTCATAATGGGGGAACGATCGGACCTTCGCCCCCCTCCCCGGGGTCCGCCAATAGCTCACATTGGAATATTTCTCTGAAAGCCATCAGCCAAGATCAGCCCACAACCGAATATTTTATGTTCATGCTGTGCCTCAATAGTTACAAATTTTACAACTGACTTCGGAGGCCAGGCGTAAGAGATTCATTAAAGATTCCTGACTTCCCCCCATAAAAAGCCGAATATTTTGTAATGAATACAAATGAAGGATAAGTTTTCATTTAGTTGCTTAGTAACTGACATTTTCGTACCTGTAGCTCTTTTATGTTGTTGCGTAATCGTAACAACTTATCGTTTAAAGTTGTATTGCTATTTGGGTCTCTATCGACAAGATTAGCTTTCTCGAACTAGATAATTATTAGTGTGGATCTTTGCATTCTCTAAAATTCTGTGAGAAAATTGCAAGCGTCACTAATTGCAATAATTCTCTGCTGTCACATGTAATTTTAGAACCAAAGATTTAATTAAATAACGAAGAAACATCAAAACTGAATTTTGAATAATTGATTTTAATTATGTATAATCGATTGAATTTACGAAATATATTTCCAGAGATCATTTTCAATGAAATAAAAGAAATAAATCGTCTTGCATGCATTTTTGGCTATTCTAGAAACTTGTATAATGTTGAAGAAATGCATGGGAGAAAACTTCGCTCTAAATCAACCTCCATCGCGTGAAAATAATGAAAAAAATCCTCAATCAGAGCCTAATAGATGGAACGGAAAATCGTATTTCACCACAATTTATAAATTATCTTTGATTTTGCTTAGCATGTGCGTTATATTTTCGAAAATGAGTTTTCTTATGGGAGCTCGCGATATCTTAATGGGGGAATAATTAATCGGCTTTTGATGATGGTGAATATATAAACGTGAAACAGACACCATCGAATACAATGTCTTACAAATCATCGTGAAGCTTCACTCGGTAAGTTACGTGAACCAGGAAGGAAATTTCGATATGCATCTTATGCAACACGCTCAGCGCATTACAATCCGCTATCAGGTAGTAGAAATATAAGGAGAAAAGCGCTATGTAATTTTTTTTCATTTTCCTCTCACACCATTTTTGTCTTATAAATTCAGAGGATAATGTCAGTGACTGGATGATGTTAACTCAAAGTTAAGTATCCGAATGTTGAACAAAAGTTTCCCTTTATGCAACTATGCATTCGTATTAAATTAATATTCATTATTAGAAACCCGCCGAAGAAAAATTAAAAGATTTCAATGGATTAGATTTCCTCGAGCTTCAATTATTAATGTTGATATGCAACGCATTAAAAACTTTTTCTGGTAATTCTGATCATATCGCAGATATGACCGGAATTATCTGAGAACGATTGAGCAAATGATTTGGTTAGGTTTGTTGGGATGGGATATCTCCATCTATATACACAACACGAGCTTGTACAGTCATATTAATACTGTAACGACCTCTTCTCCTGAGTAAAACTTACTTTACTGTTGATAAAGTCTACTAATAGGAATTTTGTTCAAATTAATTAATTAATTAATTAACATTTAATTTAATTAAGTCAAATTAATTTAACCAAATAAGGAAGAAACATCAAATATGAATTTTCAATAATTGATATACCTCGTAAACCATCGCAAAGTTTTTCGGCCAGTTGCCAGTCGTTGAGTTGTCATTTCGCAGATCAATCATCGCCCAACTGAAAATGAACGGTTCATATGTTTCTGCATTATAATTTATCACACTCTTAGAACCTATTGAGAATATTATAAAGGAATAACGAGAGCAATGCGTTGCCCGTGAGCGTCACTTGGCCAGCCTTTTATCAATTTTTCCCAGCTGTCGCTGAGTTTGAAATTTTCGCGCTCCGAGAGACGTGTTGCAGCGAATGGAAATTGAGCGTGTTCGCACGAAAATAGGTCTTAGGCGTTAGCATAGCTCTGCAAAGGCACGTGAACAACGCATGCGTGTGTGAGTCACTTGCTCCCTTGAGGTCGCTTATTCTTCAAGAAAAAATTCAACATTTTATTACGAGCTTTGTTTTATGAGGGACTTAACATGTTTACGGACGTGGTAACATTTCTTTGTCTTCCCACTTACGCGAAGGTAATCGCTGTGAGAGCTGATAACAGTTAAAAATGCTTCTATTTTGGAGAAATCGCAAGATAAATAGTGAATTCAATTCTTATTATACCGCCTAAACATACATTATAATATATGATGAAAACTGACATTTATTGTAATTAATGGTACCAAATATTAAGTCACAATAAAGGAGCTAATTCCATAGCAAAGAAATGAATTTCCCGTGATAAAAATCCTTAAAGAAGGAAAGTAACTAATCCCTTTTCGTTGCCAAGTATCGCGGAAACTATTCCACGCTTCTGTGTACTCTGTCAGTCACAAAAGAAGAGTTTACCAATCCCGAATGAGTAATAAGAGTATTACTGATTGTGAGTTTAGTTCCCATGGCTTAAACGTCCTCGGATCTTGAGATTTTCTGTGAGAAATGATACATACACACTCACTTACGGATAAATATATAAATAAGGATTGCGTTGGTTATATGGCAGTAAAGCTAATCATGGATATAAGTATTTCGAAATCAAATACGAATGTAAGAAGATCTGCTTAAACTTTACTGAAAATATCTTACTCAAATGAGAATATTTAGGAGTGACCTATCGTACCATTTAAGAGAGGAATATATCGTTTTATAACACAAAACAGCACTGGGTACTAACTAATCACAGCGATCAGACAATGCAGAATTCTTAGTCATTTCAAGTTGGAAGGTAGAGAGAGATTTTACACTAAATACGACAGTCTAAATCAGATAAAATATATTTATATCATCGAAACATCTTAAGTTTACATTTGTAAAGTTCTTTTAAGCACACCTTGTGGAAAGATCGGGATACCCTTCCCGACGAGGAATTTGTTTCAAAATCTGAAGCAAAAGTTGAGCATAGTCCTTAATTCAGTAACAAAAGTAAAACAGGTTGCCTTCAAAATATTCCAATTTTGTAAGGAAATTCCTTTTAGGGTTTCATTTCTTTTTAGAACTGAACCAAACCAAAGAGCCAAACATGTTATCCAATCTAAACTCTTCGTTTAATTTGTATTACATGTTTGGCTCTTTGAACTTAACAACAGTAGAATCAGCTTAGGTTTTGTTTCACGTAGATAAAGCATAAATTCTGCGCCTTTTGATCACCACGAATTTTAGGAAACGTACTACGTAATCAAAATCGAATTAAAGGAGGACGTAATAATTATTAAGGAAATATTAAAATTTCTTTCTTCGCAAAAGACGAAAGTTGAGAAATTAAAGCCTGTTGAATATCAGAAATGAAAAATTCTAGGAATGAAATTTATATTTGAAATAGTAGAGTCGGACATTGAGAGTCAAAATATTATTTAAGATACTTATTGATTTGTAAAACTGAGAGGAGAAGGGAATAGAGGAAGGATTCAAAGTCATTTCTGTCAATGGTCGATCTTCCCGGACATCGAAAATTAATGAAGAAGAAAGGCGCACCCATAAGCTTGAATATGTCGGTGACGCTGGTGAGATTTTTATGGCGGCGCCATCGATTTACACCGGTTTTATTACCAATCGATGGCAAAAGCTTGTAATGGTGTTTTTTAACCTTTATAGTACTCTTTCTCCCGAGTTCATAATTACTGCGCTGAAGAGAAATATTTACCTAGTGCTGAGAATAGGAGGTACACTGTTGTGATTATCACTTAGATACTTTCACCTTTATGAAGAGGCACTTTTAGAAAAAAAAACAGTATAAAAAGATGATGTTCAAGTATGACTCGGACAAAACAATAGGATTCTGCTTTAAAAGTAAAATGCATCAAATAGCTGAGAAAATGATACTACGAACTCCAATTAACCCGTTCACTTCGACGATGCTCTAAATACCTTCCCAATGAAATAAAACTCCAAAATTTCGATGAAAAACCCTTTCAGGAGTTACTGAACTACAGGATTCGCGACTGTTTCATGGATGGTTTACCTCGCTTGACATGAGTCACACTCGCAATTTTCTCATTTTACAGCCAAATATTTAAAACTCGATGTAATTCTCGCACTCCGTCACAAACAGTTCCACAGAAACAAGTATTCGTACTGGAAGAAAATTCAAGCGACACGGGCGTAATTACGCAATTCCATATGGGAGTGGCTTCGATTTAAAATCCATCGCAAACTGATTACGAAAGTGAGCGAGTTAAGGTGAAAAATGGGGAGCGATATTTATGAGGGCGATTAAAATCGGTGAAACGGGAGGATAAGTGAGATGAAGGAACACGAAGCATCCACGTGACGGACACCAAGGCCAAAATACTTCCGCAGCCGCAAAAAGCAATTCTTTTGCCGGCAACGTCATGTAGCCCGCTCCGATAAACACCGCTGCCATTCTTCTCACAGCACTGAGTCTTGCGATAAGAGTAAACATGTCGCCTAGGAGAATAATCAAATAGAAACGCGTCCAAGGAATGGACATGAAAGAGCAATTTCCAAGATAGGCTTCGCAATCTTAATCGCGATTACTTATTTATTAAATACGACGAAAACAAATGACGCCATCGAAGTGGGCCAAGTCCAAGTTCATTCGCTCATGCATTCTTTCGTCACGGAGGTTACTCACGTTTCATTTCCTAAATCATAGTTCCTGTTTGATTCACAGCTAAACGTACTGTAAGGAGGCGTAGCTTTTTTGACAAAACTCACAAATTTATGCTATTTCTTAAAGAGTTTCTTCGTAAGCCTAAGAAATACGTCAAAAAATAAGAAATTCGGCTACGATATACATCGGATCCCTTTTTACGTTCTATAACCGTTACGTACATGTAAATTCAGAACTCAAAAATATCACTCATGAATATGTAGCAATTTCTAATTATTTATTTTACCGTATGATACGTGATTACAAATTATTACCCAACTATAATTGAATAAATAAAAAATATATTCAGGCATTGCTATCACATCAAAAGGTATTAATTTCTCTTATCTATCAATAAATTCACCTGATATTGACTGAGTCGATATAAAATTACTTCCGGTTCAATTTTATTATTAGATTTAACATGATATTAATTAGATGCCAGAGAATCAGTTAACGATATTTGTATTAGTAATTTAAACAAAAGCTTATTGATTAATGATTTAAAATAAGATATTTGACTTTTCGAAGCCGAAAACAGAATCAGTCCCACACAATTTTCAGAGTGCTGAAAAAGAATATATTATTCTTATTATTATTCGAAGACAGCACAAATTTAATTTGTAAATTAATATTTGGTGAGTTAACTGTGTTTATTTTATGTAGCTTGGAGTCTTCCGTTGTTCGACTTTTCATGCTTTCAGTTTCATTTCATTATTGATTTAAGTCCTTATGTCCTTCTTAATTATTCATTCTAAAAATTTTAGAAACTGATAAAGTTCATAATAATCAACGTTCTAATATTTTAACCTCTTTCATAAAGGCCAGTCAAAGTAGGCAATATTTTATAGTTAGCGAACTTTCTCATTTTTAATACATATCAATTATATGATATAGCAATATGAATTGAATGAAGACGGTCTCTGCCTACTTTCCTAATTGTGAGCCTTGCCATTCTTTGCTTACTTTTGAGGCAAACAATCCATTTATCGAAAGGTCAAACGGAGAACCCTCTCAAATAGAATTGGCCAAAAACAAAATAATTGAGGTAAAATCCACATGATGAGAGCAATGTGAGTTAAATGCTATAAAAGAGAATCTTTTATAACCCTATTTCCTAATCCAGCTGAATTACTCAATCATAGCTTATCTGACTTCCTCAGCGGCGCCAGAATGTCTGCTTCGACTAAGATGCGAGAGGAATGACTAACCGTTTCTTACTATTCCAGAGTAGCATAATGATATCACATGCGAGAGCTGCATCACCGACCTATGTTCGTCAGTGTTCAAAGCTAACAACCATGTAGACGAGAAGAATTCATTGCATGATAAAGTTAAACAATTTCGTCGTGTATTGTAAAAGATTTGGGGACACATATCTCGACTCCATATTCGATGGGAATTAGAATATATAACTTTGTATAGAACTTTCCAAATTTATAAAAAAATAATTTTTGCATGCGGTTTATCATCCATTCCAGAAATCATTAAAATTAGTGTAACTGAACGTAAGGTAATGGAAACAATATTTTTCAATCTATAACGCATTCCTTCCAATACATCTCATTTTATAACCAAAAAATAAAAATGAATGAAACTGTTAAGGAATTAGTTAACGTGATTAACGTTACCATTCAATGAGATCTCAATTACATGATCCAAAAAGAAGAATAAAAAATGAACCAAAATATATCGATAAAATATTTTAAGACCTAACAATAGAACATGATACATGATATGAATGATATCTTTCCAATAAATGTTCCCTGACCTTTCAAGAGAGAGCCGAAGGCTAAATTTCACTTCTTAAAGCAAGGGTAAAGCAAAAGGGAAACTATCCTTGGCTGAGTGTTTAAGCCTGATGTTAAGTGAGAAAATTCAATATGCGCAAGTCATAGTCATCTATTTAATCTATCCATCTTTTACTAAATACTGTATTTAGTCTGATACGTAATTTGTTTACAAGGTTTCTTCGTCTGCTGATTTCGATGATAGTCATAAATGCAATTCTATTTACAAATATTTCAGATAAATCAAATTTTAAAAGGCCCCCCTTTTTGAAACTTCACAAGGGTAACAAAGTTTTAATGATAATCAATTTTAGTAATAAAGTAATGTATTCCAAATTCTTTACTAATTTGGAAACCACAGAATTTTCAAACAGATCAATCTAAAACAATTTTTCCATATATACTTTCACTTTATCAATCAATATATACTTCATAATTTTTAATGCATATTAGTTATAATATTAAAAATCAATAACGAATAACATAACTGTCAATATATAGTATTAATACCCTCAATTTAATTTAATAAAATTTATGGAACAAATTTGGATTATCTAGATGAAATCGAGGATATTGCATGCCTTTGTAAGATTAGATAATTTCATCTTTTGTAATAGATAACTAACTGCCTTTGTAAGCATAAGAACACATTTGAAGAGATAACTTTTTTCTGGTGCCCCGCCGAAAGTCTGCTTAAAGGTTACGTATGTATTTCCCCATTTCTCAGAAATCCGGAAAGAGAAAATACGTACATACATTATCTTAGATTCGTACAAGGACAGAATAACCCGGTGGTTTCGTATAGAAATAAAAGGAAATGCTATCGCCACTTTAATAATTTTTCATTCCGCTGCCTTTTCCATGGACTGACCATCATGCCCTGTCTATCAATGTCAGCAACCCATTCATCCAACACGCGATGGAGGCGTTAAAATGTTCCGCACATGACCCTGTTTGTCGAATCTATTACGACATGCTGAATCGGATCTCAACCGCATCCAGAAGGCAAATGGATACTTAATACCAAAGAGAATTTGAAAAAAGTTAAAGGCGAAAAAGTCTTTAAATCAGCAGGAGCAAAGGACGAACTCCATGTTGGAGTTGTCTAACGAAAGGAAAGCTTCTTCGTACACGTGGTATAACTTGACCATGGAGGGAAATTAAAACATTTCTTGAATCGTTAAAATCCAATCAATCTCATACGATATGACTTCATTGAAAACGAATTATTTCGTAATAACTAACAAAATCCTCGACCGGATAAGCGTATGGAGAGTAATTCCGTGAGCTTGCAAGATTAAAATACAGCGAATCAAATGGAAAAATGTCTTTAGTGGTAGTATTCTTTTATGTGCTTCGACAGCTAGGGTTATGTCGCACACATTGATCTCCACCGGGAATTGACCCGGGACCACTTTCGCCAAGGTTGAACGCCTTAAGAACTGTATTAAAGCTACACTTGGGAATTCCCAACTATCCACGGTCCTTTTTTACTTAAAATTTCCCTTAAGATTCTGAGACTATTTTCCCAAATAATTGTAATGAAAATTTCATTCTGGAAATGAAAATAATTATAAGCGATTAAAAGCGAAATCTCTAACGAAATTCTCATCTACCGTCCAAGAGAAGACGATGAAAATTACGAAAATTAATCGATTCAATCGAATAAAAACGTTAAAAAGAACTTACGGAGAATGAATTCTCGTGGTATTTATGCTATAATAAATCTCCTCGAAAGTAATATCTTACATAAATATACTCTCCCTCATCGTAAGCATTATTCTCATTTCACCACACGTGATACCTCGACTATTGGTGCATTATAATCAAGACTTACTTGTCAAATGTACCAATTTTATGCAGTGAAATATTCCTTAAATTTAAAATTTAAATATTCGTTTCAACTTAGTATAGGGTCATGGAATGTTTTACAAAAAATCATCTGTTAGTCACTTCCCGCGACCACCGGCTACGGAGTGATGATATAACTGATCAGTTGACATAACGTCTCGCGAATAACAACTAGGAGGTGTTGTTTATTCAAGCAAAGTAAATACGATTAGGAGGCTGTGCTACGTAAACCACATAATAAAACAACAAGGGAGGCGAGATATTGGTTACAGAGGCAATAGAATTGTGAATCGAGCTCGTTAAGGGAGGCGGATAAGGCCGGAGGAAAGCGGTATTCTATTGGCATAATAAATATTCTTCGAAAAACAAATTTGTACAATCGTCCCATATCATTTCTCACCCATTTACTGGTTCTTCCCTTTCGTTTGCCTGGATTGCATTACGAGCGAACTTGATGAAACATAAAAAATCCAGGACTTTAAGTCTGGAGAAAATGAGCGGCTTTAGACTTTGCTATCGCTGGCGATTACATTTGCACGAAGATCTCTGAAATTATCCCTTAATCTACAAATATAGCTGATATACCTGAAACAATATATCAGAGTATGGCAAGAGGTGCAGGAGCCGTTCTGAACTGAATTTCTTTAAAACTATGAGCATCGGTAGAATTCGTCAATAGTGAATGGTCAATTCACGAAGAAAAGACCAAATTGCTGAAATTACAGGGGCGGATAAATTTCACCAAAATCTAAGAAAAATAAAACTGTGTATATTACTGAGATTCCTTGTGCGTACTTAATTTTGGGGATAATGGTAGAGATAAAGAATTGATTCTTGAATTGATCGACGCTTTTAATCTGATAACTATGACTAAAACTGCAAGTATTCAGCGAAATCTAAAAGGATAGCTGAATCTAAATTCCATTTACCGATAAAAAATCAAACACAGAAGCAAGTCATTAAGAAGGTCACTCAGGCAAAAGAGATACTTTGAGGGATGCCCAAGTTTTCTTATCAGTTTTTTCCTTTAACGATATTTCCAACCTTCATTCAATGGCCACTTGTATGGTTCATTCACTCCAGAGCTGTCGAACAGACGCCCAGAATATGCCCCACCGAAGGTTTTGAACCGGTCTCCTTGAAGTTTGAAAGACAAAATTACGAATTACCATAGATTGGTGGTCTAATTTAAATGATCTTAATCGGCCCGCTTGTTTAAAGAAATTTCAATTGTGGGCCTCGGACCGAAAATGTTAAACTATGATTTAAAAGGTAAATATAATTTAATCGTTGGCCATACTTTCATGGAAGAACCCTCACATTTTAACCCAAAGAGCTCCCCTTGGCAAAGCCTCTGTATCTGTAAGTATGGCGCGTCGCACGAGGGAAACTGAATTATCGAATCGAATTGTCCTGGCATCTTTTTCCCTCATTTTTCTCGCGGATAAACCCCTGATGTTAATAGAGACGATAGATATAACACATAATTCTAATTTGAATGCGCACCTTCCGTGAATGAATCTTTCTACATATTTTTTTAGTTAAAATAAATTTAATTTCCCAAATTGAAGCGATGCCCACACAATGGCACGGGAGATGCTTAACGATTTATCTTGAGCCATCTTCACAAAATGTGCATCATCCTGGATTTTTTCCAATTCAAGAATGAAGTGCTTGCCTGCAGTGTCCCATATCCTATACGCATACTGTAGATTGAGTCTGGATTCTCTGGTTTCCATACTCCTTCCAGTGATATATTGAGGTGTCTTAGTTACTACACTGTTAATATTCATATATCAAATTTTTTTCTATTTTCTCTTACAAAAAATGTTATATGAAACTGATAATATCTATAAATTTTTTAAACATTACTTGTTAGGAGTTACAAAATACTATATGTATGGTGTATAGATGTAAAATAATATGAATTACACTGTGTAGTATGAGCATAATCTGTATAATATATAATCTATATAATATCTGAATGAGAATAACAATATAGGGGTCTCCGAATAACCAGGTGGGTTACGCGTTCGACTTTGTAGAAAGCGGTCCCGGGTTGGATCCCCGGTGGAGACTCACTTGCGAAATAACCTCAGATGTCGAAGCACGTACGAAGATACTACTACATTACTACAATTAGAATAATGCAATATATACAATAATGCAGAGAATGTACAAAGGCTCAATTCCAGCAGTAAATTCTCGATATCATGTGGTATATTTTTGCACATAAAAATCCTACCGAAGGATAACATATTTCACACGAAAAAATAATTAATTTGTGGAACCTCTGAATAGCATTTTCATTGGAGTCTATCAGAAATCGACAACAATGATAAACTGATATTCTCGAAATATACATCATAACTTGAGTTCCACAGATTAAGGTTGAAATAGACCAAGAAAATCGACGGGATACGTTTTTTACGTATGTATGTATGTACATAGAACGTAGATCTCGGGAAAGAAATTCATCCAGACTACGACAGAAAAGAAGTAAGATATATCTTAAATGAAGGGGAGGAATGCTCAGAAAATTTCTTGAAATATACTATTATTTGTCAAAGATTACTGCAGAAAGAGGACGCTCTTAGACTTTAAAGCTGGGAGGGTGGTGAAATAGAAGGAAAATTAAAGGAACTTTTTGGCGGTCAGCCAGGCATGCAATATGAAGAATTCGAGTACCATAATTATATAATAAATTGAAAATTTTTTAGATGTGTTTAAAAATGGGAACGAAAAGCTGTTTCGACATCGAATGGCATCCTTTTTTAGGGAATATTTCGGTACAATTGCGTCTTTACACATCTAGATGTATCTCATTACAAGGATAAATCATCTTATACTAAAGATGAACACTTCATACAATGCTACTTAAACTTATCCATCAAAACAAATGGATGTCAAGTTTAACAATTTTTTCAAGTTTCCCGACTGATAAACTGTAAAAAATTAAAAAGAATATTCAATATCTACTAAATTGCCTTCGAAAAATCAGCCACTTGTTACAAATTTGAGCACAACTTTCATGGCCATAGAACGATGGAGATTAATTAGACCACCGACATCTTTTATGAACGATAAATCGCTAGCCCAGAGAGCCGACAGAGACGTATATTAGACAAAAAATAAATACGAGTATAGAAATAAAAAAATGACAAAATTCCGTCTCCTAGCTATGAATGAAAAGGGACCATAATTCATTGGGAAACCCATTCCCTTCTGCGACAATTTTTGTCATTGACCCTGAAATAAAAAGAGGACTCCACACGACCTTCCTCACGAAAAGACAGTCTGAAAGGGAGGGAGCATTTTGGCACTCGCGAAACGAGGGCAAGTGTTTCCGAGCGCCGATGTATTTCTGGGATAGAAACGCAAATCAAGGGAGGGAAATTCAGCGAGGAGATGCTGGCAAAAAGTGGGAATTGGGGGAAACGAACTGATTCAGACAAGATCCGAATTGACTACTTGGAAAGTGTTTATATCCATCTTTAAATTTAAACAAAAATTTATGTTTTAATAGTCGCAGTTATTTCAAAACTTGAACTAGGATTGAAATTGATCTTTACTTGTACGTATTTCATTTTCAACTTAGACTGATAAATCCTTATTGTCTACATATTGCATGATAGCCAATTTGAAATGAAGTCAACGGAAATTACGCTTACAGAACGGAAATAAATAATTTTACCACTTTATTAATCATCACGTAATTTAAAAGGTGATGATAATATGGCGTAAGAACAGAGGCGTACTAAAATCGGGCCAGTTTCCAAGGACTACGCTGATGGTATGGAACAGGAGATTAAATCAATATATAACACAGTATATAAGAAACAAATAATATTATAAAATTCAAATGATAGATTATGACGGTGAAATGCGAAGAACTGTTCGCATACATCTAGAAAGACATAGTTATGTCTTACATAGTTATATCTTACATAGTTTGTACTGAGAACATCATGGACATGTACTTGGTGAAATGTTTCTGTCGTAAAATTATTAAATGTATCCAATAGACTTCTATATGGGATTCTAAGGTAAGTGAAGACTAAATATAAAGTTAAATTTCTACTTAACTAAGCGATACCTCATAAATCGGAAAGAATTTTCTTCGAGATGGATGTAAATGTGAGGAAGGCTCGAGTACGAAAACAATGAGATGGATGACGGAAGGTAAGCTATGCGGAAAGAAAAGAATCTTGGAATAAATGTGAGGATAAGATAGAAATAGAAAGAGTTCCTTGAGTTCATTCACCAGCTGAAAAGATTCAGAAGTACTTCAAAGACAAGAGACGAAAACAAACATCGCTCTCCCACTAAGATTCGAACCCGGCAAATTGAAAAAATTGTTATTAGAGAAGACCTCTAGAGCTTCTGTAATATATTCAGATAATGATAGGACGAGAAAGAAAAATGATTAATTGAACTTGATGAGGATTTAATTCGCTATATAAATAATAAGATTTAAGCAAGAATTTATTATTAAGAAAACAATATTTAAGTTCAACACAAAGCAGAAAGTTAAAAAACTGGCAGCTTATCGAAATATGAAACAACGAAAAAGTAGGTTCTAAGAAAATTGAAACGAGAATTTTTAGTACAGTCAAGTAATATATCGTATTTATCATTTAAGTATTTAAGATCAAAACATAATTTTCTTAGATTAAGTATTTATCAAAATACTGATTTGGGAAAGAAACTTCTCAGTTTCACTCATCATGTCAAGTTAAAATAAGATTTTCTCATTTCTCGATTTAGCAAATAACATTAATTTTCCTATGCAAAATTTCTATGGAAATAATACGAAATGCGTCCTGGGGATCACACTGCGACTTGCCAATTACAAGTTTTCCCACCCTTAAACTTAACTCTTGATTTTACTTCAAAATATTCGAAAATAATTTGCATGCGTTAAAAAAAATTCTCTCTACTAGACGCCTACGAACGCCTACTGAGCTTATTGCACATGATCACTGCACTTCCGAACACATGGGTCTTTTGGCAAAAGCAAATGCATTGTCCGCTGAACAGCTGCTTCCCATCCCTACGAGTAGAAACTGCCCTTTATCCCTTCCGCTCCAACCTTCCTCGCAAGAAACTGCGACGTAAACTAGAGGAAGAATGATATCGATTTAAGACCTCTTTCACGTATAGCGGAATAGACACTTCATTCATAATATTACAGTGAACGGAAGAAAACACTCCATTTATGCATGTTCAGGAATAAAAATCGCCCCTTATATAAATACTTCCTCATCCCATCTAATATGAAGCAAAAGCTAGAAGGATTAATATTGTAGTCAAAAGAAATCACACTAAACAATGACCCATAAACTCCTGAATGTATAGGACCAATCTCAACGTCAAAGACGATATTTACCAATTTCCGTGTTTAATATAAATAGCGGTACATTACTGATGTTGAGCATCCGTGCTCGGATCCTGGTCCAGGTATGAATTTCGATGTTTTATCTTTGTTCCTGTGATCATTCTAAATTATGCAATTAAATACAAGTAAAGCAAATTGTTTACATCAAAAATTGATTCTTAAAAAAACGTTTATTTAAATCAAATGAGAAATGAAAATTTTACTTTCCACAATTTTACAAATACAGGAGACCATGGTTTCGTTGTGACATTACACCATCTTCAGGCTTCATACATTGATTTAACGAATAAATATTAAGGATAAAATATGTACTCATATTTCATATAATAGAAGGATATGAATAAGCAACAGCATTTCGTATACAAGTGTTTTTTATACTTACATTTGTTGTATTAACACACTTTGGACTTAGCTTTACAAAGGTAAATTCTTGAAACGGGAAATCCTAAATATTAACCAGTACATCTTTGTTGCAATAAGTAACAAGTCCCTTGATCTAGTCTAGTGATCGCTACCTCGGAAACATTTTATGAACAAAATTAAAAGTTTTATTATTTACGATTTATGTTTACGTATCAGTTATTCCGATAATACTATAAAATAAAAAAATAAAATACGATGATACTATAAAACTGAGACATCGGAATTTAATTTTCATTAGTTAATTTACATAAATTGATTTACATTGAGAAGATTGTTTGGATCTACATATCATCTCTCTTCCATCTCTCTCCTCATTCTCGATAAAAATCAAAGTATGTATAAAAGTTTTTATGAATGTTCCCTATTCAGGAACGAAGTAATTTTTATGCTAGTGTACAGCGCATATCTGTTATAAAATTCACTTTCCGAGAGCAAAACACAGCGTAAAATCTTCGTTAGCTGTTAACTTAGCGGAGTAACTTTTTATTGGATATATAACCGAATATGACAACAAGTAATTGATAAATTTTGTGGACTATGGCATAAGCATCTATGTAAGGGTGCATTTTGGTCTCGGACCAATCATCGGAGGCACGTCTCGATGACTGCTCCCAGAGGAAATCCAAGCAGACAACTATCCTTGACCCGGCGGCACCGAAAATTATGAAGCCCTCATCTCCGTCAATGTCAAAGCAGGGGACATCTTGCGAGATGCAACAAATCTTAACTAAGCCGCTGTAGGACCCAGGTACCACACCTCAGTCAAGCTGATGGGGGGGGGGGGGGGGCGTCTATTGCCCAGGGAAAGACCCACTCCTCTGAAAGGAACCGCTGCGGGAGTGCCTCCTGCCTAGTCAGGAATAGCCGCTGGAATTCTTTTCCTAAAGAAGTTGTTTCTGGCTGCTACATTGGCATGAGATGAATGGTGTTCTTCTAAATTTTTAGTCGATACCAATTATTTGAAGTGATCTAAATTCTATATTTAGGTTACGTTTATTTCCGACTGTATTCACAGCACACTACTGCCGACCAAAACCAGCCCAACTTGTGCCGCAGTGAGAAAACAACGACGTAAATTTTTACAGAAATATCAATAGTATATCTACATTGGCTCTTTATTTTTGAAATTTCATCCCATGAAGTAAATCATGGAGCTTTTTCTGGGAATGCTTCGTGGCTAGTCAGAAACTACTGCAGAAGTGCCTCCTCCTCAGGCAGAAACAAGTGTAGGAATGCTTCTGATTAGAGAGAGCTGACTGTTTTCCTGATCTAGGGAATAGGAAGAGGCAATCAGCATGACCAGCCTCCTTTTACGTTCGCTTAGAAACAAAGAAAAACAGATTAGCGTTCCTTGTAAAGGTGCCAGGGATCGCGAGATGAGGGAGGGGCCTATTTACATAGGTACTGCGCAGATCGGGGAGTAAACAAAACCACCGTACGTAATCGAAAAAAAACGAAGAAGAACGTTACTCGAGAGAGCAACCATTAAAACTGTTTGCTCAGCTCTCTCTCTCCTATTTCTTCTACTCCAAGTAAATTTCTTCTCGTCTTCCCTTCTGACGAAGCATCGCGGACGGGCAAAAGAAAAGTAACGCTGATTAAAATGGTCTATATTGAGGAAGGGCAGCTGAAGGCGATGGATGTTTGCGCGTCCGGCGATAGCGGTGGATAGTTTTTTTATTCATAAAACAACATCAGTGCCAATGGGGAAATGTAGGCGATATTTACCTTCTCTAACAGATGTGGCAACGACTCGAGTTCAACTAGTAGAAAGGATTTCTCTTTCATAATAGTGAATAAATCTTCGTAGCCAGTGAATGTGAAGATGAGCGCATCTTTCATTCAACGGCCTTTTCTATCCATCGTTTTGCTTAGTTACGAAAATGAGTATTTACTTCGACCTTTCCATGTGTGAGAAATTCCGTAAAATTTATGGAATTTCTGTAAACAATGTATTGTACCATATACACACATATATTAATCTACTAGAAGTTATTTTAGATTCCTCATCATTAAATGACAATTTTATGATGAAATGACACGAATAAAGAAGTTTATGAAATTATCAAAAAGCAATTTCTTCCGAATACAAGGCCCTCCAAGCATCGTCAAGCTGTGTGTCGTCCACTAATCTTATGCGTCTGCAAAGCTTCTCAGGATAATTTTAATTCGATACACAACATTGTTACGTTTGGTTTGAAATTGTAAAAATCAAGCGAAGGCAAGCTACTCATTCCTTTCATTATATCAAATACTTTTCCCCTAAAGTTAGATATAAAAATCCTGTGCTATATATAGAGAGAAGAATCTTTCCTGAAGTCGATAGGGCAAAATTTGGCCCGGGGGTAATTAAATTGACTACCTTTTCCCAATCAATGTCTATAGGAGAACTTTGAAGATAAACTTCGACTTCCACTCCTCTCCAGCCTACACTATATCGTCGATAATTAGATTTCCCTTTCATTTATTGCCAAAAGTATGGGCACATCACAGGAGTTTCATCACTAACTTTCGCTAAAAGCATAGGGAGAGGGACAGAACGAACCTTGATGAAAATATGCCACACTTTCATTAAGTTTTTCTTAAATCATTTATACAATCTTTAGACATCCTTTTATGATTTGATTAAAAAATTTTCTTATCTAAAATATATCTTATTAAAGCGACTTTTAGAACTTTGAAATTGTACTTCTCTACGATGAAATGAGGTGTAAGAATGATCGGAATGTAAAATTTTTACCTCCATAAAATATAAAATCGGGCATAAAAAAGATTACAGACCTGTAGAAGACTATGAAATAGCACTACTGGAATTTTGACATAAACGACATCTTTGAGACTTTCAGTTCAAGCAACATTTTGCCTCATAATTTTATTATTTTTAAGACTTACTCTTCCTTTAATTTAGATACTCCATCAATTTCACGGCCAAAATATTCCCTTTTCCTTCATTTACCTTCTACGTTGGTATGACTGTCTGAACCTCTTCAGAATGGATTCTTTTCCTCACTCTTTGAATGATTATATATAATTTAACTGTATAAAATTATCCTTGTTTCGATAAATAATAAGGTATACATATTTCCTCTGTGTAGCGGGTCTTTATTATAATAGCTATGCAAAAATACGACTCTTGCACGAAAAAATGGTAGTCTAATTTAAGGGGTATGCTATTTGGTAAGCCAACCGTTGGCCTTCAGCAACAGTTCTAAAGCTTTAGTAGGCTAAGGATACCCTTTTGCTCATTTTCTTGTTTTACGAACCCCCAAAATATTGTGTTTTTACATACATATACATAATTTAGTTATATTTAAAGTACTATTAAGTAGAGACAATTAATTTCAAAAATATTATAAATAAATTCTTTAACAGACTTAATTAACTGAAAAATATAAAAAATACAAGAAAAAGCGAGTAAGAACACTACATAATAGGACACATATTTATACCCACGAACCCTTCAGATTATTCCGCGGACCCTCGGAATAAACTTAGGGGTCCTGGGAATTAGTTTGGGAATCGCTAACCTACGTGATTGATGTAATTTTAGTAAGATTACTCGTAAGATCTTAGTAAGATTTTTTGTGTAAGATTAGACATCCCAGTTCTAGAGTATAAAAAATGACCGAAGTCATCACAGTTCAGTAATAATTCATTAACACACCTGTTTATTATGCGGCTCGCGTCCCATATAACAATATAAATCTTTAAAATGCAATTTATCCTCTTGATCATTTAAAAACTTGTTGGTAACTCATATCAAAAGCAACTATATGTTTAAGTAAAGTTTAGCGGATGACTTCCATGCCTTTTATATATTAGTCTAATTAGTTACTTCTGTTTAGACAGCTCTGTGATTTCCTTATAATGCAAGCATCAGAGACACAATGATGCCTCGGCTAATGAAAATAAATCATTCTGAAATCACATTCGCTAGCCAGAATCTTACTGGTTGAATTCAATTTTCCATATTCTCAAACGTCCCTCAAAATAGCCGATAATCAGATTCAAAACAATATCAAACTCTTTAACCAATAAGAAACAACAGGTAGTATAAAATATATTTCCAATATTGTTTTTTCCGCATTTACCAAAATATTTGTTCGCCGATTCCGTATTCGTTATTTGAGCCCAAAGGAAGTAAAAAAAAACTTCCAAAAATACCATGGTTCTCATTAGCCGAGGTATCACCGAATTAGCATTTATCGGAAAAATAATAAAAGGCAATCTCTGATCGTCTAACCACCCCTTCCAGAAGCAGTTGCGCCATCACGTAGAATTTACCTCTGAAACTTATCAGGAGAATGGCGTATTGAAATCAGGCATGATATGATTTGAACTTTAAATTATATTTTTACGCAGAGTATCTCAAAATAAGCCAATTATATTACTATGAAATTTAAGGGAAAATTATATCCTTAATTAAAAAATCCTTAATCGCAAAGAGGCATGTACAGTAAGATTTAAACATTTGTTTACGTGATGTTCACATCACGCAATCCTCGCCCTTCATGATCTTGTCGTGCTGTTGGAAATGGTTATTATATTCCTTGACTCGACAATGTATCTTTGGCAAATCAGCTATCAAAGAACACCCATCACAAGGTTTAACCTTGGTTTGGATTTCTACAAATAATTTAAACCTGGATCTTTGCCATTAAAAATTATAGTTTAAACATCCAAAGATACTTCCTGGTTGGAACATATGAAGCTGGGCCTCCCCGAGAGTAATGCATCATGGGTTTGCGATAGCGTCGGCGCCTTCTCAGAGACGCGTCGCGACGCCTTGATAACGAGTTGGGCGCCTTCGATGAGAGAGGGACGCTTGCTCTTCGCTCCAGGAGTCAAGGCTTGATCAAAGTGAAAGATTTAGAGGGGAAATTCGAAAAAGGAGATAGTTCAAGTTCTGGGTCGATGGGTGAACGATGCCGCTCAATCATTCGTGAGAGATGCAGGAATTTGATTTTCACCACGTTTTGATTTTAGCTGATTCAAATAAGTATATAGGGACACTTATTTCTATTCAAATTATTTACCATGTGAGATGGATAGCAATCATCGACCATATTTTAGCATAAAAATGCTTTTGCTCTTTAAGTTTAAGCGTATACATTATATTTTCTAAAATCATTGAATTAGGTTCCGCGATACTTAGCATTTGACTCATTAAACAAATAAGGTAATACTAGACTAATGAATGATCGTGTTAACAAAAGATTTTTCTCTAAAGTAAGTTGAGGTATTAAACATCGCACGATAGTATGAGATACGATTTTATAGGATCGTAAAATAAAATTGGAAGAACACAACGAATTTAATTCGAGAACGAAGTATTCTCTTTGTCCGAGGTACATAAAATAGTTGTATTCATAAAGAAATACAATTCTTTAATTTTGCCGTAACAACTTATTATTAAAAACTCCGTTCCAGTTTTAAAAAGGAAGAAATAATCCGACATTATTTACTATGATTGATATTTTAAAGTGTAATTTTGTGGAAAAAATGAGCGTGTCCTTTAAATAAAAAAAACAATTTGTCAATTTTTAAAAAACAATATCGTCCACGAATTGAAATCCTCAGGTGTCGCTCATTTATACCTGAGGATATCCACCTGTTGACAAAGCCAATCGAATTTTATCGTACTGTAGAAGTTACAAGGTTTTTAATGTATGCTTGTGTCATCTCATAAATAGATGAGTAATATCAAATGGTACTTGTACCATTTGATATTATTCATCTATTTCCGAAAATTGTCTTTATTTTGAAAGAGGCAAGGAAAAATTTATTATGTTATGGAAGTTGTATAGCCGGTGTTTTTAGATCCAAAATAAATTATTATTTCCACAAGGTACCGTTTTGTCATTTTGTTTCCCTGGAATTCTGTATTCGGTTCGTTAGTTCATTATCGGCATAAGTGGGTATTCCGTCCGAACAGAGAACGCGAGATCCGTACCCAGAAATTTTTCTGTTTACTTAGTTTCCTTCTTGTAGTTCTTAAAGGAGATAGACTGAAAAGCACGGTTCGACGAAACCACTAACGAATCCGCTAATGAAACCCTTACTTTTCATTCTTCCGATAATTTCAAGACTGGGAACCTAAGGAAATGCTGAAAAGAAGCGATTATGAATTTAGAAGCAAGTCGGCACGCGATCGGAGGAAACACCTGTTGTTTTAAGAGGAGAAGGAAGGCTTGACCTTGCGAAAGGTGAGTCTGCATCGAGGAAGAACCCTTTCACTCTCGTCGGAGCGACCTTTGCGGCCGATGCGACTGTATCCATGGAAGAGGGCGAACACCCACGTTCATTGCTGAACTCTAAAGCGATTCTTTAACATCCGAAAATTCAGCTCAATAAATCACTTAATGAAGTCTGAGCATGAAGGAAGCCTTTCAGAGTTTATAACCAGGGATACAAACCGGAACCGTACCGAAAACCGAAAAATCATTGCAATTTCAGGAGGGAAAACCGAACCCAAGCCGAAAAATGAAAATTCTTTAATGCAAAACCAAACTGAAAAGCACCATCTTTGAATACCGATTTTGTATTTACACTTAATTAGTTTAATTATTACTTTACATGTCTAATACTTAATTTATTTCTTCAATATCATGAGTTTTTTCTAAATTTTAATTAGAAATTCAAAGTCGACTAAAATGTTGATAATTATTGAAAATTTTCAGAAAGATTATAAAATTAATGTCGAAAACGGAGTGAAAATTCGGTTTGGACCGTGTCTGCCGAAGCAAAGCCAGCAGTTTGAAAGTCTGGCGAATATGCTGGTATATCTTCGATTACATTAATACTAGGCATCTGCTTTGAAATTTGGCTAACAAGTAACATATCTACCGAGTTTTCTGCTAAGGTATATTTTTTCACCGTTTTTCGTACTTTGCCAATAAACACTAATTTCGTAAACGAATGTTTTCGTTATATTTATTGAAGCATTACAAATTCGAAAGCGAACAGAAAAAAATGGTAGCAGTTTCATCTTATCCGTTGGCAAAAGAATGTAAGAGAGATTTAATAATGGACAGTTGAGGATTTATGAGCCTATAAGAACCGCTTCTTGGCTGACGAATTAATTATGGAACATACTTCACTGGAAAATCCAGCAATCATGTGATAAATTTGTTCATAAATCAATATATACACAATAATAATCATTATTTACAATTATTATAATTTATTTTAAGTACATTTCATACCTCAACTAGTGGTCACTAAATAATTCTTAGGTTAAGGATTTTCTTGCGTTTATTCAATCTATTGTTATTATTATTATTAGTTAAATTGGGATCCATGTAACTAAATTTAGAAAATAAATTAAAATTAACCATGCTATCAAATGTAAGTGATCTAGAAAATCTGCTAGAATCGCATGGATATCCCAGCAACATTTCCGAAGTACTACATCCATAGAATAGTTTCGTGTTATTATCGTGTCCTTTTTGTTGCTTCTTATTTTACAAAATTTGAATGGTGTTTATAAAATAAACGGTACTACCGAGCTCACTAGATAACCAACACACAATTTTCCAACATTCTTTAGAAAAAGTACGCGATTAAGGCTCCTGTTTATACTTCATATGCGAGATAATGTTTCTTGATAAATAATTTTTTAGACAGAAAACAATTTCAAACGTGGATTAAATCGGAATACATCTTACGTATTCTAACATAAAACTGCCCATGAAAGCTAGCATTTTTTTGCTCTATGTAATAAGACATTAACGGCACCTTTGGGTAATGAAAATTTATGGGTCTCCTAAAAAACATGACGAGATTCTATAATTATGTAAGATATATCTAAAAATCTCTTGATATAAATTTTATTTTCATCATTTTTTAAATATATTGATGTATGAAAATTCCAAGAGAAGGAAAATCAATTTCTATCAAAAGACTATTTTATTTGCTAATTTATCTTATTAAATTTTCTTAAAACTTTGATGCATCGGCAAATGTGGACTAGTAATTAGTCGACAAAAAATGTCCTCCTTTCTATGATAAACAGAAGCGTAGCGAATACTGTTGCCAACTTGTACAGATTCCAAACCTGGAATTATTACCTTGGAAAGATTCCAAGCCTATATGTATGGGCAATTAAAGTTAAACAAAGCAATAATAAGAGGAATGTACTCAAACCAGCGTGAGATCACCAAGTATATAAATATGAATTATATTTTTCTACAACTATTACAGAAATTATATTTTAATTCTTTTCGTTTATTCGGCGCTTAAATATTAGCGTACGTATACTATGAAGAATAAATATATTTTTTAAAACTCTGAATGGAAGGTTGTCGATTCTCAAACTCAGCCTAATCGAGCGGAGAAAGTGTTTATTCCTTAAAGTTTATTGTATCTAGTGCACGAATTTCATACGTTTAAGGAAAATGGAATCGGTATTATTTGTTTGATATTTTTATATATGCTTATTGTACTTTAAGAAAATCAAAATCGCATTTAACATTTAATTTTTGTTACTTTTATTAAGATTGAAATTATATTTACTACACACGCAATACGTAGAAAACTATCTAAAATCGTCCTTCCCCTAGTAATTTTTATACCCGTCAAGTAACGAGGTCCCAAAAGGAAAATTGTTATGTTTTGTTTTTCGTGAACTAAAAATAATGACATAATTCGCAGATTACGTTTATGTAGTTTATTCACAAGATTATGAGCTTGTAGCTCTTTATGAGTCCAACAGCGACCCTATTTCTTTGATTTGGTGCCAGCTTTTCCTCAAAGAACTGCAATTTTTATAAAAATCCTAAAAATAGTCTCGGGTTCATATGAATTACTATGATAATATTTTAAGTTTGATATTAGCGTATAAATGAATCCTTAGATCCTATCATACTGGTATCGTGCGTTTTCCAAATATTCTTCCACTCTAAAAGAGGAATTCCAATTTTTCATAAACTTTGTGCACACAATGAATAATAGTAGGAAAGTAAGTGAAATGAGATTTTAAAGGGTTATATTAATAGGAAAGGAAAGAATATAGGAAGTCACAGCAAAATGGGTAGAGATAGATTCTTTAGGGTCGTTGTGATTCTCGATTGCATAATTGGAAGAATTTAGGAAGAGCTAAATTATGAAAAAAATGTTAAATTCCATCTATTTATTTTAATAGAGTATCTTAATCAAAACTATTTTACTATCGAACTGACCAGATGGTGCGAATTGATTTTAAAATTTTATGCGCATTATTTTCGTGAGAAATCTTTTAGCGCCGTTGAGTTATTTGGTTGAATTTGGGAGAATTTCTCCACAAATAAACATAGTAATACTCGTACGCATTACATACCTAACATTATATAATAAGCGGTAAAACAGCTATGGAGCTTATAGAAAAAGAACCCGTCGTGACAACTTCAATAACTTTTTTTAAATAAGGAACGTTATTAATCGTCTAAAGCGCGAAGTAAACAATCACTGGTATTTTCCGTTACGATTGCCATTTCCGTTTAAAAACGATTGCCCCTTAGATTAATTCAAAAACAATCCATTTAAAGCCTATCATTTTTGGACGAATTTAGCAATGATCATGCTGATGTCTGTATATTTCTCTAAAAAATTCAATGTTAAAATTTTGTAACGCTATTTTCAGGTGAAACCAGAATGGAAAAATAGTCCTACTACCCCAGTCTTGATGGTGGAGTTACGGTGTGATCTTTAGCGACTCGCAAATGACATCTAGCGATCAAAAGGCAAACTACGCCCTTATGAAAGATTCAAAGCCGCGCTATTTGAAATGAGTTAATGATGTGAAACGCTAAATAAATAAAAATAATTCCTTCTTCCAGCGAAGTGGTATAAAACAAATAAAAATTTGAGAACAGCAGATGCTTAATTATTAGGAAATGAACGTTTTCAGAGCCCTCCCTCATTTAGGGTTAGATGTAAGAAGAGACTTAAAAGTCTCAATCTCGCCCTGAAATAAAGACGTTTTTCTATTATTATTACTCAATTTTGTGTTTAAACTTTATTTACATTGCAATACCAATGTTATTAAAAATGAAAGAATTAGGAAAAGTAAAATAAAAATTATGTTGTCTAAGTTATTGCAAGCAGTGCTTGTGCTGAAATAGAAATCGAGGTTGAAGCCCGCATGATTTGAAAATATTTTTATACTGCTTGTTTTCTTGAATACCTTTACTTGAAATTCACTTTCAAAGAAATCAAAAACAAAAAAATATATGCTAATAACTTCCATAGAAGATATTATTCGATAACGATAAAACTACATCGTAAACCAATATAAAAATCTATATTAATAACGTTATTGTAGAACTAAATGTCTTTATATCTATACCTCATTAAGTTCGTGATTATAAGTTGCTATATCATGTAGCTAAAAGGCTGAAAATCTAATTTCATCGTTTCTTTTATTTATAAAAAGAGGCAGGAAGCCACCCTTAATCTTACAATGTAAATATTTAACAATCTCAGATTGATTTCTGTATCTTTTCGTCTTACAATTTGATACAAGAGGATTTGGATATGGAATAGAAAGTGAAATCCATCAAGAAAAGCTGAATTTTTTCTCAGATTGATTCCAAGTTCTTCAAAATGAATGTGACATTTTTTGGAGAAATAATCATAACTTAGATCACAAAGAATGAATCACATGGCTGGTGGCAATAAAATTTTATGAAACCATGTGGTTATTATTCGAAAAAATGTCGAAAAAATAAAGATTTTTAGCCATTTTTTGTTGGAAGAACTCGAAAAGAAAGTTTCATAAATCCAAAAGTTAATCAGAGTCTGAATAACTAATAGATCTCTGGAACTGAAAGGAAATCAGAGAAAGCGAAACTAGCATTTCAAAGGATGTAAAATGATTTTCGTCGTATCTTCATCTTTCATCCTCAGAGAAAAAAGGAAAATTATTTCAGTTTCTGAGGATTTTCCGTCTGAAGGGGTTTTACGACGAGATACTCAAAATATGGACGACGTACGTAAAAACAAATTTAATTCCAATAGAGACGGATAGACGGACTTTGACGAAGAATGTAAAACGTGTACTCTCTTTGAAGTTAATAACTCAGTAAAGTACACACCAAGTTAAGGACTACATCACTGGTTCTACGTTCAATTTAAAATCAAGTGAACCGGCTACGATTATGTGAGTTGGATGATTCCAAACTAGGAATCGAATCCCTTAAGAACGAATGATCTCTTGTATAGTAATGATTGCAATCCCGTTCGAGGCTGCTCAAGAAAGTGATTCCTTCCCGCCAATTACTACTTTATACTAGGAAATCACGCTCTCTTCAAGGATTCCTGTGATTGAATGACATTCTCGAACGATAAAGAAACAAAGAACGAAGGAGTGAACGGTAAGGATGGTTATTCTAACTTGGAATCGACAGGCGGGATCCAAGGTTACTAGAAATTATGCACCTCATAATTGCCCCTGCATTGCGTTCTCGGCAAGTCGTTCTTCTTAATCAACTCGGCAATTACGTGGACACTACAGTTAGATTCGAAAATATAAACTCAAACGCATTTCTTGAAATAAGTTGCTGAAAAATATAAAACCTTAGAGACCTTAGAAAGTAGGAAGTCTTGGGGAGGGTCCAACTTTTAAAGTTCTCCAATGTTCTGGCAATGAAAGCGTGTTACCCGAAATAACGCTTGCTTTATGCCGGAAAATGGAAATACAGACGTCTGCTGCAGTCTTTGCACACGGTGAATAATGATTAATTATATTTAACTAAATCGTTAAATAAAGAGTGGGAAAGATTGTTTTGTGAGAAACTGCAGCAAAACATGTCTACCTCTATCGAAGAACAGCAGTAATGATTCGATAAGTTCCATAAATTATTTGATAATTCTGTAACATGAAGTCAGATACAAATAATAAAACTTCAACTAGGACTTGACAGCGAGTCTGAAATATCCTCAAGGGCTTATTACCAGACGCCAATTACGAAAAAAATCTCTTTGAAATTGCATTCGATATTTATGAGATCATGGTTAATTGAGATAAATTAACCTCATCGAATTTATTACTCTTTATTCCTACATTTGAAAGTCGAATAAATGTTAGGCAATCCATTCAATCGCTAGCCATTAAAAAAATTACGAGTTACTATCTAATGGATTCACTTACGTAAAGACATAAAAGAAAGAATAAGGAAATAGAAATGCACGGCGAAAGATAAAGCACTGAAATAGTAGAAATAGAAATATTATTTTCAGATAAAGCACTGAAAATTTTACCTTTCTCTTAACTTAAGCGGGATCAAACAAGGGAAAAATATGCTCATCAAATCAGTAAAATAAGTCGTATATCACGTTTCATGATATTCAGCAATGTATTTCGTTGCTAAAAAATAGCAGGTCAGTAATACTTTATATATACATATAATTCACTCAGTTTTGACACCTTTATATAGTTTAACGTATAAATGCGCGAAAACCAGGACAAAGTTTTTCTATAAGCATCAAAACCATGGCGATGTCTTTCAGAAATAGTATCATTCAAATTTACCATCTACACAAGGAAAATGAGTTTCTTCGATTGGCTGTAAGGTAGGATGAAAATAGATCGTACTGCAAAGATTAGAAAAATAATGGTTGATGGTGACTTCTTCGCTGCAGCTCTCCTGTTACATTGGCGATCACACGCTAGGAGATCGTAGCAATGTGGCAGGTGAAAAGGGTAGGATGGAAACCAGATGAATGGTACCGTAAAGTGGAATATATTTTATGATCAACTTACTGTTCCGATGGCTTCGTTGAAGAATCAACTTCCGTTACATCAGTTACGAGGGTCGCAGCTTTGAGAATAACTCCTTTTGAAAGGATCGATGGAATTTCCGACTTCATGGTGATCTGTAATTTACAGAGATCATGTTGAAATAAATTAACAAATTATTAAGAGTTATTAGAAATATCGTATAAGAAATTTCTCGTCACAAGATGATATTCTGGGCGAACACTATAATATCCACTAGGAAAACATTCGGAATACTTAATAATAATTCGATGAATAGTTGGGTTCTTACGAAAGTCCTAAGATAAAGCGGTAGTGGTCAGTGTTATTTTTCATATCTATTTGAAAAAAATGAAGACTGTGGCCCTTCTGAAAATGTGAGGCTCCTCGCATCAAATAATGTGGATATCGCATGGATAACAGTTAGGGCCCCAAATCTCGGAGGCTTTCCGCATTACACGGTTGCAGCGACCAACAGACCGACCCTGAAGAATGATCTAAAGCAAGAAAGTTGAACCAGTTCTAAGCATGCATTTGAGGATGCATGACATAATGAAAGGTAAGTGAAAGATAGGTTAATGAAATTTTTAGAAATGAAACTGAATATTTCTCTTCCCGGTGTTGGCGATACTCGCCTTGCAAAACTGAGCACCACCTAAAGATCCCCTGATATAAGTCATTTTCGGGGAAGAGTGAAATTCCGACTGACTTCAGTGTACATATTTGTGTATAATAATATTCATCGAAATATCGTCTCATTGAAATGATCACCTTCCTAAACTCACGACGTAATTGTCTACAATTCTTTATGTTTAACCTAAGTAAGTAAATGTAAGGGTAAGTAAATGTAGTACCTAGGAAGTACTGACACCAGTACTTAACATCACTTTTCCAAGGAAGGCTCCACGGAGTTCTAAGCTTCCGTGAATACTTGAAAAACGCTTTCATCGAAAACCTAACGAATGGGCTGATCTCACATAAAAAATTGAGTAACTCACAAAATCATTAATCACACAACTAATTTACATTTTATATTCAAACTTATATTAGATGATAATTTGTTCTAGGGATACCTCAAAGACGTTGGGCGAAAGTTATGAATCCAAAAGCAATTCAATAAAAAGACATTCGACGATTTTGCGCATTTTGCTCCAGATCACCAAGGATTATTCTCGTCTAACGAAGTAAGAATGAGAAAGATTGTTGTTTTTCAAATCTATACAAGTCATGAAAGTTCATGAATACATAATTATGAAGCGTTCAATGAAAATTGATTAATTCAATTACATTTCCTTCGTCCGGAAGGTGATACAATCGGAAAATCCGGTCTATTAACTTTGACACTTTAATGACACTCCGACATCAATGAGAATTGTTATCCCAGATTTGCGTCATCGACGAAATATATTCGTAATTTTGCAACTTGATAAATTCACCTTCAAGCGAAAACTTCTGCGGATAATTCCTTTTTAGGATAATAGATAAGACACGAATTGCGTCATGGAATATCTCATTATTCATTCAAGGCTTCCCTTCGCTTTTCCATGCAATTCAAAACAACACCGAGCATAAATGTCCATTATCAGCAAACTCTTTGGTGAATGTGTAGTGCATTTATTGGCCAAAGCAGTCTTTATCAACGAAAGAAGAGAAAAGAAACAAGAACTCTATTTTCCTGGCACCAGAAACAATGTTATTTAAAGATATCGGATGCCTTTTTCCTGATCATTTGCTTTATTTACTACACGAATTTATTTAATTCAATCGCGATGCTTCAAAATCTTGTTCTCACACTTGATTTCGTTTAACAAGAAATTTGATACCAAAGGAATTCCCTAATAAAGGAAGGATTTGATACGTCAATATTCGTCGTTTGCTACTTGTTTCAGGATAATATTATCTGATTATACCACTTTGAATTTGACTTATTACGAAAGATACGTTTTGAAAACATCACGTTTCGCAATATTTTACGTAATGTTGTGCGAATTTCTCAATCTTAATTACTTTTTGCCTCAAGTACAACTGAGTTATTCATTTGTCTCTAATCCTACGCTTGACTGCTATTTCTCAGAAAATGGAGGTTATTAATCATTAAGATTAATACGATGAGTCTTACATCCTTCTTTTCTGCTAGCTATTTCCATACACTTCTCATCATATTATACACAAATTAACCAATATTCTGCAATAATTCAATAACCAAGAAAGATTTTATCGCGAAATCTGCAAAATTTTCTTATACCTTCAATCTCTCATGAGAAATTTCACAATGGAGGACAATCGAGGGAAATTTATTTCAATGAAAAGGAAGTTCTTTCCAGATGAATCCTTTCTAGAAGCTATCGTTCAGGGGTGCAGTGAAATAACCTCGCACAAGGCGAAATTGAGGAATTTACACTGTATTGTGCATGGAAGATACCGTTTGCAGGATGAAATTCTTACGATGAAAACGAAAGAAAAATATTACAACCCTTTCCTTAAACAATAGTGAATTTCAGCCATCGTAAAAAAATTACCAGAGAATACGGTTTGCACAATTGTCTATAGTGATATTAATTTTTCATGCATTTTGTTTCTCTTTCAACATTTCAAATGTGGGAGCAATTTCTACCGCACACTGTAGTTACTACTCTGGCCACAAGCAAGTCTGTTTCACTTTCTTTTCTCTCCTTTTTTATAAAAATTGAATCTGAAGAAGGGAATGATAAAAGAATAAATTTTTGGAAGTCGGAAAATTAAATTGAGCGAGAAGTCCGCAGCCATTAATGCCAGTAGTTTTACACCTTGAAACGGATAGAAAAGAATTTGATTTAAAATTATACTTAATTATAACGATAAGAATGCCATTTTAAATTTTAAAACATAGCTTTCTGGAAAGTTGCAACCTATTACTCGACCGTACATATTGAGGCATATAATGTATTATCAACTTTTACAGACTAAAATAATAATAATTTACTTAATTGTAATTTTACTGCAAAAATATCAAAAATGATGAAAGATAATCAATGAAAAACCTGGGAAAATAGAAATAAGGGATTCACGATAAAAGTAAGCTACAATATTTTTTCCATTCGATATTTTCTCGTGATACAGAATTTTATTAATCTAATTTGATTAATAGAGTTCTAAAAATGTATCCATTTATCTATCTATATATTATTTTAAAACATGCTTTTTTGGTGATCGGGACTTTTCTCCCTTATTACTCCATCAATATATATAAATGAATGACCGTTTGATGGCAAAAGTTGTCAGGTTCCTGCGAAAAATAGTCAGACAAATCAAAAACGCACCATTTGTTAAACAAATTGAAATAATATTTTAATCATCTCATTTTTTAGTGGACGAAAAAAGGCCCGGGTTGCTATATACAGATTCAATTTGTTTACTTAGTGACGAGTGTAAACAAGTTTTGTAATCGGATAACATTTTCGGTCATAAATTGATTGAAGCAGTGTTAGTAATTAATATTACAGTCTCCATGAACGAAGACCTCGATGTCCTACACATCCACAGCAGTTTACTAAGCAAACCACATTGCATCTTACGGGAGAACGACGGCCAAAGAAACATAAACATTGCCGAATATGAAAGTTTGCGTCACGGTTTTATCATGTGGTATGTTACTCACCAGCATGTAGTACAAGCTTAACGAAAGCCCAAGCTTTTATTCCCAATCGCTATCTCCGAAGCACAAAAATGTATTATTTTGCCACATTAACGATGTGAGAGACTTTTAATGCGGGGAGAATGCTATGCGCTTTGACAATGTAACACAATGTATTCATATGAAAGTGTGACATTTTGCTTCCCCTCTAGCTCTCCTCTCCCAGATCAGATCACTGCAGACGAGTAGTAGTTATTTTTGTATTTCATGTATGAAGAGAAGAACATAGAAAATTAATAAATAACGTGGATGCAGAAGGTATGTTTCGTTCTTTTATCTTGGTTATTTAAGTGAAACTTCATTGCCGGTAAAAAAGGAAGTGGTTTTTATAACGACAGAGTTTAGCTAAAGCTCGCAGTGATATTTTGTATCTTTACCTTATTCATTTAGTCATAAATGCATTGAGTGAATTTAGGTATTCGGTATAGGATAAGATACATGTATCGTTATAGTGATGACGTGCACTATTCGTGATTATACTGCTAAAAGAAAATTTTTAAAACATTCGATAACATTTATACTCTCACGTTCTCTAATATAATAGGGATTTTGTCTGGGTTCATATGTTGATATGAAAACGCAAGGCATTTTATTTGGCCATTGAGTTTCGTTGATTTTTAATCCACCATTTGTTAAACAAATTAACATTTTAATCATCGCGTTGTTTACTGGACGAAACAATGCCCGGTTTGCTATATACAGATTAAATTTGTTTACTTAGTGACGAGTGTAAACAATTTCAAAAATGAGAAAGTGATTTTAATACTTAGTCTTATAATGATTGAAAAAGTACTCGGAAGTAAGATATCGACTCCATAAACGAAGAAATCAAGATTGCACGCAACTATAACAGTTTAATAAACCGGCTACTTTACATCTTTTGGGAGCAGAACGTCAACTACAGAAACATGAGAATTGCCGGATTGTTAATGTTTGTGTCACAGGAGTATCGCTTGGTATGTTTGAATAACGTTGCATCGTATTACTTCTCGGTCATTTAAATTTAAGATCGACCATAGTAGAATATTCTATTTATTTTTGTCTAAATTCATGATGTAATAAATGCATTAAGTGAATTGGGGTATTCGGTATAGGATAAAATGCATATACGTCGTTATATAAATGACGCGTACTATTCGTGATTATAGTGCTAAAAGAAAATTCTCTCTACAAATCTATCGCTACAAACGACGTATGTCGAAACTAACACTGACATGGAATATCAAGGTACGATTTTTTGGGCATGTCTTATTGTTTGTGTATTCGTCTGTAGTGATTAGAGTAGTTGCTGTAATGTATTTGGTTGGGGAAATTGAGTATTACTGATCGTCTGCGAAATTTTCGCACGGGGCAACTAGTATTTATTATTGTAAAACTATTTATTATTACGCCACAGAATTATGGATGATGTCCTTGATAAAACACTTAAATATCAGTTTCGGCGAGGAGTACAGTTATGAATATAATCAGCATTTCAAGGATTAGATTATTCTTTGAGGAGGGGTTATTCAAGTTTCCATAATGAAACCTCAAATTTGAGCTTTGTTACATTCAAATATGGTTTCCCTGACCACATAGCAACCTTAAAATTTTACTACTCGTAATACTACACCGCAACAAATAGCATTGGAAATGTGAAATCAAATATATCGTATTTTATGGAGAGAGAAACAAAGATTATTATTTATTTTGCTTACTGTACTCTCGGTAACTATGCGGAAGAATTTGAATTGAAGAAGAACTGGAAAAGATTGGATGATCCGCGATCTTCTCGTGAGTGCAGTGGCTTCATCACAGTCTTATGACTTATCTCATCACACTATGCTTAGATATTTTTTCGAATCTGGCGTTATTTTAAGTATTTTTAAAGGTAACTTGAAATCGATTTAGCGTTCGTTAAATTAAGCGTTCAGTATATTATTCAGTTCGGCTCTTGAGGCCGTATTGATGAAAATGTGAAGTTTTTGTCAGAAAGATTCCCTTGGAATACAGATAACTGTAGAATGCCGTGCAGACCATACTAGTTATTCTCTATAGAAACAGTAAACTACCCTAAATAGTTGGATATGTTATTAGCTTATGGAGGTATTCTATAGATTAGATGGTTTTAATATTTTTATCGTAAAATAAAAAGAACTATACATAATAAATTAAATTATTGTATTCCTGTATATTGTGTTGCATTTAAGTCGGATTAAAATAAAAAATCGGCGTAATTAAATAATTATTTTTTTATTAACGTATATGACGTGACGTTTCGTTTGGTCTAAACGAGATTAATTCTTGATTTACTCTTCAAATATATACAAAAAGATATTAAATATGTTTTATGGAATGTAAATGGCCTGAGAGATCAATAATTGCAAACAAATTATGTAATATACTTCCATTCACCTTTAAAACATCACGATACGGTCCGTGGCGGAACATAAATCGACTAAAAGTTTCAGAAAATTCTTAACTCGCTTAAAAATTACCTTATCTTAACCTTTAGAATTTGTCAATTAGATATTGGAAGAATAACGTTAATGAAAAAGAACAGGAATCTTCATCCCCAAAAATATTCTCAAGTCTGATTTCATGAAAACGGTTTTCCTTCTACTGCTATCATTTCAGCGATATACGGCCGACCGGCTGGCTTTTTACATTTTTCAGAATTACAGGTAAAAAATAAGCCTTCTTTCGATCTATTCTCCGTGTCTTTCAGTTTATATAGATTTATTTCACACCTAGTTTTTTTCATATACAATATTACTAAAGAATAAGCAACTGAATCTATACATAAAAATGCATAGAAACGCGAAAGTCGAAAAAGTATACAGAGGGTATCGAATAGTCTAGATTTCCTTCAAGTTCAAAACAAGCTGAACCCGTATCCCAAAATGTCAAAAAGAGCTATTATACGTATTTGTCTCTTTAGTAAAATTATATACAGCCTCCACTAAGCCGTAACATGGCATATACCTGAAAACCGATTAACATAATTTAATTGTTGAAGGATCAATAAAATTTTGTGTCTGAACTAAAATCCATTCCTAAGCCCTAATTTTCTTCACAGGTAATAGAGAAATCGAATCAACGAAAATTCCTTCACTATAATCTTAAATCTTAATTATATGACAATACTGTTGTTACATCTATCCGAGAAATAATAGGTTTAATACCTCAGATATCAAACCCAAAACGAAGAATTAACAAAGCGGATGGTAAATGGTGAAAAACTTCAACTACTTACGTAAGTTTGAACGAAGGCAAGACTTCTTCAACAAGAAAACTGCACCGTCCCCGGGTAAACTCAGCTATGATATGGAAGGAGACATGATTTTGTTTCCGCTTACATCTTTATTCCCTCCCTTCCCATTTCCAACTTCCCATCGATGTGCCTTTCCAAGCTCCCTCTGTTTGTCCTTCAACCCTGTTGTTTTCTCGCGTGAATAATTGTGGAAATGGTGGGGCATGAGTAAAAAGTAGAAATAGTGAGAGAGAATATTCGCGGGAGGATTTTTATCTCCTGACATTTCTGTAATACGCTTCTAAATCACGGATATCTCTCACAACAGTAAAAATAAGGATTAAGTTGCGTCATTTCTAACGATACGGATTCATGAATGGTAATACCCAATGAAAATTGCATCATGTAACAAAAAGTACACGGAGAAAATCGCAGCCTGACTGCGTATGCGTTTAATAGATGTATAGTATTTAATCTAAATGAAAGTATCAGTGGAACGAGATTAAACTTTCACAACAGATTCCAGTATGAGAATGAAGAGCAAGAGAGTGCGGAAGACAAATTGAAAAAGTATATCATACATAAGAGTCATTGAAACAGTAAAAATATGAATTGTGTCTAAAGAGAGAATATTAGCTAATGAACGACGTCGCGTTTGGTTCACTGGTAAATGCAAAGCGACAATTTGAGAAGGAAACAAAGCAAAGAATGGTAATTTGCAACGATACTGAGTCAATTAGAGTACAAAGAGACCGAAGAGGAAACCGAAAATTCTCATGAAAAAAGAGGAAATTTAAAGAAAAATTACACTCTAAGACAGAAGCAAACGGATTTAAAGAAGATTGTAAGTTTATGGCTTGATGAAAAGAGAGTGCGAAGGTATAGCAAGAGAGAGAGAATTGCTGGAGTTGTGGAAGAAATATTTTAGGAGGATAAGAGGGTGGAGATGAAGATCTTTTTTATAGAACCGCAACCAAGAACCAAGGATGTCACGCCACGGACGTTACTTTCTTCAATGTATAAGAAGTGATAAAGCTATACGGTATGAAAACTGATTCAATTAAGAATAGACAAAACCATTCAAGGAAGCAAAAAGAGTGGAAATGCCTATGTCTGAAGTCCAATTATAAGAAAGTAAGAATAGATAAATGTAAGAGCGAGAATCACATCACTTCAGGAATATCACTTCTGTGCAGCACATAAAAGATTCTGTTCATAATTATCATTTTCATAAATAAATCAACGCCACAAATAGAAGAAATCTTGGGAGAAGGTCAAGCTGGTTTTCGGAAATCTATGAACTCTTTGTACCAGACAGAAGAAACAGAAGTTTAGAACCTATTTATTGGTTTTAAGAAATCACATGTCAACATAGAGATAAAAATCTGGGTGTAATGGAGGAGGTAGAAATACTAAAAGAAATTATTAATTAGACCGAAAAGCACTCGTCGGACACAAATAAGTTCGAATAAATGGAAAAGAGAGCTTTCAGTTTGTGACTGAGATAATTCAAAGAGAATTTTTAACTTGGCAAGCGAGAAATCGTTGGAGAAGTTGTTTGAGATGAGCACTGTAGCTTAAGCATAAACTTGAAGGTGCTAGCTTGAAATGTTTGTATTAAACTGAAATGAGGAATACATGAGAACTTCAGGCAACTAAACCACTGACCAAAAAAGAACCAAGAAGACCAAAACTGAGATAGGTGTTGTAAGAAGGCATTTAGAATGACTGGGAGGGAATAAGAATAGGAGAGGAGGAGTCTGAAAAGTGAGGCAATGAATTCTTTGAATGAATAACTAAGTAATTTGCCAATATAAAGTTAACTCCTTCCTTATTCAGCATTCAAAACTCAATGAATCAAATGAGACTGTATCGGGAATGAATAGACACTGGCGGCGATATTTAACCGAAAAATATGGAAACACAAATATGAAGTAAATGAATTTCTCTATACCGGAGATTTCGATGAAACCCTCTCCTATCAGAGGCATATCAGGTAGTCGGAGGCTAAATGTGAATTAGTTTGAAATAGGGTAGAACCCCAATAGAATAATCAAAATTAAGAAAGGCAACATTTACTTCTAGTCCTGATTTTAAAAATAGTCTCCATTTGGCTGCCAATATTGTTGATTATAAATCCGTCACCACAAATGCGGACAAATTTTCGTAGCGAATTAGTTTTGTTACAGTCTTAAGAAACAAGGATATCCCAATTGAGATAATGGCTGGGTTGGGCGGGGTGGTTCCTATGCGAGTTCTTTCAGTTGCTTGAATAATTACGGTCTTTCTCTATAAACTTTCCTGAATTCTCTGTCTACTCTGAATGAAAAGAAAAGATAAAAATACCCTATGAAAACGATCATTTAAAAACACGCTTTCCAGTAATTATAAAAATTCAAGTAATGAACGAGTGAAAAGAATGATGAATTCTGGAAGAGCGGACAATATGAATTGGACTTTTATTACTGTAATATTAATTCCTTACCCTCTACTAATTATCTGCAAGCTAGTAAATACCCTCTAGAATCTGTCTGCCAAAAAAATTCTTGGCAAGGAATTTTAAGTAAACACCACCCCACCTTCTATGCGTCTACTTACAATTTACGTTTTCAAAAGTAAAATTTATAATTTTGAAAAAGGTTCATAAAATTTCTATAATGTCAAACCCAATGTTGTAAATTTAAAAAATTCTCTCTATCCTTTCCCTTAAAGATAGTTTTACGATTGAATCTCGGATTGTTTTCTATACTATTCAACGATATTTGTGCAATTAATTTGTTGTGAATCTAAAGAGATCGAGCCTGGTCCAGTTATGTTAAGAAAATGACATTATACAGGAATGCTTCTAGACTTGTTCCTCAAGATAAAAGTGGAAAACCTGCAAGAATCTACAGACATGACAGAGATAAATACAATACATTCCAGTTAAAAAGCAGCAAGATCATGAATGGATCGCTGATAGCATGGAAGTTCCCCATTGAGTGACAGGTGGGATGTCTATATTCCAGGATACTCCATGAGAGATGAGCAAATGGGATTCAAAGCCTTTTATATAGTAAAAGGGGTATACTTATAATACATCAGATATACTTCCCTTTCTCAATATCAGCGATAATTTGCAAATTTATGCTGATTTATATATTGAATTTTAAAAATTTTAATAACAAAATGGCATTTTGCCTTTACTTTGTATCAAGGACGTCCAACTTTTTCAACCAGATAGCCATCCAACATGAATTTATCAAACAAGTGAGCCAATGATGACCCCTTAATTTAGACTATCATTCTCATATAGAAATATTTCATAATTTCTATAAACTATTCATGTACAACTAAATGAATATACAAAATAAAATATCTAAGTAAGTATATCAGTGAAACTATGCTACCAAAAGAGTGAGTAACCAACGTTTTAGTAAAGATAAAGATAATTTTAATGAATGATCATATAATATTTAAAAAATTCCATATCTACATGATATTTGGTTCATAGAAACTCACAACGATTTTGTGAAAGTTCCTTCATAATGGATGTTGCAACAGTCTCAGTATATATCTCAGTAAAGTAAATTCTCAGATTTGAAAATATATCATCCCCATAGTGCACAATAGAGCAAAACAGGTCCTCTGATATCAAAACCTTAACATCAGCCCTTGTCTTGAGTAACATTCAACTTGATTATTTCACTGAATATCTCCAAGACATCTAAGTCTATGATAAATCTATCATAAAAGCTTCCCTTAAAATTAAAATCCCTGTTTTCATTAATTCGGGTATTTTCATTAATTGTACACTTTCCCTACAGTCTTGGCCAGTCTAGTTATTACAGTAAAAATATTTAGCTTTTGTGTAAAATGCAGCTAGTCTTTGTTGCATTCCTGATTCATATCCAGACATTAAAGATGAATTGTCATAAAAATTGATCAACAGTCTTCAAAAGATAATTCATCCTTCTCCATTAATTACAATATTGTCTACAATACTTACTGCATTTTTACAGGCTTGAATGAATCCTTAGAAAGACTTCTTCATAAGTACAGTTTTCCCCTCTACGTATTTTATATCTACTTATTGTACAGACATCTCTTCTCAATATAGTTCCCCAAGGAAATGGCATAGATAATAGAAAAAGAACTACAGGGTAAGTAAAATGAGGGAAAGGTTAAAATACACGAGGGAGTTAGATGACTTATAAAAGTGAGTTTTTTGGAGAGAAAGCATTACAGTATCTAATCATCTCCAACAGTTGTTCTTGGCGAGTTGTATCTGGAGTTGAATCAAACATTATCCCACATTATGGAATGTGATGTACAAGTTTTTCTTGAACTATAGAAGGCAAAAGCTTGATTAGCTTATTCTGTATTTCTAGTGAAAGATTAGCACTTGATCCTGAGTTTTGCTGGACATACATTGCCCTTTATGACTGAATTGAGCTATGCAACAAGCTTCAATATTTCTTTAAAATTTTCAGTATTCCTGCTACGTCCCACGTGAGTTTAATAGAAAATCGAAAATTAGTGACTGATGATGTTGGAAATTAATTAGGTATTGTTTATATTACGAATATCAATATTGCATATTTTAAAATTTGTCCCATACATTAAGCTACGAACAAAAAACAAACATTACATTCGAGAATGAAAACAGAAATTACAACGATAATTGATTGAGTTGATAATTTAAGACGGGAAAATACTTCATTCCGAAATTGATTTGTAATGATGTAACATCAATTTGCCGCTACTGGATTCTGCGCCCGGGGACGTAAGTCCCCCAACCCTGGCAATGCCACTGAGCTGAGACTATGCAAGATTAATGATTACAAAAGAATACAGGGAATGTAGAACTATATTATCTGGCACGATTTGGGAATTTTTGATGCAAATTGTTTCACCTTTTGTTAAATATAACAAAACTTTTAAAAACAACCCTTACCAGTCGATTTCGGTGTTATAATTAATATCTTCGTCCACGCTGCAACATCTTCGGGTATTTTTAACTTCATTTTGGCTATATAATTACCAGTCAATGCCATATCTTTGCGCCTCTCGTCTTCTTTGGCTTACGCGCAGTTTGAGCTTATAGTCCCAGTCAATCTTTCAGTTTTCCCTTTTTGAAAGAGTAAATCCTATAAAATGTGATTTGAGATAGTGATATTTTAATGAGAGAAATCAGTAAAACGAAAATTTGCGTAAGGTGATGCTGCACACTCTTTTCCTCAAAATCATGTGAAATTTACACAAGTTTAATGACAAGGTATTTATTATTTTACCCGTATCTAAACGTAGTAAGTCCAGGTTTATTTTCACAAGAATATGACAACCTTAAGAGCTTCGACGCTGAATCTTTTTGTGTTTAATGATGAAAGGAATTTTTCGCAGACGTTAGGACCGATTACGTCCGCTTTAGTAGGCGCCGTTTACTTAAATGTAGTACTGGTACCTACCGGTAGTCGAAGAAAATGTTTCAAATTACCTACGAAAAGGTTTCGCAATGATCTATGCATTTTTCATATTAATAAATTAAATAATTGAGATGTGTTCATTTTTCAATTAATAATTAGTATTCATAACATTGTGTAACTTAACCCAAGTAGTATACATCGATTAAAGAAGTAAGAATTCCAAGGAGAATTGGACTTGAAGGGTGCACATACTGTGCATGATTACCATCCACAAGAATTCCGCTTTTTGGTAGGACATCAATTATGTCTCATAACATTTTAAAATGTTTAGGAAAACCCCCAGCAAGAACGGAGTGTGAACGAAGCTTGTTTATAATACTGGAACATTTGGACGATGAATTATGTAATGGAATATCAAATTCGAACTCCCATAAAAGGATTGACAGATATTAATCAAGGAAATCTAGAATACCAAGATGCGAATAGTCTATAGGGAGCTTTCACGTAGATATATAGGTTAGTCTTAAATTTGTATTTATTCTCATATCTGAGCTTCCTAAGGCGTCACATCAAATTGATTTTTTTCCATTTTCAGTCAAGAAGGAAGTCACTTATCCCACTGTTCCTTCTTTCAGAATCGGATACTCATAGCAGTAAATAGAGCCAGCGCTGTACTCAAAATGCTAGCAAATATCGTCAATAGAAAATCTTCATTCGTCTAAATGAAAACTATAATGTAAAGATCCTGAAGTTTCAATACGACTTGAAGATACCTAAAATATCACAATTTACTTTTTCTCCCAAAAATATTACACATTGATACTAGAGTGATAGCTTGTGCCAGCTTAGAAAACTATCAAAATTCTATCAGAGATTTCTCCAAAAATTTTAAATTGAACTCGTTCATTATATCTACTTAGTTCATCATGAGAAAAAAATTATTAGCTTTAAAATGCTTACATCCAAACATTAAATGATGGTAAAACTCCAGCACGAGTTACTATTGAATACATAGAATAATGCCTCATTATTTCCTAATTATCACTATTTCAACCTAAAATTTCATTAGATTACTACTTCTGACATTTTAAGCATAATATTTAAGAGACCAATTTTCATCGTTAACAAGTTGGAATCTACAAAAACTATAGAATAAATAACCGTTAACAAGGTAGCTGATGCTCAGGGAAGGCTTTTCAACCACCAGTTCATTGATGTACTTTGAATTTAGTTTCAACTTAAGACTTTTATGGAAATGCTAAGATATTCATGGTTCATACATAGGAATATTATTGTACTTACCTTCCACATTTACTTCAGCTCACATACCTCTCTGAGTAAAGCCGTTCATAACATATATCAACAAGATGTAGAACTAATACATCCACCATTATGTTAGCTGATCAGATTCAGAGAGAAAAATCAGGAAAATAGATGCTGGAAATAGTAATTTCAAAAACTACTATTTTTATGGACAATTAGCTCATATCAATTCTATTAGGACTAACAGAATTGATACATAGTCTTATGGTGCATGCACTCCCTGCCACAAGCAGCCCACAAGATATATGAACAACCTTTAAGTTGGTTCAAAACTTCCTCACCTTGAATTACATAATATGATAAAAGGGAAGGCCTACATGTACAGGTTCCTTGCAGTGAGACCCTTCACAATAAATTCATACCAGAATACCAAGAAATGAACAAGGTACGGTTCCAGCAATGATTCACTGGCTTTTTAAAAGTCATTCTAGTCCTGTATGCAATACTTGGCCAAACAGATTTTCATGTGTAATTTTACAATTGTAAGAATTATAACACACAGTGAAACATCAGTTCAAAGTCTGTGGTTTAATAGCTAAAATGGTCCTTAGATTTTTATTAAAGCTAATAAAAGTAGTGGAGCCTTAGGCAAATCAGATACTTAAGATTAACTTCAATAACATATTACGATGTTAGTACCAAATATTATAACCCTCAGCACTGAAAAATACACTTGCTGATATCCTATCACTGACAACTTTGATATATAAGTAACTGATAATAAATATCAAGACAAATATCCCAAACTAATATCAGCAAGCAAGTATATAAAGAACAGAAAGGGATTTTAATTCCATTCACTTTTACGGAAAAGTGAAACAATCTAAATCAAGATAAACAGCTTTAACCACTCCTGTGGGTATGTTTTATAAAAGAAAAGGGTTAAAAGGGACTTGGCATCAGTGGCATGCAGTCAGAGCATGCAAGGCATGCCTTGAAATGTGGGAAACTGTGCATTTATATCATCAGTACTTATAGGAAATCACTATCGGTATTATAATTTCTAAAATTTTAATGTTTATGGCGACAATAAGTACCTCAGTGAAGCATTTAGTGATTCGGCATTGCTGGTGAAAGCTCAGTGTTCAGGCTGCCTAATGCATAAATGGAGCTCTCTTTGTTACTTTAAAAATGACTGGATAGGGCATGGCGTATTGATGCCCTGCATGTAGTCTCGAAACACCCTCTAAGATCTTCCTCAAAAGGCATAGAGATGGCACTCTAAAATTGAGTAATTGATTTTGTGAAAAAAGGGCACTGCATGGATTTTATTTACAAACAAAGGTCTTTTTAGAATATCTTATCTTCATCTATAGTAAGGTACATGCACATTTCTGAACAGGTAGAATATAGGTTTCAGGTGCTATCATATGTGACGGAGTGAATCTATATCTCATATTCAAATGCAGTTAAAACTCTCATCAACCAAACTCAAGCCAAGAGGTTCTTCAGTATGGTCAATAGGCTTATTAAATAGTCTGGGGTTTGATCTCTGCTGTTAGAATACTGGCAACTGGGGACTTAGCTCCAGACCCTATTGTGGGGCTCACAGACCTATCTGATAGAAGAGAATGGGGTATTGCATACCTACATCCAAACCTCACCTCATGCAACTGCTTTGCATATATATGCAGGCACCTAGGAAAATTTCCATGAAAATATTTTTTCATGTCCATTTCTCCTTGGTAATAGAAGTGTAATACCGCAGTATAGTATTATCACATGATGTATATGTATCATGGGCAATTTTGATATTGAAAATTTGGATTTTTTGGCATTTAAGCAAAAATAGACAAGACGAGTAATTTCCTAAGTAACTAATTTCAATACAAGCAATCAAATTATTAATTTCGTTCTTCATAATATTTATGAATACTGAAACTTGATATTGACAGAAAAAATACTAATCCATCATCATCACAAAATTTAACATCCAGACAAACGGTAAAATATAAAGTTAAGAAATGAAGTTAAAGCTCAGTTGTGGATAATAGGAGATATTTTAAAATATAAATAAAAGAATTTTTCTTCAGGGGTTAATTGGTTAACTTTGTTGCCAAGAGTGCTAAATGATTACTGTGAGTAGTAATATAAAATTCAGTAAGAGTATCAAAACCAGTATGTTCCATTCCATTGTCATTCTTCAATAATTTTATAATGAGTTATGTAATAGTAACAAGATTATTTCTAACTTCAATGAATTAAAACTTATCATGATATACTCGGTAATGCAGTGTTATTTTTTAACTAAAGATGATTGACTTCAAAAGGTGATTTGATGCTCTAAAGGTTGAGTAAAATTAAAATTTTTTGATCATTTGTAAAATATTAGCAAACGAAAAAAATTAAATACATTAGAAGACAATATCAATTAGGAAACGAAAATATTTTATTCAAAACTGGAACTATTTTCAGCGTTAAGAACATAAAATAACCGAGTTTCAAAAATAAAAATTGTATCTTTCTTGAAAATAAAACTGAGTAAAAAAACATAAAATTTTAAGTAAAATTTGAACAAAAACTTCAAAATAAATTCTCTTAGCCCACAGGCTGAACACATAGTTGAAAGTAGTTTTAAATGCCAGCCAAGCATTTAAAAGACTGAAATACATTGTTTTGCTGCCTATTAGGGACAATCTCTTGTGTAAATCTGCCTTCAAGCAACTTTCATTTAACAATAGTGGATTTGGAGATGTTTACCTATTTTGAAACAAGTAAATTCACTTTAATTTGTAAATGATGATCAATATACTTACAATAATGCTTTCTTTAAATAAATTATGTTCTCACTTATATACAAGGCAGGTTCTATATTGCTCCATTTCTTGGAACCAACTCAGCATTATCAACGTGCAAGCAAAGGAGACCTGTTGGTATTTTGCCAGTCATAAATAAAGGCAAAACACCAAGAAAAGGAAATCATTCATAATCCATGTGTTAATGCAAGATATCAGCTCGAGTCCAAATAATCAAACAAATATTGAAACACACTTGTATTCTATGATAAAACATATCTTTTATGTATATTTAATAGCAAAATGTCATTTAATTTTGTTATTAAAAATATTTCTGAGAGTCATCAAGAAGAAAAAATATTTTTAAACAGGAAAAATGAAAATGTTTTCCAATGTATTCTTTGAAACCTAAAATCAACCAAGTAGAAAATTTTCTGCATGAAAATCATTATTCTCATAACATGTATTAAACCCTGAAACACCTCAACAATGCACATCTTTTTATTCACGCAATACAGTGGATATAATACGGTGTAGAGAGAAAAGTTAAGAACTCTAACCTTGAAGTCAAAATAAATGTAAGAAAGAAGCCTAGATGCAACAGATAATACTACTGCAAAATAAATAAAGAGAGATCAGTACCTTTATTACAAGGATGTGCACAATTCTCTCCAGCTCGGACTAAACCATTGCAATAAAGGAAGATTTCTCTTTACTCATCACTGCAATGTAAGTGTCCAGACAAATATCTAATATTCAACTTGCACTAATACATATTTGAAAAACCTGAGAGAAAGAGAACTTCCATAACCAGGAACAAGAAAAATAATGGAATTATCTTTTTAATGAAGACATGCAAACAGCACCAATGAAAGTGTACTAGTTGTGTCACAGCGAGCTTTGGGAGCATAACAAATATATGCTGAAAGGTTTAGCCCTAAATAAAAAGGTTATTAAAATTACAGATATGACAGTCTTCACTTCATAAAACTAATAATTAATGAGTAAATTTCTTTATTACAATGTATTTTGATGCCTACTGTTTCAAGTTTCTCCTTATATTTCATAGAAAATTAGTAATTTTTCATAAAAATTGCTCTTCTGTTGTGATGATTCCTGATATTTCAGCAAATGCTATCACTAAAATATCAACACAAGGGTAACTCAAAAATACCACTAGTAAAAAAATTTCATTTAAATTGGATGAAAACCAACTTGATTTGTAAACTAATTTTATAAACTAATTTAGAAGAATTTTCACAATATAGCTACTTTTGGAGAAGAAAGTTACAACCCTTCTTTTAAAACTCAATGCAACTTCTTCAGCAGAATTTCATTAGGCAAATTCATACTACTAATGGTTGTTCTCTGGACTGAACTGGTAATTGCATGTTTCATTTTCAGTAACTATATCAAAAATACGACAAAATTGGAATTTGCAAAGTATGAGACATTCCTGAACTTCCTCTGAATTTCTTCTGAATTTAAAGACTGATGCATTATCTTAGATTTTTCAGCAATCTGATCTGTAGAAATCTCTTCAAAGTCTTGAATAGCAAAAGTATTGTATTAACAAGATAATTGTTCTACAATGTTACATTTTACATCAACTGCTGACAGATGTCTACTTCACTCCTTGCCTTTTAGCTAGGATTGCCTTCTTTTAAAAATTTTAAAACAACAAAGTCGCCATACAGGAGTAATCAATAGAATTCTGAGAATCCTGCTGCCATGGTATAAGTCTTTAAAATGTTAACCCTCTTTTTAAGAAAACCACTAAGAAAATCAAGCTTAACAATTAAAGTCCTCCCACCACATCATAATCCAGCAACAATGATAAACCTAATAAAGTTAAACTAAATAATTACAAGAGAAACCTCTGTTCAGCCTAATGACTGAAAAGACAGAATTAAAAGAGATGGAGTTTCTCTAAACTTTGGTAGTGACCTTTGTCTATGATCTCTCTCTCTCTCTCTGTCCAATTTAAAATAAGATTATCATTTCTCAGTAAGGGGTGTTAATACAATGAGACCTTATGTAAATTCATCAATATTGTATTCCAAATATAAATCACTGAAAATAACAACTCATGTTAGAAACTGTCCTAAAGAGCACAACTTTGATTAGGGAATACCTTATAGATTTATTTTTCACAATAAAAATATAAGGAATATTATCATTTAAAAGTGAATCAAGTGATAAATTTTAAGAGTGAAGTTTGCATTGATTTTAACACTTAGGTAATCAAATTGCCTAAAAGTTTGAAAAAAATTCATAGCAGTTTAAATTTCTCTAAGTGAATCAATAAATAATCATTTGATTTATGGCACTCAAAGATGTAGAAAGCATCCTTCTGCATAACATTTTACTGAACCACTTTGCACTATGAAAATGATTCAAAAAAATATATTCCATCACTGGCACGCAATTAAAACGCACATAATTTTCCCATGAAACAAACTTTACAAAATAATAAAGGATAAAACATACTTAAAGGATTTTCTGATGATAGTAAGAGTAAACATCTGCCAAAATTTTCTTCCTTGTTTGTTCAAATTTAATCACTTTCATACAAAATAGCCATAGAATATTTTCTCAATAAATGGAACAAAAGAAATATGTATATGCTGCTCATCCAGCAAACATTCACAACAGTAGGCAGAAATCTAAAATGAGGTACTTCATGATAGGACAACACAATAGCCCCCATGCAGATTAACTGCAACATTGCTGTCACCACAGATTTTTATAAATATCTAATTACCAATGAATAAATGGTAGATTGGTACGAGTTAGCTAAGCAAAGAAAGAGAAACAAGAAATAATTGATATCACATTCAAGGATATAGTCACCATCAATAAAATGAACTTTGAACTTCGCAAGTGTACAAGGATTTATAGACATTACAGATACCCATAATTACGGAGAAGATCAAAATATTCAAGCAGGAAGCAAAGGAAGCATTGATATGTAACCTCAAAGTAAAAAGAGATAGAAGAGAGGATATTTACAAAAATATGGTACATAAAATATGTTAAAGCTTTCATTCATACATATCACTTATACTTACAACATTCCAACTCATTTCCTTCTGAGTACTTAGTAATTCTTAAAATATTCCTCAAAAAATATTTATCAAAAGAAATCATATAATATTTACTTGTGTACTGCATGCACCTTCTGATTATTTGAGGAAGAAGAGATTGAAGTAACGTGTCTGAGGGATATTGCATAGACAAATTCACAAAAACCATTTATATAATTTTGACAATCATATCGAAATTAATTATTTATAATCAGATTTAGTTTCTTACATTTGAAAGAATTGAGAATATGAACGAAATATTAGAAATCCTAATTCATATGAACGAAAAGTTGTTGTCAACTCATTCTGTCGACAATTTACACATTTTTCAAGCAAAAGAAAATTATTTGAGCCACCAACAAGTTCTTTTTTCATTGAATCATACACTAGTTCTTTAGCTGCTAAAAATATTCTGAAAAACTATTGATAATTACAGAATAAGGTGTACTATATAAGAGTGCTAACTGAGGAGTTGTAAGGCATCTTTTGCACAAAGGCCCATTTTTTATTACCTATAACTAAACCAGTATTTAGTAATACATCCAGAATTCTTAAAATAGATAATAAAAGAAAGCAACTTAAAATATGTATATGAAAATATGATTTATGGTACAATAATGTATCCACTACCTCACTTTCAATAATCCCATCAAACTTCCCTGAAATTTAGGAAACCACTTCTTTCAGAAATACATAATTAATCCATATTAAATGAAAATTAATGAAACTAATAAATGGATTGGGCTGTAGAAATTTTGTTTTTCACTATAATAATCAAGCTTACATATGTAATAGAAAGAAAATATTTTGTATAGATTGATCTGAGGTTCACTGTAAGATTACTAACACAACAAAATACTGAAAATAAAAACAAAAATTTCTAGGACATACACTTTTAACACCTTTCTTCCTAATTAATAAACTGAAGGTCACACTATGACCTAATTAAGTTTCTGCATTCAAACCCAACAAGTTCAGAATGATCAGAAGAAAACTATGGAAATCTCTCTATTAGCAAAGAAGACGTACCTACAGACTTCTTTTCAATATTTCTATATCATGAAGTAGTGTGCGACTCTCTTGGTGTAAGACATGTAGTATAATCTCAAATGTGTAGCAAATTTTCTTGTAAGCAGATTATACAACTGAATCTGAATATAAACTTTATATAAAAAAGACAAAAAGATAGAAGTTTAAAAATTTCAAACCCTAGGATAATTTGCCTGGAAGAAAAATACCTCCTAAAGTGCTTTTACCTTAACAAGATTGTAGAAAATAAATACTAAAGCATGGCAATACCTCTATTTATTTATATTACTTCTTCTCAAAAATATAAAAATACTTCATCACATTTTACTGAAATGTGAAAGATGTAAAATAACAAAGAAATATTGCAATCCTATTATCTCAATCACTCGATTCTACATAAGATTTCTTTTTTTCTAAACATAGAAATAATCGTCTTGTAAAAATCAAGAACAATGGTATTGTAAATGTTTGATATCACCAATTAACTCTTCTGGGCGTATTTGTAATCTATCTAGAGTTAATCTACACCATTCCCAAAACTTTCTTAGAACACTTAATCGTAATATCCATAAAATATTGCTACATTAAGTTGAAGAATAGAGAGAACACTTTGAAATTTCAATAGATATTCTTAAGAACATCATATGAAAATATAAATACCACAAATAATACATAATGAATGCTTTCAAAGTAAATTATGAATAGTAACTTCAACTGAGAATTTTAAAAGAAAATATTCCGCAGTATAGTTTTGCATAAATTTCTTTATTACAGATATAACCTATGTCTTCACAGTATCTGTAAATTGAATAAATCCTTCCAGGGCCAGTTTAACCATTAGGAGGCAGTATGATATACAGTCCTCATTCTGCTATGAATTTCATAACTTTCATGAATGAAGTAAGGATGCCATAGTGAATTGCTGCCAGTTGTGACATCAATCCAACAAACTGCCACACTAAATTGTTCAGAGCAACATGCTGAGTACACAAGTAAATATGGTTTATACTTATCTCAACATTCAATTATATTACACTGATGACTGAGAACTTTCCTCAAAAGAGTTCAATTATTTTTACATAGAAATGCAGACACTGCACAATTGAAGTGAAATAAATGATAAAATTATCATTTTTCTTGTAACCGGAAGACAATTTCTTTAGAAATGATTTTTATTCAAACACTTTTTATCATCATTAGCATTTAAGAGTGAAATTAATTACTAACTGATCAAAGTTAAAATGTTTTTTTAACTATCAAAAATCACAATTTCACAAATCATCAAAATTTAGGGAAAAACAGCACAGGTATTTCAACCACAAAAATAATGTTTTTTTTTAAGTAATGTTATCCATAACTACCACAAAATTTTGAATTGAGTCTTTTCCTAACATAGTCATGATTGAAAGCATAAGAACATATTCATCCAGAAAATCTCTCCACGTTTTCCTCAACTATTACATCCAGATATGTGCATTGAAAGTAAAATCCACAACATTACAGCCAGAAGTAATTGTTTTTATGCAGGATAAGAAAAAGAGTGAATTATAATTAATGCTGCATCCCAGGAGTGCCAATTAATTATGCATGATGAAAAAAGAAAAGTGCATTTTAAGACATAAAGCAAGGCATCATAGTTCCAAAGTCACTTCTATCAAGGCAATCATATAATAAACACAGTAAAACTCAAAGGATAGAATACAGATTGCCTCTTTATCATCTAAAGATGCAGAATCTCAAAATTCATCACATACATAAAGTAGTGACTGTAAAAATAGTTATAAATTGTAATGCAAGCGATGTAAAATATATTTAATAAACAAAATTAACAGAAAAAGAAATCAATCTTATCATTTGAGCATTTTGCAAAGAGGTAATTATTACCATGGGATACACTTAGGCTTAGAATGTTAAACAAGACATTTATAAATGAAGTATTAGCCATTGACATTTTTGGCTGCTTAAAAATCATCATCATCAAATAATAAATCAGTGTCAATACCTCCAAGAATTGAGTCCAATTCAGCCTCCTCAATGGTTTGGGCCTTCCTGCACTCAGCACCAGCTACATTAGTCTCTCCCTTACTTTCCAAAACTGATTCTGAATGACTCATCAAGCTTGGTTTGTCACAATCAGGACCTATTGAAACATCCATTGCAGTGGCACATTCTTGACTACTCATTGGACTACTGAGGGATGGTATTCCCAAGCTGCTTGAATGATAGGGAACACTTGAGGATCCAAATTGTCCACGTTGAAACTTGTTTAAGAATGGTTGCTTAGGAACAAATGAACCGGCAGATGGAATAGATGTAGGAATTTTAGGGGTGAAGGGGGAAGAGGCAGCTTGCTGAGACGGGGGAGTGCTGGAACACTGAACTTCCATTGGAGTATTATTTCCTTGACCCCATGTGCTACTTTGCATAGGACTAGAAATAAATGAACAATGGTTAGGTGTAGAGGGACCCCTGAAATTGGAGGTAAATAGTTGGCCAGAAGGTGAAGCATTTGTTGGACGCTGATAGGCAAATCGATTCGTGTTGTTAGGAAATGGAGACCTATATGGTGCAGGACGAGAAGAATTTCCAAGAGAATTGTGAAAACGGGGTCCTGCAGACACAGAACTGCAGAGCGTTGGAGGTGAAGCAGAAATAGGATTTGGGGACTGGCTAATATTCTGCATCTCTGCTAAACTTCTCTTAACTTCATTCAGATCTAACGGCCTGATCTTTGTGATCTTAACATCACTGCTAAATCCCTCATCCCTTCCTTTCAGATTAAGTAGTCCACTGTCTACCTTTCCCGAGCTGTATATACTTAAGAGGTTGTTTTCTGTAATGTTGAGGTAGTGGCGTCTAGCTGCAGCACCAGTAGATAGCACTCCTACTTGCCGAAGAGCCAAGGCTGCTCCAGGGTGTAACAAATAGCCATAGAGCTCCCACACATCTCGATGCAAAGTACCCCCCATCTCTCCTACATTTGAAGAGAGTATTGTTATTGCACAAATTATCAAAATGAGCTGACATAGAATTGGAAGAATGATTTAAAATTTATTCTCACAATATATGTTTATATTCAGGAAATACTTAGACTCACTACTGTCTTATCTTCAACCTAACCCACCATCATTGTTAATATATTCCATAAAAGGAAACTCTGAAGAGTAACCTTAAGAGTAATATAATTTTTTGAAACAAAAAACATTAAAAAATGGTATCAAGAATAGAAAACTCCCACAAAGAAGAGGGTGTGAAAAATCTTGGAAAATTTACCAGTAATAAAGAAAGGATCCTTACCTAGCGCCAAAAATAACTTAAAAATTAAAAATAATATTTCGATTTCATTATATATAAAGTAAATTTACCTGTAGGGTCCCTAAGAATGACACAAGGATCAGGAGAAGAGCAGTCCAGAGCATGGATAGCAACTGCAAGAAATGGTACTTTATGGGCAGGAAGTTGACGAGCTGAAGCTTTCTGTCTTGCCCATTTCAGACAAATCTTTGACAATGGGCTCCTGTGTGAATCAGGAGAACTAAGTCCCATGTCTTGCCTTAAGGAGGTCCAAGGGCTGTTGTTATCAAAGAGGGAGCCTACAGCACATGGCTGAGATAATGTTGTTACTGGTTCATCCTGCAAACAGATTACAATGAAGATGTTAAGACACTACTTATGAAAATCTAATACTTCTATATCCTTTTTAGATAATCTATTGAGATAAGTTTGTAATTAGGCATGTATTTAGTGCAAAATGCATTTCTTTCCATGTTTTTTAATTATTTTTATGCATCCTGACTCAATGAAGATGTATGCTAAGTTGACTATTACACACATAAAAAGAATTTTTTTTTAAGAATTACACAAATATTATAACAAGAATGAGAATAAGACAGTTTCTGTGAAAATTAATATACTTTTCCATAAAAAACTTTATTAGCACTAAATTATTATTGTTATCGGGTGCAAATTTTTAAGTTGAATTAGAATAACGAATTTTTAATCATTACTTAAGAAACTTGTCATGAGCTATACCTCAAGCTTAAAAGAGAAAATGGGAACTATACTTCTTTTTCCTCCAACTCATTCTAAAATAGAGAAAACCTAAGGTAAAATTCTCTTCTGATTTTGCAGATAAAAGAGGCATAAAACAATACACAGAGCAAACTTCACAATAATTCAAAAAACTCAGCAGAACAAATTTGAAATGCAGTTCTTTGATAGATGTAGACTCATGGTGATGATGAACTATAAAACGTCACCAAATACTGTTTTAACATTAATAAATAGCCAAACGAAGATAACAAAGAATGCGACCATCACAAATATTACTAACACAATTTTCCTTTTTACATGTAAACATATGCTAAAATAATACAGTTCTTCAAATCACATTACCTGTGTTTCATTAGTGAGAAAAAGGCTTTTCCTCTCGACACATTCCAAAGGCACCTGGCTTAAATTTGGATAGCATTTCTTTTTGTCCTGAAACCAGATAATGTCTCACAGTTATACCATACTTGATAAGCACAAGAAGCGATTTCAGAGTATGAATCTTACAAAGTAGAATATAGACATATCGCATTTGGAAACATTTATGAGAGAGCAAAAAGATGATACTTTCAGTTGCCAATTTTGAATGAGCTCGTTTAAAAGTTCGGATCAGGGATTAATTACGTAATAAATATCCATAGTAACCCCGAAATAAACATAAGAATTAATGCTGATAATAAACATACCAGTTCCGGTAGTAACCCAGCAGGGCCTGGAAATTTTCTTCTCCTCACGTTATTGGAACTGATATTAAAATCTTGACGATTAATATTTTCACCTCCAACAGCACCAAAACGCGGCGAAAACCTGATTGATTCCGTCGAATCTGTATTGACTACCCCAAAACATTTTTCATCAAATTTTTGATTGGTGACGAACTCTGAACCCGTATCTTTCAAAAATAACCCTGAATTTTTGGGTGACGATACTAAATTACCATCACCCTTAAAGTCTAAAAACTCTGGCTCAAGTGGCAAAAGCCCCTGATCAGAATCACAAGGAAACCTGGCTTTCTTTGATACAGGCGATGAATTAGAACTTGAAGAATGTCGATAGGTGCGGTCCCTCACTATCACGTTCTTTTTTTCCGAAAGCGGAAATTCTTCCCCACTGTTTTCGGTAGCTTTTTTATTAGAATTTCCATTCTCACTTGACTTCTGAGGTCCAGTTAATTGAAATATATCTCCTAGAAATTCCTGCAATAAGAAAGCTGTCAATGATACATACTGTCAAAACGCATGAAGTTCTAGCAAGAGATTTACACTTACTTCGCTAAGATCATACTCCTCATCCTCAAATTGAAACATAATGATCTTTCACTTGAAATGAAGATTTTTGTAACACATTTTTCATGAATTTATAAATAATTCCCATCTAATATCCTCCACAGAGTGTTACAAATCGTTTATTTACAATTGGCGCATACATTCTTACTGAAACGTTAGCGAAAATTACAGGTGGAGTTCTTTTCGAAGATTGAGCAGGATTGAAGTTGAGCATCGATAACCGAAGACAGCAAAGGTAAACAACCGGGAAAATCTGGATACAGTAGTAGTATTTGTTGAGATTTCGAAATCTTCCTTCCTTCAGTTTAGAAAAAAATATCGCTAGTTTCCTGAATAGAGGCGATGACATCCTTCGTATTTGTCATTAATGCAAACTTAAATTAATTTAACCTTGATCAGACTGACTTACGCGCAGGGTGGAATGAGCGTGATCAATAACCGCTAAGGCGAGGATCTTTTTTATGAACTCAATTTTGTTTATCCTTAATATATTTACTTTACTCTTGGCGAGCATGCAGCTTTAAGAACGGAATTTCAGAGAAATGTCGATTTCTTCGCGTTACGCACAAAGCCCAAATTGAGAGAGAATCATGCCAGTCATAGTTAATCTTTAATTTACCCTGTAATAGTCAATAAAGCTCCCATTTCATTTCGTTATCTTTAATAGATTTAACCTTAATTTCTGTATTAGGGTGTTTGTAGTCTTCTGTATAATTGGTTCGAGGTCACTTTTGCGGGAATACTGAGCAGTTATCCTTTATTTTATTAAATGTGATTTTTCTCTGAACGTGTATTTATCTCTTACTTCATTGTGGTCCGTTGAATTAACAGTACTCATTTTTCTAGGTTTTCTTCGACCTGAAACGCGCTGTGCGTTATCACTGTGACTGATGTCACAAATATGATACCAAAGATAACGTTTGGGCCTGTATGTGTATTTTTCCTGAAAATTTGAAAGTGCATCCAATTTGAATGAATTCCGAGCAGAAGATCTCTCTCAGTCTGTAAATAGTTACTGATACAGTGAAATCGGAGTTTGTCAACAGGGCGTTGATATGTCTGGCAAAATATTTGAAATGCACTTGCAACCGCTTTTTCTTTTCACAATCTTATTTGTTATAATCACTTCTTCTAAAGCCGGAGAAGCGCCTGATAACGGTATGTTGTGTTAAATTTTAGGAAAATTCTTGCTGATGTAAGTACATTCATAAATTTTAAGTTGTTAATCCCATTTTTCGATGTAGGACTTGGAAATCAGTATGACTGGCAAACACTGGAAGAAGGATTATTGAAAGCACAATCGGCGAAGAAACCGCTAATGCTTATCATACACAAATCTTGGTGTGGTGCGTGTAAAGGTAGGCTTAAAAAATGTTTTTAATTAGTCACGTCCAATAATGTCACATTTTTTCCGCGTCGAATTCTCTGGTAGAAATAGGCAGAAGAGAAGTAAATTTTATATTTTTCGAGTCAGTCTGTTAACTATAAATGGTAAAACTTTAACATTTTAGCTCTGAAGCCCAAATTTGCTGCCTCCAAAGGAATTCAAGCTTTAAGTTCCAATTTCGTGATGGTGAATGCTATGGATAGTGAAGAACCATCGGATAAAAAATATGCCCCCGACGGAGGATACATTCCAAGGATTCTGTTTCTCAGTAAGTGTTCGCAACTCATCTTCCCAGTGTAAAGTCAATTTTAAGTTCATTTAGTAAGTTCACCCGAGTTCAGCAGTCCATCAATATAGGCTAAGTTAAACAATAACATTTTGCTTGTGATAAAGTATTCCAATCAGTGAATTTCTTCTGTTGTTGATGTCAATCTCTATTGTGACTCTTAGGTTCCGAAGGAGATGTTTTAGAAGATATTGTTAATGATGGAGGCAATCCTAGCTACAAGTATTATTACTTTGGAGTTAGTGACATTATTTCTTCTATGAAGAAAGTTATGGATCTTTATGGAGTGCAACCTGTTCAAGATGAACTTTAAGTCATTTAAGATTGTACAAGCGTTTAATGATAAATAAATGATCCTTATGTTAGGTTGAATTGTTGTATTAATTTGAGGTCTGAGGTCAATAATCACACATCAATTATACTAAAAATCATAATTAAAATTTTACTGAAATATTAACAAACATACATTTGAGTTCACATCCCAAAATGCTTTTAAATATAAATCTAATCACATTTACTGCAGTCTCACTTGTTCTTGAGAGCAGGGGGTACAAAGGTTGAAGGGATAATTGGGTTTTTAACGATATCAATGTACAATATTTTAAAACTGATATTCATCTTTACCATGAACCAAATCATTGTTTTACTTTTTATCATTATTTTCTATAAATCTGAACAGAGAAATAAATCAGCTGTGATTGACTTGTATACATAGTGATTAATGAGAAAAATTTTGATTTTCTTTACTACTTCATCAAGTCATTGTTGTTACTTATGTTGACAATGCTAGCATGGATCAAATCAGAGGATTTGGTGATGGAATAGGGAGGATTGGACCCAAATCACACAAATATTAACTTTCAATGCAAGAAAAGGTTAAGATCTTTTAGAATATTAGCTTTTCAACTATGAGTACTATTCATAGTTTTTGTACAATTATATTTTGGAAATGGCCATGAATTAATCAATCTTTAGTAAGATGTAGAGAATCAATAAAATTGCTGCTTTGTGTATTTTGCATGTTTCTGATAAAATGAAATAATAAAATAATACAGGAACATTTTCAAGTCATTCAGCTATCCTAGGAACAAGAAGACAATGTAACCACATTTCCCATTTTTGCTTAGACCGTTTAAGAGGCCAAATTTTAAACACTTACTGTCACACTTCATTTTTTCTTGAGTACAAAGGCTGAGAATTAGTTTGAGTGCTTATTTTTTCTAATAACTGAAATTGAGTAAACAAATAAAACTGCTCTTTACTGTCAGCAGAAAGATGCTGCCTTGGTCTATGTCCTGAGAATAAACTTGCACTTTTGTCTTTGTTTTTCTTTTTCCTCCAAATCTTTCACTGTCCACTAACTGTTAGCATTTCAAGCACAACATTCCTTGATTTTTATTTCCATGAAGGTTTACCATCTCATGTCACTTGCACTCACTTTTTCATGCGTTGCCTTAAAATAATATCATTCTCCATTAAGATTTGAGTATTAGCCACTTGTGAGGGACTGACTTTCCATAACCACTCCTTAATCGATGTTGAGGACAACATAGTTGTATGCCATGAGATATGACTGTGGTTTATGGTCTGTAATTTGGATAAATTTCTCAACAAGACATTGTACAGACTTCATTTCCAATGACATTTCATCCAACTGTAATGTTTCTCTATAGACACGGGTAATGCTAAATATTATTTTCAACAACTCATAAATAGCACAGCAGCAAAAATCAATGCAGAAATTATAGCTCTGGATCTTCATCAAGACAGAAAATACATCCTACATTACCTACTTGCTCTTTTCTAAGTCCCTCAGAATATCATTCTGTCATCAAAATTAGAGCTCTGTGAAATCCTTATGAAATTACAGAGGTTATACATGCCACTCACAATTCCATAAGTTCCATGTATATTGGTTTACATGTAGCTATTTTCTGTATGGAAAAGGATGAAATTTCACTGGAAAAATGTCTGTGGATGAAATATTTTGAACAAACAAGACATCTTAACATCATATAAGATTGCTGGGTGCAGCAATTGAAATCAAGACAATATCCACTTTTCATTCTCCTCTTACTATTCAGATTAATTGACACAGTTTTAAAGTAGTTTAACCATTATCATTCATATTTAATTCAATGTAATTCACACTCAATAATGAATGTCAACAAAAATCTACCATAAAACTTTTACCCCAAACATAATACAAAATATGCAGCATCTTTATTGAAAAATTCAGTCATTTTGCTGTTAGAGTACACAAAAGACTAAATGTAGGTATTAACATTGTATAAAAATTTTCATTCATTTTCCATGTAATTTTATGAAAGTTATCATATTCTTTATATATTTGATGTCACATTGAATTGTTGCTATACTTAACTAATGTAACACAATTCCTGAAATCATATGTATATTAAGTCAAAAATAACGCTGAGACAACTTGAGTTTATCAATTAACTGGATAAAAGAGAAGGTTTGGGATTTATAAATCAATAAAAAAGAAATGCATCCCTGGTATATATAAATCACTTGTTAAGATACTGATTAATATTTCATAATGCTGGAATCAGCTGAGACATATCTCCTGATATAGCTGCAGGAAATTGTCAATATATTTGTCTGTAAGATTTCAATTCATAATAATTGAAGAACTGCAAATATAATATTTATACATCTTGTCTCAAATGTACAGTATTGTCAACGTTAAAAATGAAATGCTCTGCTCTGATATTGCACGTAAATTTCACTTTGAAAAAGAGCCACTTGTAGGGAATGCTCTTCAATGTTTCAGAGTAATTCAAATTGCAAATTTTATTTCAGTTCTGCCTGTTACTTTTGTTTTTAAATTTTGAAGTTTCTATTTAAAACAAGTTCATTTTTGATTAACAATCAACAATGTTTTTATGAAAACCTCATCTAGATTCTCTCAAAACTTAAATGCAACATTCCAAGTCCATAACCATTGATACCACAGTGGATTTGTATAATTTCTGTATCTCAATTCATAAATACACCACTGTTTCATAACCCTTTTATCCAAAACATCTCAACAAACGTAATTTTAAAACAGCAGACAACAAACATTATGAAACCAAACAAAAAGTTTACAAGTCATCATCATAGGCCTAGCAATCGTAGGAAAAGATATTTGAGTACCAAATTTACTCACATTTTGATATATCAATCACTTAAATACTTAACATCTTGACAAAAGATTTTTATCTGAAAAATATTTAACTACAACAAGTACAGCTGTATTGTCAATTATATCTTAAATCCTTGTTCCAAAAACTTAAGCAAATGTTGAAATGATCCACAATGTATTTAGAAACACCTGATAAAGATGCCATCTGTAATGATTTCCTTTGAAATGGAACGTTGATACATATCCTAAAACTTCAAGAGAAAACAGGTGCTTCGAATTTTATTCAACTTAACTTCCAAAAGTTTGTTTTATTACATAAATATGTTGCATAAAAATTCAACTTCAAGCTGATATCTTTATAGGATACAGCATTTAATACATGGTAAGTAATTATTTTTCTTTGGAAAAAACAACTATTTCTTCTCCTGTTTGATTTTTTTAACGGCTCAGAATGGGTGCTTCATGCTGGGAAAAAGTTAAACATTTATCTGAAATGATGTGTCCCGAGTTCTTGCTACTCTCAAAGGTTTACGACCTCCTCCAATTAAACCTGAGCCACTAAGTCCCACAGAACCCAGACTTCCACTACTCTTACCCTTCTCTCGGTCACATTCTGCTTCACTCAATTCATGTGAATCGGAGAAGCGGGATGGTGGATGGATACGTTCCCCAAAACTGTATTGTGGAAAAAACAAAACAGTCACTTCAACCTCAGATTCTACTGAATTTTCAAACCTTTGGAAGAAAAATACTTCTCTACAAAGTTGTAGATTTAAAGAGTTTCGTTTGCTTCTAAGTCAATTTCTCAGAAGGAGAGCGATTTAAGAAAAGAAACAAGGAAGATACTAAATTAATTAGAGATCCAATAATAATATAATTTTCTGATCTTCCTTTCAGTTCCAAGCAATCTGGTTTTTACTATTAAAAATATTTGGATTATTAATTTTATTTTTTGCCTGAATTCAAGATCTAGATTTTTCTTCAAAAATAATTGCACACTAGAAATAAAAGTATATGATATGCAAATTTTAAACTACATGTCACTGACAAGGTTGAATACACCTATAATACTCAAAAGCTGTCGCCTCAGAACTATATTAAAATGATGACAATACTTTAAGGTTATACATTCAGTTAGGTTCACCTTAATAAGGAATGATGTTCTATTCATAAAATATTCTTAAATACATGTTTACACTCATTTGAAAAAAAATATGTTTCAGTAAAACACCTTATTTTAGGACATTTTCATAGAATAATGGCCCTATTCCCTGGCAAATGATATAACTTGCCAGGAACTTCTAGCAAATGTGTCAGTTTCAATAGAATTAAATGGTCTACCATTAAAAAAATCTGATGAGGTTAATACATGGATGTTCTTATTCATTTTCATAATAATCAGTTATTGCTTCTGAGGTGGTATAGTCTTGCATGTAAATTCTTGCCAGTCATTGCACATCTTTCTTGCATGGAACAATTAATTGAGTTCTTAAAAATCTTCAAGTTCTCAAAAGTAGAGTGGGTGTATATAGGGAACATTCCCATAACTTATTATCAAAGATCCTTGATTAAATAGCACCTGCAGCAGCAAATCTGCTTTCATTCATTTTTATATATCACACCACTAATACTGACAAATATTTTCCAACAGTTTTTTGAAGATTTTCTCATGCCTTGCAGTAGCTACTTAATTCCATTATCTCAAAATTCATCTTCTATTGTATCTTTAAAGAATTTCTCTTCCATTCTGAAATGAAGTATTTTATAATCCTGTATTCAATCACATATCAAGAATTGGCTGTTTTTTTAAGACAGACTGAATTTCAAGACGCATTTCAACTCTTTAAAATGTTGCCTAATCAAATTTCAGTAAATTATAATTAGGTCTTGAAAATTTTACAGAAATGCTTGTGGTCAACATTTAAGAAAATTTGGTGGTAGCTATAGTTAAAAAGTAAGAAGGAGCACCTTGAAAAGGAAAAAAATCACATCAGGAGTGTGAAATTTGGATTAGGAATGGAAAATTAAAATGATAAAATATTGAAGCCATACCAAATAATAAGCTCAATAATTACTCAAAATTTCAATATTAGAAGCTGAATTTCTATCCAGAATAACATTACCACATTTTCCCATTGATACTGCACACATTATTATTTCAATAATGTTTAATGTATGAAGAACAATGAGATCCGCAGATGAAATGAGAAAATAAATACAAATCAGACAAAAAGTAACAAATTACAAACATGACAATTTCTTGCAACAAATATTTTAAAATAATATATAGCTATTCAATGAAAAACCATACTTGCCTAGTTATATATAATAACATAGACTGACTAGACAAAATGAAAAGGAAAATTACATGAAATAATGAGGTACATCATTAACTAGCCTTTAATAAAAATTATAATTTAAATTAAAAACAACACCCATAAATATGAAAATCATAGGACCATTACACTTATTAAACTTGATGGTATGTATAATGGTTGCAAAGTAATATAAAATCAACCTAGGAACAAGAGAAGTTATATCAGAAAGGATTTTGAAGTTTAGTTAGAGCATACTCACTTAGAAATGAGCATTTTCTAACATATAAGTTGTGAGAAAATACCCTTTAATTTAAGGTATTTGATGTGAAATATTCATTGAAATTTAATATAATTCATAACAACTAACACTTGCCTTCTCATTTTGCATATTTACCTGTACTGAAATATCCAAGTACATGTTAGGTGTGCATTATTGATGGGAAAATACAGTGAAACTATTTTTTATATAAAATTATATAGCCTCAGAAGAGGATTTCCCAAACTGGGTTCCATGGGACCCTGGGCTTCCTTTTACTGGCTCTGCAAGTCTGCTTATTCGTAATGGTAAACATGCCGTTTGAAAGGTTCTGTGGCCTCAAAAATTTTGGGAAACTCTTTCCTAGAGAAACATAAAATAATGTTTCAATAAAGTAATCAAAGTAATGGATTCATATAAAATAAAAAAATGTAATAAGTTTAAGCTTACTTATCAATATACTGTAGACAGTTATTGTTCTAATCTGTAAGGCAATCAGCCATATGACCCAATGAATCCTCAACCCTCCACGGTTAGCTACCAAAAGCTCTGGAGAGGGAATGAAGTTTCCTTGGAAATATAAGGAGTGAGGAAGATTTCCTTTGCTTTCTGTACTATTTTTACACTAAGAAATCATAAAAGCCAACATGAGCAAAACATTTTCTTGCACATTTACATGATTAAAAAATGAACACAAGTATTGAGCAAAAAAGGGAAAAAAACATAGAGAACTTATAATATGAAATTAAGGCAAAGCTAATTTCACATCATAAATAATATCTCATTTGTGTAGTAAAAATTTTAATAGCCATACCTGAATAGTAAAGCAAAGTAATAATATAAACAATTATAGTACCTAAGCCATCCCTACCAAAAAATGCAAGAATTTAGTTTCCTTAAGGTCTTCAATGGCACATAAAACAATCCTTGTCTTTCTCTATTCGGTGCAACTTAAGTCACAAATTTCATGTATTCTTTCATACAGTTTGTTCATAGTAGTCCCTAAATCTGTCAGTAAGACTATACCAATGAAATTTTCCATATAATTTATGTCCTTTCAAGTGCCACATGAGAAATAATGTGGAGTTAATTGATTAATTTGTTATTAATAGGCTCCCTACCTACATCACCCAAAGGAAAAATTTATGGAATATTTACATATCCTGAAAATTTCTAAAGATGTGAAACTCAACCTTTTATTCCACCAACTTTCTGATAACTTTCATATTTAGAATTCAATCACTGAAACTCTCATAAGAAAGCTCCTGAAGTGAACAGCCACTTATCATGTTCAAAAAATTAATTAGATGAAATTTTCTGTTTAATTTAGATTCTTGCTTTTTCAAAGAGAGGATAGAATTGAATTAATAGCTTTTTGTGCAATGATGCATCAAAAATTCTTTTTATGTTACAAAATATTATCTTTAAAGTTTGTCATTCCATATTTATAGTGATAGTTTACAATACAATTTCTGAACAATAGTTTACTGAAATTGATGAACTGTATATTAGTACATTCTGAACATAACTGGTTACTACATATACATAATCCATTGAAAATCAGCATATAGGAGAAAAATTGCTTGAATCAACTAACAGAAATGCCTCTAACAAATAAATGGTTAATATCTTTTTGCTAACTTTCCTTTATTTTTAATGAGAATTCCCTCACAATAAGCCAGCCTTACCTGAATGTTGTCTCTTCTGTGTGACTGGAGTAGCCACTGCTGCTGCGAACTTGGCGTTTGGCAGAAACTTGCCCCTTTGCTTTACCCTTGCGAGGTCCATACCCTTTCCTATTTCCTCCTCCCACTACTCCTCCAGTTTGCCCACTCCCACTGCTCAAGCCACCACCTCCATGTGAAGTACAGCCTTCTTCAGAGGAGGATGAAGAAGCAGAAGAAGAAGATGATGATGTTGAAGAAGGAGCAGGCCTTGAGGGAGTCTTGTTTCCACTTCCCATACTCTTGCCCTTCTTTGCAGCTGAGACTACTGCTGCTGCCTCTGGATATTCATCAAAATAAAAATGAGTTGTAATTTTAAGGAGTTGGATGATGAATTAGTAAATCAGAGGGTTATTATAAATAACACTCAGTTAATGTTTGACTCATTTGATTCATTTAAGTTTGACTCATGATATTTTCATATCACAAAAGCCTCCATGAAATAGGCTAAATTTAAAGATCTTTGAGGAACAACTTTGAAACGTTCTAGAAACTAGCATGCAGAAAAAACTATACAGTAAAATCTATATGCACCCCGTTAATTAAAAATGAAGAAATCAGAATCTCTATTTTAGCAATTTGATTTAGAAATTTAATGCTAAAGAATTATTCCTTTCTCTATGTTTTGCTTTCTACCTTTCCTTTCAGTATACTTTTAGGTCTTCTATACTGATAAATAAATTAATCTAGAACATCTGTTAAGCTTTTGGCTAAGTTAATCTAACAAAGATAACACACTGTAGTGTTCTTATGAAAATAATGAAATTAGAATCCATAAAATTTGTGAAAGATTAGTGAATGAAATATTACTGAATGCATAATACACAGATAAAAGCTTGCATGAAAGTTTTCTTTCCCTTATTTTATTATTGCATTAATAGTAAAACCATAACATCCAGCAAAAAAGTTGCACTGAATGCTGAGTATAAATTGTCCTCCAAAGAAAAAGATGGGGTGTTAAAATTATACAACTTTTCTGAGTGATATGTTACAAAGATAGTTTCAGAAGGTTTTACAAATTCATCATGAATTACTATTATAATTATGAAGTAATTCTCCATCTTATGTGCCTAATTCATAAATCTTCCTTTTGGGATTCCCAAATATTTTCATGGTGAATGTCATCTTTTACTTAAGAAAGTGACAGAAACCTATCTTTATAAAATTCAACTCACCCCTAGCCATGCGATGGCGGAAGGAGACAAGCTCATGGCCCTGGACAGGGGCCTTTCCCCCCCCTATGCCCACCCCTGTCACCCCCACCGCACCTGGGGGTGGGGGGGCTTCAGCCTCAGAGTCACTTCCCAGTGTATCGTACTCTGAAATAGGTAGGTGCAGAGTTAAAATCTTCTTCACCTCCGAGTCTGTGCTGCCCAGGTTGTCCGACTCTGAAAGCAACCGGGAACATCAGGCAGATGGTTTTTGATTCATACACCCCCTCTCTTGCATCTAATAGACTAAAGACTCCCCAAGGATTGTTGAAATATTAGGATGAGATACTTTTTAACCCCTTCACCAGTTTGCCAAAAAGATTTAAGAATAGCCATAAATATTTGAGAAATTTGGTTATATCTTTGCACTGCCTTTTCCCAGGTGCTCCAGGGAGCTTGCCGTGGGCAGTACAGCTTCTGCTTTTGTCCCAATAGAACAAAGCGCAGCACAGTCTAGAACGGTTGACTGATGTTTCTGAGTGAGTAAAGAATGTCATTCCATTAAATGATACATCCATAAAACACATAGTATCAAACAGCCTATTCTATTTTAGCATGCGGAGTTTGTGTACAAGAATATTTTTAAAGTCATACTAGTGAAGGGGTTAATGAGGGCAGTTGATAGAGATGGCTTTGTTGGGAATGTTTGAGCTATAACAGTGAAATTTCTAGTGAAAAGTAACTGAAATAATAGAAAGGAGTTTGCTGCATTACTCATTATCTGTAATTAATGTAAATAAATAATAAAGGAAAAATTGTAGTACTCACCTCAAAGTATACCATTTTGAATTATTTACATATATCAATGTAATAAAAGTAGTTTTAACAATTATAATAAAAAATATTATAAAATCAAATTCTGTACATCATATTTTAAAAGTAAAATTAACAATATTTTTGGTATAGTTTGCAATACTTGTGAAGAATTATTTTGATAAACATGAGCTTGTTAAACTTAAGAACATTAACTCTTTAATGAATCACTTTAAATTATCATTTGTATTTATAAAGCCCATAGACTAAAATTTAGAAATAAGAAAGGTTAGCTATTTAAAAGTGTTATTATTTGTTAGTTAAAATTACAATAATGAATCTCAGAGTAGATCTTTGGTAATAATAGTAACTTTCTAATCTTAACTTAATTCAAAGAACCATTTCTATTAAAATCATTGTATCACTGTTATATTTCCTAAACCTATGCAGTAATCAAGCAGTAAAATAAAATTCTGTAGAAATTTAGATAAATAAAAAGCTAACTCAACAGCAATATTACACTTTGGAAGACAATAGCGGACTCAATACTAATGGTTATCATGTTGTATTCAATGATTAAATAGGGTGAGTAACATCTGAGTAGATATTCCACCTTACTTGTGCACAATAAATGAAACATGAAGATCTCATGAAAATGTAGAGTAAATTATTATTTTAACACTTGAATAAAAATATAAATTACTTAAATACCTTGACTTTCCGAGTGTGGGTCCCTGAGGCGGGCACCTTTTCTTCTCACTTTAGTGTACTCAGGTTCTTTCTGCTGTAGATTTAGAAAGTTTAAGTTAGAAAGTAAGGCACAGAAGCAGTAACAATTCATTCTAAATTGAAGAATGGGAAAATAAAAGAGGATTAACACAAAGTTGCTGCTTTATCCTCAAGTTATAACTTGCAAAAAATAAAACCTTAATGGAAACTTACCATATCAAGTACAGTTACAGTTCTAGACTTACATGTCTGAGTTTGTAGGTATCCATTGGAGGTGGTTTCACATCATGATATACAAAAGATGAGCCCTGAACTGAATGATATGGTCCACTATATACATTTCCACTGTATGTACTTTCACTATAAGGAGCTTTGGACAGTTGAAACGTTGCATATGGGCATATATCTTCGATGTAATCTATTAAAAGTTAAAGAAATTTAAAAATTCTTAGAGAATCAACAATTGACGAAAAAAATATTTGTTAATTTCATTAATGAATCTTACAAAATAGTTCAAAATACTACATGTGCATTCCTATTCTTATTTAATCCTATTCAAATATTATTTGATTGTTATTAATTATAAGTATTTAGGGTATATGATACTTTAAATAAATTCAAATTGTGCATAACATAACTATTGTTGTTTATTCCATTCAATCAAGAATGATAGTCTGAGCACTAACACTAAAGGATCAACATACATCCACTATTTAAAAAAGTATTCTTGGATATGCATAGCATGTTATTAAAGGAAAGTAATTTTAAATCTGAAGTATTCATCATTAATGAATTTTCTGAAACTAGGAAGAAATAGCCACCCCAAAAAAGTCCAAAAACCTCAGCATTATTCATATAGATAAATAATGTATTCAGTTTCAGTGATTACCTGCTGATGATTCAGCCTTGAAAGAGGTTGCATCTACACTTTGAGTTCTATGAGACCCTCTAGCAACAGCAAGGTACTGTTGATCTCGATTCTGTTGATTCTGCATCTGAGCAACTGAAGGAGACTCACCCATAGCCCCTCTATTCTCACCTGTGTCCTCCTGTGTTTGTGCCATTTCTGAAAATGAAGATCAAATGCTCCAATGAATAAATTTTCACAATTACAAATAGTTTTATACATCTACTGATTGGAAAGGTAAGATAAGGAAAGGATATCTAGCAGAATATTCTAGTCCACATGAACCAACTGATAATTAAAACTGTCATGAATGCATGTATTTTCATAGTTTGAATGTATAAAGTAACCAATTAATACTTACTTTTTCTTTGAATAAAAATAGCTACTGCTATGAGTCCAATCACAAAACATAAGGCCACAGCTATAGGTATGATAATTTTCATGTTGGCATAAAGAGGGACGGGTGAGACTGTTGTGGTTGGAGAAATTATTTCTGGACTCACTGTCACTGCAAAAATATAGAAAATGTCTAATGTAAAGAATGAAGCTATACTAATATAAATTATGAATCATGCAACTCTGGAAGTATTGATCACTGATCCAAAAAGTTCCCTTATAAATCCTGCAGATCTCTACTCTAGGTAGTTGCAAGTTGCTATCTGTATTAATCTTTTCTGAATTTATTAATAATGATTCCAAAAAACATACTGAGTTGACACTAATATGTTCCAAAAGACAAATTTGCTTGAAAAACTATAAAACTTTCTATTTCAACAATTATATTTTTGTATTTAAATATCTATTCATGCAAGATAGTACACAGATACATACATATCTCAGTAATAATTTTCAATTTTTAATGTGATGAAGTTAATGCTTCACATGCATTCTATATAAAAAGTTATATAGTACATACATAATTTCAAGATATAATTTTTAATGAAGGAAATTCTTAGGAAAAACATAAGTATTGATTAGCCATTGCATTAAGTATTAAAGATATTTTTGAACCTATCATCAATCTGTGTCAAGACACTAGAATGGATTCTCTAATTACCTCCTTCAGGTGTGAGTGTGGTGAAATTATACACTGCAACTGTGGAGCCAGCATTATTGTGAGCAGTGACACGAACCACATATCCTGTTGCAGGCATCAGATCTAATATGCTGAATGCACGTTCCGTAGGTTGGACATTGTTTGATATGAGAGTCCATTCACCATTAGTTCCACCACTGCCATTACTGGCCACACCACTCTTTTTTCTACCTATTCCTACGGCACCCCCAACTCCCATACCAGATGCAGAGTGTGATCCATCACTAGACCCAGCTCCCTTAGTCCTATCACTTTCACGATATTCAATCACATAATAAAGGATGGGGCATCCTCCATCACCCCATGCATCAAGCCATAATGTCACTGCAGTTGCATTCACTGTCAAGAGTTGAGCTTGAGATGGTTTTGTGGGAACTAAAAAAAAACATTGGAGAAGTGGTACCAGTCATGACAGCTATAAATGTAAGTAACAGGTAGGTAATGACTTTTATATTTGATATTTTCTTAACATTATTCCCCAATATTCAGTCTTCTTATATATGGCAATACATTATATAATATATTATAAATAATTGATCATGCTATTGAAGTAAAGTCCATGGTGCAACATTCCTATGTGGGATTTGGCTTAAGCCAGCAGTATTCACTTTGGGTGATATATGGTCAGCCCATCGACTGCCACACCACCATAATTAGCTTTTTCTAGACCTGGACCCACTACCTCTTAATTTAGGTAGCTTCCTAGTTGTTTCTATGCTGGTAAACTACTTTGCCCCCACCAGGGACTATAAACTGTTAGTATACAATTAATATATCAAAATTCAACCTGAATGAATAATTTCTCTTGAGCTTCTTGAGTAAACTAAGTACTTCCTGTTTCCTCACTCACAGTATTTGTTTCTAAATCTTAACTGAAGTGCTGCTGGTTGATTTTAATTGTATGTTGTGTATAGTGTAATATTTTGGGATTTCTCAGTTCATTTGCTCAAAATTTACAAACTGGTGAAAAGATTAGTCAGACTGATTGCTAATGCTAGACTGTATGCTACAAGCATTCTCATCTTCAAGTAATTTATGCCTGTACCTCTTCCTTGCATTTTCACTTTCATAAAGTGGTCTATATCATAAAGAAGTTAAAAAATGTATTCTGATGCAAATTATAATATTTGCCGCTGGAATGACGTACATGAACAATACATAACAGAGTACTATCTTAAACTATGATAGCACACTCTCATGGGGAATCCCCGCCCATCATTATTGAATGATGTAATTTTTAACTTCAATTTATTAATAGAGATTTTTATTAAAGTGATTCAAATTTTCATTTGTAACTGAAAAATATTTAGTATAATAGTGTTTTACTTCCAGTCTCCAGAAAGACAAATACAGTGGTGTGAAAGGCAATGTGCTGATTCCATGTCATCCATGGTGAATGCTGCATGGCTAGGCCTTATCCCTTAAAGCAATGTCATGTTATGGGCTTCAAATTATAGTGTTTTTATATCAGTCATATCCCCACCCCTATTGCCCTAATGAAAGAGGAGTAAAGGGTTTGTGCTATGAGTAAAGTCATCTGAGTCTCATGCATTCTGAAATTACTGATGAAAAATTCTTATATCCTCATTTTCCTATAAGCTTAAATTTAGATAATGTTTACTCAAGAAAATCTTTTACTGCAAAAGAAATGTTTATATTTTTCTTAATATTTCTATAAGCTTATGTAATTTTAGTTTTTTTTGTGAATTTACTAAACTAAAAATATATTTTATACCGGATTTTTGGTGAATAAAAATGACAATTACAATTACTACTAATAAAATATTTTGAAATAAGATGAACTTAAGTGATACAGAAATCATCCTAATGTCACAAACAAATTTGATTCTTTAACAAGTCAAACACTTCAATGAAATCATTCATATTTAAAATTACCTGTTCCTTCAGTATGCGCACTAACTATATCACTAGGCAGCCCAGTGCCAATGCGATTATAAGCAGTGACATATAACTGGTAATGAGTACCACACCAAAGTCCACGTAGTATGTGAGAAGCCACTGATGATTCAATCTGCAATTCTTCCCAGTCTCCATAGTCACGCTTATAATTGATGACATAACCTGAGTTTGAACAACATATCAGTATTAAAGTATCTTTTAAGGAACCAGTAAAAGGTATTTTATGATTTAATTAGTTTACTTCATTTGTCAAATGTGTCAAACTTTATTTTTTATTATTCTGGCAGAAAATAAAAACAGAAAACTCAATATAATTGCTCATTTTGTCATATTACTTTCATATCACACACCTAGGATCGGACTTCCTCCATTGTTCTTTGTTGTCCACTGTAAATGAAGGCTGTCTGCATATGAAGCAAATACAGAAAGTACAGGGGGCTCAGGAGGAACTGCAATATAAAATTTTATAATGAATGGATAGAGCAAATGCTTTACAATAAAACATGCATTCTTTAATTAACAGTAGTAGAATTGTGCAATAGGTATCAATTGAAAATCTCAAAGCATCAGAGAAATCCAAATGTTGGTTGGAAAAACAAGAATTTTGATCAAACCTTTGACTTTCACTGTGTATGCTATCTCATCTTTCCCATTAACATTTTCAACACTGCATGTATAATTTCCTCCATCAGTACTCTGGATTTCTCTAATTAATAATGAGCCATCCTTTGTCACCTGAAAATGAGGATTCAGTTAGAAATAATTCAATTAGAAATGAAACTTGAATGTTACTGCTCCATTAAAAGCTGATTAAGTGATTAAATTCATTGAGTAAAGCAGTTTATTTTACTTAATATCACAGAACAATATTAAATGAACTCAAATTGTGCATTATATTGCTTATTAAAAAGTTCCTGATGTAGGACATAGTAAAACATAAGAACATGCATTGTCCTTCCTGAGTAGTTGTTATTAATCTTAGGGGCCTCTTTGAGTCATGGAAATGGGAGGACCTAGAACTGCATTAGGAATAATCCAAAAACCATGCTGAGAATGCATGGCCAATATATATATATATATATATATATATAATATCAAAATAACCACCAACAATTAGCTTCATAAAATTTTACCTGTTTTCTGCCACTTGTAGGCTCAAGAACTTTTCCTTGAAGCTTCCACACAGCCTGTGGAAGTGGAACTCCCACTCTCCGACAAGGCAGAGTTAAATCCTGCTTCCAAGGTGTAACCAATGATCTACTAAAAGATACTATCCTCGCTGGCACTGGAATAAAATTAGAAATAAAAATCAGTTGAGATATTTGAATCTATTGTTTATAGCATAATTTATAAATTTACGAATTGATGTTCAAGGTTTAAGGAGGTTAAACAGATATTAGTATTATGAAGCAATAATCTTTTGAAGTATCACAATACAACCATAACCTTATTACATAAAGGAGTTCTCATGCATTTCATAGTATATGTATCTTGTATATTGTCTGTTTTCAATATTATCAATAATTAGTGGACGGATTAATTTATAGTATTAAGTTATTATAATCATCCCATGATATGATACCAATATAGAAATATTAAAGTGTAATAACATTTAAGAAATTTGATATTTTCTATTTAAGAATAAAAGAATGAAATAATATGGTAAAATCAAAGAGACAGCTATATTACATTCTTCAGAAAGATTTAATGATGATAATGTATATATACATTACCTTTAGATGATGGTGAGACTGTCACCACACGGGTGCTTTCTCCCTCTCCAATGCGAGTTGAGGCAGTTACCCAAAATTGATATGTAGCACTTTCTTTTAGCCTTGCAGCTTCATACGCTTCAATCATTGGACCCAAGACACGTTTACGTCCACCCTGATCAAGACAGGTAGAAAATTTCATTAAATTTCTAGTAATCCTGAGAATTTAACAGCAGGGAATAATAATTATTGATCCTAACCTCTTTCCCAGGATTAGCAGGTGAGCCCCCTTCTTCTAAAACACTTGTGTATAAGGTATACGCAACCAATACACCATTTGGTCGCATAGGAGGCAGCCAAGCAACCATAATTTTACTGGCAGAGCTGATTACAGCCTTGATGTCAGCTGGTGCTGAAGGAACTGCATTTGGAAGGGAGAATATGAACAATGCCATGATTCTCTAGCATATAGTCATTAAACAAAATTAAATAGGTACATAAATATTAAGGAATTTTTACGTATAAAGGAAAGAGTTCATTGGAAATAAATCAAACAAAATTTAAAATAACTAAGGTTAATATAATATTTATGAACATGTAAGAACAAGGCTGTGAGCAAGAGTACAGTGATGGAATTAAACGAGAGGTTTAAAGAAGAATTAAGGAATTATTCGTAGTTAAGTGGTAGCACATACGTTATTTGTTTTAGATGAAAATCAAGGCTGGAGATACTTTATAATCTAAACCCATGAGTATTCCATAAGTATTCTATTTTTGTCGCCTCAGTGGTTAAATCTTACTATGTGAGGTCTTTAGAGGTTTCATATTTTATTCTTTCAAAATAAGTTATAAAATTAACATAATAAAAATATTCTTTGTACATCATGGTTAATGTCTCTAGCTAATTAGCTAATAAAATGAAACATTCTTCAAACAGGTTATTAGTTAAACTGAAAATTATAGAAATGAATTTAAGCTGTGGCCTGCTCTTACCATTGATCCTTGTCTCGTTTAGGAGTGCTTTTAATTTTCAGTAGCTGGTATTTTCTTGAAAGTTATCTTTGAACAGAAAACAATTTGATGAGCTTGAGGGAAATGAAAATCATATATCACAGAATATAAGTTGACTTCAAATTATTTTGAAAATTTCAAATGAAGATTCAGATGAATATATCAATTAAGGAATTAAAAATATTTCTTCAAGAAATATACTAACTAATAAATAATTATTAAAAGTTGGATAATCATCTATTTGTTAATAAAGAAAGGGTTACATCAAAGCTTATTATTCAACCATGTTGTTACTGTTTTGGACTATCCTGGTTTATATGGGTAATTTAAGCAGTAAAGAATTTCACTTAGAAAGCTTTTCTAAGGTCAACTGCTATGAAATTAATGTATCTGATGTCATTCATTGAGAACTAAGAAATGGAAAACATCTGACTTAAAAATCTATTTTAGTTCACAAAAGATTTCCTCAGTCAACTTACATTGCATGATATATAGGAAATGGAAACTTATAAAATTAATAAAAAGTGTGATGAAAGAGAGATGACTTGATTGGATATTTTTTAAGCTTTCTCAACAAAAAATATAGGGATTAAATTAAAAAATTCATAATAGCCATTCCAGAGTTTAAAAGTAAAACCATTCATCATCAACTAATCAGAAAGACGGAATAATTTTGAATGTCATAAAAGTATTTTCTAATTAGATTTGCATCATTAGATGCCATGAAAGGGTGCAATAACTTTTTATCAATCTTCGTAGAAATCTATAATTTATATCATATTTCAGAGCATATCTAGCAAGTAGAGGAGTTTACTGATAATACGAAACACATCATAATAATATAAATAAGTAAATATATATAAAATACAAAATAATGACAATATACAGTTTGTACATTTTTGATAATCTTAACCATGCTAACGAAAATATTGCTAATCTAGCCTCAAGGTCTAATATACATAGTTTCCACAACAGGTATAAAAACAACCTTTACGTGCCTTGATGTAGACTTTCAAAGTCCCTTAACCACTTCAATGTGAAGAGTTTTCAACTCTTCAATTGACTTCCTGCTAAGGTGCAGAACTTAATTTAAATAACTTTAAGACTGTTATCACTAATCTGTGAACAAAAAATCTGCTGTATTCTGTTGATGACTTTAACGATTGCATATGTAAATTTTAATCTTTGGTAATTGTTTTTCTTTCTTTATTATATGTATAAATGTTTTCTTATATTCTTTTAATTGATGTTTAACTGTATTTATTTGTATATATATTTATATTGAGTTTTTCTATTCTCATATGACAATGTCTAAAACTTGTTTCTTTGCCTGGTTCTCAGATAAATAAAACTTTATTATTATAATTATTACTATTGAATATAAATTGAAGATAAATTGTGGCTAAGAATGTCTCAAGACATTTTATTATCTAATCTTTGAAGTATCTAAATGAATCTAATCTATCAATTTCTAAAGGTAGATCTTATATAACATTATTTTCACAGGACTGTATGCATTATAATGTGTTTAATTATGACATACTAATCATTAAATCCAGTTATACCTCAATGGAATATTTTATTAATTTCAGAATTGCAAAATAACTTTTATATTTCAATTTAAAATGGTTCTGTAAATTTAATAGGTTTCATATAAGTTTTCAAACATGGTTGAGAATCTCGAAATAAGAATAAAAATTAATTCAAAAATAAATATCATGAGTAACTTTCAACTATAAATGAATCTTTGGTAGTTTTTCAGGATTGAAAAACTTTCTGAAATAAGAATACTTTCTGAGATATAAAAGTTCTTCTGGATAAAGATTTCCAACAAAATGCAGATAAATTGAAACTTTATTTTTACCATGCAATGACTGCCTATTGCTGCCTGCTTAATTTTCCTGTGAGAGTTTAAAAAGATAAATTAAGAAATTTGCTCAAGCCCACAGTTTTTAATGTCCCTGATGAATAAGTATAACTCAGCTTTTAATTAAAAATTAAATAAAATGTATTAATGCAATGAATATGACAAAAATTTGCAGCTACCCTAAGTCCTTACCATCTTCCTCAGTTCGGCAGTATAGTGTAGGACTTCGGACTCCATCTCCACTGGCAGTGAAGGCCAATACAGATATACTGTAATTTGTGTAACGTAGAAGATTAGGCAAAGTGGTCCTGAGTGCCATGGTTACTTTTGTTTCAATACCAGTATCTACTAATCCAACTTCACTCTCTTGCATATCCTTGTCATCTTCTTCAAGTTCACTCTCTACAAGGGAACAAAGAGGATTTTTGAGGATTGGAGGTACTCATAGACTATTTAACTGACTAGCTTGACTGATATACAATCATTACATATTTTAGTTATCACTACAATGGAAAATTTAGAGACCTGAATTATTTAACAAGAATGCATCCTTACCAAAGCTGTATTCTGCTGGACGATGAGTGACCTTGTACCCTTGAAGTATCCCATTACGTCCTTCAACAGTAGGTGGGTCCCATGCCACTTGTAAAGACTGTGAAGTTAATCCAACACACCTAACATTTTCTGGAGGCATACTTGGAGCTGCAAAAAGAAATCACTTGCTTTTCATATCTGTTACAATAAAAAACTGGAAGCAATAAAGGTTTAGCAATGCATATATATTAGTGGTGAAATGAAGTGAGTATTGCAAACAAAAAGATGTTTCATTTATTAACCTGAGTTCCACTGAGTTATTTAAGTAATTAATTACTTTTATCTAAAAGTCTAAAGATCAAACCTGACATTCAGATTGACTTTATAAGATATAGTGCTATTTCCTGTGGACTTCTTCAAGGTAGAACCAAACTCATACACTGGATTTGGTAAATTATATTGAAATTATATAAAAATACTGCAAACATCCAAAAAAAGTAATTGAAAAACTTTCTGAAAAAATCTGATTTATATGTGAAAAGAAATTTTATTACCATCTTCCATAGTCCTAGCCACAACTGGCTGTGAAGCTGGCCCAGTGCCACGACTATTGAATGCTTGAACTACAACAGAGTAGGTTGTATATTTTCCTAGACCTTGCAATAGAGCAACTCGGCCAATTCCTATTCCTCCGCTGCTAGCACCACTACTGCTACCTCCATAGCCACCACCTACAGAGGAAATAAATACACAAAATAATTTTTATTCATTGAACATTCTCTTATGTGTCACAGCAGAACTATCAACAAACTGCGAGCAAATAAAACAAATAAAATGTTGAATATAAATAAATTTCAAAAAGGAGTTTATAATATTAGAATTAATAGGGCAAATTAGAGTGAAAATCTTTTTCTAACCAAAATAAAACCTTTAGAGACTTCATTTAAAAGTAATGATCAAATATTTCCATGAGATACTTTAAAATTTTGTTTACTGAGTAGTATTAAGTGAATGGAAAAGATTGACAGTCTCCTATTTCAATGTTGTAGTAGAGGAAGATAGAAAATATCCGAGATTATGCATTTTCTTACATTAAGATCCTGGAAATTTACTGAATTATAGCCACTTCCCTGATAAATATTCAAGACAAAATAAAATTAGTTTCTAACCTGGAGACCCAGATGCTTCAACAGTTTTGAATATGTAATCATCAGCATGGGATATAGATGATGGTGGAGATGATGAAAAATATGGAGACACTGGAGGAGGTGGCGCATGGGATGATGGTGAAGAGGAAGACGATGATGACACAGCTGAAGACGATGTTGAGGAAGAAGATCCTGAAGAAGATGGATAAGGAGGCTCTGGCCTATATCCAACATAATATCCCAAAAGGTCACCATTCCAATGCTCCCTTGAAGGTGGTTCCCATGTTACCAAGAGTTCCGTTGAACTTTTAGCTTCAACACGAACTCCCAGAGGTGCACCAGTTGGTACTGAAAGTAGCAAAAAACATCTAGTTTATAGATAATCATGATAAAAGTAAATTCTAACTGAAGTAAAATTTATTCGATATCATATATTGCATCTCATAATTATTTAGCTAATAATGATTTTATTTTCATGTAATGTTCTTGTATTTTCTGCCAAGTGCTTACATTCCTTTATATTTGTGGATGATTTCCAATTGCAAATACAATATATCTATGCAAAAGAATCATAATTTCTTTATCACAACAAAATAAATATTGCTTCCAATCCATTATACATTTATATTTGTATGCAAGGTAAACATTTGTTTTTCCTCTTATTCGATGAACTTCAAATCATTTTTTATTTTATTTTACGTGCTCATAATTTGTAATTCATTAAATCTAACACAATACTCAATGACCTTAATATTTTACATAATAAAGTTATATGAATTCATGCAATTTTAAAACTTAATTCTCTTTAACTATATCGAATACTTTAAGAGAGCAAGCAAAATTTGACTGAACATAGCATTTTCTCATTAATGTTGACTATGCACTGATAGAATATTGACTATGCACTGGATGGATTTTGAACCTTGGCTATATTTAAAATCACTCTGGTTCCTATCTCAATGGCATTTCTAAACTTAACTGAACTAAGTTTGACATAATTTTGCATGCACCTTCTTCCTGAGTGGTAACTTGAATAACTTCACTAGGTTCACTTAGGCCAAGACGGTTTTCAGCTAAAATTCGGAAATGGTATGAACTTGCTGGTGAAAGGCCACTGACAACTGCTGTAGTCTGTCCTCCTCCCACTGATACTTTGGAAGGCTGTGATACCCATACATCTGAGAATAAAATCAAACTGATCAATTTAAATGAGGAAAAATGATTAAGACTAAAACATTTTAAGAAATTGACATATAAGTTCAATCAAATTACTCCATTGATTACCATATATATAGCCATGTATAAGATGCAATTTTTTCATAAAAATCAAGCTTAAAAAGCAGGATGCATCTTATGAAAGGTAAAGATTTTCAATGGTATTTATTAGTTTGGTCAAGAATATAGCCCCAAAAACTTTGTTGCAACTTATACACAGATATGTAAAGTTATAATTATTTCCCTTACTTGTTTTGTTTGTGGGAAACTAAGAACAACTAAGTTAAATTGATAACAATACTTATATCTGACAAAGTAGCTGCATTAAATAACAAACAAAATTTGTAACAATGTGAAACTAAAATTTTACTATCATTATACTCACCAGAAACAAGTTTGTACTGTACAATATAACTTGTGATAGGGCTATTACCCGCATAAGGCTGTGTCCATGACAATTGTAAGGATCTGCTTTGTTGATCACTTACTCTGATATTTTTTGGTGTTTCTGGAACCTCTGGAACATTTTAATAATTATGAGAAAAGTTGTTGAATATACTGAAAATATGTTGAAAATTTTCAGCATTCAATCTTTCTGCTTTAAGCAGTATCTGAATTTACTAGGCTTCTGGGTAGCCAAGAAAGCAACACTAATGAACTCTATGTAAATAAAATCTGATTTAGGAGATAAAAGCAAACTTTCATTATCCAAAGAGACATGACTTGTTTTGCATTGCATGTAAATTTCCACAGGACATATTTCTCACCTTGAACTATAAGTTGAATGGTCATTTGATCATGACCATAAGCATTACTTGCATGGCAAGTAAGTATCCCTGTATCATGACGATATGTATGAGCAATTCCTAACTCTGACACCATTCCATCATCCAACAGCTGTTCTCTAATTGTATACCTATAAGTATATGAAATGTAAGAGAAATGAAAATCTCCAACATTAGTCTATGTAAATGTATACATTTTCAGAATATTATTGAACTAGCATTCAGATGAATGTCGTGATTGATTCACTCCTCAGTGACAATTAAAAATGAAAAGCATGATTAATAATTAATTTGAGATATGTATTTAAGCCAACTTAATAAATGGGTAAGGACTCAGAGAATAAACCTATTTGACAGAATTCCACATAGGAATGTTCAGTTTGAAAATCTTCAATAAAGTAAAATTCCTGTCAAACATAAATCAGAATTTATGGAAATTTTAACATGAAAATGAATAGGAAAATAAACCTAATTTTCAAGTCATTTAAATTCTTGGAATAATTTTCAATAAAGCACTTCCAAAATGTACACTAAAATTAATGCCAAGATCTTATTCCCAACATAATAATTATTCACTTCATATATATATGAATAGAATAGATATATAATATCTGACCTTTTATCCATATCTTCAGCAATTCTCTGCCCACCAATCTTCCAAGTGATATCAATTGGGGTATCACCCATGGCAGTGCACTGCAAATGAGCTTGCTCTCCTTTTTGTACTTGCATTTGCTTTGATTTTTGAGGGAAATAAGCTGGAGCTGAAGAGGTCAAATGAAAATTTAAATTTTTATTAACTCAGGACAAAAATTAAGGAGGATAAATAATTTGTTATTATATTTATTGATAAAAAAGTAAAAACAGAGATAAAATCATAAGGCTCTGAATAAAATCTTATAAAAAATTACACAAACATACTCGAAGAAAAAGGGTATGGAGCCAATTATTCATAAATTACCATAATAATTATATTAACACAATTACTAAATTTATATTAGGTTGGAATATTCTTAGAAAAAGATTCTATAAAGAAAAACTATTGATCTGAAATAAACACAAATTAATTTCATAGAAAAGCATACATACCATTCACTTTCAAAAAGATCACCTTGCTAACTCCAGTACCAATCTCATTTTTTGCCTCACACAAATAATAACCTTCACTATCTTTACTTATGTGCTGGAATTCTAGTGAACCATTTCTATAAAATTTGACGTTAGGCTCAAAAAGAAAATCTTTATACTCTCCAGGCTGATTCCCTGTAACAGTAAAACTTTGATTAATATAGGTTATTTATATGAATTATTTTTATGATCATAAATGAGGGAGCAATAAGCTCATAGTTGGTTTTTTATAAAATCATTCCACTTTACTAGTTTACTCATTAATTATTGAAATTTAAATACAATGTCACTATTTATTACCGATTGCTTTCCTCCAATTCACAGTTGGAACTGGGTAACCATTTGCTTGACAGTCTAGGATCACATCTTGTCCTGAAGCAACATTGGTATCTGCTGGTTCTACTGTCCATCGTGGAGGCACTATTGGATGAGAAATTGATAACAGAAATTCTTTAAAATCAACATCTTGTACTTCAATTTTTAATCTGTAGATATTGTCAATGCTTTATGAATTAGTTTTTTACAGGAATTACCTTACATCTGAAATGGAAACATATAATCAAAGATGTTTCTCCAATTGAAAAAGATAAAATGTAATACACTGATGAAAATAATGTGATATACAAATTTAATGGTTTTGTTAGAGAAATATTATGAATTAAAACTCACCATTCACAGTCAATGGCACAGTAAATGATTCTGTGCCTGCCACATTTTGAGCAATGCATGTATAATTTCCAGCATGAGAGGCTGCTAGCTTTTCAATGACCAATGAAGAAGAATATTCATCCAAGCGACGAGTGGTAGCAGAGGAAATTAACCCTCCTGACATGGAACCAGGTGATCCACTTGAAGGAATAGGGTGCCCATCTCTTTCCCAGCGAAATGTTACAGGAAGATCACCTTCTAATATTTGACAGGATATGGCTGCACGCATACCTTCTCGCAATAAATTGGTCATTGGCTGGATAGGCAATATTTTTGGAGGAACTGAAAAAATTATAGCAGGATATAAAATTAGAAGAAAAAATATACATAAAAGATTATTTACAAATCTAGGAACTTTAATCATACACAAATAACTATTAATTCTTATATAGATTTTCGGTCATTATAAGATATATTTAATTATAATAAGAGATTTTTTCATATGAGAATACTATTTCCATAATATAATCATTTAGCTATTAAGAATTCTTATCACTACTGAGAGCACAAATTATTAGATTCAATGACAATGCTGATGTTTAAGTACAATTAACTGATTATGATGATTAATTACTTTCTAGCTAGTCAATGAATAAAGATCACAAATTCAATAAAATATTGTGATTTGACCTAAAATAATCTTTGCCAATAGAAGGAAATGCACAAGTTTCTCTCACCAAGCACTTGGATTTCAACATCTCTTCTTGCTGTATGACGTTGGCGATTTTGAGCTTGGCATGTATATGTACCAGCATCAGCCTGTCTGGTAGCTTGTTCAATTACAAGAGTGCCATTTGGATATACCCTCTGGCGACGATTGACTGGCAGAATTGCTCCATCTGAATTGTATCAAAACAATAATCCGTGTATTAGACAATGAATTATTTCAGTAAATGTTTGGTGAATTCACCATAATCTCTTATCTAGATATGTTATGCTTCATAAATATTGGCTCCATATTTGATATCAAACAAGAATGTTCTCATTATAAATGAGCATGAACTAAATAGAATTGAGATATAAAAGATGGTTACCTCTTTCCCAGGTAATAGACTCTATTGGATAGCCAGCTACTGGGCACTTGATAGTGAGATCAGCACCAGAAATTGCAGAAATTCTTGGCATTGGTCGAATGAATGGTAGACCATAAACATTCACTCGAGCTGAGTGAGATACTCGTGCAACTGCATTTCTGGCAATGCAAGAATATTCTCCACCATCCTCCTCCCTGATGCTTGAAATATTCACATGACTTATTACATCATCATGAATAGTAACATACTGACCAACAAGGAATCTGAAAATAATTTTTTTTAAAATTGTTGAGAAAAAATAAAATTATTTTTCCACAATCCAATTATTTCGTAGACTAATTATTCATATTGTTCATGTGAACTTTACCTGCTATTCTCAGGAATAGGAAAACCATCAAGTGTCCACACAAATTGAGGAGGTGGATTTCCATTTGCTACACACTTTAAGGAAACAGGAGGTCCTGGTTGTAAAGTTTGCTCCGTGAAGTAATACACTATCTCAGGCCTGGCATCTGAAATTTGAAGTATTTTTGCCAATTTCAATAAACAGAAATTGGTTGAACAAAAAACTTGAATTTTGACTTAAACGAGTGTAATTCATATTGATTAAGTTTCTGAGAATAGGGTTAAATCATAAAGTTCTAATATAGAATAGAAACTTCAAGGAGTCAAATTAATAAGGCTGTTGCCATCACTGCTTCAACATTAAATTTTGCTTAAGCTTGTAAAACTTGTATACAGAAGAGAAATACATTAGAATATTTTTTGCAAACATTATTTCTGATGAACAATTTTTAGGGAAGAATAAAGGATGCATTGACACTGAATATTAAGAGAGAAGAAACACAAAACTTATGTGCGAACATAATTTAAAGCTTCATTTATATTAAAATTCTTGAATTAAAAAATCGTCATTCTTAGGAAATGATACTTTGCATACTATGGTTTTGGAAGATAGCAGATATTGCTTTGAAGAATCCTTAGATTTAATTTAGCTAATTAATTTTTAGTAGAAAAAAGCACTGAAATTTGAGTGAAATTGTGACCATGCAATAATAAAATTAGAATGAATATATAATATTACAAAAGAATAAAATAGGATATAGAGGAGAAGAAAATAAAAAGAGGAACTAAGACCATAAAATTACCTCCTAATTGAAGCTCAGATGAGGCTTGGGCCATGTCCCAGTCATTGGAAACAAAGCACTGGTACATTCCATGATCATTTTTATCTACATCTCTAATACGAAGTGTTTCAGGACCAGAGCTAATGTTTCCACCCCCTCCGTCATCTGTCCCTCTACCGCCATCTTCTGGTGAACCAGGAGCTGAAGATGGAGAAGAATGTACTCCAGGGGTAATAGTAATACGTCCACTACCTGAACCTGGTCCTATAGTTTGTCCATCTTTGAGCCAGTGGACACGTGATATGGGATGGCCCCCTGTGGAGCACCGGAACACTGCCTCTTTACCCACATCCACCATCTGTGTCTGTGGCTGAATGTGAGCAGACAGTGGAGCTATGACAAAAAGAATGGATAAAAAATTAATAGTGATGCAAGCTTGGTTAAAAAGATTTGTTTCATAAAAATCTACACAAAGTGGATCAATTTGTATGAACATAACATCTAGACAATGAATGCAATAGGGAGTGAAAGATTGTCATCAATATAGCTGAGATGCACATGAATAATAATGATAAGAAGATTGATAGTACTTATCAAATAACTAATAAGAAGACATCCAAAAATGGAATGAAGAGGGAAAAATACGGGAAGTGTTATTAAAAAGAAAAAAGATCAATTGGAAACAGCTTAGTACTATTGCAATCTCCTGAAGGCAGTATTGGAAGGAGTGGGGGAAGGAAGGAAGAAGATCTTTCTTTTGAGTTTAGAGCAACCAGTTCAATTGGATTGAAAACTAATTATGATAATTACATGGACTTAACAAGTCACTATAGCTATACAGCGTTTCCAGTTTATGGCTTTTTTACTATAACTGCTAAGTTTTAAGTATAACGTCAAGCTAAATTTGGTAGAGCATGCATAGATTATAAATTAAAACATAGAAAGCAATGATCAGCATTCGAGTTACTAGATTTCTCACCTGTGACTGTGAGGGTTACTGATACGGTCTCCTCACCAGCAGAGTTGTTCACCCAGCAAATATATTTTCCACCATCTTCAAGACGTGCTTTTGAGATTTTGAGCAATCCACTGGCAATAATGGACACCCTTTGCTCTCCACGGCCACTATGACCAACTAATAACACTTGCCCTCCACCTAGGAATCCACCTGAACCTCCATGAGGCTTATCTCCACCCATCATACTATTAACACCAACAGCCCATACTTGCTCTCGCTCTTCTCGATACCATCTGCAACAAGCAAATTTATTAGTTGAATAACTGGTTCATTTCTCTTAAAAATCTACGACCTCAATAGTACCATTGTTAATTTTACATTGGCTATTAGAATTTCTTCTTTCCAATTTTTTGTGCTTACCACAAAATACATACCATAAATTTGCAGGGTTTTAATTAAACTATTAATTCAGCAGGTATCTAATTTTAACCTTTGATTTAATTATGATATCTAAATGATCATTTATTTGTAGTGTTAACAGCCCAAGGGCAAATTATATGCTCTATCTTTCTGTTGTTAACAAGAAAGAGCTTTAAAAATGGGATGGAGTAACAAGGAAAGATCAGGAGTAAGGTATTTTTCCCTTATTTTCTTCAATTAAACGGAATGCTTTCCTTCAATACAAAAGAATAAAGGACATATCCAATCATGGATTTGTTATTGAAGGGAAAAAAAATAATGGAATTTAGCCATTGTAAGGATATATAAGTGAAGGATATATTTTTCTTTATCCTGTACTGAAGGAAAGTGAAACATTTCCTTCTTAAGGATGTGATAGGAGGAATTATATAATTATATTTTGGGCTTACTATTATCATATATTTTGAAGTGAAAAATCATGCTTGGCTCAAGATATTTAAATGACTTTTCAAAATCTTTAAAGAAGATACTTTACATAAAATTTCAATTAAAATTTCTGGTATTTTAAGGAAGGAACAGCACTCACCTATAAGTGGGCACAGGATAGCCTTGTGCAACACAGGGCAGTATTATATCATCACCAACTTTTACCATCCTTGTCATATGTTTTTCCACTGTAATACGTGGTTGCACACTTCCTTTTGGTTCTATAAAGCAATGTTTAAAATTTAATACATCATAGATATAAGAATTAGAATTTCACTGTGAATAATATTTACCTGTGATAATGATCCTTCCAGGATAAATACTTGAATGGACTTCTCCTGTAAGCCGATGAACTGTGCGACAAGCATAACTTCTATATCCATCACTAGGTCCAGCATCATGTACATACAAATCTCCACTATTACCAACAACTGTGTACTTCCCCCCTACAATAAATAGAAAAGTTCAGACTGTGTGTCAATTACTCATTCAAGAGGCCATTTGTTAAACATATAAAGAAGAAGATTCCAATTAATGATACCCTAATGATTCTAATAATTATATAATATAACTCCCAAACATGTGGAAATACTATTTCATTACTACTGAAATTAGTGGAAACGTTTCAGAAAGCATAATTTATTTAAATATGATAAAATTAAAGTAATTCTCTGTCTTATATGACATAACTTTGTTGATGAATACATGACGTTTGGGAATTCTTTACTATATTATTAGGTTATCCAAATAGAAGTTGTGTATGAATGTGAGTGTAAGAAGTGGTACATGATCCTTTATGAAAAAACTTCCGATGCAATTTCATAATTTCAAAGCAACCATCATTTACAGAAATATGAAGCAATTTTACCTGTATCCGTATTGGGGTAAATATTTACAGTCCCATCTTGAATCCATGACGTTACCATAACGTATTCTGCCACATAGCTCGGAACCTGGCATCTGTTTCGTTGAAACAAATACAAGAAATCCATGAAATGGTAACATTTCTTACATATATTAACATAATTCCATTGGTTAGCATTTATTATTTACATATAAAAAATTAACTCTTAACATTTATTGCCGTGAAAAAAATAAGATACAATCTAAAATATGGGTAAAACGTAGAAACACAGGGTCCTCCGGTTATCCAAGCGGGCAAGGCTTGGGTTAATGAGGACCCAGGTTCAGTTCCCGATAGAGGTTCACAAGATAAATGACATCAGTTGAAGCTCTTTTAACATTACTACTACATTTTAGACATTTTTATTGAGATATTATTTTACACAAATATATTAATCAATCACATTTTCATAGGATTGTCACTGTTCTGACATTTATTCGAAAGAAAACTTGGCCATAAAACAACGAAACGTATCACGTTAAACGAGAAATGCAGGGCAGATATTTTTGAACAAAATTTAGAAAGAAAATACTTTTTAAAGGGAAAATAAATGTAATGAAAATATACTTCAAGAAAGAAATTTACTATAATTTAATTTTATCGGGTAATAATAGCCAAAAAGAAGAATTCGAATTTCGCTCCGCCAAACACGCATTCCAATAAATCGTTTCTCTTTTAAGCCTTGTTAAGGTTGTGCCGTGTAGGTAGGCAAAGTAATTATTAAATTAATGGATATAAGTTATCTTAAAGTTCAATGTGAATACGGTTTCGATAGATATAATCTCAAAGATCAAAACACGCACATGGAAGGGAAATCATCTGCGTTTATTTGTGGAGTCATCTGTAGTTCAGCTACGGAAGTGTTCGCATTTGAAAATCGAACCGCCAAAATGAATTACGTCTAATTTTAGTGCCTCAACATTCCTGTACGCTACATGTTATTTACTTTCACTGTGTGCTCCTTGTGTAAAGTGATAAGTGTTGACGATATTATTTACACGAACAACATTTCCTGCGATCGATGAAGCAGAAATATGCTGAGGAAATAGTTCAGGATAAGAATGAAGAAGTCAGGGTGAGTAAGTCTCTATGTTTTGCTTAAGATAAACGTTAACATTTTTGATGTATTTATTGTAAAAATTCTCATTTTCTTGAATTTTGATTTTTTAAAACAATTTTCCATCGTTTTTACTCAAAGTTTATATTGTTTCATCCCACTAAACGAGTATTATTTTGAAAAGATTGAGAAGCATTATCCTATTAGTTAATTTCTCTGAAATAACCAGCTCATGGAGGTAACGTATACCTCGAACATACTAAAAAAGAAATTTATGGTAATATAAGTAAACTTAAATATATTTAAGTTTCTGATAAATTGTCCGGAATGCATTCCAAGCATTGGAGTTTCTTGTACTTTAGATATTAACTTAATTTACATTTCATATGATATGTGTATCAACGTTTTGGCTACATCTAATGGGCTGAACATACGAAATATGGCTCAATATCAAGCAAACTGAGTGAATCGTATATGATGGATAGGTCTTTCTTTGTGCATAACATCTAGTAACGTCATAGGCTTATAACTTCAAATACCATCGCTGAAGTTCCGATTAGTTTAGATAATTGCCTAAAATATTGCGTACATCCAAATTTTAATAGTTTCTTTGATATGCTACACTTCGGTTAAAATTAGAATATTTACATCCAACTTTTGTTTATTATTACCCGTCAATTAACTGTTCTCAGTGTATTCCAAGATGATACTTTGCAGCAAAAAATATTGGATGAAATAGTTATAAGAAAATTATTTCTTTCACTTACAGATTTTATGAATTATTCAAAGAATTTTTTCTTCCAAGGAATTATTCAAAAGTTGTTGCGCATCAAAAACGTCACTGTTAGATTGTACCGTTTCAATGCTTTTGGTTCATGTCACCTTTGGTATTATGAGCTTTCTACCGTGCTGCGATCTGGACGGAAGATATTTCGAACTGTGCTTCATATTTACAACATTTACGCTTTATTCTGTGAATTTCTCATAGTATTATGTCATTCGCTATATTGAAACGTCGCATTTAATATCCAAAACAAATAGGGGCTGCCACCTGACAGTTGTCTAACTGCAGCATATGTGCATAGTAATAAAAAATGCCTACATTTGAGTGTCGATATCTACTGATGTACACCATTACCGATGGATGATTTATAAACGCATTAGCGATTTGCGGTAACGCCAAAATCATAGTCTGCATTATCGTTCGTTATTGTAATATTTTTATTGGTTTTCATAGAATTTAACGACTTTTACACAACGGCTGTCTGTTTCAAGTAAAATTTAGCTTACTATTATTTAGGATGACGAATTATATCAGTCTTTAAAAACAAATTATGAAATCTGTTAAGTAGGAGATCTTTTTATAGATAATTTCTTCAAATCTAAGGTTACCAGATTTGGCTCTACCAGATAGTAAGGGGGGTTATTCTGACCTCGTCTACTGTTTGCTGTAGAACTTCAGTTGTTTTCTGAGTGAGTGAGTATTACCAAAACATTAATATATATGTTTTTGGCCTCCTAAAATTCGATTAAACTGCCTTATATTCAAAATTTATTTGAGAACATTACGATTTATATTAATGATGCCTTTTAATTGTCATAAAGGCTCAAAATTAAAGATTGCATCACCAAACATGAATGTTTAAGCATGAAGAGTGTTCTCGAGGAGAAGCGAATGTAAACGTGCTATTAGAATTACAGAATACATCTTCCGTTCAAATATGAATTTGTACTTTTCCGTGATAGCAATATCTTCCTGCTGAAATTAGGTGGGGGAAAAATCGAGTTGGTTATGGTTCCTTTCGTAAAAATCTTAGTAATGTCTATACCATAGATTTTAATTAATCCATTCCGTCATTGAATTCGGAAGAAAATCAACTTCTATTCAAAAGGTAGGAGGACACTATTCAAGCAAGGTAGCATTTATATTAATAAGAGGATATTCAGATAAAATAAGGAGGATATTTAGATAAAAAATAAGAAACTACAATGTAAGCAAAATAGATTACTAAATTAAAATTTATTTTTACCAAAGGTAATTGTGATAATTTAATAATAATTTAAATTGGCACTAAAATAACGCATAAGTAATACAACTATTTTCTAAAGAAAACGGTTAAAGGCAGTCTCGAAATTAACTATACTTTCTTTAATTGCATATTGAAAGGTGTCATTTTAATTATAGAATTTAATTCCAAAACTGGTGGAATCTGTCGAGGTCAAGCACAAGACCAATCAAAATTTCAAGGCTCAAAAATCAAATTTCACTAAAATATAAATTGCTTACCTCAATATCGCAGTGTTCCCGCTGATGACGTACTCGTCATACACTTGAACCTCGTATTTCTGCTTGACAACTATAACAAAAGAGAAAAAATAGTTTGATGCAGATTTTGACATTTACACTTTTGGCGGTGCACGCCTTGAGTTATGCAAACCAAATCACATATCTGTATAATGGGTTGCATAACATCTCTTAGTTACCTCTTAGGTAAGATTATACTCCTACATCTCTAAATTTTTTATTTGGCGTACAAAGCTTCCAGATGTATACATTATTCATATAACTTAATTCAGTATGTTTTACTTTCATCGCAACATTTACTGCATCCATTTCAGAGGCGTTTAAGTGTTTGAACCTTTTTCGACTGAATTAGAAAAGAAAACAGAACAGATATCCTATTGGAATGATTGATAGGAATGAGATGGATAAGATTCATTATATTTATTTCCTTTTCCATTGACTAAAATACAGAGATCAATAAGCCCAAGGTAGTCCTTTTTATTAATTAGTTGATAAGTCTTGAATTATCTGACATTTATCATAATAATTAATTTATCAATCGAACTTCCAGTCTTGTTTTGTGGGAGATTTAATTACTTTTCTTATTATGCGATTCAAAGTGAAAAAGTAATAAAAGGTATTTAAAAAATAAATTACTTAGTATTTGTACTTTGGCATGAAATCAATCGCATGTGTAATCCTGAGAAAGAAAATCAAATTGAACGTTACATTTTTTAGGTTATTTTGGAATTATCTATCTATATCTTATTGCTTTAATGTATTTCATGTTTATGGATAATAGAAATATTTGGGAAATAATCTTAAAAGTTTCCTCTAATAATGGTTTATGTGTAAGTTATCCTCCGATCTTCATTTGATGATTAGACCTAAATTGTAAGGTATTTCATATCTTGTCAAATTTAAGTTTGTTTGCTTGTTTAAGGAAGAATTTATCCTTTAAATGAATATTCCTCCACGATTCGCAATTATTCAAGTCAATTACATTTGAATGAAACATACGTATGCTTAACAAATGAGATTTTCAATTCTGTGATTTTAACAATGCGAACTCAGCTTTTTCTGATCAAATACTTGACTTGCTGCATATACTTCTTCGATGAAAGTAAGTTCAAGATGTGAATCTTGGACATTTGCATACTTTAATATTTAAAGTGGATTATTTAGGGGATGCTAAGTGCGTTTAATTAGGGTTTTTATTCTTCAGCCAGAAAGTTAAATAGAAATAATCGTTCCTATTTTTTCAAAGATAGCTTTGAAGAAAATTGAATGTAAGCTTAATTTCCCGCTAAGTTACATGTATTAATTAGTTGAATTTTTATTAAAAGTGAATATAGCTCAGTACTTTAGATAGTTAAGACTAATGTTACATGTGATAACAAAATGTAGATATTACTATTAAACGTAATTATCTGTTTTGCTGAGGAAGGGAATTCAACGAAAGATCAGTCTTGGTTATAAGTGTTTATTTCCATCAGCTGCTGAATTCATCGTGATAGGATGCAGTATTCGCAATGGGATACATAAGCGTCTCTGAGCAAACAAACAGGAAATTGCAAATGCTAACCAAACACTAAATTGCGTGTAGTAATGCTTTATCAAATCGACGGCAATAAATGAAAATTAAATAAACAGACCGTTTTCGTGTTGCTGCGTACGATATATTTGCATATGGAACTCGTACGCTGTATGGAAATTATAGAACTTTGGCAAATATTTAGATTAGAGGTCTACTGTTTACTGAAAAATTTGCGGGATTGCTTCTGATTTTCTTTTCTGTTTCTCTCTCTGTCTAAATGAAGGGATATACTAACGATTCAAGAGTGATTCGACAAGAAAAACACTCACATTCTTAACTACTGTATTATGTAAGATTTGTATCGATCTTTTGATTGGGTTTGACGATTCTTTCGTTTCAAACTACGCAAGATGTAATATTTCAGATCGAATTAGTATTCGGTCTTTCTCTCTTATCTTATTAATATATTAAGGCAACAAGAGAAGTTTAGAAATGTTTAATTATTCATTGTTGGTTTATTTTCTTTTATTTTGTTCCAATTCAGTATAGGACAGATCAAATCACTGACACGGCAAAGCAATATTTCGCTTTTATATGAAAGCTAAAGTGCTTCATACTGTACACTTATATTAATGAAATTTTATATCACCGTTCTAAGAAAATTTTAATATATTATGCATGTAAACTTACTGATAACTTATATCAGCGAACAAAAATCCTCGGTGTGAAAAATTGTCAATCGTTACCGGAAGAGAATGTTAGAGCAGACTTCGAACGCACAAATATTAGCATTTCGAGTGCAATGAAATGAATATATAGGACAATATCTTTCATTATCTATTATTTTCTATTTTGTTACAGCTCAATAGTATCTAAAAGGAAATAAGAAACGCTAAATTCGGATAAAACTGATGTCGCGTATCACAAGCTATTCGAACTTAAATAAAAATTTGATAAAATTAAATATTAAAATATTCTAAACTATTTAGCTCTACTCGTTGATACGTTTCACAAGTTTTGTTTCCTTCTTGAAGTTTTAAAAAAATTCAATAAACGTAAGAGGAAACATAGCTTTTCTATCTAGGAGCAGTTGACTTAAACAATCTCCGACATGGAAGAATTTGTGGTGAAAAGATCATACATCAACTTAAAGGCTCTTCCTCATTTTGAGAAGACGTGCGCGAAGACGACGTGCGAGGAATTTCAAATTAGGATGTTCAATATTTGCTGGGATTTAGGAGCAAGCTTTAAGTTCCGATAATCTGTCAGGATCCACGCACGATCTGACTCGGTTTGTCAAGCATGGGATGCTCCTGTTCAACTCAAGCTCCGGAATTTTATTTAGAAGGCAGTTCCGCTCCTTATAAACATACTCCAAATTTTTGCGGAGGAAAATGTTTTAAATATGCATACCAGAATGGCTCGGTAAAGAAAATCAAGGAGCAGAGAATGCTTCCACGAAAGACCTGTCAGATCCAAATGCTGCTTTTAGAAAGTGGATGGTTGTTGGCTATATCAAAAGTTGTTTTGATATGGAGAAGGAGCTCACTTAGGAAGTACATTTAAAGGCGTAAGAATGGAACACAGAAACGTTAATTTCAGTATGTGAAGATATGTTTACCTTGGATTTCAGTATTTTATCGCTTCCTTTTCTGCATATCAAGTATATTTGTAATTACAAGTCAAGGTATAGCAAAAATAGAGAAACTCTAGAAAGGATAATTAATTTCCAAAAAAGTATCATAATATTACTTGTATATGATGCTAACATTTTCTCTCAGTTTTGATCATAACTTTACCTGGTGGTTCCGCACCAGTATTTTTATCCAGCTGAATTTATTAACGAAAGAATAGCGATTCGAAATACAATAGCTAGGAATCTGTGACCGAATGATAACTAGATTCTCTTGAGTTCAAATTGTAAGAGTAGTATACTTCATAGCATTCATATTTAAAGTGATACAATCACATAATTTAATAAAATAAATGTTTCTGGTCTTTAAAAATTCCCCAGATAACTATGTTATATAAAGTATTTGAGTTTTTTAATTGGAAATATGATTCCATTTCGATAGAAGATAATAGTAAGAGTATTGTCATTGGATTTCAAAAAAGAAGCAAGGCGAACGAGAGCTCAGCTTTAATTTAATATTAATGTGAGGGCATTGCGCCTCTATTAAAGAATACATAAGCTTAATTTATGCCTTAAGCTGAATTCAGGATGTAAAATATCTTTAATAACTTTGAAGCAGCGCAAATATAATTTATTTCTAGTATTCAGAACAAACTTGTTTAATTTATATTCGATTCTTCCTTTTTCCTTAATATTGAAGGAAGGAGACTGGCAACAAAAGACCCTGATCAGAAATCAACGGATTATCCTCCAAAAAATACGGGAAAAATTTAATAATATCAATATATTTCTTCATTTGAAGTTATTAGATTTAATTCAAATTATTCTATAGGATAAAATAAAACCGCGATTATTTTTTATATCCGACGTCTTCATTAATTCTCACAAGAGTCGTATAATTCAAGTCAATTTAGTATTTCCCCCATATATTACGAACTTCTCAGTGGCTGCAATTTTGTAGTTAGTCATCATAGCTATACGAGCTTCAAGGTAATATCTAGAAATCTCTATAGTGTAATTTCTTCTCTCTTTTACTCGTATGTAAGTAGATTTTTATGGATGTGGATTAATATTTGTAATTAATGAGTTGCATGCAATATCCTAACCCATTCTACTATCCAAATTTCAACTGTTAAGTTGATAAAAATAGTAAAAATATTTTCTGGTGTTCTTTGAGTGAAATTCAAGTTTTGATCATTTTTCAAATTAACCCAAAAACTAGATGACCGTAACCTGGGAAGAGAGATTTAGCGCCTTTAGCCATCTCTAGCCATCTCGTTTTAGTATAGATCAAAACTTTATGACGAAGTTATCACCATACAATAAACTTCAATGAGAACGTATTAAATAAAGTTGCTTATCCTGTAACCTTTACGTCCTTTGTTTATTTATATCGATCTTTTAAGATTTCAGAGACAATGTAGTATATCGATCAAGAATTTATAATGAATTTTGTGGCATTTACTCTTCGTTGGTCAAGCAATTCTTCGATAATTATCCGAAGATAAGAATGGTTTCATTTAATAGTAGCTTATCATTTTTACAATTAACTCGGATCATATGAGTAACGTATAAGTTTTCAGTGTCCGATCAAAGTAGAGATCAGTATGACTGTATGGTTATATTGTAGGTTTTAACCTTCCATTGAAATTTCCCCATCAGTTGGTTGAGCAGATAAACGGAAAAATATGTAGTATCAATCAGTATTGACGTTAAGAGTCTTACTGATAACAAGTTGATACAGTTAGAATGGATTGAAATCTTTCATTCAGTTTCAGGAAATACCGAAATGTACAATTAAATACTTATGATAGCGTACGCTCTATCAGAAATATTTTACTAATACTCTTCTCCAATGAGGAGACAGGGACTCAGAAAAGCAGCATATTGATGGAGATATTCTTGATTAATAAATCAAGCAACTCTGCAACGAATCGAATTTTCTTTCCGACCTAAATGTTACTTATCGTTACCTTTGTCAGCCACGGTTTCTTTCGTTAGGATAGTCTTTCCGTTCAGACGTAACGTTTAAACTATGCTGCCAAACGTATGAAGCAGTGGAATAACATAGGATGAATGAGACCCTGTAGTCAGTGAACGCCGATGAAAGCATAGATCGATCGATGAACATCAATAGGAAAGTAAAAGCTCACCAGCTCTGACGTGGACATCCCTGGACAGGACGGTGCCCTGAGCGCTGTGAGCCCTGCAGCGATATAAAGCCGCATGAACGTCATGGCGATATCTCTCTGCCGGGAATGGCGGGAAGACTAGAGATCCGTTCGGTTGCGGGATTCGTAAGCGAGGAACTGGCGTGGCCACCGTGCCGTCTGCCAACAGCCACTCGAGGACAGGAGCAGGTCTACCAGTAGCCCAACAGTCCACGCGCCCTCCGCTTCCATTAGAAAACTCGACGCGGTGCGGGGGCTCCGCTATGAAGGAGGGCCCGTGGTTGACGTCCGCCAAGAGAAGGGGCGAAGCAACTGCCCCGCTGGACTCTGGGGCAGAGTGCGAGGGCTCCAGCGTAGCAGGCATGGCTTGCAAAAATAGAAGCAGAAAGGGATTAGAGAAAGGGTTCTACCATGGGGTAGGTCGAGGGAATGCGTTAAGGATTCATGACATATTAAAGATTCAATTAAAGGTGGGTCTCGGAAAAACCACGTTTATAATCTCGGACAGAGTAGGGTAATATGGTGGAGCGAGTGGAGGACTAATTGGAGTTTCAGAGACTCACGCCGCTTCAACTGTATCACTTTGTATCGTGGGCGTATTTCATCCACGTTTTCTTACGTGTGGAGCATTAAAACAAGCCTTTGCTTTCAGGATTAGCTTAACCCAGAAAATAAATGTATGTTTCTTGGAATTATCGCCGTATATCATTGCTGGATTTTTGGGTGTGACGTTTACAGGCAAAGTAATTGCTTCGCGGGAATGATTTACCCAGTGAATTTATGATTCAGGTTGGCGATCTTTTAGACTGCTTTAACTGTTCCTTCATAGCTTCTGGGCTAGCATAAAAAGAGAGATTTATATCAAAACGCATTTTCTCAATTAAAACAAGATTTGTAGTAAACGCTTTTGTGAGTATTGTAAAGTGTAATTTTAAAAACTCAGTACTTCCCTGAAAATTTAATCTTCGCTTAGGAAAATATTTCACAAGTTTCTCTATGAAATTCAGCGTAAGAATAATATAAATTAGATGAAGGAGGCAAGAAATAATTTCTGAGAATGGTATTCAGTGTCTTTTTATCACTGTATCGTGATTTTGGAAATTGTTTAGCTCGAATATCCTAATCTTAACGCAATTAATTCTTCATATTTCAGAATTACTAAGCCCCAGAAGAGATATTGCGCTACCATAATTTTAAAATAAATTTTTTTCAGTAAGAATCCTAGTTTGTGGAGACAGATAAAAATTGGAATATCATAGATAGTCATTAGATTATCAGAAAATCGTTATAATATTTACTTAACTGCGAATTTAAAGAAAATCCCATAAATTTGCACACCGTCTTTCTATTACAAACTGCCTTCTTTCTTAATTCAATTATCTCAAACTTCATTCGGCCAATAAAACTAATCCTATCATTCTAAATATTGGTGCAGTTATAATAAAGATGTCGGATTTAAGCCACAAAGCTCAACTGAATTTCATTCGTTCGTGCCGTCGTTCATAATCATGTTCATAATCTCTCAAGTGCTAAGGTAAGAATGATTTATCTCTGACATGCTGGCAAGAAATATAACGGAATCGCATTAGATAGGGCGATTGATTGCTCGTGTCCCATTTCGTCAGTGCGTTGTCGCATTAGTGGTCGAGCGATTTGAGCTTCAAGTTCGGAAAATATACGCACGGTCCATTTGACTTAATGAACTTCATCGTTCACCATCCAAAGAGCAAACGTCACCACGACAGTGCCTTTGATTAAATTAGAGTTTCGTGTCTTAATCCGAATTTTTCGTCCATTCTAACACAATGTATTTGATGTTTTTTCCCTTTGAATGTTATGCATATATCGAGAGAAATGCAATGGAAACAAAGTCATACATTGAGCGAAAATAGGAAGGGAAGCGAAACGGACGAAGATGTAGGATTTTGAAGCTTAGTAGTTTAACCGTAAATGGACGGAGGAAATATAACACTCCATCTTAATGATTCGGATTAAAAATGGTTGAATTCATCCATTTAGTCTCATTCCAGTAAATTAGAGCCGAGGATTTTTGCCGAAAGAGTTAGGTTTTATGAAAGGTATTAATTCCGACCGTCGATTAGGCACACAATGTCCCATTGAATAAATTTATGCATGGGAATAACTCCCAAACTAGCTTAAAGAGGATCCTCTCCATTCATATTTATCTTTCGAGCCGATGATAGAATTAGATCCGTGCTGAATATTTCGGCCTAATGCGTCGCATTCATTAATATTCCCTTTAAAATTTTACGGATCCCAGCGTTAGTTCGGAAACTTTGGCGCTCAAAAATTGATCTTTATATAAACATCAACGAGCAGTTCTTTCTTTAAAACTGTAAAATTTGGTGGACGATTTTGCATCGCATTTGTGGAAACATTCGCGAAGAGAAAAGCCAAAGTAAGGCATACCTATAAGTCGATTGAATGGATATTTCGTGATGCAGTATGAAATGATTATTCGCATAATTCACGTGTATTTTGTTTCAAAAATCGCCATATCTCACGTGTATTTTTCATTACGGTCGGTTTATCTTTAATCCCTTAGCTTTATTGCCTGGCATCTTACCCTTTTCGCCGTATTTTGTGTCATCCTACGTTGTCGGCCATTGGCAGCATTTTGTAACATGCAAGCTAGCCCTCGAATACCAAAGTCTTAGGTTTTAGTCCTGTCTAACGGCGTTTTCTTGCGTAAGGCATGGTTGTTTGTGTTTACCTTTGTTTTTATTCCTCCAAAGATTTTAAAACGCACATAATCGTAGGAAAAAGTGTTTTTCATTACAGAAGTAATAATTAGTCTTTGATTGTCTTATTGTAGCTAAATAAAAGATGTCCTATACGTAAAGCAATGTGAAAAATAAATTAAAATCTTGGAAACTTAGAGTTTAAACGATAATGAAGATATATTCATCACAAACCTCAATTAATTCACGCTATACGCTTCAGATGCAAGCTGACTGCATTAATACCTATCATCCATGGTGAATAGTGATTGCAGCATGATTTAAGAGATGAGAATGTAAGGAAACGGATTAATGAAAACACTGTTCCTATGGAATCATTCGATATGTTTAAAATTGCAAACGCTTTTCTTTGATGAGAAAAGTTAATCATCGATTTCGCCTCGTATATCTCGGCATTGTTTTGACAGCTGAAGAACCGAGAGGAAAACGTGAAAGGATAAGATGTTTTAAGGGAAGGAAAAAATCGACCTTTACCCGCAAACTTTCCTTCAGCAAACGTTTTTTCAACCGTTTCCTGGACGAAATACCCGTCACACCTTTCCTCGATTTCACGTTCGGAAAAGCAGCCCTTTCTTTCCGCAATCAACGGGGTCGACCATAAGATAATTCTCGCTGCATGATTTAAAGCGTCGCACTCGCAATTGATAGTTACCCTTTTTATTTAAGGGTTCTTTCCCCTTCTCCCCTCCGCGGGAGATTAGGATTCAGTTCCACGCAATTAAAAGTGCTGAATTACGAATGACTATCCGCGTGAAGCGGGGCCGTAACTTAAATACCCGCAGACAAAGGGGATATCCGTGCCGCTTTCCCCAAAAGCCATACATCTCGGATTAATTTCTCGAAGGTGCGGTTTGCTCTTTGCCGTTTTCCGGGGAAGAGGGAAAAGCGTTGGGAAGATTCGTGCGTGTGTGCGAGGGAGTACGGAGGCAGTCTTTCAGTCCTCCATTAAAAACCGCGGCGAGCGAAATGTACATGTAGTAAGGAACGGTAGCAATTCCGTTCCAACCCCTTTAAAAGCGGAGGAGGGCGAGAGGGGGGAGGAGAGAGTGTTAGGGGTGAGGGAAGGAGGCTACGTTGAGAGTTCGTCCCCGTGAATCAATGCCAGAGCATCGGCGCAGGGAGGAGGTTAGGGCAAATGGGGATGTAGGCGAGGGGGGCGCGGGGGGGAGTTCGGCATGCGCGCGGTTTCGCGACCGTTTGTAGTACTACTACACGATGGGAGGGTGGGGCGGGAGACTCGGAGGCTGTGCCGGCGGGGCGGATCGACTCAGCCGGGCGCCACCCTCACGTCGCTTATTCCCATCCTCACTCTTTTCCCTGCACAATCCCCATCGCGCCCTTGCCACCGTTGTCTTCCCCCACCCAACAATCCAGATAGCGATGATTGATCTCCGAAGGAACCAATTTGGGCGTTTTCCATGCATCACCTGATAGTCCATAACCCTATCTCCTCGAAAGAAAGGATTAACTCTCGAGTAGTCTCGGTTTTTTCTTCTCGACTTTTTTGGGAAGTTTTTTCTCTCTATTTGAGACCGCGAGCGATTCGGTCATTCGGCGCCTCTTTCATTTTTTTTATTCTTAGGGATACGCGCCTCTCTCTCTCTCAACGGAGGGTGAAACTGGGGAGTGTGGAGAGATGTATGGATGTGTTTCCTTTTTTTCGAGTGGAGAAGATTTCGAGGTATAGGACTTCAATAAAACGCATCCGAACGTCGACGATAATCGATACTGTCGACGGGTTATCCGATATTCGGGTCATGCAGGTTCGATCTATCGAATATCCGAGCCATGCATATTCGATTTATCGAGGAATCGAGCGTAGTGATTTAAACTTCTGAAAGAAAGGGCTGCGTAAATAATGTATAAATATCCATTTAAATAGGTATAATGTAAAAAAACTGAGTTGATCAGGCCATCCTGAATTGCTACGGTTGTTTGATTTTGATGAGTAAACAATTTTAAAGCACATAGTAAATGTATCATAATCTCCAAACGATTTCCGTAGTATAATAGTTATAATTTTTTTTGAGATATTGAATGTAAATCTCTCTTGTATTTATTTAATTCGCATTCGTAATTATTCTCTGTAGTAATAAAATAATTTTTATTTTTGCACAGCTGTGACGGTAGCTAGAATTTAAATGAGGATGATTTTTTAACGTTTATTAATTATTGCATTACCTTAATAATTCAGTATAGAAGATAACCCGTATACGAAACTGCTAAGAAAGGAGAATATTTTCTTATAAATATCTTAAGAAATTGTTACATTCTATATTTGATAAAGACCTTGTAGTTGCAAATAAATTAATATATATATAAGCTGTTATTTATTTTACGAGAACGTATTTTCCCGAGAATGTAGACTATTCAGTTATCTGGGAGAAGAAGGATTTCATTTATTCCCCCTCATTTTCCGTAAGCTCGCTCGAATTCCGTTCGCAAAGACGGAGCACCGCATACCAAGAAAGAGTCTAGACAAAACATACGACGAGCGAATAAATAAACAGGCGAACGAATTCAAACAGGCTCACGATTTAGTTAACTTCGGGTAGAAAGATCGACCTTTCGATAAAAACATCTCGGCTCCGACCAAGATGCGGGATGATACGGGTACTAAAAAACCCATCAAGCCTTAAAGACTCGGATAAATCCACGTACGTCTCCTCTGGTGACCGAGTCGGTTAGCGTGGATTCAAGTCACGCGCAGACGTAGAAACATAAACGATAACTGCTACCGCTTGTATGTTTTTTCCTTCGGAACCTTAAGGGACGAAATGTGAGAAACCCCGACGGATGAGATCATTTTTCTCAGCCCATATTTCTCCGCGGTCCCGTCGTATGCGGTTGACGGTGCATTGCACCAACGTGCACCACAATATGACTCGCAGTCCCTTTCGGCCGGATTTTCTTCCAGCGTTGTCCCGGAGGCCGTAAGTCGCTTCATTAAACTCCGTTACGTCGCTGGCGTGCTTATTTTTTTGCCTCAATTAATCCCGCTCGCATGCGCTTGTTAACGGAAGTGCTAGCGACACTCGTGTCCTCCGCACATTCTCATTTGGCAATCCCCCACGGAAGAGGGAGTCCATTTTTGCGTTTTTCACGTACAAACGAAACGGGGAGGAAAGGTTTTTAGCACATTTTCTTTTCGGCAAGGAGCACGCTGGCGCTATCGTTTCGATCGTCTCATGTCTGTATGATGTCTGACACAGTTCCGCAGTAATTATGTGGCGAAAGGAGAAACTCTTTTTGTATCACAATTCTCGGCATACGACCTGAAAAACTCGTTTGCGCGATTTCACGGGACCGAGTATTTGGAATCGATGGCAAAGTTTGTCCCTCAACTATTTGGATATAGGAGCAAGAAAAAAAATCGCGATTTATGCTGGTTACATAAGAGTTGGAAAAAGGAAAAGCCACTCTGACTCCGCGGATTTTCAGATGTCTGAGTTTATCTTATCTTTCCTCTACCGGTCGGTGATTTATTTCGAGTTTTACCGCATTCACAAAACTATTAGATTAAAATCTGTGCATAGGTTGAGAAAGATCGATGAATCCCATCTTTGAAAATTTTTGGATGATGATTATCATTTACGTTAGATATTTTTATGCACATCTATCTTTATTTTTGATATTATGTGCATATTTAAAGGTGAAGGTATTCCCTTCAGAAGGAAAATCAATGAAGTCCAAGCGCAATTAATCGTAATATTAATATGAGGAAATAATATTTAATTTAACAGGTATGAATTTACTCTTAAGAAATCTGTATTTGAATAAACCTGTGAAAGAAAGGAAGGCCATATGGATCCTATTTGAGATGAATATTGAAATTATAATTGTAAATTATTGAAATAATTTCCAAAATAATTTCCATACAGGCGTCTGTGATTATACAATACAGTGATTGAAATTCAATGGTTTGTACTACCCATAATACTTAATTTTTGTTTTAAATTGACGCGCATTCCTATTCTAGTATTTTTCATCAAAGTATAATGCACAGAGCTCCATACTTTTCAATTTGGTATCGGCCTTGGATAGATGTAAAAATGAATACTTATCCTTCACCCCTATTACGTAGTGCTATCCTATAGAGCCTAGAAAAGCTATCTAAAGTTATCTTCTTTATTATATGTCAAATAAAGGGAAAATAAATATTTTTCTTAGAGCCTCTATCTACGTACACAAACTAAAATTTCGAGGTAGGACATTCCTTATGGTCGTTTGTTTCATTTCTGATTCGCAGTGATAAGGAACTAAGTAGATCTAAATCTTTAGTCATATTATGGAATTATTTCTGCAAAAATTAAGTAGTTCGAAAGCATCTATGATTGACGTAACATTTCTAACGTTAGAAACATTAGGGAAGGTCACACCTTAAGTTGAGACCTTTTCTTTAATCCAATGAAAAACTGATTCGCCGGAATTTTTGCTTCTTCTATTAATGAAAAATAAATAGAAAACTGCGTTTTGACTATTTTAAAAATGTAATTGTGCTTTAGTCGGGTACATATTAAATCTCAGCTACGTGCACAAAATGCCAGCCTCCTCAAGGTATTGCGTGAGGGAGAAAAATGATCGTTCGGATATATCAAAATTACGAGGTTAAAGGGTAAACTTTGCAGCACTTGACATTTTAGGAGAATCCTGAGGCCAGCTTTTTATTTTTCTCGTTGATGTATGTACAGAATACGTTTACTTTCAGCGATAGCCTCGGCAGAGGTTCATTTGTTATTCTATCCATGCGGAGTTATCTCCTCAGGGTGATCTTCTACCAGCATATTTTTTGCGAAAAATTTGCTTGCTCACGGGGTGATATCGTATCAAGCCCTGGACAGCTCGTCAATTACTGCGTTAACGTCAGTCAGCCAGGGTTCTGTATCGCGTATTTCCATTCCTCAGCAGTTTGTCGTTCTTTCGGCCGACCGTTTTCCTCCCTTGACAGCGAGGCTTACTTTCATCCGAATCAGCCATCGGCAAAATTTTCCGCATTGCTAGGAGAGTGTGCTTTAGTGATCGAAAAAACATCTCTGGGGTTCGCTCAATTTCTAAACCAGAGCGATGAACCCTGCTCAAGAGCGGGGGATACTTTCACATTCTGAATGAAACAACTGATCGGGTATAAACTAGTCTGGTTTTATGAATATGCAATATTAAGCATTTAATGACATGCGTGGTGGAAAATATATATTTTCGTTTAAAATGTCTTACGTTTATATTTATAATGGCTGTGGGAATATGATCTCATAAAAAACCTTAATTGTGATTGCTATTTGAGGTATCATTTCTAAGATACAATTACGTCTATTCATGCCTCTTCACTAAGGGGAAAAAATCTTAATTCTTTCATCTCGCATAGATATATATTTAAACTTGTACTGATCTATCTGAAGAAATTTCTCTACTATGTTTCTTAAAAAATAATACTTTCGCATCGAGTTCGATAAAATATTTACAAAGGAAATCGTTTATGCACGGATTCCTGAGAGTTCTGAGTTAAATAAAACGAAACTATCTCTTTATTGACTATTTCTAAATTGATTTCTGTGTAACAAATTGCGATATTCTGTTTCAAAACAAACATCTTATTGCATATTACTCATTTTATCTCCTCCGTCCAAGTTATTAAATTTAACGGATTTTCCAAATGATTTTATCACGCATGTAAACCTTCATTTCATTCGATTTAATTTATATCGAAACTGAAGTAGTGCTGTATGGGGATCGAAAAATGATTTCCAACTGCGTATAAACGAAAATGAACTTTCTCTTCGTTGAGAAGATTAATCTTGGATTTGGAGGGGTTCAGCGACCGTTCATTGCCGTCTCATCCCCCAGTCACCTATTTCGTCAGGCATCTGCAGGAGAAATTATCTCGTAATTTATTTAACCTTTCACCCACGAGTGGAATGACATATCGAACCTCTGACTTCTTCTATCATATCTCCATCCGACGTAAATATCTCGGGCGACCTCTCGCTGAGTGGAGAAGATATATATCTTCATGAAGCTCATGAAAAGTTACGGAACGAAACGTAGCTTGAATACGGTTTAACGCACGAACGAGTGCTCCGTCTCTTACGCGATGAATTTCTGTCCAATGAAAATCTTAACACCCAGGTGTACTAGGCGTTTCCCAAAATGAAAATACATGGAAATTTCACGTAATTAAAATACTAGTATATTATTGTCTAAGGTTTACATTGCATTGTCGCAGCCCTAGTTCTAATTTAGAGGTTTCTTATATGATTTGATGATTTGAATCGAAATAATAATCGTCGATGTCAAGAACCTAATTCAAAGTAACGATTTTATGATTTATTCGCTACTTTTTTTAATATATACCCATAAATGATAGTATTTCTTTGAAAATTTTTACATTAAGTAGATGGTAAAGTTTCCAAGGCATTTGATTGAGAAGCATTCATTCAGCTTCTTGATTTGACACACTGTGACCATTCCTCTCTCTTGATGTCTAGTAATAGGTTTTAGAAAGTTTAGTTTGATCGATAAATTGAAGCTTAGATTCCCTCGATTTCCATTTAAATATATTAGCAGATAAAATTTCATCGCTTTTACAGGAAATATCAACGCCACATATATTTTTATCTTATTTTCGGTAAATTTCTGATCTTAGCGGTATTTATGTCTAAATCATTAGCATTAAATCAAGAATGGATAGATTTTGATGCACTTTCTTGGCTTCTCGGGTGATGATTATGTCGAAAATCATTTTAGAGCGTATAAATGCTATTTAATATAAATGAATGAAGCATTTACATAGGATGACAGAGAAATAATACGGCGGTGTTTAGCACCCTATGCCATCGATGACGGGATGAAAATTTGAAGTTACTATGTGTGTCTGTATAACGTGTGTACAGTGTATAACTATAGAGGATGGAATTCTTACTGAAACATATAAGTATCTTATAAAGAGAAGATGGTAACTGATTCATATAGTATAGACAAATTAGTATGTTGGATTGTATTGAATGAACAAAATCTATTCGGTAGCTGCAGGTATGTAGTTTCGCTGTTCGAAACAAAAATCCATCAAATAAAAACATAATCCTCGCTCAGCATCCGGTTGGAACGCTGGGATGGACCGGCTCCATTGAAGTTTCAAAACGGTTACGTCTCGGTCAGCGGCAAATACTATCGCGCATCGATTCGTCGCGTGAAAATCGACGAGGGCGAAAACGTCATGAATCCCATCATCCCCGAAAAGACCACGGAAACACGTTTTTACCTTGCACGTCCGGCATCGACTCACCTGCTTGGAACGTGAGGGCCGCCAACAGGAACACCGGGAAGATGCGGGGTAGGGAGAAGGCCAGGGAAGGATGTACGGGTCGGAGGGGCGAGGAGTAAGACGAGGACCTCGCGGGGAGGGGAGAAGAAACAGGGGTCCGCAGAACGGAGGGACTTTCGACGACCGTCCGTAAAGGGTCCGAGGTCCTCGCGGGGGTCGAAGCCTGGGGAGGCGAAAGTGCTCGGGCGGGGAGCGTGCAGGGAAGGGCGTAGGAAGGCATGGCTCCGGACTCTACCGTCAATGGCGCGCCGACGTTGTGAGAGGGGTTGGGCGCGGGGGATCTCCCGGGTGAAAGTTTCGGTGGAGGGAGTGGAAGGTCCGTGGCGGTCAATCGGAGCGGGTGCGGGGAGCGGGGATCCGGAGGAGAGGGAAGGTGAGAGCGGGGCGGCGGTGCGGAGTGAATGGCGGCACCTCCGGGGTGACCATTTCCATCGGGAAGGGGTTCAGGGTGCCGCGGAGCGGTGCGGATGCAGGAAGACGTCGATGATGAGGAGGACGGCGTCCGTCGCCGGCGACGCCTCCTCCGTCTTCTTCGTCTCCTCCCTCGTCGTCGTCGGCGGAAGAGGACCCGGAGGACGGCGGAGGCCCAACGGGAAGGACTCATTCCAGCGTCCCCCCACCACCCCCACCCCCTCCCTCCTCGCCCCCTCCGCCCCCGCGACTTGTCGTCGACTTCGCCTCCCCTGTCCTTCTTGCGACACGCGCTCGAGGGAGCATCTCTCCTCCTCGTGGCACGCTCCCTGCCGCACCCGGGCCGTCCCCTCCCTCTGCAACGGAATGCGTTTCGCTATTGTTACCCCTTTTCGCGTGGGTGGTGGGTTGTGTAAGTCCCACCGATTCGCGCCTTACTCCCACTGCTTTCTCCCGGTACTTTTTCGCAGCTTTAGTGGAGCCTCCCTATCGGGATCTCTACCCGTCGGCAATTAAGCCCGGAGGCAACGAGAAGGAACCCTGACGCCAGTCTCTCTCTCTCTCTCTTCCTCTCTTTACTCTCTCTCCTTCTCTCTCCTCTCCGCACAAAGGAAAATAACAAAGGAAAGTCTCGGTTGGTTATTATGAGCGTGAAGATTGGGATTGAATCCTCCTCCCCCCTTTCTTCTTCCATCCCTTCCTCTTTTTTGTCAGTCAGTCAGTCTGAGCGCCTTTCTCGCAGCGTGTGCGCCAAATCTTTTCATTTTTTCGCCTCTCCCTTCTTTTCTCTCCACCTTTCTCTTCCCCTCTTCGCGATCGGAGGGGAGGCTTCTATTTGGAGAGATGCAAAACGAGGAAGAGAAGGAATGAGGTGGAGAGGAGGGAAAAGGTGAGTTGTTTGCGCCGAGCCCCGCCCTTTGCATGCCGGGAGATCATTCGAGACATTTCTATGAAGGGGGAAGAAAAAACCATTGTGACGGTGCGGCTGGGGCTCGAATTTTTTAAATGCTTTTATCACCCGCTCAAACTGATGCGTGACCATTAAGGAGGGACACAAAGGCCATTGCGTTTCCCGTGAATAAGACGTTATTTCTTTTATTTCTTCTCCTCCGCGCCCAAAGATATTTTATAGAGAATGATGGCGTTTTCTCCTTTTTCCGGAGTAGTTTGCTCGCGCGAATAGGGAGTGAGAGATGGAGGTTCGGAGATGGTATAATTTTACGACCGAAGTTTATTTTGGAAGAAAGCTCCCTCAACTTATTTCGCGGACGGAGAGGAGTAAATAAGGTTTATTCTTCGAGTACGTGACGGATTTGCTCGATTGTTTCCTAGCGGTCGGGAGTTATTTACGCGCGGAAGTTTTTGCCGGTACCTTTCCGACTGAGTCGGCAGATTGAAGATGCGGCGGCCCGAGGTTAATTACTTGTGTGTTTTGGCCATAAGCGCTGTAATTAGGCGATTATGTTCATGAATACTTGCAACGCTAATTTCTCCAGAGATGAAGATTGCAGAATTTTCTTTTGTTTTGGAATACTCTTTATGACAAAAGGTGTGATCTCATCCACTTCTTCTCCATAAAAGGATTTCATTCCATATGTAAGTGATTTATTCATATAAGATTGAATGAAAGATGCCTCTCGGGTGTTAATTATCTTAGATTTAGTTAAATTGTGGTCAGTTTTACTTTTCTAGAAATACTTAAGTAATATAAAGACTGTGATATAATTGATAATTGCTATCATAACTGTGAAGCATCATAAATGGCTGAATAATTTAGCTAAAATGGAGATATTATATATTAGAGAAAAATAAATGCAAATAACTAATGATATTTTTCTCAATATCGTTATTAAGATATTAGAGGCAATCATTGAGTTCTATGATAGACGACGACATTAATAATTTAGAACTTTATAATTAATTTTGGTACGTTAAGGAAAGAAAAGCTGGTAAATAACCGCCATATTGGTTTCTTTCACCAAATGTCATTTTACTATAAATTCATCTTCGAAACACAAGGTTTTATCAAGGTCAAGAAAGAAACGTTTAGAAAAATTCAAATCTCTTTTCATCAGTGGAAAATTGAAGGTGGCAAGTATGCATTCACTGAATTTATGAAATTTTTCTCATCCGTGAGAAGAGTTCGATCCGAAAATGAATTGAAGTCTTCGATTGATCTGTGGGGCGATCGGTTTAGTCTCCAAATCTCTCTCGAAACAATGACGGAAGGATCGTAGAAAAAGATTACGAGGCGAAGGCGCCATATTGTCAAAAACGTGGAACTAATGAAGTCTTGGGAGCCTTCCACGAATCCGGAAGAAAGTTTCATCCCAAATCTTCTTTTTACGGCAGAATATTAAAACGGCGAATTTTTGATTCTCTTCTTCCCGGGTGCTTAATTTGATGCCGGCCTCCGTCATTAATTTCCGAACGATTGCCGGAAAAAAAGGAGGAAACCGAGGCGAGGAAAATCCCTCGAAAATCCTTCCTTGTTGAAACGAGAGAAAATCCAGCCTAAGATCGACCTGGAAATGACTCTGTGTGAAAAATGGATGGTCTAGTAATTGGCACGGGAGCGAATGGAAGAGGGAAACTGCACTGCAATATCGCAATTAACTCAGCGCCAGCCTAATCCTTCCCTTTTTCTGCGTCATACTCGACTTATCCCGCCTAATGAACGGAGGACACGCATAAAAGTTGGAGATGAGAAAGAGAGAGAGGGACGCCAGGTGTGGAACATCCTTCTCTTCGAACGTCGCCGAAAACGCAGGAGAAATAGTGGATACACTTGTACATAATTGGACAACATGCCATTAGAACACATGCATATTCATTTCTAAGTAACCTCATGCATTCATACATGCACAGTAGTCATGCTGAGCAATGATTATTTTGCCAGTGAGTTATTACCGTTCCTCTCACTCGAATTGGTTTCATCATTCATTCTCAGAACGGCTGGAGTTCAATGGTGGGTTTTCTTGAGGAAATATTCCCAGAAATTTGAGAAATCCTGAAATTTCAAAAACTTCAGGATCTCTCGAATTTATGAAGGATTGTTACTCTCCCATGTCTCTTCCTGATTGAAGGAGACAGACCGTTTGTAAAGTATTCGGTTTAGTAATAAAAAGGCCAGTTTGAACCTTATCTCCTCCACCAATAGCCTTTAATAGAAGGGGAGAATGAGGCTAGAATAGATGAAGGGCGAGATAATTTTCCTTTGTTTTTCTCAGTGAGTCAGAGCACCATTAGTTGAAAACGTCTACTTAAGTACATCGCAACGACCCTATGAATAACACATTTCATAGCATTCAATCAAAAGTGACCAATTCGAAGGCAATTATTGAATACTCTTCATACCATAGTAACTCTTGTATCATCATAGCCATAAGCAAAAATGAGAAGAAAATGATTGAAAAATACGTTTCCCTTCATCCTGAAAGAAAATATAAATGAAAAATTCCCCATGGATCATAACAAGGGTTCAGTAAAAAAATAAACAGCAATATACATTTATTACTAACATAACAATAACTAACAGCATAATTAATTTTATTAAACATATTTCTATATATATATTTCATTAGAGAGAGATTAGTTTACAAGTTATGTCGTTAAAAACCTAGATTTTAACCTATGAAAATAAAACTTAAAGGGAATACAGAAGACTGTCATCAATATTCCTTGCATATAATTATGCGTAACCCAATTCGAAATATCGCTTGAGATACCCTTTTCTTAACCCATACTCTAACTAAAGTTTCCCACCCCAACATTTACTCATCCAAACCATTTACTAATTTCGTATGTCTCTGTATCTTTATCGACCCCCTGAGGTCAATCCCTAGGCACAATAAACTCTTTTAGAGTCCTTGAAATTTAAAATTGATCCATGATCAATATCACTATATGACGAAAACCAGTCGATATATTAAAATGGGTATCGAGTTTTCGATTAGTATCCAATTATTAGTGTAGATCAGGGAAACAAGTGTATAATTTGTGTTTTTTTAGGAGTTCTGGAGGCTTCCGGATAGCCAAGTGGGCGTTCGAAGTCAGCGAAAGCGGTCTCGGGTTCGATTCTCGATGGAAGCCTACGTGCGAAATGACCTCAGATGTCGAAGCACTGCTACAAAACTACTACTACTCTGAATAGGTTCCTTCAAACAGGTAGTCTAATAATATAAAATCCGATGACAGATCATAAATCACAGCTTCATATAGCTTTTTAACGCCTCATCCACATTACTGGACGTTGGAGCTCAATTTATTGCTCACCCTGTGGGGAACCCATTTGGAGGGTCAAATCATGAGGCGTTTCATTGTGTAATGTATGCATGATAAATTATCTGGAATAATAGGATTGTGTCAAGAACAGAGTAGGGCTGTGTCAGTTCAAGATGACCACATAAAACTTGAGGATAATGGCATATTGAACTTAATATCCGTTCATGTTCCATCGAAGATTGGTGGTTGACTTTGAATCCAGAAATCGCTTTAAAGTTTTGAAATACAAGAAATGCAAGTAAAATAATTATTTCAAAACTCAGGTTGATCCTACGGATTGTAGTGTTTCACTTACTTTCAGAAACAAATAATGTAGGAATTTAAACGATCAAATCAAAAAATGATTAAAATTTTGTTTTTCCTTATTTTGGAAGAATAAGCTGTCACAAGACCACCATATTTCAAAAATTCGTTGATAGTCTGCTGTTTCAAACAATTAAATTTATCGTATTCTGCTACTATATGAAGACCCTTTCAGCATTCTTTATTTTCTCTCATCTCACCTTTACATTAAAATCTAAAAGTATTTTCAGTCCACTTTCAATTTCCTATTTAACTCTTGTTTGGATCATAAAAGTAATTTTAGATTCTTTCTTCACATTATTTCTTATTCTAGTGGCTTTTCTGCGACGTATGATTCATTCGTATGAGCCAACGGCATTTTTTCGGCAAATTTGTTTTCTTGGGTGTTTGATTTCTCGCCAGCTGCGTTTGCTTATCTAGAAGCTTTCGGAATCCTTAAAAAAACTTTTCCTTAACAGAATGTGTCCGCAAAATGTTTTTGTTTATGCAAAACATTTACTCTTCACGAAGCATTTAAAAGCTTTTTCTATAGGAAATAGTACATTTTACAAGGCAATGTAATCTTCCTTATCAGGAATTCTGATCTAGGTTTGGAAATCCCAGACCACTCTACAATTCAGATCTCATTTTTATTCAAATAGTTGTCGAGAATAATCAGTCGATGCATTTTGTTTCAATTAATTCTGGAAGAACTTGAGGAAAGCCTATATTTGGAATTTAGCTTAACTATTTTGAAAAGACAGTTATTATATGAGATTCCTAGTACTCTGCAGTTTCATTTTTCCGTTTGTCTACCTTTAATTCTCCCTTACTTCGTTTAAGTATTTGAAAATTTTCTAGCCATAGCAGTTCAACCCCGTCTAATTTTCTCTTAAGAACCTCTTTTATCAGGTATACTCCTATGTGAAAATTACATATGATACTCTACCTTATCATCTAACCAGTTTTTCGCTCTCCCCGATTCCCAATATCAATAGGAAAATGATTTAAGGTAATGAATGATAACGTAACAGCTTAAGGTTACAAATTTTAGAAGAATAGAGAACTCTGGAAGCATATTTCATTATCCCGAGAAACTTGAATGAGTGTTTCTTATTTGATTAGATATATCTTATTTCCAGTACCCAATGTCAAAAGGAAAATGACTTAATGTATGATAACGGAACATATTATGGTCACAATGTTTAGAAGAATAGAGAACTCTGGAAGCATATTTCATTATTCTGAGAAACTTGAATGAGTGTTTATTATTACATTAGATATATCTTAATTGAAGGATTTGATGTTTTCCCGATGAACGATTCAAAAATTGTTGACAACCAGATAAGATTTCCTAATCTCTTATTTTGTTAATGAAACGAATTTTTGTATGCTCAAGCGAGGTTTGTATGCTACTTATATATAATATGCACCCCAAATTTCTTTTGTCCCTTCTTTTGTCGTAGTATTTTTGTTAAAAGTGCTTCGACAGCTGAGGTACTTTCGCACGTGGGTACCCACCGAGAATCGAACCCGAAACCGCATTCATCTAAATCGAACGCGCTACCCACATGGCTATCTGGGAACCCCCCTTGCTTTTGCCATCGTCTCCATTCAAGTATTCTCCTAGAATGTTTCATAATAGTTAAGTGAATGTGAAAAAAATAAATATATGTATACATACAGAAATTTTATAGAAATCTATCATTAATATTAATAGTGAAGATTTATTTCGTTGTATTTTGTATTTGTCTCACAAGTATATGCGCGCATCGTGGAAATTAATGATATCCCAAGGTGAAAGATAAAAAAAAAAATGATCATAGTAGGAGACTGCCAATTCCTACAAACTAGTAAAAGATGGTGATAATTTTTGGTAATGATAATGCGTATATCATGGATGGAGTTTATCGAAAATTACACTTTGACCATCGGAGGGGATTTCGGATAGAATTTCATAGCAGAAATAAATTCTAAGCAGAGATATGAGTATGCATTTATAATGCTTTTGCAGCATTCTTTGCGTTTAATAAATGTATTTATTTTAATAGACGCCTCATATAAAACGCAATCGTGCGTTTCTGCAACCGATAACATCTGGCCTCCCACGTTAATGGAGCTTCCGATCTCCCCGCACCCTCCGCGGCCACCTACGACGAAGTCACCGGGTGGAGAATCCGTCCTTTAGCGGCAGCAAAAACAAACAGACAACAAGAAAAAGAGGGAGGCGAGGGAACGAGGTGAGGATAGTATAAGCGACCCGAATAAACGTGTAGAGATTCTCAGATAACGTCGAGGGGGCGAGAAATACGGTCTGGAATTCCTAACCTGTCCCTCCCGCAGGAAGTACACGATTCACGGGTTCCGTCGCCGGAGCACCCATTGTCCCTTCTACACACGATCCCCCCCCGCACAACTGCCCCCTCTTTTCCATCGTTTTCCGCCCAGTCCACATTCGATTTTGAGGCCATCCGCGCACGGCGAATCCACTACTAGTCGCAGTAGTGAGGGGTTCGCGGGGGGTCGTCAGAGGAGGACGCGGGAGAAAGGGTGAATTGACCATTTTGGATGCGCATGTCGCAGATTCACGTCATGGGAGGGGATAAATGGCGTGTATACTCGTCCTTCCGAAAAATGTTAGCGGCGTACTGTTCACTCATCGTGAGTTTTAGCTGCAGTTGTATTTCCAGGAAGATGAGAGCTGGATTTATGTATGAATTAACTGAGGGAAGAGGAGGATTGGGCGTCTGGATGCGCATGTTGCAGATTCACGTCGTGCATATTCCGTGTATTTTTTGCGTTGGCGTACTATTCCCTTAAAGTATATTCCAGCCGTTATCATTTACATGCTAACCTAGATTATATTTTAATCCATAATATTTCTCCAGCTCTCTCCAGCTGGGAGGTTTTTTTTGTAGGTTTTGCTCAAATTGAACCAGGTAGATGCAGTCTCAAGACTCGAGCCCGGGAATGGATTTTTCTTTCAGCAAAATGATAGTTTAATTCTGTGCAGGGTGCGTAAATGAAACAAATCACGACACTTAGTGATAAAATGAGGTATATTTCCAGAATATCTACTTCTCCAAAAGGGTAATAATGAGCCGCGTTGTTATCAAATTTAAAATTAGTCAATTTCCTAATTGAAGAGAATTTTAATCCAACGTAAAGATTTATTTATTTATTCACGTTCTACTTAAATTGAGTAGAGCGTGGATAGTTTCAAAAGAATCAATCCGAGAAGGTCTTTAGATATATGTGAATGGGTGAGTCAACATTGATATTTAACATATTTTCAACATATTTTTTTCCAAAAGTAATTATTATGAGCTTTTCCGTCTTCCCATTAGCAACTGCAGACACAATCAATGGATGTAATCAGTGATTTGAGTCTCAATTCAACAGATTGATTCTACGAAGGCTCAGTCCTCTGAGGAAAGGGGAGTATGGTTGATCCTGAACTTCTGATATGGTGAATAAATGATGACAAGGAGTTCACTACCCTGAAATGTCGCTCTAATGTTTTTCATATCTTACGTCAAAATTTCGATGCCCCAAATATGTAAATGTCGATATTTTTATCTTTCGCATCTCCCGTTAAACCATCCACATTCAACTGTATCCAGCACCGGTAAGTCCTCAGAAGGAGGGGACGAGTCTAATATCAGCAAATGTTTTGATGTAAATCAAACGTTTAGCGGCAGCAGCAAAGAATTCCAGCACATCCCCTCGATTAATCAAGACCCGAGATAAAAATAACAACGAGGTTTGAGAGAGACATCGCGGTCGGTAAAGTTCGCCGGGAGTCAGGGAGGCGGAAAAAAGAAGTCGGAGACAGTTTGAAAGAGTAAGGCAAGGGAAGCGGATAAAAGATGTGTGGAGAGGGGGAAAAAAAGCCTCGGACCCTCCGGGGTCCACCTACCGGTTGGGGGAGGAACTGCCGGAGGGGCGTAGGGAAGACGTTGGGAGGGGGGAGAGGTCTTCGCGCTATTCCTTTCACGCCTCCGTTGCCACCCCCTTTCGGCTCCCGTGCCTCCCCTTTTACACATCCAGCCCCCTCCGGCCCCCGTAGACGCCCGCCCCCACTCCTTCCCCTAACCCATTGAAGACGATCACAAAAGGGGTTGTGTAGGAGAGTCTCAATTCCTCGCGGCAAATCAGTTCGAAAGGGAGCGCGCGCTGGCTAAACTCGTGCGTGTGCTGCGGTTGAAAGAGGACGCGTCAGAATGGAGAGGCGTTTTATTATTATTATTTTCCGTATTATGCTTCCGCGAGCGCGAGTGGGGAGACCGCATCTTCGAGAAGGTGCACGTACGTTGGGAGGCACGTGCTGTCGGCGTAATGATCATGGCGGACACGCTCTTAATAGCGGCTGACTCACTCCCGATACCGAATTCATTCGACCGATTCGGAATGATGCGTTCCAGGAGCGGAGATGTTTTCCTTTTTAATGCGTCCAAACTCATTCTCCAATTAAAATATCCGGAAGGCGGTAATTGCTTTCGTCAACGCTACGGGATGCTGCGTAATGACGGAAAATTATTAAGATGGGTTATTTGCGGATTTTGATGCCGTGTAAGTTCGCGAGGAAGGAAGGAAGGAGCTCTCCAGGAAAATTGGTATAGGTTTTTAGCTTAATTTGTTTTATGCACGCCATTGAAACTCTCCAAATGGACGTGCTCTGCTATTACTCTTAATGAAAGAGGAGAAAAAAGCGCTCTCACAGATTAAATTGGTACGGATTTGATTTTACATTATTAAAAGCGCTGATTATTAACGTCTACTCTAGCTGGTTTGCGACATAGGTTTTAATTAAAAAGCATAAGGAAATGAGGGGCTGAAAATGAGGGATAACATGGGAGCGCCATTGATCTTTCATGCTTTTGTGAAAAGCTATCTAATCATTGAAGCTATTTTTGTAGTAAATAAACATGATTAGAACATCAGAAATTTTTGGTATTCAAACCACGTGGTAAATGTTGTGGTCGAAGTTTATAATTTTAATGAATTTAAAAATATTCGTCTCCTAATTGCCTAATCTAAAATATATTAATAAATAATTAATATTTAATGCTAATATTAAAATTTGTTCGTTTATTTTTCGTGATTAACGGGATTTTGATTGCCATAGCTTACTTGAAATTTCAGCTAGAAAATGAAATGTGAGTGATAGTTGACAGTTTAAGTTGTTTATTTTTCTACTACGGCTTCAAAATTGTAATAAACGCTTAAAACGATTCAAGACGGCATGAATACCTCATTGGCCATTGCTAGTAATATGACTGTTGGAAATCTATGCTAAAACTCAAGCATTAATACGTATCATTAAATTTAACGACCACATGCATGAACATCCATACTTTCAAGATGTTTTAACTTTCCATTCATTCAAAATAAGTCTTCTGAGTCTTATCTTACACCTTTGGGCGAAATGATATTGAGCTAAACCCATTAAAAATAATCAGCTATTTTATCATCAATAAATTATAGTTAGTTTGAAAGATTTATTTGAGCTATTATTTATTCAGAGTGACTTACTGATGAGTCTATTGTTCTAAACCGATCTTAAAAATGTTACCGGTCTCTAAAATTTTTGAGGCATTTAAATATTTTTATCTAATGAAATTTTAGAAAGATATTCTCTTTACATTAAATTTTCATCATTCTCAGAGGAAATTAAGAACTTGGTCATTATTTATTATAAGACACCATAGAATTTTCATACTAATCAATTACTATGTACACGATGGACTTCCGTCTGTGTTAAACAGAAAAGTAAGTCCAGTGACGATATCCAAGTCCAGTGAACACAATTAGCGGATCAAAACCATCGCGAGAGGGGCATTCATCTTGAAGAGGAATGGAAAATCAAACGAGATGAAAGAGAGAGTGGTCGGACACGCGACACATGCCTCGCTCAACCAATAATGATCATGCCACATGCAACATCATTCAGATCCCCTCGCCCTGTAATTCTGCGCGCCATATCTCATCACCCTCGTGCAAAAAAAAACACGTTTAGGGTTGTCGTAACACTGACCTATGTCCAGCCCGCCAGCGCTCTCCCGGAGACACTTTGCGGCACACACGTCGTAGAACCGCACCTTCCACGGCTGCGTGTTGTGTTAGTGGTCAAAACCCCACAGGACCCTCCGAGAAATCCCCCCTTTTCCACCCTTCCAGGCACTGATCCACACCCCCCGTTCCTTTCCCTTTTTATCCCCCGCTCCCTCGAACCCTTATCTCTCTTTCCCTTTTGCGGAGAAAAATAATTTCCTCTTCTTCAGGAGCCCTCTCGGAACTTCCGGCGCGAGGTGTAGTCGTCGACGTCCCGACGGCACACAGCAGGACGACGATAAAAAAATTATACTCGCCAAGAGCTCTTTCTCCGTGGCTCGATGTAGTAGCGGCAGCATGAGCAGGAGGCGCGAGCGAAAACGCACACGAGAGAGACCAAACACCACAAAACCACGCTCACACACGACTGGAAGATTCACTATGGAGCGACAAAAGTCGTCGCCCTTCCCCTTTCTTTTTTTTACGAGGAGGCGAGCGGAGAAGAGGGGGAGGTGGGAGAGAGCGTGCCAAGGGAGTGGAGTGGGCGCGTGTGTGTAGAGGTGGCGTTTCTAAAAAAAGGGGAAGGGGGAGTGGCAGTGCGTGCGAGCCCCGCGCGTGTGAAACACGTGAGATGGTTTTTACTCTTCACTCCCGCATCCCCTGCCTTCCTTCAGGCACCGCCGCTCCCTCGCGACTACAGAAACGGTCAGCCGACGCCCGATACCCTACGATTCCCTCCCCTTCGTTCCCTGACTGCTCCCCCTCCCCGGAGCTCTTCCCCTCTCTCTCTCTCCCTCCCTCCGCCTCCACCCCTGTGCTCCTCCCCCTCTTTTTCGTCTCCCTCCTCCGGGCGGATTTGCGTCCACTCCGATCTCACCTGCTGCTAGTGATGCTACTGCAAGGAGCGGTCGGGTAGGTAGGCTGACGGGGACACGGGGGGTGTTTTCCGAAGGGGAGGTGAGGTGGGAGGGTTTGGGGTGGTGGGCAGGAAGGGTTTGGAGGGACCAGGGGGTGTCTTCTGAAAGGGAGGCCTTGGAGTTGGGTGGTCTGAGGTTGTTTGCGGGGGGTCTGGGTTGGTAGGCAGGGGAAGAGCCGAGGTGGTAGGCAGAGAAGGTGGAGGGAGGGTGGTTCTTCAAAAGTGGGAGGGAAGAAGGTGGAAAGAGGAAATTGGGGAGGGTGATGTTTCGGTTGTTGGTGTGTGGGTGGTTAGGATGTGGGCATGGAAGATTTGGAGAGGGTTTTGAGAGGAGGGTAGGAAAAGGGGAAAGGTTAGGGGGATGTGGAGGAAGTAGAAAAAGGACGGATGAGGAGAAATTATGGATGGATGCGGGGGTAGTAGAGTGGGAAGAGGAAAAGATGTTGGGGAAACGAGAGGGGGTAAGTGGAGGAAGGGGAGGCAAATGAGTGAGCTCGGAGGAGAAGGCAAAACAGGGCGACTGGGGAAGGAGAAAAAAGCAGCGTAAAGGGGGAGGGTTTTTGGAGAGGATATCTCTCCGGGAGAGTGTAAAAGGGGAGGTAGGGGAGGGTTTTTTAAGGGGTGGAAGAGGGAGGGTTCCAGCGGAGGGGAGGTGAGATTTTTTCGCAGGGGAAGGGAGAAATGTATGAAGATGGCGTGAGCGAAATTTTTTGCGGGGGTGGGAATGAGCGTAACGAGGGCGGAGAGACGTGCGCTGCGTTGGGGGGATATCCGGGGGAGAGGACTTAAGACGTCGCGTGGGTGGATGGTTGCACAGGGCGGGGAGACATGTGTGCCCTACCTCCTTTTTTCTACGGGATGCGAAGATTTTCTTGATGGAAATGACGTACGGGAGCTCATTAGAGTAGGAAAGGGTGTGGTGCCGTAGTTGGGAGCTAAGCGTTGAGGACGGATCCCGGGTTCATCCTTGGGAAAGGTTTGGGGGCGACCCTGGACTAATGCATGAAAATTATTAAAGATGGAATGTTTGGTAATTGGTGGAGTCTTTTCTTGAAATTTGGCGAGCAATCGGAAGTGGAAAGTGTGACTGAATCTGACTCGAAATTTCCTCTTCCCTTTCTGCATTGATTATCAGTATCTGTGGAAACATTTTTCAGATTATATGACTGGGGACCTTTTTAAAGACATAAATATTAAAGATGACCACGAAGAATATGCGAGAGATTTTTCTAAAGATAATCAGTACGGATGCTAAAAATTTTATGAAAAGGTTGATGATAATTATTACCCCTTATTAGTAACAGAAAATTCCTAAGAATTTGAGTTAAAATATTTTGAAAGAAGGATATCCATCCAGGGATTAGAGAAGTTGCTCTATGACATGATTCTAACATTAAACGCAAGGTTAATTTTCATTCTGAGAAGCACGTGAAAGTTTTTGGTGAAAGGACCCAAGGCTTCACTTAGCGAATCTTTGACCTAGAGAGTACAGTCGCTGTTAAGTATTCTAAGGTCCTCTTCTTTTTAAAAGGGTACGAGGACACAGTTTCCACTGAGTTACATGTAGGATTTGAACCCTTGATGTCGATGAGCTCACCCTGATGACTATTTTCATCTCTCCATGAAAAAATTCAGGTCAATTAAGGGGACCCAAAATGAACTCATGTAGATCTAACTGAATTTTAATTAAATGAAGGACGTAAAATTAATGTTTTCCTTACAACGTAGATTTATCTTCGATGTCATTACAGACCAGCCCAACAAGGACGTTTGGGAAATTGTTTACCGTGCGGTTCATTATTCACCCAAAATAACTTCATTCGACGAGAGCCGAATCTTCGCGCAATCATTTTAGCCTAAATATATACGTCCGCTAAATTTAGTAAAGCCGCAAAATTTTCATCAATTGATAAATATTTCCGTCTCGAGAAAGGTCGGCGAGGAAGGCTGAATGGCGCCCTTATTTCACACTTAAAAGAAAGCTCCCGAAATATTTTATGACCCTCGGAATCTTCAAGGTGGCCTCATCGCTCCCTTCCCTTGAACACGCCTTACTCCACGTTCTCTTTCACACTTTCACCACCTCCGAAACTCCATGCTCTAGCGACCCGCCACATCGGAAACCGCCCGAGGCGACCCGTAGTCCACGGTGCATTGAATTAACCCCCTTTTCGGACGTACATCGGCTGACCCATGGGTCTATCGGGCAGGAGAAGGGCTCTCAAAAGAGCTGCCTCTTCTCTCTTTTTTTACTCGGCAGGAGAACATGTTCTGGAACACAAGCGGCTGTGCAGGGTGCCCTAAACCGCCTTCCCATAACGCCCCCTACTCGTCCGTCAGGACGTCACCTTTAATTGATTGTTTTCCGGCAAATATTTGACGAGGGATATATTGAAGATGAAGGGCTGCCGCTTTTCTCCCACCCTCTCCCATGGTGAGCCAATGTGAGTGTATATATGGTTCCTTGAGGTAGAAAAAATTCGGCTCGCTGCCCGACTCAAGTCTGCCGCATTTTCTCTCTGATGTCGCATGACGGCCTCCTTGTTTATTTAAATACGCACGCTTCTACGGGAACGAAATTAATGTCCCGGGCGTCCGAAAATGACGGGGTTCGTAATGAACTCCCCCTTCTCTCTTCTTTCCCGCTCCGCGAATATTGTGAATGTTAATGTGCCCTATTCCCTCTTTGCTGTGAAAGCATCGACGTCGTTGGGGCAAATAAAGGATTTTTTCCCTCTTTAATTTCGCGAAGCAGTTATCTAAAATGGAACGCACATCCGGATCCATTGGGGTATATGTATACGATATACTAAGCTAGGAGCTCATAATTATTCTTTCCTGAGTAAATGGAGAGCGTATCATTAGTTGGTGTTTATGTTTGAACGTGATACCATACATAAAATAGTCCATTACCGTAGGCAATTCTGTCGGAGGAGAGATTAACCGAAATGTGAGATTAAATGGACTGCATTTATACGTGACGCTAACATTTGCAGACCGAAAACATTTTTGTGGTGGGTTCTACATTTATATGGTATTCGGTTTGGTAGAAAATGCAGTGTTTCATAAACATAACTGCACTTTAAAAAATCGGTGGGAGAATTTAGTTATGTTAGTTCGATTTTTAATATTAATTACCGTGCGATTTACTGTGTTGGTAATTTTGAGTTAACGGTTTGCCCACTATCCCCCAAATATTAACTAGTAATAGCTCTGAAGTGAAAATGAAGTAACTTGACAATATGGAGAGTGAGGTAAGCTTTCCTAACAATCTTCACTGAGCCATATTGTTATTAGTAAGACATATTCTCAAGTGCAGCACAAGGACCCTTCGAATGGCACTTTGTTATACAGCAGTCAATCAGGAGTGATCAAAATAATTGCCATTATTCAGCATCATTCATTTCTCAGTAGCTTTGTTATTATCACAGATTGAGAGAAAAATAATGAAAGATACAAGAGGAGAGAAAAATCGTGAAAATCTGAGGTTGTAGCGAGTTTTTAATGCGGAGGTATATCACGGAGACAATTCACGCCCGCAAAAACGAGGATAGCGTAATTTAGCCTAAATTGAAGATATGGAAAGAGGCAATGCTTGAAATTAATCCTGAGAAGATAGAACCTTAATCATAGAGTGAGAATACGGAGATTAATTCCAAAAAGGAGATATGGTGGAGAGAAAAACTCTCCCGACCGAATTAATTATCGTTAATGTGCGTCGGTACGGAGCACCTATTATGCTAATGGACTGTAAGGCGATTAGAGGGAACGACTTGGGATGAGTCTTAAAGAGCCTTAATTTTGATTATTTAAATATCCATGATTAGAATTTGAGCGTATTTTATTAGATGTATAATTGTGAAAAAGGGAATGGAAGAAAATATGATTCAAGATCTAGATGTGCTAAAGCTCAACTTTACATTATTCGATACTATAATTGTTTAACAGCATGGACCTAATTGTATATAGCTAAAATATAAGAATCAGCTAAATTCAAACGTGAAATGTCGTATAGAACGTAGTGAAAAATTTTCAGGTTAATCGGCAATTTTTAACATGAGGACAAGACGCTTTGACGGAATAAAATTATTTTTGTAATTATGGTGGTAAAATAACTAATAATAATCTGAGAGATGGTGACGTTTAAGAAAAATTTGGTCCAAGAGGAGGAAGCCTTCTTCTCGTAGGGAAAATTATTAATTTCAAATGCCAACTAATGTTAGGTATACAATCCTAAAGTTATTTGTTTAAAATGAGTCTGCATGTGGAAGTGATACCTGAAGCGTAAGACAGGGAGAAGAGGAATGGAAGCCTTTGAAACTGTCATCTCAGAAGAATGCTAAAGGTCAGGTGGGAAGAAAAGGAGTGAAGAGTTACCGAACCGAATTGAAGGGAGAAGATTCTTACGGTGACTTTTGGATGAAAGAAGAGATTGGCTGATAGGACACATCTTGAGGAATGTAGGATTGGTTAACCTACTATTTGAGTGGACAGGAGGGTTACTAATGGGAGAGAGAGATTATGGCATGAATATAATTAGCAAACTGAATTGGGTGTACGTACGATAAATATGAATAGGGAATAATTGTTTCAATGAAGACAATTCATACTCTGTTGGAAACATATTGATTGTATCCTATTATATTATTATTTTAATTCCATGGCAATATAATTATCAGAAGTTTCAATTTTCAAAAATACAGAATCTTTTTGAAAAATAAGTACATATTTAGGATACCTTGGAGAACTGCATCAAATAATTGTATTGATTGGTAAAGAAAATAACATAACTGCTATTACTATTATCCTTAAATGGATGTTGACTTCACACCAGGTGGCAGTTTTATAGCTACAAGCAATACATTATAAAATCGGTAATCTAGGTAATTAAACGATTTTTTAACTGTACACCGTATGATAGTGACGTACCTAATACACTACATGATAAACAAAATCATATATAACATTATCTATCAATACAAGAAATACGATTCATTAATCATAAAGAAAGTTCGGCCATATCTGAAGCCTTCTTAAGTATTCATTTACACAATAATTGTCTCCAATATACATTGAAGTTACAGTAATTAAATCATGAAATATTCTCAGTTACTCAGGAATTTTCAATTAGTATACGAGAAGATTTTGAGAGATGTATAATATTCGAAAAAACCCCCTCTTTAATTTCTGCGAATTCGCAGGCAATGGCGTTCCTTAATTAAAATTCGATCCATGTCAGTGACTGTTCATACGTGAATCGCAGCTTGATTTTCAAGAAGATCGACTCAATTTCTTAACGTGTTCCCGAAGGAGCGGAGAGGATTTCCAACAAAAGGGAGAAAGGTTCCTCCAAATAAAAGATCTCATTATCTGCTGAGAGAATTCATGTAGCGAGAGGGACATTTGGAAACTTGTTTAGTCACACAAAATGAGTCTCGCTCCGCCTCCTTTCACAACTGGGATATCATTTTCCAAGGAAAATTGGAGAAGAGGGGAAGGCAAGGATGGGAAGTTGAAAAGAAAGGAAGCGAGTGTGGGAAGGTAAGAAATTCAGGCAAGGAAAATGCGAAGCTAAATCATTTTCTTAACATATAGCCGTCTCAATGTCAAGGAAGTCGAAACTTCACCGGGGAGAGATATAATGAGATGATTACCATCGTTTGATGAGGAGATGTTTCTCGATTCAGCAGCAGTATACTTGAAGTACTTCTGGTTTAATTACAAGCCTAGCGGAGGTGCTGAGATGAATTAAGCGGCGTGATGGCACGTGTACTAGTGGCTGATTTTTTCAGTGTTTATTTTACGACAGTTCGTCGAGGAGACCGGAATCAATGTCAAAATAGACGGATGAATTATGAGCTAGGACAATTGAACTAAGTAGCTAAGATATGATAGTTCTATGGCGACTATATTTTTATAGCAAAATCCAAAATATTATTTCCAATATAAGAATCGTATCTTAATATTTAATTTAATACAAAATCACATTTTTAGGAAAGACAAATGGTAATTTTTTGTTTATTTATATTAAGAAATATGTTATGACAAGATTTTGCATTAGAAATAATGCTGTAGATTTTTTCTGAAAAATTGAATGTCATTGTATTCTCTATCTAGTACCTAGTGTCTAAGTAGTAAATCGCCTCCATATACAAATACAAATACATACATACAAATGAGTTGCCATTGTCGGATAATATGGATTTTGGCAATTAACCCCTGGCGAATTGAGTAACTTTTTTGAATTAAAAAAAAATAATTTTAGCGAGTCGTTATCGTCAGAAGTTTGCGACGTCACATCTATTCCTTCATCGTGACGAAAAGATCGTGTGGTATATATTTTTCTATATAATCGCCGAGTTTAGTATTCATTTATTCTTAACTGCTTCCTTAAGGGTTCACTGAAGTAAAAATATAGAAGGTCGTATCTTCGAAGCTCCTTCGGTATCATCCGTTTATAGGGATCATATTTTTCGCACCTAATGCTTTTTACATCAGTGGTTGAAGACCCAGTTCCTTTAGAATTACGGGCCCTCTTTCTGCCATGTTAACCCGTTCTTATTCTCCTAATACGACTTCCCGTCCATTCCATTCTCTCCAGAGAATTCCACTCGCGTGAAAATTCCCTTACGTCTTGTACGATTTACGTCCCAGCAGGCGGCCTTCTTTCCGACGCCCGACTTGATAGATTTTATTGAAAAAGTTTTTTAAAATTCCGGCAGAATTACAGGAAATGCCTCCATCTAAAACTTTTAAGAAGGGATCCTCCGAAAGTTTCTCGCTCAGCGCCTGCGTACAATGCTTCCATCCGCTGGACAATTGCCCGCGAAGCATCCCTTCCGACGCCTCCATCCAACGCGACCCAGACGCTGAGACGCTGGACCTGACGGATTGCCCCATGTTTTGCTCTTTTGGTCACGTTGAGCCAATGGGAACATGGCCACGGTTCCTCGAAACCAACCGCTGAGAAGTAGGGGTGGAAAAAAGCGGAAGGAAATATGCATCATCCTCCAAAGGAGCAAAGAGTAAAACAGAGGGGGAAAAGCCAGACAAAATTCAGGGACCGAGATTTTTATGGGGGAAGGGTAAAGTTCTGAGATTGCACTCATATGGATGCACTTTGGAGAGCGGAGACGGAGATGAATATGAAAGGCATTCAGTGTTTACTCCGCAATGTAGCGGGAGAAAATGATCAACATAAATGTAGTAACGTTGGCCTTATTAAACCTAGTGCGCTAGCTTTATTTTCTTGACGTTAGGGTTTAGGGAGGGAATTTGCCTAAAAAGCAAGGAGAGGATTTAAGGAGATTAGTTTATATTCTGTTTTATCCTCTCTTTGTTTTAAATTTCGCGAAGTGGTGCATTGATGCGTTGACGAAATTAAAAGTGGGAAGCGGCTGGTTGTAGATACCATATTTTGTCACAATATTTGTGCAAGGTTTTATAAGAAGTAAGATTAAAAATGCATTAAAAGTTGTGTCATCATTAGTAGAATAATGGCAGTTTTTTCTTTTAGTAGAAAAGATAAAATAAAAATAATCTATATAAAAGACTATTGTATTTAGCGAAGCAACGGACATTCCTTTTATTTTGGCTCTACTCTGATATTACAGATAGAATAAAATTAAATCTGATATGACAAAGCTAAACTCGATGAAAAGCGCAATATCCAGGAAGGCAACAATTATTAAATTATTATGATTAGTTTTGTCTAAGGCTTAGATATCTTCAGGCTGAATATAATTATTATTATTAGGAGCTTACTAGTCGTAATATATATTCTGTATAAATTATTAAGTTGTTCTCTTACTGAATAAATATATTTTCTATAATGTTATTATATGTAATTAAGTAAATTATAGAGCTGCTTGCTAGTTACATAACATTATAAGCATCATGGAATACTAGCCCAAAGACGGAATGTGTAGATATATTTGACGGCAACTTTACTTTTATAGATACTATAGAACTTCATAGCTAGAGACATTTTTCTAAAGATTCTCAGAATTCCGAGTTCCTTTAGCTCCGTAAGTATATGCGCATACCATCAAACAGGATATTTAAAACTCAGAAGTTTATATCTTAAAACATTCTGAATACATTTCAGCTTTGTAGATTTTGAGGTCTTTGATAACTTTCCTCGGGCTGCTTTTTAAGTCGGCCCCAACTCCATGATCTATTCCTTTCAAACTTAAAATAGCAGTTATATCAAGATTGGGAGAGACGGGATCAATTTTCATAATTAGATATACAAAACTTTGTTGTTTGGCACCATATCTAGCTACATGTTTTTTCATATTTTAGAAACCACTCTGAAGATAGCAATGAATTAGAATAGTTCTTTTTGGTACACTTTTGCATTGACGCGAACTTAGCAGCGAACTAAGGGATTTATAAGTTCATTCTGCATTGAGTTCTTACCTAACTTCACATTTCATCTTCTATTTTGAAATTCTCTGAAGTTTCTCTCTACCTCTATAGTCTTTTCTGCATTATAGTTTATGATGCTGAATTTAAATAAGGCGTGCATGATGGTGTAAAATATCTCGGCTTCACTATTCGATTATCTTATGCATTTTTGTGTTTATTTTACGTTTCCTTCCATTTCCGTTTTAAAAAATTCTTTTTTTCTTTTGTTATCTAAAACTTTGATCGTGACGTAAGTAATGCATTCTTGGTTTACGTTTCTCTTATATTTTTATTTTGATTCGTCTATGAAGTGATCTGTATATTGCTCGTAATTATTTAAACTTTATGTTTTCGAGTTAACATATTATAATCTTTAAATTTTCATAGATGTCCAATGCTTTTCATGGCTGTGTCTTATTTGTGTATTCCTGCAATGGATATATTTCAGTAAAATTATCACTTAAATTCTTAGGAATTTTATTAACCTTCTAATTCCTTTTCCTGTTCTGAATCTTCTATTATTTTATTTGCTATTATATTATTAATATATACATAGAGAAGATGTTTTGTAGGAGAAAATGAATAACCAATCTCTTTTTCGCCAAAGAAGTCCATAAATAACAAGTTCTAAAGATACAGAAGAGAATGTTTTCAGATATTCACTGATTTTTCTGGAAAAATCTAATCTAATAATTAAATTCTGATTTAATATTTCCATTAAATGTTGATTTAATGGAATCCAGCTATTCATTGATTAGCTGTTTTTTTAATGTTACTCTGTAAACCTACGAAATGCTTATGTTATGCGGCTCGCCAAAGGTTTCTTTGCGGTATACCGATTACAAAAATCTGCGTTATATGCTGACGATGCTAAATGCCATCGCCAATCTAGCCGTATTAGGCAGATAGATTTGCGATTCCTGGTAAATGCGCCAACTTTATTCAGCATAACGAGTTGAAATCTCTACGATATCCTCTTCGGAGAAATTTTCGACAAAATCATAAAGGGAATCACGCTCGTAAATTAATGAAGCTCGCCAAACTTACGGACCCCACCGTTCTATTATTAAACCACCCCCTCGCATTCCTTGAGCCTCGCAAATTCATTCGCTAAATCTTTTCCTTTGCCACCCTGGAAATTAAATCCGAAATCCTTTTATTCCAGCCGAAAGTATCGCCGAAAACTTCCTCCCCGAAAGTACGAGAAAAAAGAGGAGGATCCGTTCCTCCATCTCCTTGGAGAAAACCAATTATATAACGAAGGAACTCGCGGAGTAAAAGAACGGAGAACGTATTCATTTTCCCTTTGTAACAGAGAGGTTTCGGATTCTAATGATTTCCCTTCCGGACTCGGACGAAAAAACCACGCACCGCGCCGCCCGTCCATTCGCGCACGATTTTACGAGCGTGCGTACGCTAAAAACCCCGCGATCCGTGCACGCATCCCCATGTCCTCCCATTTATATGTCCTTTGTCATTGAAAAAATCGGAAATCCATATGGAAATTTTTAACTTGTTTCGGCGACGTAAGGGCCATGTGCAGCGCTGGTGGGAAGGCTAATAAAAATTTTCGGGCGGGCATGTATGAGTGGAGGGGTGGCGAGGGGAGGTGGGAGGGGGAGCACTCCGTGGGAGGGGAAGGGAGTGAGCGAGAGAGAGTATGGTTGACCACGCCCAGTATGCATGCCGCAATACACGCTTTAATGATTATTAAAGAGAATGGGAAGGGAGGCGAGCCTCGGTGTTAAGTGCGTGGACCTATAGTGAGGATTTTTTCCCGTATTTTTTTATTTTCGAGAGAGAAACATATCTAATGAAAAATGTGAAAGGGAAGGGATTTAAGGGATTTAACAGATGGATGCCGTTAAAAAATATGGCGTCTGCTTTTTGAACGGGTCGTTACAATCTCGGTTGTAATGGATCAGCTGGGGCAGTCCAAGTGCTCGTATGAACGGAGGCCGTTATATGCTAGATGACATCCGGGAATACTCTCGAAGATGTATATATGAGTTTTCGCGTTGTCTCTCGAACCCTAACGTATGAGAATATATTTATAGTATTTCCATTTACTCGGTTCTTAAATGCAATCTGTGAAAATTCTTGGAGAAAAACTTAAATGCTTCTCATTTTAATCTTCGCTCGTAATCGTAGTCTTAAATGAGATTAATATCTTCACTTTCTCTGAAATTGTTCCTGATCGATACTTGCTTCATTTCTCAAACTTAAGGGACTTCGTTTGTTTACTTCGATTAAATTTTTATAAGTGAGACTCATATCATTTACCTACACTTTCATAAGGAACGATTTTAATTTTTTTAGATTCAATGACTTGGATGCAATATTATGCAACTTTACATTATCTATTTTCTGATAGGTTTTTATAATCACTTTTTCATTTTCATGAGTGAAATTCCGCGCCAATTTTGCTCATAGAAATCTTTCAGAAACGCCGTATTCATATTTTATAAAATTTTCTTTCCAAGATAACTTCTTAACGTTATCTACTTCACCATGAAAAACTTGATCTAGCAAAGAGAGACCTTAACTTCAAGATTTTATTTAACTCTTTGTTTTAAAGATAAACAAGCACATTAAAAGATTAAAACAGTAATTTAATTTCCACCACTGTTTGTGAAAATTGCATCACCAAGAAGGGTGGATATGGTTTTAGCATTATTTAATTTTGCGAGGATTTTATCTTTGCTATCACGGAGATCCTAAGAGCTAACCTAGAAAAGTGTCTACAAATTAATTTACAGAAAGTTATACGAGAAATGCCCAGCTACATATTACATTGCCTTCTGTTAAATAAAGTTATGTGAAAATTTTTTTCGTGCCTGGAATGGATTTTGCCTTCAACTCAATTCAGAGAGTTAGTCTCCATTAGCAAAGTATCCGCACTACTGCAAAGAGGAGAATCTCGTAAGAAACTGCAAAAGAAATCTGTAACATTATGAGCATACATACTCTAACGTAACCTTTGCTTTCATGAACAGATCTTAAGAAAACGCAGAAGGAAAAATAAACACAATATTCAAAGCCTTTGACATTTATTGTTCATTGGTTCATCATTTCTTAATAATATCTTAGCATTCGATGATATATAGCGTATTTTACTACGAAAATTCACTTAAAACGTATGAAACCAGAAGATATTGATCTTCAACTATCGTAAAAATAGATTATATTTTTAGTGTGCAAAATGCAGTTTCGATATGGTAAGCCACCTTACTCACATAAATGTGTAAAAATAAATTTATTTTTTCTAATGTAAATCTTGCGTATTTATCTTGGGTATTTATTATCATAGCAATCAAAAAATGTTTGAAAAAATCTGATAACTAATAAGAGGCTGCAAATACTTCAAAATTTCTCATTGTTAATCGTTGGTGTCTTGCAGTTATCGATGTACTGAAGTTGAATTTACCACCTCAAGTATGTACTTGATGTTGTACGTGCAACCTTAAATGAAACATTTACAGCGGGGAAGACCTTATCCACTCGAATGGTAATATCTTCCTTTATAAAGTTCACAGTAATATGGACCGATTTTAGTAGACATTCCAATAGAAATTCGCTGGAAAGGCTTAACGTTTAGTCCTGCGGAGGAAGAGATATTTGCAGTATGATATTACTATGTGCGATACAACTGCAATATACGGTCATTTTTGGAGTATCTACGTATGTTGAAACGTTTTTAACTTCATTGCCAAGGTTTAGTCTCAGTTGACTGTCCGGTTTGACATGTGTAATGAGCTAATGAACCCAAGATTATTTTTTAAGGATACATTTGATTTATATAGCGTATAATAGCGATGATATAATTTAATTAATTTGTTACTTGCTGTGTAAACAAGGAAACAGGGAAAATAATTCTTTGAATAAGGCTCAAAAAATTGAAAATAATTCTAAAATTCGAAAATATTATTTGAAATTTATTGGTCCTATTCAATATGAGATTGTGTAACCCCTTATTCCATTGCGATTCTTTAAGGGTAATAGTTGCTAATCTCAATAGTCTTGCGTCGAATCGATGGTGATTTGGAAGATAAAATTAGTTTTCTGAAGGATGTCAACATTTAACAATAAGCATAACATGAAAACTGTGATGACTCAAGTTACTTAGATGAATTATTACTTTCTAATTTTAGCCACAATTTATTTGTTATCGTTGAATATGAGGACATTATATAAGCAAGATTTATGTTTACCTTACCATAGAAAGGCATACATCTATATTTGAATTCACTAAATTGGAGAGTAAAATGGCATTCCACAACGAAAATTTATTTAAATTTCCACTATTTAAATTTCCACTTTTACAGCAACAGAAATTCTATATATTTTAATTTTTCAGACTCAATATTACAGCCAACTTTTAGCAGCGGTAAACAACTAACACAGCAGCAGTAAACAACTAACACAGCAGCGGTAAACAACTAACACTGCATCGGAACTGAAGAAATTGGAATTACTTTTTTCTACTTGAAAACTTTTTAATGAAAGTACCGAATAAAATAGCCGGTTTATAGCATGAAGATATTATTTCAAACTAACTGCTAGAATTCATTTTTCAGTCATTTAGGGAGAATGTATTGATAAAACTCTTATGTGTTAAATTATCACTGCTTTAGAAGAATCAATACTAAGCATCAAAATTTTCGAATGAAAATGAAATAAGGTTTATTTTGTTAAACTTAACAAATGAATTATTTCATCGCCTTTAGGATTTTCGGACATCACATGTCAAACGTGAACAATTGAAATTGGAAATTCTTTTTATGAACTTGATGTATGAGGAATATTCATCAGTTTCATTTTAAATTTGCCTTTCGGCTTATATTTTGATTTCGAAGGGCTCTTTAAATTAGAAATAGCTTATTTTTGGAATGGAGCTTTTTAACTTTTCATGGAATGCGGAAAACTATAAAAAGAATATAACTTAGATCATAAGAGAGTAAATGTTTTCAGCGAATAAATTTATTTTTGGTATAATCTTAGTTTGCCAAAACTATGCCTATTTGACGTCATTTTCAATAAACAAAATTTTATCTTTCTGAAGCACCATCTCATATTTAAAATTGTTTCCATGGAGCAGTGTCGTAAAATAAAGAATGATAGTTTTCATTTTTGCGTGCAGCTTGTATGCATATGTCATCCTAGCAAGCAATACATATTTAAGGATGTTACGAACTGAAAAGTATTTTGCGTCGGATTCTCAATGAGAAAATTCTGTTTTTCCTTCATTTGACTACCAGGTTACCAAGAAACTTACAAGGGTCATAACTTTCGCAAGATTAAAATCCGTATATTTTGCGCTGCTCACGTACCCGATTTTATTTAACCCAAAAATAAGGAGCGATTATAATCTGAGCCCTTCTCTATGGCCATGCTGTGAATGAAGAGATCGGGGTATTAAGGTAGCAAGATGGATTAAAACGCAATAATATTTTGATCCCTTTTCAGCTCCCGGACAGAGAATGGTAGCGTATCTTAATGCCTTTTATTTCGCAATAAAAATAAACTTTGGATGAGGCATCTTTCGAGACTGGAGATGGTACGTGCTTCGTGAGTGAGCGCCCATTATGAGTTCCATCCGAGATAATTCGCAGTGCGCTGATACCAACACCAAGCCGAGAACAACGCCATAGATACTGCGGAAGGAACAGCACTTCGTCTCCACTTCACGAATTTTCAAGCACCGAGAAGTTTCTCCACTCCCTAATGGCACCCACACCATGAATAAACTATAAAGTTTTCAGCTCGATTCGCATTATTATTCCGAGGAGTAGGACTCGCCCTTTTGGAAAGGTGATGGAAAAAAGGGAGCTGGGGAACGAGTCATTATATGGATTAATTCAGGGGCGATCATCTCGGAGGGATCGCGGGCGGTTATCTCGGGGATAATTAGATAGAAGGGAAACATCTGTGTCGTGGAGAACGTGTCTAAGTGCTGTTTCCAGGGCCGGTTTCGTTCATGTACTCCGAAGGTAGTTGCCTAGGTAGACCACAGATTCCAAAACTTGGGCCTAGAGGGTGTAGGCAACTTTCAAAAGCTATCATAAAGGTAAAGGATCAATGCTCTTTGGCAAATATTAACTACCAAATCACATCGCATTCTTCTATTGGAAATCTTTTCGTTCCTTTACATAAATTTTTATTTTATTTTTTTTAGATATATGCGAATAGATATTTTTAAGAAATCAATTCATTTGACTGGAATCAATTTGACTCGATTCCGTATACATCTCTGGGAATGCGGAGGACAACGACCTTTGATTCCTATGATTGCGGACAAAGTGCTCAAATAGTTTTCATATAAGTTCCTGCAAAACAAATTTTATTGCTTTTTTACCACTTCAATTCTTCTCATTAACAATCAACAATCATCTTAATATTTTAACAAAGAAAGTTACTTTTTCTGGACCAATGATTTTATAATTTCGTCACCACTATTATTTGATGATTACATCTTATTGCGTAAGTTTTTAAAAGATTTAGGACCTTAATCGAGAAAAATAATCAATATTAAATATTTTTGTGTAAAAACAGATTAAGTTGTTATAATTTTAATGTTATAAAAATACGACACGTGTACCGAAGCAGTTAAATAAATTATATTCAACCTTACCTCATACATAGTGATCATATCATATATGATCTTTTTAAGAGAATATCACCGCGTTAAAGATCGAATGAATCAAAAACGATCGAACAACTTATCTTCAAAGCGTTCGAAATGTTTTTATGCTTCTCGTTACCAGGAAAGCATAGGGGAAAGGTTAGGTTATTTATTTTAGCGAATACTACAGTGATAAATTTAGTATAGCAATGGCTTGTCTTTCATTTGATCGTTTCGTGATTTAAAAGCGAATTGTAGATATAGAGCCATGAAGATATATATGAACAGATGAGACGGATCGACCTTCTTGAATATATAAGAGAGTCATCGTTCAAAGATTTATGTTCATTTCCATGGAAAGCTATTCGGACTTTTCCTTCTGATCTAAAACGATATGTCTCTGAATCTTAAACATTTCTTTCTTCTTTAGAGATTTTTGGTCAGTTTGCATTTGATTTGACTTTTATTCCAAATTTTCCACCGATTCGATAAACCGATTGAATTATACTGGTCCAGCACAATCCATGTTTTTTTAAAGATAATATGGCATCTTGATGAGCTCACTTCTCTGTTACTGTTATATCCTAAAACACATTGATCATATCGCTTAGAATGTTCAAGGAAGAGATTATTAGAGATTATGGATCTTGACCTTGTAACGCTGACCTTAGAATTCTCTGGAAAGATATCTTGAGGATATTAAAGATGACAGGACATAGTAGTTGAAGTATTACTTTTTTATTCCTTTTCTTTTATTTACCTCAGTTTAACAAAAGAAAAATATATTGGCCAAGTGTCTCCATTCATAGTCTTACCATATATCTCTTCAATTACACATTTTTATAGATGATACGAATTGGGCATCTTTTATTTTATACATTCAACGTCTAATTGCAATCGAGAGAGAATATTTTAATTTAAATGCATCCATGATCCTCCATCATCCATTATCTGGTTTTGAAAATTAGTTATAAGATTTATATGATATAAAAATGGAAGATTAAGATATGAAGTGCTACTATGTGACGATATAGATCATATTTATGAGTAAAAGGAGACGAAACTTACGTTAATTTTGTGGAGAGTTTTAAGTTGCTAAAATCCCTACAATTACTTATTTAAGTGCATTAGTTTTGATTGTTAGCGCAAAATGGAAGTCTGTTTACACTTGATTTGAGTTTGTTTAAGAGCTGTTTGATTCTAGTTTTAAAATTGCAAAGTCTGTGATCTTACATCCTCCCACTATCGTTCATAAATCATGTAAAATGCCCATATTTATGTTTCTATGAAAGAAAATGTGTATCATCTTGAGCGTCTTCAACAGTTGTTGTGAAAGAATATTTGCTATATTCGAGGGAAATTTTAAAAATATATCGTCTCAGGTATATGTCTCTCGTAATGATTAAATTATTTTCTTTGATAGTAGCATCGTTCCTCGCCTCTTCCCTCCTCCGAAAATTCGAATTCCTTGACGGAGAATGGGGAACCTGATCTTCTTTGGGTTTATTAAGGTAATTAAGGACCTTCTTCGCAATATAATCCGGAACGCTCTACCCGCGACTATGAAGCCTGGCTGGAGGCTGTTTAAGCTCCGTTAGTTTATTCTCATCCAGCGCAGGAACATGACTCCAGTTAGACAAAGGCGTAGCATACGAATTCATTGTGTCATCGCCGACAGTTGAGGGAAACCACATCCTACTGCTTTCATAAACTTAAGCAATTACAGAATTTATGGCTAAGTTCTATGTGCAGCCCTCCAACCGAGAACGAGGATATTAGGTCACGCGGTAACCTTTTCCCGCTCCAAAAGGTAACGTGCTTCATCTCGCGCGGATGCTAAATTAGGGAAAACGCTCTCGAATTCGTGCACTATACATGCAATTAAGCTCGAATATGCTAACGTCAGAATTCTCGGTTTAAGAATATCACGCTTTCGAAGGGAAATGTTTGCTCATACGGGCTTTATCTCGCGACGGGAACAATGTAACATCTTTTTCAAACGACTCGAACACTTCCCTTGGAACATCAACCGTACGATTGGCGCCTTATCGCCTTGTCAAAACGAAATTCGCGGTAGTTTCAGAGAAACGTGGGCTTTATGACGGCGAATTTAGTGGCCTCCAAGAACAATCAGGTATTCTTTGAAGTCGATTTCAAACGCTTTATCATTTATCGAAAGCAAAATTAGTGCTTTTAACATTAGATCTTCGTTATGGTTAAAAAAATTTTACATTTAATATATTTGTTAGTTTAAATTGTCTATGCAATTATTAGCGTGATACTAGTTGATATTTTTCTTTGGATTCTATTCCATTGTGTTTTAATTCGCCTCCGCTTAATGTCAGACAATAATTCTAGACTATTTTGTTTCATCTATGTGTGATGTTACTTGAGCTGTAATGTACTGTATAGTGTTACATATGTTTATACCCGCACACGCTCAAAAATTAGTAAAAACATGTGTATTATTCTAACTCTCAGTCATAATTGCACGGTATATTAATAATAATTCCTGTCGGAGGTAGAAAAAAGATCGCTAAATTACCCTAAAATTTTTATTCCTTCCACTTTCGACCGATGTATGTATTCTCTGATTATACCTTTATACATTCAAAATCTGAGAATGGCTATAAACTAATGTAAACAAGTAGAGTTTCATAAAAATGTAATTCCAGTGAAATATTTAAGTGTCTTTAGATCGATATATTTTCTTTCGTTATTTAAGGTTTCTTTCTATATCCATAAATTTTCTTTCATTATTTTGTGATGAAATTCTCCGTGTTATCGCGAATAGTTTTTGTAGAGCTTAACATGCCTAATTTAAAAAATCATTATTGAAAATATTTTTCGGTTCAATAACATTTATTTATTTATTGCTTTCCCCCTTAGATTAACGATTTATGAGCATCCTGTTTAAAAATTTACAAATATATATTTTCCATTCCGAAGATATTTGTTTTGCATTGTTATGAGAGGCGCATATTAAATAATAAAAGTAATAGATTCGAATGAGAATAATTTTGAAGGAAAATCTTCGAAAAACTACTACTTTTGTGTCTTGTAAACTCTCACGTAAAAAGCTGCCAAACCGAAGAAAAATCTCGAAAATCCTGTTTCTTTACCTAATGGATTTCATCCAACAAAATGATGTATGGAAAATTAAATCTTCTGTAAATCCTGCAATAAATCCCCACGAATCCGAAATTTGCTCAAATTCTTCTCGAACCATAAATCCAATAAACATGCGGTTATCTTTCATTGTATCCTGATAAAGTACTTCCTCGCTTAATTCTCCTGAAATACGTTGGGATGAGCACAAAATGCGCTCTAACTTTTAACCTTTCCCTTCCGCCGTTTACAACTAAGTCGACCAACTTTCTACGGTGGAGATAAAAACTCCTTCACGCTAGTTAATTTTATCACCTCTCTCGATGCTGGCGGAATTTTAAACGCGACCATCCCTTGAATTTGCGTGTTTAATTCCCAGATCTCGAATCACGAGAGCAAAACGCACCGCTGGTTCGATGTTAGCTCTTCTCCGTTTATTCCTCCTTTGAATGGAAGGAAGAAAACTTCCGAGAGCTCGCCGTCTTACGATATGGAGCGATTTTCAAAGATCGCCGCCGCGTCGAGATGGAAGGGAAAAAAACATCCATACATTTTCCAGCCCTCCGGGTTATATTGACAGTTATACCACCGATAAAACAAACATAAAGGGGGACTAAAAAAAGACAAACAGGGGAAAAATCCATCGGACGCAAGGTGCGGGCACGTTCACCATTATTCGATGAGGGATGGAGCTATCTCCTTCCTGCAGCAACTTGAGCCCAAGTCCAAACGGCACCCTGACACAGGAAGGGGACGGGAAAGATGAGGGAAAATACGCTAAGAATTACCGCAGAGGACCTGCCCATATTTACGTTTAGCGGTCCCTCAACTCCATCACTCCCACCAAGGAGAAAAAAATTTTTTACGACGACTTTAGGGAAATCATGCGTCCTTATTCGGTGGTGGAGAAGGAGGGAAAAGGGGGGTCAGGTGGATGAAAACACAATTTAGCCACTATAAGCAATGTGTTTTTCGTATTTTATCTCCTCCCTCCGTCCAACTATCTCCATCGTCTACAAAGCCATTTTGTTCTGCAATTTATGAACGATGTGAATAGGATTATAGGGAAGTGATTACCGTGAAGCCTGGAGTTTCATTGCAGTATAAGTATTTATCATATATTTTCCCCATTTGGATGGAAATATTGCAAAACTTCTTACCGACTTAGAAAAAATGCCCTGGTTGCACGATGATCATAGTATGAATTATTCACCTAAATTTATCGATTATATTTTTATTTATCTATTTTAGTTGCGTAATTGAACGAGTCTTACAGTTTACTTGGGAATGTCAAATTATAAAATATCTATAATTGTGAAAATATTATTCTGCTTGTTTTAAGTTTTTGTACCAATGAATCTTAGCATATCTTTTGAAATACTGCTTAAGTTTACTTTTCATAAAATAGTATAACCACTGCTTTTTTATGAATGTTTTAGATCAGATTCCAAGGATTAATCGCGAAATATCAGTTGCACGCTCAATAAGGTCATCTTAAAAATATAAAATAACTGTAAAGAAAGTTTGTGAATCTTTTGCACAAGACAAATTATTTATCATATACTTTATATTTAAATTCTCATTACTCCCAAATCAGAATTATAATTTGTGCAGAAAAATACCAACTTGAGAATTTTATGAATTAATGACTATATTTTCTAGAATAGAAATTGATAAATGACTTATAATTCTATTATTAGAAGAAATAACTTAATTCCATCTTTTTAAGCAACACGTATTCGAAAACCGTATTTGCACCAAACTAAAGCATAGATCATTGTAACATAAATCTGTTTCGCTGTATATTTTCAAAATATACACTGTATATATTATTATATATTATTAATGAAAAATGTCAAATTGTGGGTTATTTTTAATATAGGTATTACATTGTTAATACTATTGCTGTAATTGCAAATAAGGTTTGTGCAAAGTCGCCATTAATATAAGTAGGATCAGTAAATTTATAAATTTTGAAAAGACATAAACAATTGATAAAGTATGGTTCATGAAATGAAAGAACTGCATCTAAAAATTAAGATGAAACAAAGTACAGTTAAATTGTAATTATTAAATGAAGTATTAAATTATAATTATATCGTGTTATGATTTAAGATAAATGCTAAGGGAATCTAAGCCTGGCAATAAACTTTATAGGTTTATAAAAATATAACTTACTTTTAATAAATCAAGAAAAAGATTGTTTAGTTGAAATGATAGAATGAAGTGAAGCGGGGAAATTTCGTTCCTGTCATCCAAGGTGGAATTGAGTTTGCAATTTTCTACGAAATACGCGTACCTACAGAGAATGGGTTATTATCCGTATGCATCAAACACAGAAGGAATTTGTCCACCCGGACACGTAATCACCGAGATAGGGCACCCGACAGCCATCGGATAGAGACCAAATAAGGCATAAGCGCGTTATTTTTCCTCGCAAGAAAGCGTATTAAGGGAAAAGGGGTCTGGGAATTGGAGCCGCGGGTGGCGTGGGTAAGTTAGTAGGATTAGGGGGACGAACTCGATGCGATATAAGGGCGGAGATAAAGGGAATATGCCCAAGAGAGGAGATTGATAGCGGAGGTCGAAATTTTCCAACGAGTAAGGATAGGGTAACGTTCTCTCATAACCTCTCTCCATCTTCTCACAATGATAACGGGATGGGAGGTCGCGGATGGGGTTACGTATACTCCCCCTCATTGTCCCGCCCGAACGACTTCCTTGTGGATGAAAGATCCTGCGGGGAAAAATTACGCAAAAAAATGCACGCAGAAGGGGAGGCTATTCGAATCGGATCGGCTGCAAGGGAGCGAAAAAGGAAAGGTTAGTTCCGTTTTTTGGGGCAGATCTTTTTCCCATCTTGATGTCTGCTGATCTTGATTTATAGCGGGTTTACCTCTTTTCCCTCGGATCCTCGAGGAGGGGGTTGTTGGGTGAATGATGGAACCGAATATTCTTCGAATTTCGAGTGTTTTCCATGTCTCCCGGAGACGGGATTTTTTTTCCGAAGGCATCCCCTTCATCTTCCGCACGGAATGGGTGTTATGGAAAAATATGCGGGTAATTGTTTTGCCTCCTTGCGGTTTCCAGGAGACATATAAATACGTAATGAGACGTAGTGCTTTCGGTTCGGGGAGTCTTCCTCGCGGAAATTCGATTGTTCCAGACGTTTTTGACGTTTGGACGTGGGATATCGAAGTCGTGAGGTTTGGATGTTTCGCTTTGGATTACTCGAGTTAATAACGCTGTCAATCTAAATTAAAGGGTTGGTGAAGGAAAAGTTTCGGTTGCCTCACGGGTTTCGGAGAATTGGAAACTGAAAAGTGGGAGAATTAGGGCCGGAGCTGTTCGGAGAAGTTGTGATCGCACGAGTGACGTGGATGTGGAGGTTCTGCGGGACCTTTATAGTACTCCCTTCCTAATTCATCCTAAACTTTATCGAAAGTCTAACACTAAATTAGAACTAAAATAGGTACTTTGCTTCGCTTCAAGAAGACTCATAGTACACATACATGTACCTTTTCTTCCTTAATTATTTTATATAAGATATCATTGATATATTCTGCCTATTTGTTCTGGATTTCTATAATTCAAGCCACTCGATCAAGAACCTTCAGCATCATTCTTTTTCGAATAAAAAATTTGAGGTTATTCTAAGAATCACAGACAACATTTGCAAGTTCTGAGGAGAATTTATCACGCACAACTGAATTTTAAAATACTTTTAGTCAAATTTCCTGATCTGTAGAAGATAATCGCATTCAATCGTAAATGGACTCTTACCTTGAGGGTAATGTACAGATATATTGTGGATTCAAGAACCGAGAAAGAGGATTTCATTAAAAAATATCGAAAATGTCGTAAATTTTAATTGATGTGTACGTATTTGAGCTAAATAAGAAGCATCAGAAATATTATTTATTTTTAAAATTTTTCTCCGTATCTTTAATTTGTAGACTTCTCAAAATAATTGAAATTATTCAGCATATGGGCGCGATGAGGAAATTGCTTAGTGGGCAGCTAATTCACTAATTTTCATGAAAGCAGTCCCTGGTTCGGTTTTCGGTGCTAGTCTATATACACGAAATGATCTTAGGTGTAGATGCACCTTTAAAAATACTAACACTACAAAAAGGATGAAGGTAAAAAACCAAGATTGACCACCAATTCATTACTTAATTTCGAAAATTAGGTATTTCATCCTGATTCTTTGCGATGCTGAACATTAATAATAATTTTTATTATCAATCTTTGTGGTCATTCATGCCATTTATTCCCAGACCTTGCGGCCCAATGATAGCATTGAGTTCTGAAAAATATTACTTGTTTATTAGTTACAATTTTTAAGCGAAACTGAAGAAAGCAATATTTAAGAGAACGGAATCAAGGGGAAATAAAAGAAACATGTATTAATTGAATATATTCATTTATTTTCCAGGAATGAGGTTGAGACAAAATATTTAATGTATTTATTACTCAAGAGCTCATTAAGTTTTATTATTGATACATAAGTAAGTGTATTTCCTTCAATTAACTAGAATTTGGCATTAGTCTGTAAGTTAATCACTTGGCTCTGAATTCTATCACTATTCATCTTTTTATTACATTAAGATTTATTCTGGATATCCTTAATATATCCTTGTTATTTATGCTTATTCTGTTTTACCCTTTGTTTCTACCCTTGAAACAAAAACTGCCTTTAGTAGTGTAATAGGAATCAGAAACCAACAAATGAAAGACTGCTAATTTATGCTGATTCATTAATTATTCAATGTCATAAATCTTTAGAAATAAGCAATTCGTTTTTTTGCTATCCGAAAATTGGCTCTTTTAGATTCAACTGTTTATGTAATCCGAATTGTTTCGGGGATTCGCAAATGACACAGAAAAACCTCCGTATAGAATTGAACATTTCCTCGAATGGCACGATTCCGCTCCAAAAATTTCGGGATTTGACATTTCTCTATAAGAAAAGCGTTGCAGCGCCGAAAAAATGCTTTTGGTCGCACGAGATAAGAGGGAATAAAAGTTGCCGCTTGGCAGACGGCCACAAGTATTTTTCAGGATTAGCAGTATATTCTCAACTAAACGTCTCTAAAAATCGATTGTCGTGACTTGAAATTCCTCTTACAAGATGGGAGATATTGGATTTCAGATTATAATCATTGATATTGACGTTTACATATTTTTCTGATTCTTTTTCATTACTTGGGCTGCGTAATCTGGTAATAAATCAAAATCTTTAAGTTTAAAAAAATTTCTAATGTGTCACATCATATTACAATATTTTTTATAGCATCATCATTTGATAAACAAAATACCTTAAATATTTTAGTAGCTATTTCATATAATTGTTACTATTTATCCAAAATATAACTAGATTAATATCTATATACCCCTTATCGCAAAATTTATTTATCCCTTATTTAATGAAGAGACTATTTATATTTATGGAAATGCCACCTTTACAGTGTATCTTCGTAAAATTTTGTCAGTTCTCAATGAAAAGTTTTTTCGTAATCACCTCGGAAGATTATGGTTTAATAACTTTGTAAGTACTGAATTATTTTTAAGGCTTGGTTCACCCGCTCCCGAACCACTTTTGTATTTTAATGGGCAAGTAACATGTAGAGGAATGAGGTAGAATCTACAAATTTCGAAAAGAGGAGTAACATTTTAAAACTCCTCTAACTCATCAATTTCCGTGATTCGCATCGAAATATGGAAGGAGTTTTGGTAAATGAATTACTTAGTTCGCATATAGTTTCCTCATTTATACCTCACGCTATGCCATCGATGTCCTAAATGTCATAGTCAAAACGAGACTGATTAAATCGAATCTGTGCTTCAGCTGCGAATTAAGTCACAATGCTCGTCGCCCCAGTACTGTCACAAAGTACAGATTACCGCAGTTAAATCATTCCCGTCGCAAACTAGGTGCACCGGAATGAAATTTGGATCCAGAAAAAAAGGAGCCTCGTCTAGCTGGATCCGGATCCTGGCTGTCTCCGTGCGGTGTACAATTTCATCCTTCTGGTTGACGTCCTCTATTTTCACAACATGAGCTCCGGATGGAGACCATCGTCGAGGAGCGGCAAAATTCCCTTTAAAAATCCTTCTTCAGAGGAAGCGATCCAAAAATATGCTAATACTATTACCCGCATAAATTAGATGCTTTGGGTATTCCAGTGCCTTTTCTAGAAGGTGCCAAACTTTCTGGCAATGTTAGAGACGTATAGCGAGAATCTTCTAAACTTTATAGCAAGAAACCTATTTTTTTAACTTCAAGAATGCTCATTATTTATCTTAAACTTGTCACCTACAGACTATGCATCTTTTATAATGAATGAACATAACTTTATTATTTCTACCGTTCTTAATTAACCTTAAGGGCTTATTCAAAGTATTACCGAGTTTATTGAGCACTTTGATGGGATTTATCATTGTTGCAAGTCGATTTAATGTTTATTATAGTTTCTCTTTTTGTTAGTTGTACTTTGTCGTTTCTCTCAATCATGGGGAAATAGAGCATTCGGGGATGAACGGTGGAAGATAAATCGTTGAACTTAATTTTTGGAACATAAATATTGACTCATTTTCAGTACAACACTACGATTGTGTGTTCCCATTGAAAAACACGAAATGGTGGTATTTAGTTCTCACTCATTATCAAATTCTCAAAATTCTTGCATGGCATTATGACTTCATTTAGCTAAGACTTTGTTGATATGTTTAAATGTAGGAGAGCGAGGAACGGATATCGTTTAAGAAAACTAAATGATACCATACTGTAGATAAAACTAACTAACTCAATTGTTCTGGGATACAAATATATTTAGTTTTCCTTGATCCATCGTAGTTCAGCAAACAATTATTTATTTGTAGAAAATTCGGACTTTTAGACGTTTAGGCTTTTGAGTCAAAATAATCTGAATAAATTTTACCTTTCGCCTGGGAAAAATCCGTCATTTGGCTAGTTAGTGACAAAAATTTTAAAGTTTTGAAAAGGTATATTGCGACTCTCTAGACCAAGAGGCTCAGACGGAATGCAGTCCTTGTGATGTCAGATTCGGCCATGTTTGGCATTGACCGTTAGCTTACACCGTCCGTCATTTGTTTTGTTCCTGGAAAAGTGGAGCATCATAATGCATTCAGGCAAGAAGTATAAGAAGAGGCGGTGAGAGTGAATAATATAAACGTGCCCTTTTCGGCGCCAGATACACCATCACACCGCCCTTTTTTCTTACATCATCACCACCGAACGTAATTCACCCATTAGCTTTCTCGCTTTTCCAGAAAGGTTAACCTTTGTCTCCCAACCCCACCCAAAAAAGTGGGGAAGAAAAAATACCAAACCCATTTCCGCCCCCTCCAACGAAGAAGAGCTGTTTTCTTGTTGCGAGAACTCTCCCCCAAACAAAAAAAAATCCACACCCACGACGACTTCCACCCCCTTTTGTTTTCATTGAGTTACCGCATGGGGGAGAAAGATCGAGGGATATAGCTGAAGGGGGTTATGGGGATGTATATAGAAAGGGACGGGAAAATGGGAGTGGAAAAGGAGCGAGAAATCCACTTTAAAGCGATTCCGTAGTCAGTCACGGTCGGCCTCACTTGGATGGAGCTCGCCATTAAATAATTCTATTCCTTAAACGACTCGGTTGCTCAGGAGACATCTCACGCAATCATCGCTTCGGAGAGAGGGGAAAATTTCCCTCCGACGCCCGGGCGAGATGCGAGGAACGGAAGGATATGGAGATGGAAAGATGAGAGGAGCGGGCGCAGGTGACACTACGACCTCCAGCTAGCCGCTAGGGGGTTTATCTAATGGTCTGGGAGTCATCTAAAATTCTCGGAACGGTCCCGGGGGTGACATGAAAGCATTTAGGAGGTCAGTGACGGGTGGGAGAGGTTTTTTAGCGTTTTTTATTTTTCGGGAAAAGAGAGGTTTTTTGGTCAGCCCGGTCATTAGGACATGGGTATCTCGTAGGGAGATATTTTAATGCATGCGCAAGTACCGCGAGATGGAAGTGTAAGGATCGGCGGAGGAGAGAGAGGAAAATAAGGGGCGGAGGAGAGAGGGGGAGTGAGTACAACCCTTCGCAATCGATTTTGCGCACGCCTCTCTCTCTCTTTCTCCCTTCTCTTTCTCTCCTCCCCTCGTACTCTTCTCGACCTCTCTCTCTCTTTCTCTCTCTCTCGTCGCTGTCTCAGTGATGACTCTCCCCCCATCCTTATTTCTCCTTGGGATATGTCACGCTGCTTCAGGACGTCGACGGCGGAGGGAAAAATCTTGATGAAATGCCGGCTGCATAATTTCAAAGCGTTACGCCCCCCTCCCCCCAGAACGGGAGGGAAAATGTTTATCGTAAACAAAATGATACGTGAAGGATTTCCATTTTTCCCCTCTCGAAGGGAAGGGATTTTCTTTTATTTTCATATCTCCATCCTTTCCTTTTTTATTCGGCTCGATGATAGGAAGGGTTGGGAGGGCTTTATTTTTTTGGAGGGAAAAATACGAGAAAGATAGCTCGTCTAGCATCCGTAGAGATCCGTAATATAAAAAGAGGAGAAGGGAGCGGGGCGTGACAAATTTTTAGCTCGGTTTTTATTCGCGCAACGGTCTCGATGACGGTTATGCCTTCCCGTGGAGTCTTAGACGGAAAAAATTGATCGGCCATTTTGTCTCGGGCGGGAAAAAAGGGCGGGAAAACGTGGAGTGGCGTTTCCTTACGTGCAGAGAAAGAGGGAAGGAGGATTTAAGCATGGGATTCGGTAATTCGGTTCGTAGGCGAAAAGGCGAGATAAAATTTTAGAGGTGCTGATTTAATTAGTAGCGTGAGAAATACGGAAGCCTCGGGGCAAAGTTGTTTAATCGCATCTCCCGCCTCATTAAAATACCTGATACAGGGACTGAAATGAATAGTCCGCGGGTTGAAGAAAAGGGGAAAATACGCAAATACAAGGGGTAACGCACAGAAAAACTTAACATATTGTGCCTACCACAGCGATTAATCTTGGTTACGAGGTGTTAAGCCCAAACGCCACAATTCATTTTCAAGGTCAGAAAGCCGAGGTCTTTCCCACGTACAAGGGAACCGTAGCCCCCGAGGCATGTTAAAACGATGGTCCACGCATATACATGAAGTTTGGGCAAATATTATTAAGGGTCTCGGGGTGATGCTACTAATATTAATTCGTGGCTTACCGGAGCAAATTTTATCAGGAGACAAATCTAGATACATTACCATGGAAGTCTTTCTTAATCCAGGCGTAATGGGGCATCATGATTAACTCTTTGAGCCTTTTATCTTCATACGCAGCAGGGAGACTTTCCGATAGAGATTATTCCGCTATTCGTCTTCACGGGTGTAAACCTTTCACCCTGTAATATTTCAAGTGGAAATTTTAATCGAAATAGTACTCCTAATAATTTTTATCGTAGTCTTAGAATATATACTTTAATTTTGTTGGAAAATTAGCACAAATAAACTTTGAAACAGCGTTTGTTACGGTTTTTCTCTTCCGTGATTAACTCACGTATTGAATCAAACTTCGCAGTATATTATGTCAAAATTTGTTAATTTCAGCTGCAGGTTTAAATAACTAAGGAAAAGAATGGAAGCTGCAGCATTATAACTTCCTAATAATTACTGCGTACTTTCTTATAAAAAATCTATAATTTATTATAGCTTATGTAATTTAACATCACTCGCATTTTAAACTCCGAATTTGTATATATGGAGCGCCAAAATCTTGCTGCATAGATTAAGGTGATATACTACTTGAATCATTAATGCTTAGTTATAGCTCAAATTTTAAAATTAGAAATATAGAAAATCTAGGATTGATCAGAAGGAAATCCAAACGGAAATGCTGAAAGGTTTAGTCTTTCAATAACTCTTTTGAAAGACTTTTCTCATGATAGTCAGTGAGTGATCGTATTCTGAACAGCTATAAATTATTTCAAAAATCTAATAATTATGTTAACATACCTAAAGTCTTCATCCATCGACCATGATTTTAAGAAGCAAGTAATAGGGGTAATATCTAGATAAATTCTAGAGAATTTAGTCCTTACTCAATCTCTTTGTCATGAAATATTGGATTGCATGTTCCTCGATGGAAATTAAACCGACTCAGAAAGATGCGAATTTTATTTATTCCCGAGACATATCTCCGAATGTTTTATTCGGAATGGAGTACCTCGTTCATATACAGTTTTCATTCCAAAACTCCAGAGTATATGAGCCCAAATAACTCACCGGGGCGAGGCATATGAAATCCCCGCAGCAATTCTCATTCTCCCGTAATGTACAGCTCTTCTTTTTCTCGACAACGCCTCGAATTCGCGATAAGGCGATCATTATACTTTTCAATGGGGCTTCATAACGCTTTTCCCTTCAATTACACCGGTTTATAGAGAAATTATGCGAACAAATGCGAGTTTATAATGCACGGAGAGTGACGCGATTTCCTGCTGCTTCCAATGCAGAAAAATTGGTCCTTAGGAACCCTTATTCGTGTCATTTTTCACCAGTGTGTGGAGGTGGGGAGGAAAGGGGGGAGGGAGAGATAAAAGAAGGAGCGGCTCCAGGATGATGATGATGATGCGCCTTGCTTCTCTGGGTATAGCGCGGTTTCCTCCTCACCCCACCGACCTTTCACTTTCAGCATCCAGAATAACAAAACCATTTTTCGGACACTTGTTATTCAGAGTAAACTTTTCCAGGAGGAGCTTAAATTATTTATTCCTTATGTTGCTTTTTTCATACTTCCTCCTCTTTCCTGTATACGCATCCTTCTCTGGCTCTCTCGTGGAGTTTTATTCTCAGCGAAATCATTGCTTGCTTTGCAATCCATGGGGACTAAGGTAGACGTTCAACCTTAAATGTTTCTTTCTCCATATTTTGTCCAGAAGTGGTTATAATAAACAGGTATTTTAAGTGAAAATATCAAGTCATCGCAGACAGATTGAGCTGATATAGTGAAACGAGGTGTGAAAAACCCATCTCTAAAATACTGGTCGACTAGACTCTCTCTCTCTTTCCAGAGTCATTCATTTCATATCTCAGGAAATATTCAGATTAGACCACCAGATTGTAGTTAGGAATGGTCTATATGTGAGTGGTCTGACCAACTGTACGTAAGGAAATCAAATTAAATCACCAAATAAACTAAGGATTTTTTCATTTAGTGAATGTATATATTCCATAAGTTAAAAGCCTGTGTTTGTTCTAAGAGTAAAACCGGGATGAACCTCGTGAGAGGCTTCAGAAGGCCCGAAGGCTGTAGGATCACAAATTGATCCAATTAATTTCTCTCTCCCTTTTTATCATATTTGCTCCTTATTGAATACATTCCATCCATATCCATTTTCCTTGATTATTTTTAGAAACCTAAGTTTCACGGGTATGCGGCATTTTATACATAAACATAATCATAAATACAAGAAAATTCTTTTGATTTCATTTTTGTCGTAAATGACTGACTCCAACGAGTTGACTGTAATCAGACTGTGTTACTCGTCACTCTCTTATCTGAATTCAGAGACCTTTCTGTCTGTCTTATTTTTATATTCGATTCACGAAAATCTGATCCTAGTGATGATCAGTTCCATTTTAAACATTCAAGTGTACGAAACAATCATAATTCTTATAAAGTGAATGTTTTTATGTAGGGAAGAAAACTTGCGACAAGATTTCTTAAGTAGTAATCAGCCAATATGAGGCTAGGAGAAGGCCGACTCTAGTGAATTAGTTCAGTTTGTGGAAGCAGGTATGCTTTTATGTTGGTGTTGTTGTGAAAGACGTTTATTTTGACGCTACTGGAAGTTCGGCGCCCTGCGGTCTAGGTTAGAGGTGGTCACTGAAAGACTAAGTGTGTACCTCAGTAGATTAACAAAATTCCTTCGTTCCCTCAAAGGCTAACCTTATCTCGGTCGACGCCTCATCTTTATTTTGACGTTAATACACTTAGGGGACCTTAGAGCGAGTAATTTGGCAAAGACATCGCAAACGACGAGGTAAAACTTGCCACTTCACATAGGATTTTTGTAGTGCCTTGCAAGTATGCTATGTCCCCTGCAGGATTCTCATATTTTGATTTAAAAATATTTTTTGCTTGATATAGTTACAGGGACCAATATGCGTTCACGATGTAACGAGAAATAAACACACTTAAGTCATAAAACGTCACGCTACTTCCACTTTTATAGGTCATTACATGGAGTTTATAAAATTCATGTACAAGTAAATATTTGCGATAATTTTAAATTTTCTTAAGAATAATAACTGATTTTCGGATGAGGTTTCGTACTACCGCCGAAGGTGACCTTGTAATAAATTTCCGTAATTTCATTTCGAAATATTTCATTTTAATATTTTTTATATTTATGGTTATTTTATGAAGAAGACGTTGCTAAGTTGCGGCTTTGCTGTATTTGTAATATAGCTCTCAAGTCTTCAACAAAAACTGGCTATCATAATAATAAATATAATTATCCTAAACAAGTCAAATGAAATATATAAGCTATTTAGTGCTTAATTCCTCTCAAAATGATAAAGGTCTTCATTTAGGCGAGAGGAAGTTTGAAAAGTGTCTATTTCATTTTATTCTTCATATAATATTATATGTACATCTGCAATAGATAACTGTAATTAATATTAAAATAAAATTTAAGTGAGCATATCTGTAGATTGAAAATCGTGTTGTGATACTTGAGTTCTATGTATTCTTACTTGAGAAATTCAAAGGGATCGAACCAATATATTTCTAGGAAAAATATTTTGGTTCTCTCTTCGCTCCATTTCCAGGAAAATTTCAAATTCAGTTCTTGTATCACTCCGTCGGCCACTCTCAAACCGATAATTTCGCTTTGAGGATAAGATACTGCAAACTTTCTGGTAGTTTTTAGCTGAATATAAGTCATTTAATTTCAGTAAATTTAATTTACTTTAAAAAATGAATAAATATATTGCGATATTAAAGATATAATAATAGAGGAATACGAGACAAGTTATTTCAAATTTAACGTTAAAAATTTCTTTCCGTTATTTTCTGGTTTTAATTGCATGTATCCGAATATATGCCGAAAATCGAAGCAGTATAAAATCGGTTATCGTTTTTGATTCAGGCTCAAGAACTTAACTCTTACGCTCAGAATCTATTTTTCTTCAAACCCATTTTCCGGTTAGGTTTCGGTTCGTTACCCCGACTTTCAGGAGCATCAACTTTGGCCACCCTAAATACATATGAAGACATGCGGTTGCCTAATTTCAGGGCGTTGGTGACATATTGCCTAATCTTTAGGATAGTCTATTGCCTCATGTGTTTCTCTAGCATTTTCCATACCGTATCCATATGTACTCATTGAAATTGGTAAGAGTCCTCCTAAAGATTTTGTTGGCAGGAATGATATTTTTATTTTCTTTTATTAGCATCTAGCGTGAAACACTTATGAAGAATGAAAGGAAAAAATACCCTAAAAATGAACATGTGTCCTAAGCCAGGGATGCGAACCATTCAAATATATAACCAAAATATATTCCCAGATAAGATTTTGTTGTTCGAGCACTTGCTGTATTGCACATGGAATTATGCAGACCTCGGGGTATTCATGAAATTGCCTGGGGGACATTTAAGCATCCGTAGAACAACCTTTGAAAAACAATACTTTAAATAACTTTTGCAGGACCCTTCCCAAAAATATTTGCCTTCGCTGATATATTGATGAAGTATCAGGTTCAATTATTTGTCATGAATGTAATTATATAGGGTATTCATAACCTTTATATAATTACAATAATGATCTCATAAATCTAATTCCTAGTAAGCCATAACTTCGGGCGTAAATAATTTATTTCGTCGAATATTCGCCCATAAAGGAAACGGAGCATAACGAAAGAAATCTTCTGAAATTGCGAAAGAATCCATCAGTATTATTTGATAGATGAAGTTGTCTAGATCTTTAAATTCTCTTTTAAGATACTGATACTGTATTTCACAAAGAAAAATAAGGAAAACATCTGAAAATACTCAAATATCTGAAGGGAATGAAAAAAGTCTCTGTTTCCATTTTTAGGTAATAACCTGCAAGCATCTCTCCAAAAAATGCATCTCTGAGTCATGTTCAAGCGCTGAATTATTCTGGCGTATTTTACCCTTCATGTTTCTCAGCAGTGCGTTTGGAGTGACAGGAGAAAATAGGAAAATAATTTTTTCGGGTACATTGGGAGGGATCATTTAAGATTTTCATCCAAAGACTCTCTCCGTTCGTTTTCCAGCCTTTTATTCTTGTTTTTTGATTCCGCTACACACATAACTCAGGATCTCATGGAAGCCCTCATTACAAGTACATAGCATATTACATTTACATTTGATTGCATTCCGCAGAAACAGTAATGGTCTATAAACGGTCTAACGGTCTATAAACTTCATCCATTCTATGGATGAACTTTATAGACCGCGATATTATCTATCTATGCATGTACTTATTCTCATTATAATTTATGCACAGATAGATTCTTTCTTTACTTTATTCTTCCTTTATCAGCTAATTTATAGACTTCTTTAAACTAACTCTTTTGTAAGATTTACTCTGTCATAATTTTAGATAATTCCTAAAGACATGTATAATTAAAATTTCTGAAAAACACGTACTTTATATTGGTTTCCATAATTTCTTTTCCGCCATCAGCGTTTAGATTGCGAGCGACTCAGTGAGTCCACCTTCTTCTGAATATTTCCAACGTCGTATAGTTTATACGATAGGAAAATTTATTCATTGCACATACATCTGTATGTATGTGCTATTATTTGCGGATGAGGAATGTTTACAGCAGAATTATCCTCAAACTTGAGAAAAATGAAGGCCTCTCATCTCCGCAATCCTTTCCCATCTTCTGACAGTTGAGCCCAAAAAAATGAGCGTTTGATGGCCCTCTCTTATTTTATTATTATTTTATTTTACTGCAGAGGATTGTTACGCCCTTTCATCTGGCTGGAGAAAATAGCGATCGTCGAAGAATATAAGTTATTCGATTTAAACGATGTGTATGATCCGAGACGGATATGGTGGAAATATACGCGGTGTAAAAGCATAGAGAAAATATTGCCCGACCTTTATGCGAATAAAAGTCATATATCATTATTTGCGCGCCAAGAGCTCTCAGTTTTTTGGAAGGTTATAGGGATACCAAGTTTGATTTGTATCCCACGCAGCCGAGAAATAATTTTATCGTCTGCATTCCGAGTTTTATTCCCTCGCGCCCTTTAGCCCATTCCGGATCCTCCATTTCGATAAATATATGACGCAAAAACAATGCATAAGCCGTATCAAGTGCCGATGGTTTTTGGCGATAATTTATATCTCGCAGCTGACCACACCTAAGTGAGGTGTGGAAGGAATAAATCTGAATCATAATTTCAGTCTTGATCGAAAGCCTGAATTTACCGCGGGACAGTAGCTCTTTTTATCATCGCTAACGAAATAATTTGCTAAATTATTCGAAATATTTTCTACTTAATAACTGTGACCCTTAATTTTCTAATTAGCCAATATCAGGTGGAAAACGACTTCATTTGATAGGATCTCCCGTTATAATTTATAAATTAATCTTCATGAATCAATGGACTGCACCATTGATCTTTCGTTTTACTAGATAACCAAACTTTTAAATTATTAATTATGTAATTGTTTTATCGAAGTAATTATTTTAAGAAATATGCTACACTGACTGAATTAACATCAAGGTTAATTACTCATGATACCATAATTGTCATGGACATTTATTACCCATGTTTTTAAATTAGAAGAGAGTTCAGCATGGCCTTTGATCGTCAAAATGATGTTCCATCAAAATTAATAACGATACTTAATGGTCCGTTGGGTCCTCTTCAGACTCTCTAAGGTATAAATCACTCTTCCGCCGGGGAAATTAATTTCCAAGAAGTAATTCATTTGTTAATTTCATTTGAAAAGATAGCCATGTTATAATTACCTCGGATCGAATACCGAAACATGTAATGATCTAGATTCAGTTCTCTGGAACGTAGTTATTTGTTCACATAAAACTAGTGAACTCCCACGTTAAGAATGACAAAAATTTATTTAAATTTAATATGAAGCTAACAAAAATTAAAAATTTAACTTCCTCTCAATGTATTCGTTATGTCTCTCATGGTAGAAAATAATACAAAAAAATGTAGGTAGAATGATTAGAAAATACTTAATCAAATTGTATTTAATACTGCGTATGGCTTGAGACTCGATGTAAAACAATTTCTTCTCCGCTACATTTTGATAAAACTCACTTTTCTCTCAAAAACTTTCCTCTCCCTGCACCGATAAATGTCTTAATAATGATCATAAAAATACAACAAATAATCTTCCGTGGGTGAAGAGAGTCCGATTGAGAAACTAATGTATATGGTCGTAAGTTTGTCTTTGCGAATTATTTATCATAAAGGAAAACGTTAGAATCAGAGAAGATTGCCTCTTCTTCGAAGAAAACAATTATCCTATTACTATTGATTATGTATGTAATTAAATTACCAACATTTAATTGTATGGATCCGATTTAACCTTTGTCATCAAGGCTTCTTTATAACCGCACAACTATACAAAATTTTTCGTCTATTTTATTAAATCGCTCATAATTTTTGATGGAAAACGAAATTTCATAATCAAAATTTGAAATATGATACATTTTCTCTTATATTGGTATTAGTCTTGATTTTACAAAGAAAAGGTTATTTATGGGGTCATTGTGTCATTCTGCTACACATGGACGAATTATTTTCACTCATAATACTCCGACTAAGCAAGAAAATCGAGGGAAATCTATCTGATTCCTCATCTTGAAGGGGTTGAGAATCGAGCCAACTTGCTTTCAGGTTGACAATTTTACAGAGAAGAGCGTGATGTAGTGTTGATGTATTTATTTCGCCTAAAACACCAGCCTAAGTTCAGCACAAAGACCCAATACTTGTAATTTTTATTTCATTATATAAGGAAGACACTAAATTAGTAAGCCATTATTCAGGATCTCACATACTCGTAAATGGCATAAATGTTATCCATGAGCAAGGCTGAGATATAAGTAGTTGAGTTACTTTTATTTCCTAAAAAAAGTCAAATAAAAATATTCCATCCATCAAGCACAGAAAAATCCCTTAAACCCTGAAAAAGTTTTATTGCCATCATGCATTTTACATTATAAACAAGATATTGAATAAGTCGATTTTTTCACTCGCTGAACTATACGATATCTATACTTGGAAGAAAGACCTTATTCGAATTCATCGACACGTAAAGGTCATGAAAACGTCGTGTCCCAATGTTTCCCTCAGCGCGACACTTTTTCAATGCCGAGCGTACGAGCGAGAGAAGGAAAATGGAAAAACCTCCCGAGAAAACTCGAAGAATTCCAATATTTGAATGCGGATACGTGTTTGGCGAAGACGCTCGCGATATCTTAGAGGAACAAACGCCTTGCGTTCGATTTATTCGTCACCCTCCCAGAAAGCCATGAATCCCGGATCGCGTCGGCGGGATTCGCGCCTTTAAAATTAATCCCGCTCCTTATTTACACCGTTTGTTTGATCTCTCCCGCGTCCCACGCGAATCCCAGAAACAGAGCGAGGAAAAAACTGATTATTCGACGCGGGCTCATTTAATTTTTTCCCTCGCTACTCGGCGGTGTTAATTTCCTTCTCGTCGCATTTTTTCCAACGCGTCGAACATTTTTTCTCCGGGTCGATGCGAAAATACGGCGAAGGTGGGAGGGATGGCCGGGGGTACTTTTATCGCTCGGCACAAATACGGAGAAAGCAAACATCGGGAGGCCATTGTGATTTCGGACGACTAACGACCCAAAAATAAGCCGGGCAGAAATTAAATCTTTCGGGTGCTTTTCGCTCGGAGGTCCCGCACCGTTTCGGGAGAAAACCCGCATTTTCGTGGATCGGGAGTTTTTCCACCCATCTGTTTATGGCGGGGGAGAAATTTTCGGCTCCGGAGACACGGGTGTGCAACGGGCCGGAGGGCATGGCGCTAATTAAAAGAAATATCCTTGAGAGGTAATGGCAAAGCCTTTCCCTCGTTGTGTGGCAAACAGTGGACAGAAGTTAAGTTTGAAGGGGATAAAAGACAGAAAAATACCGAGAGATTTCCGCTGATAGGGAAAACGGCAAAGAGTTGGTCCGAAACAGGGGTTTCCGACCCACATGCGGCTCTTTAATCAATTACATACGGCCCTTACTTACGAGAGATCAAATCTTTCCTTTGCCTTTCGCACACGGTTCTCTGTTTGATAGCTGGAATGCCAAAAAAATTCATATTTTGATCAAATACCCCTCGCAGTAAGTGGAATTCTGTACCAATGCTAAATATCATTCTAAATTATATCACGAAGTTTCTGCAACCATATAAAGAAGAGATGGATATTTTTCTTTTGTTTTTTGGGTAATTGATAGAAGTTTTCTTTCTCTAGGTTTGTATTTTTGGTTACTATGTTAAAGTTACTGCTTCTTGGTAATAGCATTTATCCTGGTCACTTCACATTAAATTCTATTTAAGGGACCTGTACCACTAATAGCATACCGGCTCAGGAGGAACAGCCTGGACAATCTACTTCACTCCTCACTCCGGCTAGTCACCTTAGTTATGCCCTCTGGGAGCGATTTTGTAACGATTAAGGTATTGATTGTCTAAGCATTTGTTGATAAGACGATGAAAAACAAAAAAGTAGCAGATAAGTACAATAAATTTAACTTTAAATGAATCAAAACATGTGGCTTGAGGTCCTCAAAATTTTTCCAAATGTTAATACGACCAATTGGAGCAATAAGGCTATGATCTAAAGCAAACAAACAGTTCAGGACAGCCTAAATGGAATAGAGATATAACTAAGTCAGGATAAATAGGATTCTGAAAGATGTATTTTCATTTCGTTATAATCACTAAAGCAATGGATTTTTAGTAGCATTTATAAGATGCGAATTTTATCCTAATGTAAGTAATTAAAATTTTAAGGAATGCTAGGCATGCTAAAATTCTATATACCTGAGAAGTTATATTTTTAAATATCCTTTCAGGATAAGACGTTCTGATGAACAATTTAGTTACACCTAGACTCATCTCTTTTAGCTAATTAACTACATCAAAGGAGGTGTCATAGAAATAGGACCTGTACTGGAATGTACAAGGTACTATAGTGCCGAACGCTGATTTATACGAAAGTGTCATAGTTTGTATGATTAGTAAGATATGAGCTCTCCACCAAGCAATTAATGATGTATTATGTATTAAGCAATTATCATTAATTCTTTTCTTAGAAGTTATTTTTAACAATTAAAACTTATTTGTTCATATCTTCATTTACAGTGAGAGTGACTTAATTTATTCTCTTATAGAGGATTATTTAAGGAGGTTCATACTGCAAGGATGTACATCAAAAATGTGGAATAAGAATGAAACCAATCAATAAATGTGTGAATGAGTGAGAAGTATGAATATTACATAAATTAATTTAAGTTAATTAACTAGGGAATAATTGAGCATCTAATTGTAGGGATCAACAACAGAAACGATTTTGAAAAAGAGTGTGATGATTATATACATAATTTATTGCAACGGGCTTAATTTAAAATAGTGCACAAATTATCTCACAAATCATCTGTGATTACGTATGTTATCTTTTCGAGAAAGATTTTTTTCGGATGATATATTATTGAAATACTTCATCTGATCGTAACTGTAAACTATGGTTAGTTATATTTTGCCTATATAAACATATATTAATATACATAATATAATAAACATATATATTAATGAAATTTTATTTAGGTTAAATTTTGTACTTTTCTCTTCCCGATCAATAATATAAGTCCCTCATAAACGATGCCTCGGCTGTCGAATGGTATTTCGATGATTTTTTGTCTACATTCATTCAAAAGGGAAAAGGTACGTCTCGGATTTTCACTAAGGACATTTTGTTCATTGCCAGGCTTTAAAGAAATATCATATGATGACAGGAGCCACCTCGCCTTTTTTGTTACATATAATTTCAATCTCTGTCATGAATCTGCTCGTTAATCTTCGTCTCGCCAATTATTGGATAACAGTGAAGATGATTTTAAGCGCGATACAGAATACTTCAAACTTAATATCACTGATATCAGTGTGAAATCAATAATTTCAGCCTTAAAATTTCAAAATTTCTTGGGTGAACCACAGACATAAGCCTCTTGTTTGCTTCAAATTTAATACATTTAAAATTTCAATCGAATTTAAATTTTCAACTTTGATATCGCACTCCGAAAAACATCACTAAAAAACAGTAATACGATATTTTTCATAATTTCATAATTTTGGCATTACTGTAAGTTTTTTATTGATGGTTTTCGGAGTCTCTTCTGTTAACTTAGTAACCATCAGCAGCCAACCATTTTATTTTTGATATCGTACAATGTTTCTTTATTATATACGCATCAAATTGATATACTATTTGTAGACCATTATATTACATTTGTTGAATTGTAAAAATATAATATAATATAATATAAAATAATTTTCGTAAGAACTCATCTCCAATTAACATTAAATTGCCATTTTATCATTATAAATGTAGCAGATGTAAAGTGATCGTAGAAAACCTTCACAATCTGATTTTATATCAAGCTCCTGGTCAGATCCAAAGCAAATTGCTGTTAAGGCCATCGAGGGACAATTACCCCGCTGAATCCGCAAATGTGATCAGATAAGATTTTATTCAGCTTAATCGTTATTTTTTTAATCAATTCCGCCCGTGGGAGTATATTATTAGTAGTAATACCATTTCTCAATTTGTATTTATTATTAGTATGTTGGGCATTTTCCATGGCTGATAACTAAAAATGGAGCTTAATGCATGCTACGGAGAAATTGTAATTAAATATTCATATTCATTCATCTTATAAAGTATAAATACACAGTGCAGGCATTCGCAACAGATCAATGCGCTCAACTCAGATTGTTTGGTAGTTGTTTGTTGATCAAATCTTTGAACATAAGGATGTCACCATATTATCACAAAATAGTAACCATTTTTAAAATGTAACGTTAAAACCCTATAAATGCAACTAAAATATGATTTTGCTTCATTAAAAATATCGTAGAGGTTTACAGCGTGGTGAAATAGAAATAATTTTGTGTTGAGAGTGATTCATTTTATCAATAACAGCCGAATTCATCCGAAGAAAAATACCGAAGTATATCGTAGCCAAAGATAAATCGGCATTCATTCCTCTTAAAGGTAATCGAATTTAAGTTATGAACGAAAATCTTTAGTCCTTAATCCTCATATTGGTGTCCAAATATATGTGGTTGAAATCTTTGCAGATATTTACCGCACGAAACATCTACACGACCGAATTTCTTCCACGAGTTTCTAAATCCCACAAATCCTCTCTATTTCACCGCCTTAGAAAGATACCGGGAAGGAAATAAACGGACCTATTCATTTACATAATTCTCTCGATTTCCGGACGGAAAAATATAGATATATATACACGCATCCATTCGCCGCGGCATATTTTGGCATAATCAAGTTTACAACTTTTCCCCGAGGTAATAACGCGAGGAGGAAATTCCGAGAAATGCGGAAAAAAACCCTGGAAATGGCCACAGCAAACCGAAGGAAGGCGGAGATGCGGAGAGAGGCAGGATTATGGGAACGCCGGACTGGAGATAATGAGTGGGAAGACGAAGGGGGAAGAATGAGGGAGAAATGAAGCGGACGAGGGGAGAAAGTGGGGAGGAGAAAGGAGAAAAGAAAGAGATTGGCGCTGGCGAGGAGGAGAGGGGCGTAAAAATGGTGGGAAGAGTTTTTTTCAGGGGTTTTAGCATGGAGAAACGAGCATGCCTCCCCCATGAGACCTGCACTACTCGCTACCCTCCCCGCATTTGCCATTTACAACCTGCCACCCTCTCTCTCACGCACACTATCCTCTCATCATCCTCTTTCACTTCCCTCCACCTCTCCTCGCCTACATTTCCATTACGCCAGCCCCCGCAATGCCCCCCGCCATCCCCGCCTTGGCTGTTACTATAGCACCGTGGACAGCGCCGCCCTCATCCGCGTACGGTGAGTACCCGTACTACGCTCTGCACGGGGGGAGGGGGAAGCGTGGAAAGCTTTACCCCTCCGAAATTTCACAAACGCTGATGCTGCCCTCTCTCTCCCACAGCCTTTTACCCAACTTCTCTCTCATTCCAGAACCCTTTTCCCCTACCCTTTCTCCCACAGTCATCGCTCTGTCACCCTGAACCTCCCCCCCTCCGGTCTTCCCACGTTCAAACCAACGTCACGTCCATCCTTTTGGTCGATGCACAGGTGGCCGGGGGAGGGGTACGCCAATTTGGAGGATCTAGGTTCGAATTTAACGGTGGCGGGAACTCCGAGTCATGAGTCGTTGTGCCCCCTCCCCATGGCTACGCGTTTTTTCCTCCGATTCCGATGCTTTCCGCGATTGATCGATTATTTTCAGCGTCTCTCTCTCTCTCTTGAACGTCTGAAGAGATGGCCATTTTTTGGTGGGGAGAGGTCAGAGATGCTGCGCTGCGAATGACGGGTGATCAAAATTCAGGACATCTGTATCTGCTAGTCGTTCTCCCTCTCGATTGTCGCCGGGCTCGTATTTATTTCTCGGTGATTTGTGGTCCCGGTTCTTATCGCGCGACTTTAAGGATTGCGTTCTCTTTCGATTTTCATGGTAATGGAATGGCCTTTTATGACTGCTGTCAGATTATCGTCGATGATATATTTGTGGGAATCCACTACTTCTATACTCAATCGCTTAAGATGGCGTTCTGTAAATGATTTTCATTCGGACAATTACTGAAAATGATAGTAATAGCTCCTTCCGGACGGCCACCAAACTATGATATTTGTGAAGTAACTATTTAAATGTTGGTACCTTTACACGTATCCTGCTTCATCTCAGGCTATTTTGCTACGTTCATAATAATGTATAACATAAAGTTGTACCATGGATTTCAGTTATTTATTCATTTATCTTACACTTAAATTAACCTATTAATTTAATTCATAAAATAAATTATTCGTTCAATGTAATCTAATAATTATAAAAACTATAACAAATACGACTAAGCCTAACATGTGAAGTCCTTATGCAACAATTAATCGCACTGAAATATCATCTTACATTCAGTATACTTTACAGCAATAGAAATTATTTATATTTATAATAGATAATGACACTTTAAGCTATTCGTTGTCAAATAGGCTAGGTATGGGTTATAATATAGGGTTTATAATAATAGTCGTAGATGTGCATAATAAATAGAATGAGATCGCTCACAAATTTTCTCTCAAAATAGTGTCAAATTCCATATGTTCCTTGACTTAAGAGTAATTACTGTTAGATGTATTTGCAATTGTAGCACGACCGACATGTCTTGATTGACTGATTACAGCAATCATTGTTAATATTTATTAATGCTAACCTATGTAGGACTAGTTTTACCATTCGATGATCCCGAAAATTTTCCTGTTCTCAAAGGCCTCAGATTCCTTCGAACTGGCTCTGATTCTACCATGTCACAACGTTCAATATATTATTTAATGTTTCACTGCTTCATCGATGTTGCCCGTAGTATTATTAGAATAATTATCATCTCCTTGTGATGCGATTTTCTATTCACGTGAACCATCTGAAGGGTGAAATATTACGATTTATTGAAGAAACTCCAGCTGAAATGTGAAATTACTCAGCTATTTAATATTTGTCATAAAAGAAAAATTGGGAGTGATGGTTTAGTGAATAATTATTATGTATCTCAACCGAGATAAAATGATCATCTTTTTTTAAATTGTGGTGATATGAAATACTTAAAGTACATAAAACACTATCGCGAAAAGAAGAAAACAGCAAGTATTGCCCATTTCGCTATTTTATTTTCCTAACTTCTATTCATGCTAAGAGAAATGAAAATTTTTTATCTCTCTCTGTTTTTTCATTTTTAGATATTTTTCATTCCCCATGTTTCGAATTGAGATACCGTTGAAAGTAGAAAGCGAACGATTCCGTTTAATCTATCCCCCTCCGGCGCCAATCGTACCGCTTAGTTCACGTTCATGAATCAATACCTTCGCCATTGAATAATAAATACTTTACGTAGTTGTGCGTATTTTATGGGAGCAAACACTGCATGACATCAAGTGGAATCTTGTGACATGTTTTTCATTTTACAACAAATACTCAGTGAACGAATGGAGTAAAAATGTTAACGTTGCACAACTGCGATCGTTTAAAGTAAAAATTTTTATTTTACCTAAATAAATTGCATATGCAAATATTAACAAAATATTTCAAAGTACAAGAAAAAGTTACGCAATAGCAAATGCGTCCTGGATGATTTATCGTAGGAAAGTAAATAAATCATTGAATGAATTTTCGTTGTATATAAATTAATCGTAATCAGAATTATGATTAATATGGACTATCTCTATTTCATATCATATATTACATAGATAAACTCCTATTGAGACGCTTCTAAGAGTACTGTATGAAAACAGCCATAAGTGGGAGAGCGTTAAGGGTGAGATATGATAGCATTTTATTACTTTTACGTCGGAAAACAAACGGAAGGTTTTACTGACTCTTTAATTTTCAAATACTTACGTTTCATCTTAAAAGGAGAAGAAATCTTCTTTATTTTTCTTCATATGCCGCAGCTGAAGATTATTGGATATTTCAGAGAGTCCACGAACTATTAATATATAGTACTGGTTGCCTTCTGGTCATTTTACTGAAGAATGATCAGCTTTTCGGACAGAGAGCACGCCATCTTTTTTATTCCATTTTGGTAATTTTATGCTCTATAATGAAGCAATTTTTATCAAATAAACGGTTATAAAAGACTAACGAATTTTTAACGGCGAGAATATCACGGAGCACGATCTCTCCAAAGAAGAAAGGAAATACCAGAAACCGACTTATTTAACATTACATTCTGCCTGAGATGAGACTGATGACGGAAATCTCGATCCATCAGAGCTATGTAGTATCGGCTTTGTTCTGCTTTATCTTAATTTTCTTCTCATAGAGTTAGTCATTGCAAGCAAGCAATTCAAAAGAAGTCAAAAGAATGAAGTGATTCAGATTGTGTAAATTGTATTTGGTCCAACAAATGAAAAGAAGGATTAGCTATAGCTGTTTGCGGTGCATTTGGGTATGGGAAATATCTACTTCATTTGTAGTTATCAGAGCATCTCAAGATGTTTTATTACCATGTACTTCGTGTGAATGGGACAGGAATCGAGATAAATTGGTGTTATATTTAGCTGGAGCATTTTAAATGGGTTTACGTACTTCTTAAACAATTAACATTAAAATACTAGAATGTATTTACTGCGTTAAATATAAATGATAACATGTGAGTGATAACTTACGTTTATATATACGTTGCTATGATATGTAAAAATAAGACTATCTTAGTGGTACTTTTCTTATCGAAGCATTGAATATTTCTCTCATTAGCGATAGGTAGTGGAAAGGACCTAAGCTAATAATGATTTATCAACAAAATTAAAAGTTATGATACAGTTACTTTAAATTACCGCTAGGTTTGGACAATATATTTCTCTTGGGTAAATATATATTCCTATTGGATGCTAATGAGTGACGAATATGTCCGTACGTACCTATTATGTATGTTCATTAAATTTCCAATTCAAACATTCAACAATAAGCAAATTATGATTCATTAATAAAATAATATAAAACAAACGATTACCGTAATACTCACTGAATTTCGTTCAATTCAGAAATGCATGTTTACTTTTTGCTTGTTAAAGAGAAATCCAACGATATCATTCAAATTATATTTTTGCGATGATTTTTAAATTGAAATTTATGCAAAAGAAGTCCATAAAATAATGCATCATTCATAATTTTGAGACAGCTCAACACTATTTTCATGCACAATTTAATGTAAAAGTGAGTGTAACAATATGTCTCATTCTTTGGGAGTGCTTATGAATTAACAAATTCAATTTTAAGAAGACTAAAATGCTTTTATATTAAGCAGTTGCCTTAGAGAAAAATGCTTTAACACGATTTTTAATATTTTCTTTTGGTTTTTTCCAAACATCAAGGGTGAATATAAGAAATTGTCGTTGACAAATAGATGTCAAGTGGTTGAGAATTGAAAATTATTTTATATTCGAATTTAAAGCCAAGTTGCCATATATATAAACTCAGGTTTGCGGAAGAATGAATTTCATTATTTTCAAAATTTTAAATGCAAACAAAGGTTTTGATCCTTAGCACAACTTACAAAAAGGTATTAAAACTTATTTTTCGTCTTTTAACAGTAGAGTTTTCTGCATTAGTATTGGCTTCATAGATTTTTCAATACTCGCACACTTGGAAGTTGGAATCAAAATTTTTCTATTTCAAAAAGATGATAAAATCCACGGATATTAAATTTAATGAATTAATTGTATTATTTTTCACGTATTTTTGTTCAATTAAAAATTTTAAAAGGAAAGCTGAAAGATAGTAGAGGACCATTGTGTGAAGAGTCCCTTGGCTAGTAGTGTACGTGTGTCAGTCCTCTTTATCTAGAGGGTCATAGATGCTCCATTATTCGGTAGGAATTCCACCTTCAGTTCTGAGTACGCAAAGTGGACCAGATCTGATTGTTAAGCAGTTCCGCGTTGAAAAGCATGAATTCCGATCGTTCTCAGCGATGCATCTAAAAGATTCCTTCGTGCATTGAAAATATATTCTCTTCCAGATTCCGCTGCGGTAGCCGTGCTGAGAATTTCAACCCTCCATGCGTCCAATACGCTTCCTTCTTCACCTCTTATTTATCTCCCTCAATTCTAAAAGATTCCGCTACACATACATGTTACAGGACTTCCTTTGGAGGTATCTAATTTTTTCTCTAGTGTCGTGTAATATCATCTGAAAGAATATTTTTGGTGGATTTTTATAGTATCAAGCAATCGAAATTGTGATAATTAATATTTTTTATCCTACTACTTTTACCCTATATCTTGATGAAAGGATTATTTGCATTTTGGTGTAGGATAGAGGAAATCGTACCTTTCATTTATACTTTTCTTAATCTTGCTAATGTCTATGATATTAAAAAGCCGCTCAGGTATGAGTGAAGCCGAATAATGGAATTTTCTTTGTTCCTTTCTTATCGAATAATGTGAAAATATTGCATAGTAAATAAAAAAATACATTCAAATGTACACTTTCCCCAGTTGGTCTGGGTGGATTGAGGAAAACTTATCATTCTCTCCGGAAAATGCTTCCGAATTTTCTTCTGTTGTTCGTTCTCCTTCCTTCGGCTAAGAAGTGATCTCATGGATTCGGTATTTGCCTCTTAAAACTTCGGCTCCAAAACAAACATTCACAAAAAGAATACGAAACTCCAGGGAAGATCACGCAACGCTTTTCCTCCTCGGCTATCAAAAAATTGAAAATCCAAAGCAACTCTCCTTGTTTCCAAATAACCCAACATAAATAAATGCGAAAGATTGAAAGAGGCGGAGCCATGCTCAGTGGAGATAAAAATGCCTCCAGCTATGGATCACGACGGGGTGAGAAGGTGGGAGAGAGGTCGGGGCAGAAAGGGGGAGAGAGGTATTGAAATAAAGGTGAAATGCCGTGCGTTTTCATTCACCGAAATTTCGGCTCTGGGAAAAGGGAGGAAAATCTTCGCTCAATTATTCCCTTTCGCGAGATACAAAAACTCGCATTTGCATCAAGGCAACGACCTCCACCCCGAACCTACTTTCCAAAGGGTTTCCTCGTAATAAAAACGGCCGAATTAGCCTCGGACCTGAGAAGTTATCAGAGGAAGGCCGCAATACCGCTAAACTGGCAGTGGGGCAGCTCATCTGTCGTAGCGGCCGTTATGATTTTTATTAAGAATTCCGTGAGGGCAATTTCGCCTTCCTCTTTATGTGGTCTCTCATCACCCGCCCACGTAGGCCGCAGGAGCTCAGAGTATAAGCCGCAATCCCACCCAGGCACTCCGATCTCAGCAGAGAGGCGAAAGAGAGAAGAGAGAGAGAAATGGTAGAAAAAGAGTGAGATGCGAAGGAAGAGGTGAGGATTGATTCAACTTAGAAAGTCTCCCTGCGTTACGTGTGCTTGAGTGTGCGAGTGAGAGGGGAGAAAGAAAAGGGGACCTGGGATAGAACCGTGAGGGACTCAAGAAATAGCGGAGGATCCCGGAGGCGGAAAAAAGAAGAGGAACGCGATAAACAAAAGGGAAGAGGATTTCGTCGGAAATGCCGGCGTATGAAAAAGTTACGATCCAAGAGGGAAGGATTCCTGTAGTTTCGGCTTTGTTCTCGCTCTTTGAATGAATTGGAGGAAATTGTGGGAGAATGAAGGGGAAAACAATGGGCACACGGTGTTTGAAGTCGGCAATAGATGATATATCCTCAAAGGGAAATGAACAGCGGGGTATTTCGTGAGAGTAAGTGGACTTTATTTTATTTCTCGGGAATCCTTATCGCAACTGGCTGGGAGATAAAACGAGGAATTAATTGAATTTTCGTGTACTAGACCATGATAAAAGTGAATGCCAAAAATTCCGGACAAAGAGGAGGTAATTTAGCGAGAGGCACGGAGGATTACATAAAAGGAGAACTTTATATTATTATAGCCATATCTAAGATTGAAAGAAGTTTCGAAATTGATCAAATTGGATGCATCACTTGACAGATTTCTTTCTCATGTCCAATATTATTCCTTGATGCCTTTATTCACAGTGCAATCACGGCAATAAATAAACTCGAAAAGAAGTACCTACTCCGCTATTCAGAACTTTGATTATTTGTACAATATTCAGTTCAAGTTATGCAATAGTAATATTTGGTAGAAATAGAATGATTTTCATGAATGTATTTCTTGATCTTAAATCCCTCCGACGAGAAAGTGTTTGTCGATTTCCATCAAAAACGCCGATTTTACGACGTTTTTTACGTCGGAAAAAACTTGCTGCCTGAATTTCAGCTGAAGTATTTTCCTCCAATAACTCACAAGATTTTTCATCTTTCATCTCCTTATTTTTCAACCTACGAAAACTTGGTCGAATAGAATCGTTTGATTCTTCGCCTTTCACTCAGAAGGGAACCATTCTACTTTGGACGGGCTATAAAGTTTGGGATTGGAGAGATAGAGAGAGAGAGAAAAAGAAAAGGATCCCCGTAAATTATCAGGATCTTTCACGCAAGGATAAACGGATATCTTCTTTTATCCGGCATTTCAAAAAGTTTTATGCATCGTTACACGATAATCTCCTTGATATTCCCCAAGTCATAGCCTTGCATTTAATTCTGATAACGGTCTTAATAACAGATCAAAATCTTGAGCGAAAATCTTTTCGAATCATATAAATCAAATTTTTCGATAGAGTCATCACAACGGGAGCCTTTTTTTAAGAATAATCTTCTCAGAATTTACTTGTTTTTCGCTACCCAAAATTATATTAATTCCAACTCTTTTATTATTTTAGAATGCAATCTCAGCTGAGCCTTGCATTATGGGTGAAATCAGTTTTAAATAATGGCTAAATGGGAAAATTTTCACATTTATCTGTTTTGCTTTATGAAGATCAGTTACTTTTGATCTAAAAATAATTACATAATTCGCCCACAAGAAGGTACAATTTGTGTGTAAAAGAAATTTGTTAGCGTATAGTTTATTAACAGGAATATCAGGAAAATAAATTAATGAATAAAGAAATTATGGATGGATAAATAAATAAAAATTTTTACCACGAATTATATAGGAACTAATGGATTTTAATTCTTTTGATACACTTCAATTATTCTGTTTTGTTGAGGAGAATATCAGCAACGTAAAATGTGTGAGTGTAACCAAAGATGTCAGCTATTCTTGGAGATGGCTCTGCTAGTGAAGTGGTGAATACTGAAATGGGAAGGCGAATTTTCCGGAATTAGATGGTGATAAAAGGAAACATAATGAGGATAGAGTGCTGTTCTTGCAAAAAATTATAAAGTTATGCTAATTATATACTATCGACGCGATAGTTAACAAAGTCAGGTAGTAGCAGTATATTCTATAAATTCTATTTTAAATCCAAGTGAATAATTTAAAAATTATATATCTTGCGGAACCTAGATTCTATCATTGAAATCATTACTATTAATATGACATTTATTCAATGAGTTTTCATTCTTCAATGGATATAAATTCAATATCGTTGCAGCAAAACAGTAATCCGCATAAATTTATTCGTGACTCATTAATTTGTAATCACTCTGTGCGTTAACGTTAATCTCGACGGAAAGTGCACCGCTGAAATTATGCATGAATATCTCGGGGTACATCGATAGCAATCAGCATTGCACTAGAGGTTTAAGAATCCCGGGAGACAAAGGCCGTTCGGGTTTCAAAATTCCACGGGGTGATGTAATCAATTCCTTCTCTCTTCATCCCCATCCCCTCATTTCGTACTCCCCGAGTATTAAGGCATAATCTCGTTACTCTTTTATCCTCGACGCCCTCTCATAAACACCGTTCGTATCAGCGGTTTTTTACCGAAAAAAAAGCTCACCCTTTCGGAAAGTTCCGAATAGAGTTACATAAAACGTAAATATAAGGGAAAAGGGGAGGATGATCTTATGCCGCCAAGATCTAGACTGGAGGATTAGTCGGGATAAGAGAAGACGAGGGACTGGATGAGGGAGATGAGAAGGGACATGAATTTCAAGGAGTAGAGAGAGAGTACTTGGAGAGGAGAGGGGTACGAGGAGTAGACCCTTGAGAAAGGGAAGGGCTGACTGTGAGGTTGACAGAGAGGAGTGATGCGGGAGAGGGTGTCTCGACCCTTTCCCCCCTTACGTCGTACCCTCAGAAACCCCCCTCCCCATTTTACCCCTTTTCCCGTTCCTATGGTTTTTCTACTAGGAGGAAGAAAGTGCGGGGAGGCATGTCACCCGGATGTGTGTTGTGTGAGCAAGGCAGGTTCCTCGCTCTTTCTCAGGAAATGGAGGTGAAAAGTTTACCCGAGGGAGACTGTGGCTCGGTATGTAGATTGGCTAATGCAAAAGGGATGGGAAGGAGAGAGGAAAGATGGAGGTTTCCCTAGCTTCAGGTGTGCGGTTTTCTTTTTTTTTAAGGTGTTAGCTATCTCCTTCCTCATACTTTCCCCAACCTTTTTCCTTCCTTTCGTGAACGGGGCACGTAGCTGGAGACACCCATCGATTGGGATCGAATGTGGGTAAACAAGGACGTGAATTTTACCTCTGAACGGAATGAGTAGGAACGTAAGAGATGCGATGGGGGAGTAAAAAGTTCGGTAACCTCTTCCGATTTTTCCTTTTTCACTCTTGCGGATACGTGACCGTAGTTAAGGTTTGTGGCTGTTTACAAACAAGGGCATATCGATCCCGGCGAAATTCCTTTAAGAGCTCGCCTTTTCTCGTAATTTTTTTCTTTTCCATACCCTTTTTCGTGGCGGGAGAGGATTTCGTAAATCGAGAGTTCGGATCTGCGTCCGTGGAAGGTGGGAATTCCGTTTCCTCGGATATCTCGTCGCGTTCTAGAATCTCGTTGACCTGTTTCTGATAGTTATCACCTCAGACCTAGTTTTTCTCCATTTCGCGTACTATTCTATTCCATCTGCAGTAAATTTGCGGTGCAAATTCCTTCATACGAATGAAAAAACTAGGATTTTCGGCTGGAAAAATAAGGGATGAAGTAATGTGTATCTGTCCTCGGTAGCTCGCATAAGTGTGAAAGATAACATGCAGTTTGATAAATTTTTGCTTTTGATAGTCCATGTTCGTGCGCAATCTATTATTCTATTAAATGTGTTTCTTTGATTTTGAAAAATCACACCGCTATATCTTCCCCTTGAAGCCCGTTTGGTAGTTGATTACCCTCTTTTATTGCTTCAAATGATGTTCGGGATTAAACCTCATTAAAAATTCAGATTATTTTATATGAATACTTTTTAAATATCACTTTGAAAATAACACAGGATCTTATCATTAGTATTATTATATAATTATATTATTATTATTAACAAACACTGCATTAACAGCTCTTTATAAGCAAAAAGATTAAAACGATTTTTTTGCATGGAAAAAATTCTAAAAATACAGTTGTTGAATTCTGAAGGTAATAGAGAATATAACTATTGGAACCTTATATAATTTATAATTAATTAGCAGAAACATTATTTAAAATTATTTTAATACGCTAATTTATGATACTGAATGAATATGTATTCATAAATACAATTGAAACGTGAATATGTTCTAAAAACACTTAAAAACAGACAATTTTAAAATATCATATTGATTTACTATACTGTATTTTTTGGCGATTCCAGTAGCGTATCGGTCATGCAATTCTTTCTCTACGTCTACTTCCAAAATAAGACAAAGTAAATACTGTGAACTCTCTCTCTGTCTTGATGTTTATTTTCCACTAAAAGGTTGATTGTTTGATTAACTAATGAAATCAATTCTAGATGTGTGGGAAGTGGCAATAAAACTACTGGTATTTATATAGCTGAGACCTTTCAACATTGGCGTAATATAGGTAGAAAACTTTAGCTATTGTGAATATTATTCTACCAGCTTCAATTTCAGAGAGAAAATAATAGAATCTAATTCTGCAAGCCGGAAAAATGTGTGACCAATCATGTATTGCTAAAGAAGTTTAGAAGGGAATCAACGGTCCTTTAATTAACTTTTAGCTTTAATTAACTTTAACTTATTTCATTTAAAGGCCATATCCGCAGCTCTCCGTGGTAAAAATTTGTTTGACAAAGCTGTAAAAGAATGCTTCGATAAATTAGCAAAAGCCGCAGGCTCTTTGAATTATTTGTCTCGTGAATTTCAGAATAAATGGCGGTTATTAACTAGTGAAATTTTAATTTGAATTATTAATGGATGAAATGTTAATTGGGATCATTACCTCGCTTGTTGGCGAAAGAGAGTTTTGAAGTTTAATTTGGTGAGATTCGGAGAAATGTCGCTTACTTCTTTTGTAAGAGTTTTAATGAAGTAGTTTCTTATTGACTTTCGTTACCATTTAGAAAGGGTCACCCTAATTTGAATTTGTTACGTTGATTATCTTTTTTTAAAAAAAAGAAAGGGAGTAGAAACTTTCTAGAAACTACTAGAAACTTGGTAGAAATTTGCATTTCTCTGAATTAATTGACAGAAATTATTGTTCTCATTTTGTTTGGCACTTTATCTTTTTTCATTTGATAAATTTCGTGAGTTGAACGAATGGTGATATGAACGTCGTGCCTGTTTTGGTAATGAAATGATTTTAGGTTAATTTGTTAAATGGTTCAGATTTACTTTTGAAATTTAAATCTGAACTATTTTTAATGGTGGTTTAAGGCTTGAAAAACAATATATATAGATGTTTAAAGTAATACTACTTAGAACTTATTAATTTAAAATAAAATTTAAACGCAATCAATGAATACGATTCCATACTGAAAGCTGTATTTGCAAATTCCTTGCATCTAGCTAAGATTCTTTTTAGAATTCTGACGTTTTCTCTGGGAGAAAATTAATACGAATTCTCGAAGTGTCCATCTTTCTGCAGTAGTTAATTTGACGAGAGACTGTAAAAATGTATAAAAGAAGTCGCAGAAAGGTCTCATTTAATTATTCCTTTTATTGCTGCCTTTATTAAATTATAACAAGGCTGGATTATGAGTCGAATTAACTTGCTCGTTTTATGAATATTTGTCAAGAATGACATTTTGCAAAAATTTCATATAACTCTTGAAATGAGAGGAGTGATAAAATCATATTCTGGTTCTCACTTTAATAACATTAAACTATCTTCTTCAACGACTAATATCATAGTTATTTTTGGAATTATTTTTCTTCACAAATGGAACATTTCGCCTTACTCAAATCTTACAATCCGGGTGTTTGCATCAATAAATTCAAATACAATCAGCGGCCGAAATCGGAAAGATGCTTTATATCGGGCACACTCCCTCGTAAAAAATTTAGGGTTTATAAAGTCGGAAACTCTGCCAAATTCCTCTCTTACCGCCGAGAAAAATCGGCGAAGGAAATTTTTAAACGACGAGAAACATCTGGAACTCGCACGAACCGCCCGGAAATTTTTCCGAATAAAACTTTAGGGTCACGGATGGATCCAAAGAGATTTTTATCCGGAGGAATTTCACACTCCATCCGCGCTCCAGAAGACCATCTCGAATCGCATCGAATCCTCGCCGGTTATCAGCCCGAACGTTTCTTTTTTATAAGGCCCGACAGACGTAAAGGAACGGAGATAAAAAACACGTAACAGCGACGCTAAAGGTTATAAATCGCGGAATCGCTGTCGCAGGAAATGGGACGAGACGATCTTCGAATTCGTTCGAGTAGCCTCGCGGGCGGGGACACTTTTTTATTCGATAAGTACGGTCTCCTTTATCGGAAGCAATTCAATTACGAGCTACAATTTTAAACGCTAGGTTGGGAATCGCTGCGCTCAATGGCGCGTGTTCCTTGCTCAAATATTTGCCTGACAATCGTACCCCTCCTTTCTCAATCCTCGTTCGCCTCCCTTGCTCTCCTTCCTCGGATAAAAAGTCGGCACTTTCATAACTTTCCTTTTGCCCTCACGGTCGCTTTCCTTCGAGACCAACTTCTTTTTCCCTCCATTTCCAAGCCACGGACGACTGGCGTGTATACCGTCGAGCAAGTGTTCTCCTGGCGAAAAGAAGGGTTGGCAGTTTTTAATAGAAGTTTTCGAGAGTTATTTAAAAAAAAGGCCTGGAGAGAGGGGAAGGGCACGAGGAGAGAGGGCTTGTTTTGATGTATTAACTTCTAAATATCAATAAAAGGAAAGTTTCACGGGGAGGAAACGTTCCCTTCGCTATGAATAAAGTTTTCGTATAACTCGATACTTAGGAAAGAAGTAGTCTTTCGATAGGTTTTTCCGCGCGGAAGTTTTCCCCTCTTTTGTTTTTATTTGGGGTTATGCGCCACCTATCGAGCTTTTTTCGGAAATATGACTTCCGAGTTTGGGGAAATAAAACGGAGTCCCAAGAGATTTTCACTAGTTTATTCCGCGGATGAAAACGAGCTCAGTTTTCCTCAACCTTTCATTATCTTCGATCAATTATCCGAGTCTGAGGTCGTGGAAAATGCTTAACCCTTATTTCACGGGGGCTTAATTAAACTGCATTAAAAAGGACGTAATCCTCGGAAAAGGACTAAATAAACGCTCCTACAACGAAAGGAAGCATGGAATTGTTTGAGCGGAAATAACTCAGTCCTTATTGATACAGTTCCTACGATGTATTTAATGCTCAAAGCAGGCGAATATTTTTCGCATTATTATTTGCTTGATAGATTGTGTTTGCTCGGCCGGGCTTTCCTTAATTAAACGAAAAGAGAATAAAATCGGAGGAAATAATTCCGGTCCAGCCTTACTTATCGTCGGATCTTTCCAGCTGTTTTATTTGCGAAACTTCTCTCGTATGGATTTAAATGTTTCTTTTCCCGATATAATACAGTCCGCAGTACTCATTTGGTTGTCTTAATCCCAAAGAAAACAAGGCTTAACGAATGTAAATTATTTCCGTCTCATTGAGTTAATCTGTTTTCAATACCGAATGAGTTCGAAAAGCGATGCCATTTTGTTGCTATGTCTAGCATCTGGTGAAGCGAATATTTTATTTCAGAATTATAATTTTTGCTATTCAATTCCATGAAGTCGAGCCATAATTAGTTGATTTTGAAATGGAGCGAGTTTGCTCTTCATCGTATCCTCCTTGAGTAAGCTCGAGCCACTTCCGAAAAATCATTTCCTTCCCCTATCATTCCGGAGCATATCTCGAATTTTTTCATCGGACGATTAACGTGCGGAAGCGGGAAAATATCATCCCGCCTCTCCCATTATTTTCTTTTATCCTCGCAGTGGCGCCTTTCCGTACAGCCCGGGTCGTTTTCACGCAGAGTCGAGACACGGTCGGGAAAAAAATGGAGTGTTTGGCCACGTATAAATATGCATAAAGCATTTATATCTACGGATACATTTTTCCGGCCATGCATCGGCCACTCCAGTCGTAAAAACCTCATTCAACTCCCCACGCTCCTTCCTGAAAAATATCTCGTTAGGTGCAAATCGCGGCACGCATCCTCCTACCAATTGGAAGAGCACGGCGTAAAAAAATGTGCCACTCTTTCGGTCTCCTCCTGCGGATCATTTCGAGCACAATCAATATTACATATTCATCTTCCCTCCTCTTTTTATTCATCCCTCAGCGTCACACCATACCTCGATGACCTCTTCTTTCCATCATCCACCTTTTTTCCGCGATCGCCATCCCTCTTTCCAAACCTCTTTCCTCACCTCTTCAGCATTATTCCCCTCCTAAAACACGTCCCGACTTTAATACTGCCCTCCTAAACCGTCCCCGCCCCATCCTTTTCAACGGCGTCCTTCTCCGTTTTTTTCTCCCTTCGTACACCTTCTTTGCCTCCCATCCTCGCGCCTCTGTTTCCCCACACATGACCTCTTCAGTGGGCATATCTGCCTCCCCTCACGGTTCAAGCAATCTTTCCCCCTCACGGATTTTTTTTTCCTCTTCCAACTTCCCCTTCACTCCCCCCCCCCCCCCTTCAGTAAGGGCCCGATTCGACGTCCCCCCCCCCCCTTCAACGTCTCGCCCCGCCAAGCTTTCGGCTCGAAGCAGAAAATATGTTTTCTCACCTCATCCGGGAGGTTTGAGACGCTTTCAATCAGCGGGTTCACAAAATGGAATGGTTGGGGGAGAGAAAAGGGTTTGCCGTAGGGATGTGGGGGTAGGGGGTGGTCGTGTCTTGCGAAAAAAATATCCCCCCAAGAAAGGAACGGTTTGTAGGATGCTTTCCACAGACCTCCCCCTGTGGTTGATTCCCTCGGCTTGCCGAATAAATGGCATCGCCGAGTTTCTTTTTCTCTATCTCCTCCTCGATCTGTCAGCTCCAATGCGAAGGAATTTGTTTGTGGATGTCAAAGTCCGGGATTTGATTCCCGGCGATAATTTTCGCAGAATGTCAGTTTCTAATGCGAGATAAGGAAGTATGACCGGTACGTTCACTTTAAAAGTACGCCTTCAATGTTGTTAACAACGTTTCATGTCTACAGTGCTTTTTATTATTTTTGTTACACTACGCTATTTTTACGTGTCATTGTTACTTTTACTCCAATCCCTACGACTTCTAACATTACTTCCTCTAATTCCCCGACCGTATCCTTTTATCAAGCCCTCTCCTCCTTCAACGATAGTAACCCAACCGGCGTGGAATTTCCTCGTCTCCATCGAGCTCTTTTTCCATTCCCTCTCTCTCTCGCTCCTCCTTTCATTTGCCTTTCATTCCTTTCCCTCAACAACCCTCCCCCTCATCTCTGTAGACTCTCACACAATACTGTCTCGTCGCGGACCGATATTGATTTCAACAGAGCTCCGCGCTGTGTCCCTCTATACATCCATCCATCCTCCATCCCCTTCTTTCTCTCTCTCCCTCTTCACTTTTCCTCATCGTTTCCTCTCCTCTCCCTTCGTTCGCCTTCCTCCGCGACGGACCAACCAAACACCACCCCTTACCTTTAGGCGGAATGAGGCGTCCGTCACTATGGTTACCATCTCTCCCGTATTTCCACCTGACACGGCCTCCCATTCCCTTCGCTATTCTCCCTCGGTTCCAGCTCTTACATTTTTTTCCGCCCGAGTAGCTTAGAGGGAAGGAAAGTGGTAGCGGCGACACTTCCGGTTTTTATGGAGGAAACGCGAGGTTTCGATTTGGGGTTCGTGGGTTGACTCTCCACGACCCGCATTACGTGGGTGGGAGGCTCGAAAATGCACGGGACCTAGCAATGTCCCATGGGGAACCGTGAGAGGGACTACCAGTCCTCCGGTTCCCGACCTCTACCTTCCATTGCCCCCAAGAACTAGCGATCTTTACTCTTTAACGAAGACTTCTCCCCCCCTTTTCCCGGCTTTCTCCCCAAACCATCAACGACCCTCCCCCCAACTCCCCCCTTACCTCCCAGATATTATAGTCGGGCTGCCGGGATGAGGTACAGGTCGATGGGGAGGGTGAAGGAGAGGGGGGAGATGGGGGAAAGAGGGGTGTGCAGAATGGAGGAGGGGGCAAAGAAGGAGGGCATGCGCGCAACGAGGATATCCCCCCCGACTCGCCATACAGACTCGATTGCTTGCTCTTTCTCGTTGGTAGGGTCCCGGCGTTGAGATGTGTGGCCAAACCCCCCTCTTCCGTACGGCGGTGCAAGATGAGAGAGGAACGTTCGATCATCGAGAAGATGGTTCGAAGACGGTTTTCCGAAGGAAAAGGGGAGAACTTTTTTGCGAGATGTTCCTCATATAGAGGGTGGGAGAGAAATACGAGGGGAGGTCCCTTTAATGGGGAGGGAGGACATCTCACATGAGGCAAAAATAAGGAGGTTTGTAGAGACGGCGGGAAGTGCGGGGAGAGGCAGCATCATGCTAATAAACCCTTTTCCCACGAGATGGAGTGAGGGTTCCACGCCCTCCTCGTCCGCAGCCTCGTTTATTTTTTCCCTTTTTTATTCTTTGCTTTCTCCCCCTCCCAGATGCCGATCTTTTTTACCTCCTCGCATCCATATTTTTTAATTGCGCTCCCCCCCCCTGGTGGGTAGGGAGTGAGAGGTTTAAAAGGGGAGGGGGGAAGAAGGCAGATCTGGGGATCAAGAGAAGAAAGAGTGGGTGAGGATTTCTGCAAGGGTGGAGCTAGGAGCTTGTGGAGGATTTCATGCCGAAGGATCGAATATGAATGAAGGATTTTTTTATTCGAGGGATGGGAAAAGACCGTAAATGATTAAGTAATTGTTTTCCGAAAGCCTTGAGAGGGAGTTCCAATGGCGATTTGAGTTGCATTCTTATGTGACGATCGTAATCAATCATGCCCTCTTCGGGATCGAGTCGATTTGTCTCGGGAGGAAAAATTTTCATAATTTTTCCTTTCCGAATACGGGATTTTTCTTTTTCTCGGATTTATTTTTACCGGTCTCCGCATTGACCAGACCTGTAATCAGCATCTTCTCTCCAAAAATATTTCGATTGATGTTTCCAGGAAAAAGATCATTGCAGTATTCTCTAGAGAATTATTGCTTTCGAATAATGTATAAATAAATATTTAGACATAATAAACGTCTATTCATATTTTAGTTCCTATATCTACTTCAACATCACAAGTTTTTTCGACTGCATTTAGTTCAGGAAGTATGTAGCAAAACTAATCTTTCTTATCATGCACAGTGTACTTAATTTTCAGTGTACTTTATTTTGTACCTTTTTTGCTACATAAATATATTTTAGAATGGAAGCTGTATGAAAATTAGAGTTTTAAATCAAATTCTCTTTCTTTAATTGTTGAATATATTGATATATCCTGGTGAACAACCTGCTGTCACTCAATGGTAATAATATTCGGATTATTCATTCTCTCGATTTACTAGCATGAGTACTATTCTAATGGAGGCAGGTTTATCGCGATGCTTCTTTATTCAAGATTTACTGTTCCAAGGAAAAAGGGAATTTTCAAGATCGTTATTACCATCTTGGATATAAATAATGCAAGGCGTTGAAATTCGGATCTTTCAAAATCAGCATTACCGTTAACGATTCGGATATGACTCTCGAGATGATTGAATTTTCAATAGGGAAGCAGTTCAATCTACTCGGGAGGAAGGAAATGATCTACTTCAGAAATCCATCTATAAGAGGAAATGACTGAGAAAACTTCTAAGTCTTTTTAGAAGCGATTCGCTCATCTATAAAATCTGGGAATTAACGGGTAGGATGATACCTCTTAAGTCAGTTGTTCTAATATCTTAGGAATATTTTGTTATTGCGGGTCGTCAATAAGAATGAAAAGAGGGAAATAATGAATTAATTTTGCTTTAAAAAGCTGTATGAGATTAATTGTTGAATTCATAATAAATTCTTGAGGGAATAGGATATAAGAGAATTTTATTATGTTCTGTTTGAACTTTAAAATTAGTTTAAAAATTAGTCAGTGCATGGCCTAAAAATAATTTTTAAATGCAAAATTTCTTTGGTAAAAACTAAAAAATGCAATATTTGTAGCAGTTCCAGATAGATTCGTCTTCTATGGCTGCTTTTTGATGAAATATTGGTAAATGTGTTAAACTTGCATTGAGATTTATTGATAATTTTACTTTGATAATAAGCTTCTTTCATGGATTTTGGGGGGTGTGTTTGCAGGTTATATATTTCATAATAATTAATAGCAGAAACTTGAAAATCAAAAGCACACCTCTTCCAAAATTTGGTATTTCATTAAAAAATTAAATTTTATTGAGAAATCTCTATCCGCCTTCCATTCACTTGATCACCCTTCTGGAAATTTATCAGCTATGGCAATGGCAATCATTTTATCCTTTGTGAGAGAAAGATGATGCTTATTTTCATTAGTATTAGCACAGGTGCTACATTAGCCATGAAACCAAATGAGCTTAGAGAGAAAAAATATTAGAGCCACTATTGATATCCTTTTCATATTCAAATGACAGTAGAATCTTATCTATGGAAAGATATTTGCCATAATCACCACATTTAGTATATCATTCCTTATGTTTTGGAAATGTGGCCATAAACTGATCCTTATATATCAGTTTTTCTCTTTAACTTAGCAATACTTGTTACTATTCTTACCACATTCTTCTTTATTTTTTCTGCAATTTTCCTTTCCATCATTTCTTTAACAAATTTTTCATGTTTACGTGTATATTTATTTATTACCATGTGACATACCCCACATCAGTTGACCTCTACATTTGCTATTTTATGAAACTATGATATTTTCATTCTCCCTTAATTACTTAAATCATATTCATTCAAATCAATTCATATGTTTATTCATTGATGGCAACTCAAACTATCCTTATCAACCCATAAGACGATTTTGCTCCTAATGAAAAATTTCAAGAGCATGTTATATTCTTAGCAATGACATCAAAATTATAATGTCAAATCCTTTTAGCTTATCATTCATCTTAAAATTATTGCTCGGAGTATTTTGGCATCCACAAATATTTATAAAGTAAAACTACTGGTTATGACACAAAAGCTTCAATATCAGGTCTGATGATGACATTTGCATTGAAATTAAAAGTCTGTTACTTCATAAAAAATTTTGTAAACCAAGATATATGGTAAAATTCTTTCAAAATTATTGATGAAGCCAAGTTTCATGAATTGATTGGCTAATTTAGTCAATTTTTAGCTTACTTTGGACATTAATTCATGTTTGAAAATGTTCTCCAACACTGCATTCTAAAACTGTTATTTTTCAAAAAATTTCATTTCAGAAAACAGGATATTATTTTGATGTAAGAATGTCCTCTGGGAAGCAAAATCTGATAAATTGTTTCACTCTTTAATTTTCTTCATCGAATGTCCATATAAGATACTGTTCTTTTGAATTTCTCAAAACATTTTATATTATTGGGTAAGAAAAATGAGACCTGATTTTTATGTGATATTAAACTAATACATTTTTGATAAATTTTCGAGACCATAACCAAATATGTAAAAACAAACTATAGGCGATATGAAATATTTCCTTAGCACAAATACCAAAAATCAGAGATTTTACAGTTACTCATCTTTGTGGTCTTTTTTTTCGTTGTAATTAATTACCTAATTATTACAATCATTTATATTTTTTATGAAAGACCATAGCTAGTTTTAGATAATCTGTAATATATACTATAGGCAAAATTTAATTATTTATTTATAAAAAATGCCTATGCTATCAATTCCTTAGTCAACTAGTCTGGTTGACATCAAACATATTTTCAGGTTGATACTACACAAAACCCATTACTCACTTTTTAATATTTAGGTGTATATTTTACTGCAGTCAAGTTCTAACTTGCTGCTTTGAGATCCTTAATAGCCATATGGGTAGTTCATTCATCCTTGGCAAAAGTGGTCATAGGTTTGATTCCCAGAGGAAGAACACATGTACAAAATGACATCAGCTGTTGCAGCACTTTATAAATACTGCAACTAACTTGCTACAAAGGCTTTTTCTGGTAGATGCTTCCATGGTATGGTATGCATTTAGAATCTCAGGATTACGCAGTGTTGAAAAAACTAACAGCATCACTGGTGAAATGTTGTTCCTCTATACAGACAATGCTGTGTAATACAGAGAAACAATATACTACTACTAACTTACTGATGTGAATGTTTCATTCGCTCACAGAAAGTCAGATTCTAAGTTCATATTACAGCTCCAATAGTTGTGAAAGAAATACTCTAAGATTACTTTTTCTCTTTTGGTATGTCTATCTATCAGGGGTGTGACACTAACCCTCAGTTCTAAAGGCAATGGTTTGGTTTACGACATAGTTTTAGAAGAAAAGAGGAATCTTTGCATAGTATGAAGATGTGTCGAGTAATGTAGTTATTTTGAGAAATTAAAAGAAACTATTCATTTTTTGAACATATTTCTCTCAGCAACTTCAAAAACAAGAGGTGGTGTTTTAAATAAATGTTAGTGAATTTTGGATTCCATTGTATTATGTAATTTCAGAAATATTGTTTACCAGTCTATCAACATACCAGCCTTGGTAGCCGAGTGGTTAGCGTTCTAGCTGCGCTATCACTCTGACCCCAGGGTCCTGGGTTCAAATCCCGGCTGATCAGATTTGCCTGGTCAGGGAATGGTTGTGTGTGTTGTCCAAATCATATTTAAGCATAACTTAGTGGGTTCAACCTGTTTGTGCTATAGAAATAATAATAATAACAAACCTCTATTGTTTGTGATGATTATCTTTCCTCAGCACAAGGTCTTTATATATTTCTGAATTTATTTTTCTTCCTTCATGAAAGTTTTTTGTTCATGCAAATTTATTTTTTGTGCACTTGCACCTTTTTGTTGTTCCATTTTTCCTCTAGTCAAAACTCATTTACATATGCTACATCTTATATTGATTTCATATTTTCAAGGATTGGTGAGAAATTTTGCACACAATATAACCTTCTAATATCCAAATAAAGATTTTGATCTTATGGTAACTGAGATGCTAAGGATTGACTTTCTTATTAATGTTCATTTTCATAAACTCCATGAAAGAGAGGATGATTTATGCTTTAGCTTTCTGCCAAAAGAGTTTACTAAAGTCTGGAAAACCTCTTTAAAAAGTCCATGGCATCAATGGCTGTTTTTATACTAATAGAAACTTATTGCATTTTAGATCTTACCTATTCTTTAAACTTCACTAGAATGTAACTAGAACCATGTAGGTTTCAAAAACAAAATATTTTTAATTCTTCAAAGAAACAATTTTAAGCCATATGCTTGAAATTTAAGTGAATCAATTGTAAAATTAAGCTCCTGAATTTCTATTTAACAGCTTATTTTTCATTACATTATTAGTAGAGATCATACTGAACATCTTGGCCAATCAAATAAAATGATTTAACTAAATTATGGTTAGCTAAATTTAACTACATTGTGTATGTTTTTCTAATACATTTATGATCACCATTAGGTGAAATATATCATTAAATATTTGGAAGCTATAATACCTGAATGTGATGGGTCTAATGTGGCCTGGGTGAGTGGCAATGTGCTAATAATGTACAAGGCCCATCACCCACTGTTAATATTACTTCTATAGCTAAATCAAACATGTTTAGATATAGCACTACACTTATAAAATCATATATAGATAAGATAATACTGAACCAAATATGCTAATTTAATTTATCTCTCTATTTAATATTATTTAAGAAGCTACAAATTCATTTCAGAGCTTACTCAATGGAGATTATGGTGTTTTTGTTCTGCTGCTTTGTCTGCATGTAATATCTGTTTGGAATAAGAATCTTTTAATATATTGATACATTTTAAAAACAAGACTTTTGAACTTAATATTTGCAATATTTCTCTAATATGAGAACAAATTTTCTTATTTTAAATTAGGAAGGGATATTTTGAAAATAATATTATGTCTCCCTTGCAAAGCACTTCTTTCCATTGCATAATCTTCTAAGGGAAAAACTATCCTATTGTAGATAACTATAATAGTTTAACAATACATTTTATTAAACTATATATACCTAAAATTGAAGTGTGTATCATATCAATCTACACTGGGATATTTACCATGAATCCTTTGCAAACATACGTGTACTCGTAAGTGAACAATGACACATAGGATATTTATGAACAAACTCCAAGGAGAAAATCTTATCTTCATAAAACTTAAGTAATGAATTTTGAAATTATATCTGTGGATCAACTGCTTTCATTTCAAATATATTTCTGACTGATATTAATCAGATTATGCAATTATTACTAATGATTCTACCAAGGGCTGACTGTAGATAAATCTAGTCATCTGAATGGTTTTCGTATTTATAAACACTGTTTCTTGGATATATAAAAAATATGTACAAGACACTAGTTGAACTCCATTTACAATTTTTGTACCATATTTCTCAGCACTAAATTAAGCATAGACATGTGTTTTTGTTTCATTACTTCTTATCTTTTTATGAATATTTTGAAGAACCTTGGTTATAATAGCCTCTGTAGCAGACTTAGAAAGCACTGCTTAAGGGCAATTAAAAGGGTAGGCTTAAGATATTGGTATTTGTTTGCTTGCCATAGCCTCAAGAAGTCAAATTCTGTGGAGCTAAGCCTTAGTCTGAAAAAGTTGCTTAGTATTCAGACATGGAAAATATTTCTTAAGAGTTTGAAAATTTTCCATTGTATTCACATTTTGAATTTGCTATCAATTAACTAAGTACATATTGCTTTTCCAACATGGACCTAAGAAATATCTAATTAATATTTAGTATTTAAAATAAACAACATAGAATACAACAATCTTTACATCGAGAGCAGTACTATAACCTTGTTTTATTTTTAGGATTGAAATCTTAACTATCTCATTCAAACTCAATTCTCAGAGGTGCATGAGTAATATCTCCTTATATCTTTTCTTTCTTTTGGCTCAAGTTTTGATTAGTGAGTAACTTATGGTGAAGTCAATGATTAAATTATATTTATTATTATGGGAAAACTCTTCAAATGTAAGAAAAGAGAGTAATACTACTATAATAATGCTTTATTTATTTTTAAGCTTTATGTGAGTGATATGAAGTGAGTATATGATATGAGATAGTTTAAAAAGTATCTGAAATCAAATCTACGTCATAAAAACTTGACTTCTATTTCATGAAAGTAACTGATTACTTTGAAATGATAACACTAAGTATTATCAGAGTGGATATGTGATAGAGGGCATTTCTGTTTTCACTAAGATTTTAATCCCATTATTGAATGAATATCAAGGTTTTTTAGCCTTAAATACTGCTATCCATTCATGGCTATTTCTAAAATTCAAAACTCATTTTTCATCATTACAAACTCTTGAGTTTATTACCATTTATCATGTAAAATTTGTAAAGAAGTTACTAATCTGTAAAAGAAGTACAATACCTATCTCTTATTACAAGAGTGCCAAGAAGGTATTGTAGTCATTGCAAAGCCACAATGAATTGTGAAAATAACCAAGTAAATTTTTTTTGAGTTTCAATTTCCTTGAGTGTAAGAAGTTTTAGTCTCCAGCACTTTATTCATCTTCCATCAAAAACCCTATCTGTGACTCTTCAAAAATCTTGATGGAGCAAAACATTTTCAATGCTTAATGAAGAAATAACTTCAACATAACATGAACATAAAAATATAATTTCATAATCTTGAAAGGTTAACTTCAGATAGTTATGGTTCATCATGCAGTCAAGTCAGAGCAATATCTAGCCAATAATAAGATGGCAACAGAGGACGTCAGTGAAACAGTGGTTTACTCTGAAGATCTGACCCAGTTGTTGTCTATCCAGCAATATTTTCTCAGAGCAATATCATTTAAGATCCGAGATAGATGAGTAGCGTTAAGACAAAAGTCGATCTATCACTATTTAATGCCATAAATACTTTTTTAATAATGGTATTGGATGAATTAAGGCTGATTAAGAGAAAACTCGGCATAGCTTAGAGCTAATAAGAGTACCAATGGGACATACCTATTATCAAGTAAAACAGTAAGAAAAAACTTGTCAACAATGAAATGAATGAAATTTAATAAGGTTAACATATTAAGTTTTAAAGAGCTGTGTATGTATGATAGCCTGATTGATTAATTACTCAAATGATTTTGCAAAATGACCTGAATAGAGAAAATGAAATAAATTCTCAGAATTCTCTAAGTCACTTTGATATTAGGCAATTATGAGCAATAAATTAAGCATAATGCACAATAATGGAATCCTATTCCAGGGTAATTGAGATGATGTACAACATGGATTTGCAACATGTAATACAGATGGTCTCCTAGATTTTGGGATGGAGAGAGAAATCTCTGTCTGGCTTAAGACTCTATAAGATATCAGCTGATTCAATATTTGTCCAATTGAAGTTAATATATTTTGTTCACCATGGTTTTTTATATACCTCTTAAAGATTTAAATAGGTTTCTGCCATCAAAGTCTGCACTTGTAAAACATGCAGGTAACAATAACAAGTACAATTTCAGTTGAATAGATAATATAATTGCAACGCAATTGGAATAATCATGCATCAATTCTATTTCATGAATTATTCCTAGTAATAATTGAAATGAGATGTTAATAAGTGGTCACTATCTACCTTCTGGATTGTTCCAAAAAGCCACCAGTGGACTACCTTTGGAGATTTACTTGTGGGAAATAATTGGTGAATTGAATAGATAACTTACTATCTAAAACTTGAATAATATGATACCAATACACTATAATATTTTGAGTAGTAACTGAATATGCCTCAGGCATTATCTTTAATTATCTTATGACCAGTTTCAGCAACAACAACTAACAGTGTTATTGGAGTAAAAAAAATGTCATCCAAATGAGAAATATTGTGGAAATGACAATGTTACTCTTCACTTCTTTATAAAGCTAATGCTTTATAATTTCTATCTATGGCTCAATCATTCAATGCTTTAGGACCACCCTATTTTCCATATCAAAATCTCCACCAACTTTGCTACAATCACTCGGACATCAACTCCTCTCACAATTTCCTTGTATAAATCATATTATTCCCATTGTATCTTCAAAATAGATTGATCAGTTTCAACATTAGATTGTAAAATTATACACACATTCACTCATAGAAAGATGAAAAAATAAAAACTTAAAACTTTTATTTTGCCAAGTATACATGGCATCACAATTTGATGGAAGAAAAAATTGCCTATTTTAGATACAAGTCTCTCTATTTGTAAAATGAACCATTTGCTTTATGATGACGTTATTGTAGAGGACATAAGGCTTGTTAATGCTGAGAACTCAATACAGTTTGAAAGATATACAAGAGGTATAGTTTTTCTTTCATAAGTTAAGCTAGGCATTTCCTTATATTTATTTGGTTGTGGAAAGGGGTAATTAAATTTCAACCCTAAAGTAAAATTTCTCCAATAATACCTACCAAATCCTCAGTTTGATTCCTTGAGATGGCTGACAAAATACAAAAAAGACTTATAAAATACAAATTTACATGAAGTATGCATTCTAATGACAATCACTGCTATGATTTACATAGTAAATATCATAAGACATACTTGATACAATCCTTCAAGGAAACATATCCTGACTAAATTTTAAGTTAACAATAATCAAACAGGGACTGCTGCAGAATTTCAACGATTAACCCATCACAGCAGTCAATAGTACCTCATGCCAACTTCTATACTGCTGACTAAAAATTTGTGCCATTGTACTTACTGGCAGTTTTTAATAAATAATTTTTGACTGTATGTCAAAGGCAGATTTTAAATAATTTATTATTGTATTGATGCAAAAATATATGAACCAATAAAAGTGGTTGGGATATTAGGCAGCTGTGAGATGTTAAAAAATGCTGTTTTGAAAATATCATAGTAAAAGTTTGCTGATCATAAATATTTTCAGCAAAAGTTCCACTATGATTGAGCAATTCTTACTGATTAGAAGCAGATGAAAATAACATCAGAGTTGCAAAATTATGCAAAATTAGTGAATTTTACAGGCATAACAAACATAGGTTATGGTTCATTACGAATAATATATTATATTAGAATGGTTCATTATGAGCTACTTTACACAAATGCCATTCAAAGCATTCAAAAAATTCAAGAATTACTACTTTTTACACTCTTAAAAATCATGTGAGTCTGTGAAGTAAAAAAAATCAATCAAGATGCATAATTAAATCAAATAGAATAATTATATTGAAATTTTTATTGGCCAAGAGTGTGTATATTGTTTTCATATTTACAAAGATCTGTATGTAAAACATCGAATATTGAGATACAAACCACCTTTATTTACAAAGCGCATTTCTTGCACATTCAGATTATAGCATTGACATGAGTATATAACTGTCATCAATGCAGATATATTATACAATATTGTGAATAAAATGCAAACTTAATATATAATCAAAGGTTGACATACTTCAAGGTTATCAAATACATTTATGAGCACAAAAAATACTAAACACATGAAATATATCATGAATATTTTTCAAAGGCTTTTGCTTTTGTAATGGAATGATTTAATGGTGTTGAATTCACACTAAGGTACATGATTGGAAATAAACTAGCAGAAGAGAATTTTTCTACCATTGTAAAAAGGAGATAAAAATATTGCAATATCTCTTCATGAGGATGAATGATGGCCTTTAATGAAGTCAAGCACAAACAATTCTGCAAACAAGGAAAACAAAAAAAAACATCACGCCTGGTATAAGGGGGAAAAATAATTTATTAAGCTATCCATAATATTCAATAAAGAAAAAAATAAAAATAAATAAAAAAGGAGTATTTATATGATTGGTATACAAAATCAGCAGAACTGGAAGAATATCTTTCAAATTCTGAAATGATATTGAATCCAATCTGATATGAACAAATGCTTCAATGATATTTCTTTAGAATTGCATTCTTGTTCTCTAGATTAGCATATAAATCACAAACAAATATCACAACACAAACTTAAGCTGATAAGGTGGCATGTGTTATTAGGTGCAGGCAGAGGTGTTAGTGAAAACACTAGGATGAAAATGATAGTGTGTGATGAACTCATGCCTTAAGTATTTAAATGTGAATGGAGAAAGACATGGACAAAGGTCTTAGGGCCACTATTTACTAAAAAAATCCATTATTAGTTTCACAATACATGGAATGATTACTATCAGCCATGCACTGAAATGGTATTTAAAGCACACATCACTCAGTGCCTTAAGAAGTCTTTCACATTCATTCTCTGAAGCTTAAGATGAAAAATATTCTTCTAAAGAATGAATCACCACTCATATATTTTACTTGCTCATTTCCTCTTTCTCGTATGACATCAGAGTGGCTGAAACTTTGTATAAAATTTGGAATCCTAATTGATTTTTACAAATGAAATACAGACATCACATTTGAAACTGATTAGGAAGCTCGGCAAATATAACGGTGGTACATCCCTAACCAGCTGCATCTCGTTTTGACAAGTCTTGCTGACTTTTCCAAAATCACTGATTTTTATCTTACTACAGTTGGCCACAAAAACTGATTTTCCATGAGTACCATAAACCCTTAAATAAGCCACTTCTCTGAAGTGAAGATTAGGGCATTTGGATTATTAGCTTGCTAAGCTTATAAAACTTTACTTGATTTTTGATTCACTGACATGTACCCCATTTGAATTCTTCCTTGCCTTATGAACAGTTACCAATGGACAAGGGCCTTTCTTTAATCCTAAAGCAGCACAAAAAAGAGCGAAGTGAAGGGATCCTAAATAAAACTTCAAAAATTAATCTTATTCTTGTAATCACCACATGCTGTAGTCCACATCATCCCCATCAAATGCCATGAAGAAACCTAAAATTGTCAGGTAAACAACAACATTTCCAGCCAGCGTAAGATAACAGGCCCCCCACTGGATCTGAAAAGAAAATAATGAGAAACGTGTTCAATTTAGCACATTTCAAAAGTGAAAAATAATTTATTGTATATATGCGCATGCCTCTTAAACATTTATAACTCATACTGTCTGTTATATTCAGCCCAGATTAAATGTAGCAATATCAATTTCATGAGCATGAATTAGAAAGATGCTTTGAATTTCTTACAAGCCTCTTAATTACACCAATCAAACATTGAATGGGTGAAGGTGATTTTTGCACCTTCTTCCTTGGCAATCAAACATTGATGAAGAAAAATAAAACGTGTCATTGCAGCAATTAAAAACAAAATATATCCTATAAAAGATAAGATTGAATACCGATGTTATAATGCAATAGATGAATAACATAAAATTTTTTTCCTAATGCAAGGCTGAAATTCCACCCAACACATGAGTCAATCTTTTACTTAAAGCAAGAAAATATCTATAGAGAATATTATGGCATTGACAGACTGGATACTAGCAATTAAATTATACAGAATATTAATAATATTCAGCATTGTTGATCACAAATCAAAGTTATTTTAAATGGATCTGAGTTCTCAGGTATTTTGAACAAGTTTATTTATTCAAATTTCCTCCATAAAATTGGAGTGAGATATATAGCATGTTTAGTGCCCATAAACATCATAAATAGCAGACTAATTCATACTTTACCATTTGAACATATTTAAAACCATAAAAAACAATTTTTCTCACAATTTCCACCTTTCATTATTCATTGTGCCACAAGATAAGAATTTTCATATGATATTGATAACCTTGGTTAAAATGACTACTCTGTATTCTATTAAAATTAAAAGGATTCATTAAATCCAGATTATAACTTAATATTGGGAAATTCGTCAAAGATACTTACCACTGGACTTTCACGAGGAGATCGAGCTAGCACAAGTGGTAGAGCAAATGATGATACGACAATACCCATTGTGATGAAAATTGCAAATTCCAGACAGGCACTACTAGAACCAGTGTTTTCAACATATCGACGGGCAATAAGAGTGGGTAAAGGTGATAAAATGTGAAAAAGGATAACAAAAAGAGGCCACCAGGTGCTGTAAAAAAGAAAGTATAATTAATAATATTACTGTAAATAATAAGAATTTTGGTTAGAACAAGTCCAAAATGTGAAGAGGCAAATATGCCCTAAAAATTACAATGTTTGATACATATAACAACATATTGTAATCATAATTTTGTATTATTTAGAAAATTAAATTAAGAAATTAGTTTTCAGATTCAAACATGTTAAAAACATTTTGCAAAATACTTTATAAATATATTCAATTAAACATATAAGTGTTGGCTTTAGTATATGTTCAAGCTCATTGGCCCTTAATAAGACAGACCTAACTGTACTAATACAATTTTCTAAATTGAGTATGAGATGTAGATAATATATTTAAAAAATTGTTCCACTCAAAGAGATAGTGCTATATTGGCTTCCAAAAGAAAAACAACTTTACCCTTTCCATATAAAGAAATAAATGAAAAAGTTACACAAAAGTAGATAATTTATTGGAATATAAGTACGATGAAAGAGAATTTTGACTTTACCAATTTAATAAGGCATTGTGAATTTAAAATGCTTGAGATTTTTATTAAGTTCTTTAATATTTATTCATTATAAATAACAACAGAATGACATCTGAGCTATATTGCATTCCTAAAAATATGGTTTTGTGAGATTGAATCTTACTCAAAAGAAATTCTTGGATATAGATCTACTAATGGATCAGATACAAGATGAACAGGTAACTATTCAGTTTTATGATGTAAACTATAAAAACTTCACATTCTTCTTAACTAAATTTAACTTTACAGGATGGAGGAGGTAATATTAATGATAATCTTTTGTAATTGGTTGATTACCTATTACTGAACCAGATTTTTGAACACACTGACTAATGAGGAGTTTGCTATAAATACCCAATAATTCCAGAAAAAATAAAGGATCACTCTCAAAGACGATAGAAATGAAAGAGATATACTGATTCTAACCAGAGGAAACTGAATCATTGTATTCTGAATGGCAGACTGGTACTCTTTTATCGTTTCTCCCTGTCTATTAAAATCAGTTGCATTGCATGAGTTGCTCTCTTATTTTTTGCACTATTGATTGTGTGTTTAAAATCTAATAATGACAACTATAGAAACTAGTATAATGAACCTGAGTTTTCAGTTTAATTTGTAGAGAAACCAAGTAGTGTTTTATTACTTAAGTGTCTGATCTTTCAGCTGACACTTAATTACAATGGACTTCAAAGGATGAAATATTTTACAGGGAAATAATTACTTCTTCAGTGAAAAACAAAAGTTTGTATGAATATATCTTTAATTTGTCAAGTTTATTAGAGTTTTAAAAGTGGAAAATAAAGAATAAATGCTGTTTCAAGAAAAATAATTAACTATTCGCTTCAAATTTCATTTATGTTTAAAGGGAAGGGGGTGCTAGTTGAGCATATGTTATGCAAACATAGAGCAAGGGGGAGTTGAGTATAAAAAGCCTGTAGACTCCTGATATAATGGCAATTGTTCTAAAAGATTGGTCATAGTACAACTATTATGTCATGCAATGTACTCTTCATTTTAAATACGTAAAGGAAAATCATCATTCATATAATTTCTTAGGTCTGGTGAGAGTTTCAAACACCCAAAACATTCAGCATTTATAGTGAAGATCAAAAGAAAGGTAAAACTAATAAAAAAATTATCATTTAACTGTATTGATTTATTTTAAATACATAACCTGCTTTCATTTGATTTAGTAAAAAATACACTGGGGGTAAAAATACCAACAATTTCCTGGTAATGGTATTAAACTTGAAGTAAAACAAAAACTTCTTTCTCATGAATTTAACAATAATGTTGAAAATGAAATGAAATTTACAATTTCTTAAGTGTCACCAGAAGCAGTTGATACAGACCAAGTTACCTGTTCTAGTTTGTTTTCATTATAATTAAGAATAATCAAGTCAATTATAATAATTTAAGAACCCTATATAGTTTTTGTAGTATTGCTCTTTAATACGCTGGATATTGAAGTATAAAGTTAGAGAACCCATTAGGTTCTCAAAGGTTCTTTGAATAACGAGAATGCTGAGAATTTCAAGTACTATAATGTTCAAATCGTCTAAACAGCAACTGAGCAACCAATTATAATTAGATAGGGAAAGATTTTTTCATAATCCATAAAAGCCATCTACAAACACCTTAAGTGAGAAACAAATTTGCAAAAAAATTGAAATCACAAAGAATTCCGAGATTTTAATTCTAATGTAACGATTAACATCAATATTAATGACAAAATCGATAGCGTTACACACTACACAATGAATTTATCGTTTACAGTATACAACTGATTTCACATATGCCAAACGCGACCTAATTAATTTTTAATGCTAACAACCTAGGAGTGATACTAAATGAAAATTACATTTAAATAAAACACTGTAAACACTTTTTAAATGAAAACCAACAGAACTTATCATAAATTCGAACAGTAAAAATCAGGCGTTTAAACATGGTTAAACATATTGGTAAGAGAATTTTAATAAATAATATATATTTCAATTACATTTAATTCTATCAATAATTTAAATTGTATATTTGTAACATCAGAAGAAGTTAATTCGTGCATGAATTAATAAGCCGAAGGAGGATATCTAGAATGGTTTGATTGCGGAAGATATGATATTGAGCATGATTACGTCTATTGGGAAATAGGAAACTCCCTATTATATAACGCTTACAATCATAAATGATTAAACAACTTACTTGTAATGAGGTAACGCGCATCCTAAAATCACTAACGTCATGCCAATGGAACCAGCAAATGCTAGAGTAACTAGACTGGAAAAAAACAAGGAAATTTAATATTTTGTAAGCAACATTAACTTCATTTATCCATAAAAAAATATATCCTTAATATATGCTTCACTTTACATTCACGCCATCAGGTACAAAAAATCTTATTTCATGATGTTATGTATTTTCTGCTGTGAAATGTAGAAGTTTTCATGATTTTATTTCAAATTATAATATAAAAACAATAATTAAAGAGACTTACGCTATTTTTCGCACGGTTTCCCCATGAAAAAGAATTGAAATAAATCAAATTAGTACATCATATAGTTTCTTATATATAACTACACAGCGCATTGAAAAAGAATGCAATCATAGCTGAGTCATCTTATGAGGTTCATAAGTTCAGCTTATTGTAACACCAAACTCATGGCAAAAGAAAATGTATAACGTTACATAATGCCGAAAAAGAAAACGCAGTAGGAAGAAGTAACATGTAAATTGTTTAAGTTGTGTATGTTTTGACATTGCAAAATATAAGATTTACTGCAAGACGTTGAAGTACAATATATAGAATATCATAAAAATTATCCTTAAAATTTAAATAAATTTTTGTTTGCCACTGATTATCAACTACAGGGTACAGTAAATGAGCAAATGTAAAGTTTCTCTTAGATATCGATTCCACTACCTTTAATGCCCGCCATGTTGAAAACAAATGACATATATGACGTCAAAACTTGCCAGCAGTGGTAATTTCCCGTGCATAGGTTGTCTACTGGAAGTCGTCTACGGTTGATCTACTGTTAAACAATGGCAGAAGGACGCAAGTAAGTGTAAAATAGTGGTGCATAGCACCAAAATGTTGCATTCTTCTCATTTATTGCAAAATGATAGTTTTTATGAAGTTATTTGTAAATTTTCGTATTCATTTATGTTGCTAGCGAATTTACATTGTCATGGTCGTTTGTCTTTTGTTCGTGATTCCAAACTCTTAATTACTGATTTTCGCCGGAGAAAAATGTTTCCGTTTTAATGAATTAAATACGAATTAGTGATCCTGCTTAACACCTCCGTCATGGCTAGCAGGTATTATATTTTTCGCTTAAAATTGTTGCATCATAGTTTGAATGATGAATCAGGTTTCTAGTTTTTGATAGCGATTGTATGTTCCTTCTAAAATTTATTTCCGGTAACATTCTGTGATCAATAATAATACCCTCGTCGTTAAGCTCTGACAAAATGTCTTAAAATGCTTAATTATAATATCACAATTCATACTTTTCACTTCCTGGTATAACTTTTACAGTCCAGAAGATTTTTCCACGGCTATCCTCCGTAGGAAGGATCGCCCGAACAGACTTTTGGTCGATGAGGCTATTAGTGATGACAACTCAGTTGTTACTTTATCACAGGTAAAGAATTAATAAAACTTCTACCCGTTGAAGAAAGTGATTGATCGAATGGTATCGGCTATATTTGAATTAATCCCTCCTATATTTAGGCTAAAATGGATGAGTTGCAGTTGTTTCGTGGAGACACAGTGTTACTGAAGGGCAAACGCAGGAAAGAAACTGTCTGTATCGTTTTATCAGACCCAGCCTGCCCTGATGAAAAGATAAGAATGAATAGAGTGGTAAGGAATAATTTGCATGTAAGACTCTCAGACGTTGTATCAGTGCAGCCCTGCCCTGATGTAAAATACGGGAAAAGAGTGCATATTCTTCCAATTGATGAAAGTGTAGAGGGACTCGCAGGGTAAGTTTTGGTCTTTCATCAATATTCTCCATTATTTTAAAAATATATAATCGTAATTAATTTTGTGTTTCACTAATTTCAATAGGAACCTGTTTGAGGTTTATCTAAAGCCTTATTTCCTTGAAGCATATCGGCCGATACACAAAGATGATCTTTTCATTGTTCGTGGTGGAATGCGCGCTGTAGAATTCAAGGTAGTGGAGACCGATCCATCACCATATTGCATTGTTGCACCTGATACTGTAATTCATTCCGAGGGCGAGCCGATCAAGAAAGAGGTAACATTATAATTAATAATAGCTTGTTTGTATTTGAATGTATTTGCTCGAAGTTTTTATTCATTACCTTGATCTTTAGTAATGTAGTATTTGTTGTTTTCCTCATCCATTAAGGTATGAGTTTTGTAGTTAAATTTACAAGTGACTCTGTGTTTTAATTTTATTGAGAATTATATGTTAATATCTTTATTATTTTATAATATTGGAAAGCTTTTGGCTGTCCCAAATTACTATTATACTTAAGATTCAGGCAAAATAAATATCTTTAACGCCTGGAAAAAGCAAGCTTAGCAAGTTAACTCCTTATGTGGTTCACTGGGAAGTTTCATAAAATGTATGTCTTTCATTTAGCATTGTAATACCCTTATCTCTATGTTTAGTTAAAGTTATGATACAGTTATGTCATGTTTGATTATTAATACCACCAACCTCTGTTGCATTGTAGTTAGTATGCTAGCCTACTAATCGTATGTTACATTTAAACCCTACAAACTGCCACTGGCGCATGGCAGGGGGTATAAAACACTGAAAACCCCATTTACCCTTGACTGCTGTTGGCTTCTCTAATACTTCTCAGAAAAAATGACCAGAAATAGCTATCTGTCCTGGCAACTATTTCCCTGTTATGCTTCATTGTTTTGACTCTAAGATCATGTATGCTACTAACTGGTGTGACAATATCAACTACCTCCTCCCTGAGATCTGTAGTGATATTTTTACTAAAAAGCTTCCCACAGTAATCAAGTCTTTTATAACTAAACAAATCCCAACCAAGGGATTCTTTCATAGCTGAAACACTGCTGTCAAATCTGAAATCTCCCTTAACAAATCTAGCTGCTCTACATTGAACCATCTTAAAGCATGTTCCTGAGTTTTGAGTCCCAAATATCCAGATTCTTCCTGGTTTGGGAATGGATTTGTGTGTTTGCATTTGTTTGGTTGCTCTCTACAATAATCAGTCGAATTGATGTTTAAAGAGGGATTAAATGAAAAAAACGTAGGTAAAATGTTAAATAAGCTTGAGCAGAATCCATGTAATCTAAAATCTTGTATGTGTTGTTTTTAACTTGTTTGTTAAATTTTAGTGCATCATTTTGAGTTTTTTACTCAGTAGTCTCAAACAATTACAAAAACAACTTTGTACAAGATTATGTGATATAGCTGGAAGCTTATCTGAAACGGTTTCTTGGTTCTGTCGGATTTCTTCTATATGCATCCTTCCTTGAGATTTTCTATTTTTTTTCATAATATATAGCAATATTTTTCCATTGCAATATTTACTGCCTTTTACAAAGAAAATAGGCAGTGAATTTAACTGGATACTAGAGGATAGTGATTAGCTTCTATGTTATACCCGAGTAAATAATTACTTGTAACTTACTTATAATTTAGGTTATTGTTTCAGTTCAAAGTCTGAGTGAAATCATTAAACTCAACTGACTTCTCTCATTTATAATGATTTTGATTTTAAAATCGTAATAAATGAATAAATTAATAATAAATATAATAAATCAATTATGATTTTGAGGTAGTAATGGTTTATCAAGTGTTATACCTTGCAATACAGAAAGAATGTGTTACTTTGTTTACAGCTCATGACTCTGACATGCTCATTTTCCATTTGTTGATGTGAGTTGTTCAGATAATGACGATGAAACTGTTGAGCATCCTTCTTCAACTTTAATTCTGTTTTAATTATCTTATTGGTTGAGAATTAACTGCCATGGTATCCTTCACCCATTGCTTTGTTGTTTGGATGTCTAAGCCTCTATAGATGCCTCTATTGGACATTTATTAGTGATGGATACTGTTTAGAGCTACTGTTTTTCATAACTTTCAACACATTGAATTCATTGGAGGAGGTTGACTCATCATTCAGTGAAAATTATTGATTGAATGATTTTATCAGGCCTATTTTTTCTCTTCCATTCATCATTGAATTTTATAATTTTTATAGATTCTTGTTAAATTTTCAATCATCATGATTAAAAACTTTAAGTGCATTTGATAACACATACACGCAAAAATCATGAAAGAAAGCAGTTTTTGTGCTGTGTTCATTAGAAAGAAAGCTACATTTTAAAATATATTTAAAGTGCAGCCCATCTGATACTCAGAGAGCCAAATATTTGTTAAGAAATTTGAAAACCTTGAGACTTAGTTTTCATTCATTTCTTTGTGATGTTGTTGTGAATTGTGAATGATAATTTGATTGAAAATAGCTTAAACTGCTTTGATGGGTAAAATCATGTTGTTATACTAATTCTGTTCTTGTAAAGCATAACTTTGTCATGGCTGTTAGTACCTAAGTCTGCCAAGATCACATACATTGGAGGGATATGTGATGGATATTATTGAACAATACAAATTACTGAGATTATTGATCACTCAGAGATTAGGGTCATTGCTTCCTCCTTTTTGGGTCTGAAAAAGTGTTAGGGGTGATGATTGTTGCTTGTAGTGAATTCCTAAACATAATCCTTTTTGGGCAGCTTAATTTTGAATATGTGAAATAAATGTAAAGATCAAAATTAATGAAAGGGAAAAGTAATAAATTAGAAGGCTGCTCATGGTTGTGTTTTCAGGCAACGGCAACTGAAAACAGACTTCATAGGCAGTAAGTATATTCTTTGATGGATTTTGGAGTTTCACATTCTTTACTGAAAAGGAAAAGGTCTGATATATCCTGGACTTGAACCCAGACCTCCACGCAGGTGGTTTAAACCTACCAATTGAGCTACAAAGACGGGGAAATCTTTCTTTCAACTTCTTGGTAGGAGGCTTTGGTAGAATCTGATCCATATGTGAAGGTTCTCATGACATCTACGAAATTGAAAATTGTTTACTGTTTTCGTATAGAATTCATCTTATCTCCTTATTCCTTATGGGGACATTATATGATGGTTAAGGTTGCATTCTTTTCACATTAATGGGTCCTTCATTTTATGGGTTATGATGAATCAGCATTAATGTTTTCCAAAATACCAAATTCGCCAATCTTTATGTATAGTTGTTTCTTCATCATAGACATTATGCCATTGGCAAAATACTGTTCTTTATTTGAAATGACGTAAAATTTTCACGTAATGTTCTGGGCTAACAATGGAATATTTTATTGTCAACTCATTTCATTTTAGTGAATTTCTTGCAGTTTCTTTTTCTTTAGGGTCAATAGTTGAAACTAGAAATTTTTCTATGCTTATATATACATCTACTTTTCTTGTTTTTACGTCTTCAGTTATCCAAGTTTATTTACCTTTGCTTTATCATTTAAAATTTAACATCCCATAACATCAATGTTGTAATTTACTTTCTTTATTGCTGTAACTTCTGTTGGAGTGTTAAAAGTAGCTTTTTCCAAGGGCCGTATATTAATTATGATTTAAAGATTTCTTTTACAGTACAGGAGTGTTTAGGTGTATATGTGTAAAAATATATATAAAATTCTATTGTATGTGTTTCACTGTAGTTTAATGGCATATTTTGGAATCTCATTGCCAAACGGATGAAATCCCTAATAAAACTCCCCCCTTTTCTGACTAATGTTATATATACTAGAAAATATGTGCATTGCTTTGTTTAAGAGTCTTGAATATAAATGTTCCATAGCTCTTTTTAGGTGGATTTTTTTCATCCCTATGTACACTGCGAACCAGATCATCTGTCTCATATGATGAACCTAAAATTATTTACATGATCTCTATATAATCATTTGTGGATTTAAGTATGTCAAATTCGCTCATTTTGTAAACAGGAAAAATTGAATTCATAAATGTTTCATCAACTATTCAACTTTATTTATGAATACTATTATTAAATGAAAGCAAACGTAAAAGAACCGTTTTTATTTAAGTACTAGGGACCTCTCTAAAACCTCAGTAGTTCTTGTGTTTTTTGTGTGACTTTTCTTTTAATTAAAGCAACTTTATCTTAAAAAACATACGGGTAGAGAGTAATTGTTTTGTTTTTCAGTTCTCAGTAAATGAAATCTTGCCCCAGTAAAAATGCTATCCAGGAAATATAACTTGGTGCTCATATGGTTCCCTCAAAAGCATCTCAATTACTTCCGTGTTGCCAGTGAGCATACTTGTCCCAATAAATGGTTCCTTCTCTAACATAGCAGTATGGATTATGAGTTAAAAATGAATATGCATGGAATAAAACTTATATATACTTATTTTTATATAATTGAATACTGATTTTTAAATTCATTTAAGAATTTAATTTATCTATGATAGTTTTTTATAGGATTATTAAAATCAAACATCAGAGAAGGGGTTAAGCATGTATTACTGTAGGTAAAGAAAGTGCTTTGTGCATTAGAAACATACGTACCTTACAAATACAAGGTGGCAATTTTAAGGTGCTCTAACTATTAATTTTTATAATTTAAAGTTTATTTGATTCTAATATCCATATTATATCATTAGTATTAGTTGTGTGTTCCTTGAAATATTTTTTTTGCCTCTCTTATAGTAAAAGTAGCATATTATAGAAAGTATTGTTAATTTCAGGCAGAAAACATTCATTAGATCTGTCAGGTGTAAATTGAAAAACTGTTCCATAAAATGTTAATGATACAGTTAGTTTTCCCACATCTTAGATTTATTGTTTGTGAATAGAAAAATAGTGGTTTTCTATGTGGGAATTGAGAAATAAGTTCTAGATTTTTAGCGTACAAATATTTTGATAAAAAGTGCTGAGTCATTATTTACAAACGTTGTTATGAAGCTTTGTTTTTCACAAATGGTGTGTCAAAAACTATTTTGCATTGGCCTCTGATATTTTCAATTCCTGGATGTTTTTGGAGAAATAATATATGGTTAATATTAGTTCTAATTTCACCCATACTATGCAAATTTTAATGTGCATGGTATGAATGAAAAGTATTGGTTCTTATTTTTTTACCTGAAGTCTTAATTTAATTGATCTCCATAGTAAAATTTAGAATCCATGAAAAATCTCATATGGGGTTGTTTTTCTGTATAATTCTAATCTTAAAATTCATCAACAGGAGGAAGAAGAAGCTCTCAATGCAGTTGGGTATGATGACATTGGTGGTTGCCGCAAGCAACTGGCACAAATAAAGGAAATGGTTGAGTTACCTCTCCGACATCCTAGCCTCTTCAAGGCAATTGGTGTAAAGCCTCCAAAAGGTATTCTTATGTATGGGCCACCAGGCACAGGAAAGACACTGATTGCACGAGCAGTTGCCAATGAGACGGGAGCATTCTTCTTCCTCATCAATGGTAAAATTTGAATTTAAGTTTTTCTTTTGGAATTATTTAAATTCTTCTTATGGGAACTTTCTCCTAGACTCCTCTTACTAAAATTACTACATTGCTACAGGTTGCTAATAACTTGGTAATATATCGTTAAAATTACCATTACTTTTTCACTTAATGTTACCATGATTTACCATAATTCAATTCAACTCAATCGTATGATGAGTGATGCAATATTGGGCATACTTTGTTTTATCAGGGTATTCAAAAACCTCTTGTTACTTTAATGAATGCATTAATCACAATTGCATTTTTAGTAAATAATAGGAATGATTTTCAACTTAACCACTTTCCTGACGATATTTCAAGGAGAAACATCACAATTGACTCTTAATCCATTATTTTGATGATTAGAAAAAAACATGAAAAGTAAAAACCCATCTTCAGATTAATTTAATCATCTTGGGATTCTTATGTTAGTAATAAAGTTTTAATTTTTAATAAAAATAGCATACTGGTTCCCTGATTTTCATCTTCATGATTGAGTCATTGCAGATAATGCAAACTACACCAATAACATTATCAGCTATGCTGTGGAATTTTTCATTGAAGTTTTTAATTGTTAAAATTATATCAGATTTTATTAAATATATTTTATGTATGTCCTTCATTGTCTGTTGGTGATTGTTGATTTACTCAGGCTTTCAATGTAACCTATTTTGCTGTAGGTCCTGAAATCATGAGTAAGCTGGCTGGAGAATCTGAAAGTAACTTGAGGAAAGCATTTGAAGAAGCAGAAAAGAACTCCCCTGCTATTATATTCATTGATGAATTGGATGCAATTGCACCCAAGAGGGAAAAGGTATATTTTTCATTCAGTCTTAGATTTTTCTTTTTTTTAATCATATGTTTTGTATTTCTTAATCATTTTTTCCTTGTGCTTATTGTCATATTTTTGTTTTCTTATTCCAGACTCATGGTGAAGTCGAGAGACGTATTGTTTCCCAATTGTTGACATTAATGGATGGGATGAAACAAAGCACACATGTGATAGTTATGGCTGCAACAAACAGGCCTAATTCCATTGATCCTGCTTTGAGGCGTTTTGGAAGATTCGATCGTGAGATAGATATAGGTATTCCTGATGCCACAGGGCGGCTAGAGATCCTGCGTATCCATACTAAGAATATGAAATTGGCTGAAGATGTAGATTTAGAACAGGTATGTCTTTTATTAAATCATTTGCCTTTTCCTCTTATAAATTACTTACTAGATTACTATATTCCATATTTTATGTGCAACTGTCCCTACATTCACCATCTTGTCCCATTGTTCTATGAATGTTATTTAGAACATATGGAATGATCCATTTTATGAATGTAAATTTTGAATTCAGCTCTATTTATGAAGCAGATATTTTTAGTTAGATTTGAAAAATAGTAAATAAATAATGATAATAAAACTAGTAATAAAATAATAAATTAACACACCATTGGTTTACAAATACTTCAAATGAAAAATTTGAAGCAATGCTCGTTTTAAAAACTATTTCTTTTGCATTTCTTAACCCTTACATCTGTAAATTAATATTAAAATCATTTTTAAAATTTGCCTGGTTAATAGATATGTGTGTTTTAGATTAGCAGTGGATCTATTTTTTAAAAGAAGTGAGATATAATTGCTTTAATGACCTACTTTTATCATTTGCTGAGTAATGGTACTCAGTAATTGGTTGCTCCTTATTCTTAACCCATTCCAAAGTGTTATTCATTGGGTCGTTGTGCTTCTTTTATGTGGAGTTTGTCCACTTATAGCATTCTCATTCTGGCACAGTGAAGAAAGCAGCAGAAAATTACCACACTCCTTATAAAGCCCAATCCTCTCTCAAAGCCTTTTTGTACCTAATGGTGGGGAGATGAGGTTCAAAACAGACTTCAGAAGAATCAGGAGACTGTGTCGACCAATTTTTATCATTTATCTGTGATATGCCTTTGAAATAAGGCAAAGTATCATCAATTTATGCTGGGAAGAGATGGTCATGTTATAGGAATTTGAGCCATTGAACTGTGCAGTTGTCTGTTTATGAATATGAGTTACGATATTCTTTTTTGTCTTTGGATGTGCACAACTTATTTTTGTAAATTATTTAAACATATCCAATTAAGTTTTTGGCCCAATCAAGTATGAATATATGACCATTAAATATCTAATTCAAAAAGTATAATATTCTGAGTTCAGGATATTAAAGTATGAAGTTTGAATGTTCAGATTACTCTTTATGTTTATTCTTAATAATCTTATAAGATTTTTCTATAGTAAAAGTGCCCTTTTCCTTTTTGTAGTGTATAATTTTAAGTGTGCAGACTGTATGTATACATACAGTGTACCTTAATCTATTTTGTACCAATTTGATTTAGCTTGTCTAATGTCATGAGATGAGATATAATAATTATATATACTATAATAAAACCCTAGGATGCATATTGGTTGCATTAACTAAATGCATATCCATAAATATATTTAGATTGCTGCTGAATCACATGGCCATGTTGGAGCTGATTTGGCATCTCTGTGCTCTGAGGCTGCCTTGCAGCAAATCCGAGAGAAGATGGATTTGATTGATCTTGAAGATGACCAAATTGATGCTGAAGTGTTGAATTCTCTGGCTGTCACCATGGATAATTTCAGGGTAAGTGGTGGTTGATTCTGATTAATAGTAATATCACTCATAAAATAACAATCTAAACTGAAATGGAAATCTTTATTTGAATAGATTGCCAGATCTTGTTCATATGATACAAAATTATAAGTAGATTTTTAAATATTAACTGTTAGCAGTAGCCTGCTGTCAATATTTAGCTGACATATTTAAGGCTTCTGCAAGAATACTTGTAGAAGCAGAAAGTGACAGTCTGGTTACAGAATTTGGAGAAAAAAATATTCCATACTTCATTTATTTTTTCAAAATGATAAAAAGTGTTAATTACAATGATTGTTTATCTTATTGCTTAATACCTTAAATAATGTCAAATTTGTTCTTTGCCTTCACAGTACGCCATGGGAAAGAGCACTCCAAGTGCACTAAGAGAAACAGTTGTAGAAGTACCAACTGTCACCTGGGAAGACATTGGTGGCTTAGAAAATGTAAAGAGAGAATTGCAGGAGTTGGTGCAGGTGAGTGTTTGAAGATTTATCTTAATGAAATGCCAATTTAAGTAATCATATTTCATTGTTATCTATCCTGGCACCTCATGAAAGATCAGAAATAAGATTCAGATAATGGTCGTGTGTTGTTAAAACGTTATCAAAATAGGGAATTTGTTGAAGTTAAATTGGTCATTTTTTGCTTTCGTAATGATATATTTCAATATAGTGTACAGGATTTCCCAAAAACTTTCTAGGATTTTGTCTTAAAGACTGGCAAGGTCTTGAAAATCCTTCTTGGATGCCATTTATAGTGTTTCGTTTTTCATACACCAGTTTTCAAGTGGATAGCTTCTACTATGATAATGAAAAAAAAACATCTATCTTGATAATCTCTCATATATCTAGATACCTACAGAGTGCCAACTCTGATGTATCTAATTATTCTTATTTCAGAAAAGTAGCCTTTACCTAAGATTCTTATGTATTAATCAAGGTGGAATTGAGGTTTATCTGGTAAAATATTTCACATAAAATCTTCATTGGCTTGTAAGTTGGAAGAGCAACTGTATTCTTTCATAATGTACTCAGCCACTGCTCAGAGTTAATTTTCTTTGGAATTATAAAATAAAATCCCCACAAACTATCAAAAATCAAAGCCATTTCTTGGAATCTTTCAGATATATTAATCACATTGGCTATGAAATTTAATTGTTGAAAACAATATGAAATGGAACAGTATAGGAGGGTATCCATATGATAAAGAAAGCATATTAATTGGTTTCAATAAAATTGGCAATGCTTTTTGGAGTAAGAAACCTATTATTATAAGAAAGGTCATGCCTTGAATTCAATTACTAGTGATATAAGCAATGAATGTTCCTTACAAACTTTTGTTTCATCTTGTTTAGTATCCAGTAGAACATCCAGACAAGTTCTTGAAGTTTGGTATGCAGCCATCTCGTGGAGTACTCTTCTATGGCCCTCCTGGCTGTGGTAAAACACTTCTTGCCAAGGCTATTGCCAATGAGTGCCAGGCTAACTTCATTTCTGTCAAAGGACCAGAACTCCTTACCATGTGGTTTGGAGAATCTGAAGCTAATGTCAGAGATGTTTTTGATAAGGTGAATATCTTTATATAATATATTTTTTGAACTACCTAGAGTAGTCTCTTCAAATGTGAGAATAATTTATCAGTTTCTAAATTCATATTTGAAACTTGAAATTTGAACTTTATGATGATGATGCTTTCAGATTTATAATTCCATAACTAAATCATGGACTTGTCTAACTATATCTTTACTGTGGAAATTTGTAGTAAATGTTGTAGTATGGAAATTAAGGAAATGAAGGAGACTTCTAAGTTGTTTTATAAAACGTTGCATACAGGGATATTGAAAGGTTATGGTCCCTGTCTGAGTAGAAGATAAGCAGACAGAGGCACAGTGTGTTCCACCTTTGAACATTTATTGTTATACAATACAATAACTAAGCCCCACTGCTATACTATCATCATTTGAAGTCAGACTGCCTGGGCCTGAATACAGCTTCTCTGCAAGATAAGAGAGCTGTCAAATTCACTTTCCATAGGAGAAAATACGCCACTGATGAAGAGTACCAGCAAGACTTCCAAATTTTATGATAACAAACCTAAAAACATTTATTTATGAAATAAATTCCCATTGTTTAAATTTTGTGTGACTGATTGTTGCCACCATATACTGAAAAACGTGTTTAAGACATTCACTCAATTTGCTATCCTGCTTAATACATAGATATCTCCAGTTCCCACAAATTAAATGGTAAAAATTTTGTTTTAGATGCTCTTTAACCCACTTATTTTGCTGATTTTTCCAATCTTCAGATGTACTGCAACCTACTTTAGCCAATCAGCTGCTTCATTCAATATACCTAAATTTGTATACATCATCTGTGTTTCTATGCTATCTCTTCTTCTAATTTGCATTGTCTCTAGAAAGGCTCTCTTTTTGGAATGACTAATTTTATGAGAAGAACATGAAGATATTAAGAATCAGGCCAATGTTTCCCTAAATGTCATAGCTGACAAACTCTTACCACTGCTGTCTAAAAATTTATTATTTTTCCTTAATTGTCTATCCCCATGGTAAAAATATGTGTTTGTGTTAGGGCTAGCTGGTTTTATGTAATATAACATTTGTAGGTCCTAGATGGCTGGTGCAGTTTTTGCTTGTTGATCATTGGTTATGGCCAAGATTAGTCTTGTATTATTGAAGTATTAATAGAATTCTACATGATATTTTTAAAAAGTCATGAATGTTTATATTTTTTCATAATCATCAGATTTTGGTTAAAGTGGATCCATATTTGTTTTTATGATATTATGAATGTAACATTATGTCTAGGTTAATTATAACCTGAATTCTAGTTTCTTGTGTAATTAACCTTTGTATTATGCAAAATACCTTCGTGGTTGATGAATTACGTGTTTGAACTTTTTATTGTGCTTGTTATTCAGGCTCGTGCTGCTGCTCCTTGTGTTCTGTTCTTTGATGAACTTGATTCCATAGCTAAAGCTAGAGGAGGTAGCGTAGGAGATGCTGGTGGTGCTGCTGACAGAGTAATCAATCAAATCCTGACAGAGATGGATGGCATGGGTTCCAAAAAGAATGTCTTTATCATAGGAGCTACAAATCGTCCAGGTTAGTTGTTAATGATATGTTGTCATGAACATGGATTTTTATACAGAGCTGGCTCAGATTCTCTGGGTACAGATTTTGCAGATAAGGATCTAAATTTGTATACTGGAGTATCTTCCTAAAACAATTCTTTTCAAACAAATCTAGTTGCCAGAAATTAAATTTTCTCCTCACGTTTGAGAGTTAAAAGGCTAATTCAGGAATGTGATGTTTTAATTTAGAAAATATTTTGCTTAATTTAGCTTACTTTGAGTGTTTAGAATTGTAATTGCTGTTAGTAGCATATTTATATGAGGCTAAAATTTTACCAAATTATTTACTTTACCAGATATTATTGATGCTGCTATATTAAGACCTGGTCGTTTAGATCAGTTAATTTACATCCCTCTTCCTGACGAGAAATCTAGGGAGGCTATCTTCCGTGCAAACCTTCGGAAGTCTCCAGTGGCAAAGGTAAGAGGATTTTGTTTATTTATTTTTGATGCTATCTTTTAAGTTGTATATTAGGCCAGTTAGAGAGAATGTATACTAATATTACAACCAATGTTATGTATGTTCATTGTTTGTTACATGGAGCACATTTCAGTTTATAATTTCATAAAATCTGAGCCTTATTGAGATTTTCCTAAATTGAAGGTTAGTAAGGAATAAATCTTGCTTTATCTTTTAGTACAAGGTAAATCGGTTTTTATAACTTGTAAAATAAAACAATGATAAAATTTTCTTCAGATGTTTGAAGGATAATGTTTTCCTTCTTTCATTCCCCTATATACCCTTATCCCTGTAATTATTACCTACTATTGCAGATTATTGGAATGTGATATTGTGAATGAGAGGAAGTCAAATGATTGCTGTATATAACATAACTGCCAATATAGTTCATTAACCATGTTTCTGAACTAGAGTCTGTATCATCTATTATTCTTTTTGATACTTTCTTAAGATTTCTTAATATTTTTAGGATGTGGACTTATCATATATTGCCAAAGTAACTCATGGATTCTCTGGAGCTGATTTGACTGAATTATGCCAACGTGCCTGTAAATTGGCTATCCGACAGGCTATTGAAGCTGAAATTCGTAGAGAAAAAGAACGTGCTCTTAGCAGTTATGCAGCAATGGATGTGAGTTATCTCATTTTGATTATTTTATTATACTTTTCTACACCTATTCAATGTTTATGTTGTTTTCTTTTTCTTTGTTTTAATTTTATGCAAAACACTTTTGAGGTTGAAAAATAATAAGGAAAAATAGTTACGGATTATGAACCCCTCACAATCAATGAAGGTATTTGCAAGTAGCTGGCATTCAAATCTCATTCTATCCCTAATGTTCTTTCTTCAGCTGCATTGTTATGGCTTAATTCAGTTTTAATTACTTTAAACTGTGAGTTAAAATAGAGTTGAACAATGCAAAAAAATTTAGCATGCTAGGAAAAGTAAATAGTCGATACTAATGCCAACCCCAATAGGATGGAAATTTTGAACAATTCATAGAATTGAACTGGTTTAGAGGAGCTTGAGTCTCTCAACAATAGGCTGTGCAAATTATATTTCCTTCTATTCAGATGTTGAGTTGCATCATTTTAGGGATTATTCACATAAGCTATTTTGATTGGTGATTACTATTTGTTCATATGTAATGCTATTCTTGCTTTTCTATATGTTAGATGGATGAAGAGGATCCTGTTCCTGAAATAACTCGGGCTCACTTTGAAGAGGCAATGCGGTATGCACGACGCTCTGTCTCTGACAATGACATACGCAAATATGAAATGTTTGCCCAAACGCTGCAGCAGTCTCGAGGTTTTGGTACCAACTTTAGGTGAGATATGTTTTAAGGTTTCTTTGCGTAATGTTGAAGAAATGTTGATATTATTATAATGTCCTTGTTGCTTGATTTTTGGCCAACATTGCCATGATTCTTTATAGCAAACCTAATGCTTAAAGATAACATGTAAGGTGTCAAGAATTTAGTGAGAATCTTAAAGCTCTTTTGTTTAGTGCAAACTTTCTTATACCAATCTTTTGATCGATGATACTTCTCTTTGCTCTTTATTTATGATGAGAAAGAAAAATGTCTCATTTCTGTTTATTTATTGATAGAAAACATTGGTGTAAATTGTTCGCATGTTTAGGATATTTAATTTTGGTCAACTTTTTTTAGAAATTATTAGGTTAGGAATTCTTTCTGAATGTTTTATCAGGGGTGATTATAGATTATAAGTTTTATATGTTCAGAGAAAGAGGTTTGAAAGTAATTGCTAAACTTTGTTTTGCAATTATTAGTACTTATTAGTTATTAGGCTGGCTGTGATTTTATCCTAAAGTTAATCATAGAGTAGAATTTCAAATAAGATTCTGGTCTTGATATCACTTAAGTGCAAGTGCTTTGACTGTCAAACTCATAAAAGTTATTGAACAAATTGAAATATTATCAAAAAAGAAAAAGCCTTGTAATGTATGTTCTGTATGAAGATAAATCATATATATTTTGAAACTTCACCTTGACTGAAGTGGTGGCTAAAGATAGTGAATATGTATGTTATACATAATAACATGATAATTTAATAAAGATTCCAGAAATATCTTTTAAATAATGAACAGGTTTAATCATGACTCTTTTGTGCATCTTACTAAATATGTACACTCCTGTGTAATATTTTGCAATTATTTTCCCTCATGCCACCACCAGATTACCTCTAGTGTATGTATTAAGTGTATGGAGGAGAGGAATCTTTTATTCATCCTTACTTGCATCAGCCTCTTATTCAACTCCTTAGTAATGTAGCCAAAAGTTTCCAAGTGATGAATTTCAACATTGTATGTTGCTCTTATGTTAGTTTTTTGACTGGTGTTGTAGTGTATCTTCCCTCACTTTAATTATGCTGAAGTGCAACTTGTGTGGTCACTTTTGTAAGGCTTGTAAGTCTATTCGTTGTCACATTGTTTTAGATGCTTTACTATGCCATTTTATAAATATGATGGTGGGATATTAACATCGTTTCCAAATCCTGTCGGGATATTAAAGTTTGTTTTGCTGAATTGTTAGTAACGTCATTTTTTTGAAATTTATGTTGAATGTCTTACTAAATCAGTCTCGTTATGGTTTTCAAAAAGAGAAATTTTTCTTGTGGTTGGACATTTTTAGGAAATACTACAAAGAAGAAAAATCAGCCAAGAGACAATGGAAAATATTGCTCTCAACTTTGTGATATTTATCTGTTAGATTTGAAGATCCCTTTGGGAAATAAGACATCTTCTATTAATATTTTTAAGAATGCATTACATTTTAAAGGTTTTTTTTTCCTCATTCATGCATTTTCTAGCCTATTTCTGCTGGAAATTCATGAAAAAAATATAACACAGATGTGTTATTACATTATGAATTACTGAATCATCTCCATAGAATTTGCTATAGATCTATTTTAAATGATTTTCTGATGAATATTTTACTCTGATTATTGTTATCTGACATCATCTACTATTTTATAACTTTCTTTTTGCTAGGCTTTTATTACTCTTTAAGCTTTAAAAAGTAATCTGATTAAATGAGGGATTGTTTTTCATATGTATATCATAGTATCTGGTTTTTGCACATACCAAGTGGTTATAAGGAAATGTCATTCTTGAGTATTTTAATTAGATATTTCTATATCAATTTAATTTTTTAATTTTATTTAATGTACCTATATTCTAGCCCTTTTATTTCTCATTAATGATTTCATTATTTTTAAATCATTCATACTTGAGTTGATATCATGCACTCCTGAGCATTTGTAGATGTTGATATGCTGATGTATGGGTGATTTTTTGGATTGTCTTTCATCCATTAACTTTGATTATCTTTTTTAACAGATTCCCAAATCCATCATCAAGTAATTCAGCTCCAGGTGGCACTGGTGGTGATCAGGGCAACTTCCATGATGATGGAGATGATGATCTGTATAGTTAGGTCCAACTGCATTTGGATAAGTCTACATCCCAGTGCACCATTCTTCTCCTCATCTTACAATTTGCTGCCATGGCAGTTAGAGGTATACAGAACAAGCACTGTGGAGTGACTGGTTGATGCAAGACAGATTCTCTTCACAACACTTTAGACATTTTAAGGCTTCATTTGCCATTGGTTATATAATGTGGTAATTTTACCTCATAATGGCTTAGTGGTTAAGAAAAGTATTGAAATTTAAATAATTTGAGATTTGTTATGTGGTTAGAAGACCTCAAACTCAACAAAGTTGGTTCTCATTCTTGGGATGTGGAATGTGCACTGGTATGAACGAACTATGTGTTTGCATCAGTGGAATATCCTTCAAAATTTGCTTATTTTTTAAAGATTGTGATTACATTTGCCAGATTCAATAGCTGGCTGTTTTTCAGAGTTGATGTTACTCTTTATTTCCAGGCCAACCCAAACCAAAAACTAAGCCAGTTTAGTAATTATTATAGATGAGGAGAGTGTGGTGTGTGATCTTGTATCCTGAATCTTTATTCAAATAAATTTACACCAAATTTAAATTTTTTAGATATCAGTGATCAATAATCTTAGCCCTTTCACAATGAATGATTATGTTAAATTTTCTTTTGTATTGGCATTTTTCTTTCCTGTGATGTTCTTTCAACACACTTTAAAAATGCAGTGTTTCCCTTGTGATGTTTATTATTGCTGTCAGTTATTTAATGCATTTTGTTTTTCTTTTGATTACTTGATGATTTTTTACAGTAATATTCCATGTTTTCAGACAGTTCAATATTCTTAAATTTATAAATCAATGATGTTATACTGTTTGCACATTTATTTATAAAAGTAAACAAGTATGATTCTACATCGAGGTAAATTATTTTTGTGACACTTAAAGAAAAATTGCGAATTTAAACCATAGTGAGATAAATGTAACTGGGGCACCAAGAAGAGTTTTTCAAACTGGACCAAACGTTTTCTTACTTTCAAGTTTACTTATTTTATATCTGAAATTTCTCTCTTGATGGTTGGATTCTAGGTTTGTCATTCTCAATAATTTGATGAAACTTAAGTTCTCTGGAATATGAGAGGGTTTGCAAAAACTATTTTTTCATTCCATTTTCTTCTCTTGAAAGTTGTTATGTCAGGGATTTCGGTCATCTAATTTTAAACAAAGATTTCTGATTATAGGCATACTATATGTTGCCTCTTTTACTCTGCTTCAACTTCACCTGAAAATATCTTACATGACAGTGCAAAATGACCTGTTATATATAATTTGATGGAAGATTTATTGAAATCTATAAACATCCTATCTTAAGGGTATATCTTAAAAAGCCTATATTTGTGAAACTTGCTTTCTTAAAATTAGTGGTAGACTTTTTAATTGGCAAACATTGTAAATAAAGAGAGAGACTGAAAAATGCATGTAGGAGTTTTGTGGCCCATTAAGTTCTTTTGTGTATATTATGATTTGACTTTAATATCATCAATAGTATTAATCATGGAAAAAGGGAAGAAAATATTGATGTTGCTCTTACATATAAGGTTGGTGTAACATAGAGCACTGCTTCTAGTAAACCTTGTTAATAGAGCCTATATTTATTATAAGTTTAGATTCTAGCTAACAGAAAATCAGAATTGTAGGCATCATCTCATAGAAGATGCTGTTGATAGGATAGAAGTACTTAATTCTTGGTAGCAGGGTTCCCTTCTCCTGAGAAAGAAAATAGTGAGGTGAGAGAGATAAAGCATTTTTTAATTCTACTGGAAGAAAAACTGCTAAACTGAGATAAAAAATTATATTAGAAAAAGATAAAAATGCAAGGATATAGATTATAAGATATTTTAAAAGTGATGGAGGGTTTCATATTTTAAAATAAGATTTAATATCAAAATGTTGTGTTGATAATATTAAGTTGAGTTATTGGTGTCTGTTCTTAAATTAATTTTTAAGTTAATTATCAAACAATAATTTTCCATTTTTTGATTGATTTAATTTCTTCATTGATCAATTCAGACCATTATGAGTCCTGCAATCCTTGCTGATCTAAATTCAAGAAATACCATTAAGAGATATGAATAAAACAGTAGGCAAGATAATACCAGAATGTAGAATTGGATATCTTGGCAGGATTTATAAGTGTTATAGGTATAAATGAGACCCTGACATGAATTTCATGGGAAATGAATCTATAAATATTTTTGGGATGGCATTATATTTGTTGTCTGTGAAGAAAGAAACTTGATAAACTAAGGGGTAATTGACAAATATCATTTTTGATTGATTCCATTGAGATTTGGGGAAGAAGTGATAAGCAAATGCTTGTATGAGAAATTTGATAATGTATACTGCATGTTGGCTGAGAAAGATTTAGTTTTCTTTTAGATATTGTTTGAATACATGAGGGTATACATAAATGGAAAAAATTGACAAAAGTGAACTAATGAGCTGGATTTAGAGGCTGAATTCTTTTGATATCAATTTTCCCAATGACTCAAAATTTTATGTAAAAATAATTTGATTTCCAACATTTAGAATATAGGACTTAATTTGAACAGGTTTTGTTACAATTTCTACTTTTAACTTAACTACGTTGCTCATATTGCATTTCATATTTATTCTAATTAACATGAATATTTCTGATAAGGACCTCAAAGGAAAGGAGCCATTTCTCATGTTAATCATACTGGTGCTGCTGGTATCAGTATACGAAGGACCTCTGTGGTAAATTCTATATTATTTTCTCATTGATCCTTGGAATTGTTTAATTGATTTTGAGGTTAGATAGTAGGATTTTTATGGACAGTACAGCCTTCAGCTCAACAAAAATACTAAAGACCTCCAATTACTCAGTTCCAGATAAAATCAGATACTATTAAACATCCAATATAATATCATCATTGAAATTTTGCCCCAAATTGAAATACTTAGTCCATCAACAATAATCATTTAGCCTCTGTGTAAGTAAATTCAATCCCTCTGTTAAATTACAGTTATTTACTTTTTTATCCTTAGCATCTAATTTTCAATCTTCTGATAAATGAGTCAGCTGTACACACATAAAACTGTTTACATAAGCTCTAGTCATAGCTTGTTAGTGAATCTACATTTATTGTCTGTGATGATAGGAAGGCTCTCAAGAGGTGCATGATGATAATATTGAGTGTTGTAATGAAAGCTTAGTCTTGTGTTAAAAAATAATTGTTTCATATCCTATATTATATAATTAAATTTTTATTACTGATGAAGAGACAAAAACCCTCACATCTGAAATCATACCTTTGCAATTAATTGAAAGCTCTGACTACAATGAAAAATTTTAAATGAGATACATCTTTGTATCATAATTCAAACTTGTTTGAAGTCTTGGTGAGTCTTTCAGGAATTAATAAGAACACTTTAGAATATATCATTTATTAAGTAATTCAACAATAGAATATGTATATAGCTTCAATGAAATTATACAAAATACGAAGAATTGTCAAGCAGACAACATTCACAGGTTATAAAAAATAAAGATATTTTTACCTCCTATTTAGATTTAAATAAAAGCTGAAAGATTAAATGTACACATTTGGCACATTTTTAATACTGTAATGAAAAACATGTTTTCATTAAAACTATATTCTCTTAAAAAGAACTCTCAAGTTTTATCAGTAGTATAAATAAGTTTTTCGATAGAAAAATTCAAGCGAAATCACCTGCCCTTATTGTGAGGGAAGTAAAGAGCTGAGATTTGAGTATTATCTTACATCATTATTCCTAAAAGATATCAATATAGTCAACAACAATAAAATAGAAGATATTAAACAGATTATCACAAGGTTTTGAGATCGAGTTCAGAATACTCACTTGATGAAAATATTAATACTTTGAAATATCAAATGCTGAATCACTGAAGGTTCTTGATAGTATTTTATTACCTTCCTTCATCTTGCCTATAGTGGAAAGATAACAGACTCTAAAGATGGAAATAGAAATGTTACTTGTGCAGGACTAATAGTACTTACTCCAAACTCTATAACATTTAACTATCAATTGTACTTGTTTTACCTGCTTTTGCCATACATCAAACAATATATTAATTCAAGGCGCTGTGGGTATAAACAAAGTGTTTGATGCATATTTACTTTCACCTATCTACCTTTTAGTTAATACTGAAAGAATGCAGTGGGCAATTTTTGCCCTTTGCCTCTTATTTTAAGGCTCTGCGAGATCATATTGTATCAACTCTTTGATGATTTCATTTCGAAATTCAAAGAAGGGCATTCTTGGTCTAACCCCATACTTCTTGAACATGTAATATGCATTTGCCATCATAAGGTGAAAGACATAGGTAGATAACTTCTTGTACCACCTCATTTTAACATGCTCACAAGGAACATATAATATCAACTCTTCTTGGTCACCGAAAGTTTTCACAAAATTGTTGTAAGATTCTATCAATGCTGGTCTTTTCCTCTTAATGCCCCTTCTGTCTTCCACATCAATCAGCTGACCATTCATTTCAGATGAGAGCATTAAAGATGGTCCGCCACCCTTGTCTTTCCATTTTACCACACATATGTTATCCTCTGTGTATCTATCTATTCCTTCTCCTCTTTTTAGTCTAGCTTTTAGCACTTCCATTGGGTTATTTATCCTTGTAACCCTTAACCCACCTGTGCAGTAAGTTCTTCTTTTCAGCAGTTCTCTTGTTAATTCAATGCTATTATGAAGAACATCAGGATATAATGAGTATCCTCTGTCTAAGTAATCCTGCATCAATGCTAGAGTAACCTGTACATAGCTTTGATCAGCAAGCTCTTCATCATCATCTCTGGAATAGACCAAAAATTTCTGTATCAACCCACTTGGTTCCTGTAGACTGTATATTTTTAATCCTGAACTGTGTGATTTGTGTTTCACATGGACTCGAAAAGTCAAATCATTCATCCTGAGCAATAAGGAATCACCAACCAGTATTTGTCTTGAAGGTGCATGGATGTTTTTCATTGTCCTGTTGAAAAGGTCTATCAAAGGTTGAACTTTTCGAATATGAGAAGACAATGAATAATCTTCTCCTTCGGGATCTCTTGCAAAATGAAGTGCTCTCATGATCTGAAGAAATCTGTTGCAAGTCATGAATCGGGAACATCTTGAACCAAATAGAGGACTAAATTCCCAATAATTTTCCACTTTTTCCATAGCTATGTTTCCCATGTCATAAAAGATTCCAAAAAAGAGTTTCAGCTCCTTCAATGTCAAATCTTCCCAAGAGCCAAATTTGTTAGAATTAGGTCCCGCAAGTATTTTAGCTGCATAATCATTTGTTTCAGTCAAAACTAATGAGTAGAACTCCTCTGAAGCCAGGAGATTGTAATAATTAATAGGATCTGGGCCCTGGGGTTGGCATTTCAACCCAGGTTGATCTCCTGTGAATGGTATTCTAATAGTGGGCTGAGGATAAGCATGCCATCTGATGCGTCTTTCCTTGGAAGTTGATACTTCATTTGCATCATCATCTTCAGGCTCCTCATCAGTGTGAGGATAGTCTGACTCATCACTAGGCCAGCTCATCAATTCATCATACTCATTTGAAACATCAGAATCCAAGTCATCGTAATTCTGATTAATCTTCTCGGGGGCAGATACCACTGCCTCCGCTGGATTTTGTACATCTTGTGAATCTTGCCCAGTATCTGACATGCCTGAAAAAGAAGGAACCAGGCATTTAAAGCTATCAAATACCCTATCAACAAACAAACTACATATTCCATGTACGTGAAATATATTCCTTTTTACGATTAAAATAACTTTCTATGATACTTATTTCATCATATTTGAGCATGGATGTTAACGATAATTGTAGCAAATATTCTAACTATTTAGACATTTCTCAAAGATTGAAAAGGAGGATACTGATCCTGCAAAAAGAAAAAAATACCGCAAATCTTTCTCCCAGGATAAGTAAATGCTGGGTGAGGAAGTGCGATCGATGCAAAATGTGTTTAATAAAGATACAAAATAAGAGTGATGATATAGGTGTGGATGAAATTTGCTGAGAATTTAAAGAATACTGCATACTAGCATAAAACAGCTATTGTAGAGAGAGTCAAGCAAATAACAGAGATAGGAGTGTGAATGATGAAAATATTGAACCAATTATTCATATTTTGAAAGTGGCAGACTGAATTCAAAGGAGGGAGAAAAAATTGAAACTTGAAAAAGATTGAAAAACTGCAGAAGACTGGGCAGACAAAGCTCATATTCACTGCCCAGAGGTACCATGTTGATCTTGACTATTTGAGTATTTAAGTAAAAACTGATCCTGATGATTACATATTTTATTTGTTTGAAATCCCAAGTGGATATTTTCACTTGGATTCCCTTAAGTTAATGGCTGGCCCTGGTAGTATAGGTAATAATTGTTTGATTAGGGTACATGGGGAGGATGAGTAAAAATAAAATGACTACTTTGGTATGTGAAGATAGAATTTGGGGATTGATAGATAGAAGAAACCCAATGTAATGGATAAAATCCAGCAGAGTAGAAACGTGCAGATTGTATAATTCAGGAATATATAATTTATGTACTGATGCATAGAAATGAAAATTTTTCAACATCAGAAAACAGGGAGAATCAGGAGAATATGATCAAGAAGGGAATTCTATCATTTACATCTCATGGGAATAGTATATTGCTGCTATTCATGAGATTTTAGATGACACGGGAATTTTTTTTATTTTTCGGAAGAAAATATTTTCTAGATTTTTCTTTGTAAGTGATCAACGAGCAATAAGATCCATACTTAAAATGCATATTTCTGAAACGTCCTCATTTCCTTCTGTGATCTTAACCTTTAAAAAAGAAAAGAATAGCTAGGTATAGATAATGAATATATGAGAAACTACTAAGTGAATAGGGTGTAGGTGAAGTGACTTTCACTTTCTGGGAGATATTTTGATGAATAATAATTTGTTGCCTTATGAAGGATGGTGCGGTTAAAAGTGCGCAAAGGGGGAATATTTGGCAAGTCGAGACCTACCTTCAATTTTTGTGATAACTGGAATTACTGGAAGCAAGCCCCTTAATCGATTTCAGTCATTCTATAATGAATAAGATCATTAAAAGCGAAAGGGTAATTCTACTTTTTACAGCAAATGTTTCTAAAATTTTCAGATTTTTAGAAATTTGAACTTAAAAATTCTACTCACGGATCACGCATGGGGCGTCTGGAAATTAACCAGCACTTCAACTTTTTGCACTATTTTTGGAATAAAAATATAATTCAAATTTATTTTAAGGCTTTATAGTAAGGATGGGGTGGTATACGAAGGATTACCAGATCTACATAACAGGATAATACGCACCCGTCAAGTCCCTAACCCCACCTAACCCTGTACACTCACGTGTTGGATCATAGGTCAATTGATTTCTTTTCGCCAAATAATTGGGCTAAGTCAATGATTTAATTTTTAATTGAAATATTTCATTGGTTTTTGGATAAAATAATGAGTGTTGAGCTGCTTTAGTGTTTCAATTGGTACTGTGGTGTTTGTAGCCAACAGTAGCGACAAATATATAATTGTAAAATGATAGCAAAGATATAGAGGATAAAGATTTTTTTGGTTGTTCTTTATTCATTATGCATGAAATTCAGTATAAGCTCCTACAAAGTGAATTAATATTATTAATAAGTTATTCCTTACGGTTTCAATTTAGGCATGTATTTCATTACTGTTCTGTTACCCGCGAATTCTGGCGGGAATAGATGGCGTTCCATTTTTCGACATTTATAACAAAAATTGTGATAATATATTCGTAAAATTCATATAACTTATTTATTTGATTGAGTATTTTGAAAATGCAACTTGAATCGTGACTTCAATTATTTTAACTTTACTTCCGTCATTCTCAACATGGACGATAGTAGTAACCAATGAGAAAACATTAGTTAATGCGCACGCGCTGAGGAAGGCAGCCATGTTACGTCAACCCCATCATGGCGTTCAGCCAGGAGGGGAGTGCGATTGGTGGTGTTATTAGTGTGTGAGACGGCAGGTCTAAGTTAATATTAGTGGATGGACTACAGAAATTCTTTGTGTAAAAGTAATGGCGAACGAATTGTGGTTACATAGTCCAGCTGGTGGTGATCCAGTGGTATATCATTGGCCACTCACCTCTGGTACTGGTTCGGTAAGTTTTCAATTCAATATTCAAAATACTACTCATTTCGATGTGCTGAGAACTCACGCGGAGAACAGCATTTCCTTGCAAAGATTTTTTGTATTATTAGTTTTCATGTATTAGAGAAATTTGAATTGTAACTAGGCATGCGTGTATTACCTCTGTATGTGAAACCATGCTCTTGGTGATCTTGGAGTGAAAATCCTCTTGGCATCTACGTACTCGTAGTTTAATTTTGAATGTCTCTCGGAGGAAATGATTCAATCGTCGTTATTTTATATAGTTCATATATTTCAAAACAAACGGAAGATTAAATTTTTGTGTGTAGTCATTGTTGTTTCTGTTTATCAGTATACTGAGTCAAGCTATAGTTAAAGTTCAAGAAGAATTCATTTATTGTGAACGAATGAGTTGATTATAATGCTCGTCTAAACCTGTTGCAGGATAAACACGATGGCGCCATTGAAATCACCGATACGTTAAGGTATGTGCTATTAGTATTGTTTTTCTGTTGCTTTATGTATTTACGTATAAAAGTAGCCAAATCCGTATTTTACGGATGTTTAAAAGTATTCAAGGATCGTTTTGTCTATTTTTCGTCACCTACAAGGTTCCTTTTGCATGATTAATCTTTTATATAAATTATATAGCTATCATAAGTGTAAGTGATTTGGAAAGGGTGGAAGAAGATTTACCCTGTTGTATATTAGACGGTCTCGGAAATTTTTGGTGTATTAGCATTTATTCATTTTGATATTATACCCAACTTTAAATATCATCTAAGCACAATTAATGACATGTTTGGTTTTTGTAGAATTATTTTTGAAAGCTTCCAAAATATTTTCATTCATAACTTACAGAATCTCCGGTGAAGTTTTGGAAAGTTCAAGTATGTAGTTTCTTGCCTATTGGTAGATTCACGAGTACAGTGTATCATTTTGAGTTTTTGAGATTATTTATTAGTAGTAAAAATTATTTTTCAGGGTGTATTATTATATTTGAAACTCCTTTACTGGAGATATTTTTCGTCGTGCTCAATATCTGGCGTTCTACTCAAATTGTTCAATAATGTAGCACAGGCTTTGTGTGTAAATAGTAAGTGGCTTGTTCATCCGATTTCTTGCTATGGCTTCCACCATCGCGCTGGTATGCGAATTTATTTGGCCTTGGGTTGAATGCCTACCCCGGCTTTTACCTCCCCTAACCCAGCTTCTTCATCGCCTCCCATCCTCTCATGTATAGCATCCGTTCATTCCAAGTCCCTTCTCCACGCTACCTTCCCTCAGAATTCGTAGAAGGGAGGAATAACCAGCCGTGACTCCATGTCTGACCTCTGACAAGCTCGTGGGCGTCATTTATATTTAATTTTTTTCCTCGACTACTTCGATCTCACTATCTTTCGCGGTTACGAATCGCACGTATAATGAGTTTCATCAGCGTCCACTCCGTTTCCTTTCGTAGCGTCTTCATAGCCGCATCACAATTACTTCTGCTTTTGATTTCTGATCTTAATTCTTTGAGGCTGTGACCCATGCATTTGTACAGTACTTTTACTGAAGAGCCGATTGTTTTTGTACATTTCCGTACGCCATTACTTTTAGGAAGCATATTTCAGTTCCCTTGCCCTTGAGGTTATTCAAAACTTTTAAGGTAAGGCCGTGAAAGATTTATAGAAGTCGCCGAAAACTTCGCGATTCACCATGGTTCGCTGTGATTTATGGTTCCTACCATAAACCTTTGAAGGTGGTAAGGCAGCGTAACTAACGTTAGTCATAAAGTATCTCTCTCGGGTAACATTCTTTGAACACTTTGACTCGTGGTACACTTTGTTTACACAGAAAAGGTTTCACAGCTCACGTAGATTTGGCATGGATCTCTTTCTTTTGTATGTGTGCGTGACTTAACCAGATTCGTTTCGTTAAATATCGATGTGCCTTTTGTTTTTTCTGTGCTTCGTCAACTTGTGTCCATGCGGAAGTTTTACCTTCAAGAAGCATCGCTGTTGCGCATAAATCGATTTCTTAGAGCGAAGCGAAATCTTTCCGAAGAGCGAAGCTAAGCTTTCAGCTTGCTCTTCGAAAGAAAAAGTCGGCAATGGACCGCCGTTTTAAACAATTTGTTTGAAGCATCGCTCGCATCCCGGATGAGTCGGCGGATGTTTATTTTCGTAGAATCCGACGCCGCACACCTACGCTCCCAGTTCGTTACACACTTCAGTTTTCGAGACCTTGAAGGTTCGTTAACCCTTTCCATTTTGAATTCTAACGTTTTTTTTAAAGTCCTCCTCGGGAGTCTAAAATTTTTCCAGTTCCTTTTATGGATTCTAAGCTACCTGTCAGGATAAGTAGCCGTTTGGTTTGTAGGAGAGACGCTGGTAGTTGAGGACGAGACCTTTTTGGGTCTTGGAAGGGGGAAACACACAAAGGAAACTCGAAGGCTATCGCCGGCCTTTCGTTGAGCTGCTAGGGTAGCACGAGTCCAGCCGGGTCTCAACGCGATGCCGGATGATGGTTGTTATTCTGCATGGTTGCCAAGTCTCGTACACTACCGCACGATTTCTATTAAATTCGTCCCATCCCCCGAAGTATCGACGCACCCTAGCACGATCGCGAATTCTCGAAAGATGTCCCTACACCTGTTGTAAGTTTTTGTTGAGCTTTTCCCGGATGGTTTATTGTAGAAGCGGTGGGAGTATGGGGATGCATTGCCAGAAACACTGTTGTTGTCTTTCATGATGGATGGTTTTTCTTTATGGTTTTTCCGTGGACTTCTCAAGGATAGTAATGCAAAGTAATCATAATTGTCGAAACTTTCATATCTTAGATGTTTTAATGAGAAACATAGATAAATATACACGTGCCTATTATTCAACCATTTTGGTTCTTCTGTATTTAAGTTTTTCTATTAAAATTCTGGGGGTGGTAAAAGATTTAATATGATGCTCCGTAGCGAAATAACGCATCAAACACTCGATACGTAAGATGTTTACTGCAAGGCGAGTTTCTGCACCAGTTTCTTACTATAAAAAGTAATATTATTAGTGCTCTTTTGTCATGTGATTTAGAGTGTGAGCAAATTTTTTTCGATTAGTGGTTAATTAAAGTGTGCTTGACTGCGGAAGACGGGTTTGTCGACGGCTGGGAACTCTCGGATGCTACAATTGATGATGCATGAGTTCATTGGCTGCACTCGATCCAAAGATCGCACGTTTTTTTTCTATCCAACTCATGTTGTTCATAGCCGTGTTTGATTTTTAAATCATTTAGTGATTTTCGTTTGACGCGTTTTCACATTTTTCGTTGACAGGGTCTATTTTCAACCTTTTTTATAGTAATGAATGAATTTTCCATCCCTTTTGTACGTTTAATTATCATATTTTCCCCTATTGGGTATAATTCTTAGCTTTCATCGTTCGAAAACTAGAAGCACTGTATATTTACATTTTAATCGCTTAGTTGTCTGGTACTACTTTTGTTGTCTGGTAAGAATGGGGATTGAACATTTTGAATTTAAAGCGTGATTGCTGTAGTAATAGGGTTTCTTTTCGTTTACAGCGATTTCTTGACGTACTGAGCTTAAATTTGAATTCCGATTAGCAAAAATTTATATAGCACGACGTTGTTCTTTCTTTTTAAAGTCATCGTTCTCTAATTTGTAAGTGACCCAATTACTTTAGTTGGTTTTGTGTTAATCGTATTATTTCCTCGCAATGTAGAAAGAAGGATAAATAATTCGGATTGTTAGATATTTGACATTTTGCTCTATTTTCTATAATTTACTTTTGATCCTTTGCGTAGATTTTTGAATATTATGTGTTGTGTGTGGTATCATTATATATAAAATATCTCAAAAGGCGTTGCTAAAGCACGTTATTTCTGAATAATTTTAATTTCTCCCAATTTTTGGCTCGGTTCAATATATTACTTCTTTTATATGTTTTCATATGGTTGTTAGCCAGTTTTACAAAGAAAGAAACTATCGTTTAACAGAATCGATTGAGATATTAGAGCTTCAGAAAGACCATTAACTTGCACAATGACAGTTTAATCACCATTTATCATGTTTACTAGTCTGCCATATCAGTTAAAAATTATATTTACCGAATATTGATCTCCATTTTGCTATCAAATCCCTATGAAAAATGTTGCTCTATGCGATTACGATGTTTGCTCTGTCTTTGGGGTATTTACAATGATAAAATTCTAAAATTAATTTTCTCTATTAGACTCAAAATTCAATGGCAAGGCAATGTTTTGACGGGCAAATTAATCTTTTGGATGGCGAACTTGAAATTTGGCGGCGGTTTTAAGGGCTACAGAATTTCTTTCGAAGCAGTTTATCATTCCGAAAAATATTCACTCTTATCATTCACCAGTGACCAGGAGAAGGCATTAAGGAAAGTGATGTTTTTATCTATGATGAAAGATTGCTGGAAGATCTGTTTTTCAAAGACATGTTTGCTCTAACTCTCCAGTGTATGGTTGAATTTTTATGGGGTTCGTAAGTCCGATATCCGACTTCTTATTTTTTCTTTATTTCATGCGATCGTTCGTGATCTTCTGTCACATGCACCTTCCTCAGTATTTCGACCTGAATCGTTCACTTTTTCACCTCCCCGCTTCCTAGAATCACCTGTTGTGGGTTTCCCCTCGGCGTATCCTACGCACCCCGCGTGAGCGTGGCCCGGAGCCAAACAGCGAGTTATGCGTGGACATGCATTAACCGCACTTCCGGTCCGGTACGCCCTTCTGGGCAGATGCATGCGATCGGATTAAGGCACACCCTCGTGACGTCACCGCTTATGAAAGTATTTTCGGCACACGGCGCCTTTTTTCCTCGCGAGCCTTTTGTCCCGCGCTTCGCCCCTCCGTCGTCGTTAGCGAAACTCGGTCAAATTCCTTTTGTTTCGGATATAAACGGCCGCGTTGTTTTCGCGTACGTATTTCTCGGGGAGGGTGTTTGGTAGAGAGGTTTGTTTACGTTTGGAGTGAGAGGGTAGCTGGTGTTTGCTCGTTTTCCGAATGCTGGAATCCAAATTCGCCCGCGATCGACTCTTTGTTTTTGTTATAGTTTTATGGCCCTATTTCCCATCATGGGCGATTTTTTTGAAGGTGTGTTACCGGGGTTGGTAATAATTTAAGTGAAGGATTGCGATTTCGAGGGAGAAAGATGCGTTTTCGATCGAATCACCTGTTGAGAATGCAGTGTTTTGGCTGCATGTCGTTAATGGTTTGTTAGGCCGGTGGTTCAATTTATCTGCACGCTGTTCACAAGGTGAATCAGAAATGAAATTAAAGGATTGCTTTTATGTTAGAGTTGTGGGAGAAGTTGTACACCGTCGACTTAGCTATACAATTTTGCATATCCACACAACTAAACATTGTTCAGCGGATTTCATTGCCACTTGCAACTCAGAATGAAGTCATACTGACGTTCTCCATTTAAAATTTTAAATCATAAATACAGATAAGTCATTAAACTTCATCCTGTCCTTTCTTTGTGTACATATCTTGGTTTAGAAACATCCATGCATATTTTCGTACATTCTATTTCGGTTCTTACGTTACGTCTCTCACTTCTCAATAAAGTTGTTAACTGGCAAAGGAATCATATACATAAAATTTCGCTTATAAATTATATCTATCCATTTTTAGTAAAAATTCAGTATCAGAAACACATCCAAATTAATAGCCATTATCAAATTATTCTTCGAGATGGTAGCATTCCTCAGATTTCTAGAATATGCTGTGAACAAAATTTATAAGCTACAAATGCAAGAAGAATGGGAACTGGTAGTTTGATTAATTTTATTTGTATATTAGATGGACTGATAATTTACTTAGCTACTTATTTAGATAATTACTTGTTCCTTAATGTATTATGTAAATTCATTCTCCAAGGTTTCCCTCTATCCTATATGAAAAATTGGCAATCTCTTTTATTTATTTTCGTACCTTTTGTTTCAGCTTGCTTTAGTTTTTTCTCCTCTTGGATGATCTGCATAGATAACCCTAATTTTTTAATTGACGTCGCGGTAAAAGCATCGAAAAAATTAACTGGCCTTAAAATCTTCGAAAGATTTGGTTGTCCTGTGCTTGAGTGGAACATCTCTAGTCGTTTACATATTCCCTTGTGTTTGGATATTGAAACCTTCTCCTCGATACATCAGTCTTACATAATTTTTGCGGTTTCTCTCCGTTTGCGTCTTTTCTTAAGGCGATTCCGGTTTGATTTGTATTTGCTACTATTAGTACTATTTACGTTAAAGTAAGCTTCATAATAACTTAGTGGTTCCGTGTGACTTGGGAAAAATTTATAGATTATGATTTTCTTTTCATTTCGTTATTTCCATTTGTAAAGTTATCAACTCGAAGTCAAGTGAGGCTCTCTTTCCCTCCTCCTTACCTATGGAGCGGGTGTCAGACCTAATAGGTAAGATGAGGAGTGAAGTAGCTTTTCCTCTTCGAGCCAGAAAGCTTAAAGTTAAATAATTCCACGTGTGTGAAGTACTATAACTCTAATATTTAGAATCTCCAAAAAGGTTTGAATAGGATGGATATCATACCGTATCGTCTTCTACTACACTATGGAAGCTTTAATATTATTACAACAGCGTTCAAGACTGAATTCATGTACGAGATTATAAGCACCCAAAGTGGTCGAAATATCTTAGCGTAAATTACAACGATACAGTAGTGCGAGCGCATGAGGGTGTGTTTTCGCTCTCCTTTGCTTTTAAGTTTCCCTGCTAGTTTCTAGTTGTGTCATATACCGGGAGCCGTTTTCTTGAAGTGTGACCTTTAAAGCTTGACTTCACCTTTTCATGGAGCCATCTCATCAAAAGCTGTTTTTTCTGCAAAGGAATACTTTATTATCACCTTCGGAGTAGTTTTCTTTCAGGTTGTATTTGCTGAAAAGTTTCTATGATGATGTCGATTTTTGCTACTTCTTGTTTTTGATAGGATTGTGCAGGGCTAAGGAGTACCCAAACTTAAATGATTTCCTAACGTATATATAAATTCACTTATATACTCACAAGCACATCATGGGAACCTTTTAGAATTATATTAGGAGGAAATGGAAAAAAATCATCCAGAGAATAGAAACAAGTGGATTATTTCGGAAAATATTTTAATGTAGAAGTATTATAAGGGGGGATAAATTACTGTTAAGATGGTACGTTGAAAATGTGGAATCTGTCTTGTATCCTATACTTAAAATAGTAGGGATCTGCGGTAATATTTATTTTAGGTTTGTGATTTAAATCATAAAGGAACTTTTCATTTTTCTTTCTTTCTGTTAAATTGGTGATAACTTCCACGTTTCACAGTCAACAAGATTTTATCACCTAACTAGTTTTGTTAACGATAAAAGTTCCATCTATGAAGGAATTTCAGAAAACTTTTCCATAACAGATGTAAATGTTGCTGAGTCTCCAATGCTTGTATTAAGTCCTTCCTCTTCAACAAGTAATGCCCTCATTACATTCAGGAGGATTTCTCCTTACATATTCTTTCTGAAAGTGCCAATTGACCTTGTAGTAAATGTAGAGGATCGCAAGTCTTTATCTGATAATGCCATCGCCTTACATTGATAAGTATTTAAATTATGATTTATTTCGCCTACGTATTTCAGTTCGGTTCAGGGTCGGCGAGAATTTCAACAAATCAAGCTTTAGTTACAGGACTGTATTTACATTTATAGGAACTTTGCCTCTGAAGATGCCATAGGAATATTCTTGTGCTACCGTGGCGTGAAAGCGTGCTAGAATTTTTCGAAGTTGCATTTTGGGCAGTCTGGTGTAACTGGGGAAGGTTACAAGAGGAAGGAAGGTATGCGTTACACCATCCGAAGCCGGCGCATACTGCCAACTTTCCCGTTATGGGATAATCGTCCTTAATTCCTTTTGTCATAAATCGCCGGAGGACTTGAACGCCGGCTCGGAAATTCCAGCGTGGCGATGTTCACGCAACATCACGTAGTGCGAAAGTAGTTCACGCTCTTCCGCGAGTAAAAACGCTTTCCGCACCTGTTATTACCTCTCTGTCGGTAAAAAGGTGGGAGGTCGCAGCCGGGAAGGATTTTGGTGTGGTGGGGCTACGCCTGGAAATGGTCACTATTGATCCGTCTGCTTGGTTTGGCCGGCAGCTGAGCGCCGAAGTGGGAGGGTCTCCCCGCCCCGCTTTCTAAGGAGAAGGGCTGCGTGTAGTGTACGGTGTGGGGGGTGCCCTAGCACGTGCCGGCCTAGGAGTGTATTCCGGCACCCCACGGTTCTCTAATATTGCGGGGCTTCCATGTTTCGGTTCGAATCGATAATTATGTAACTTGAAGGCGATTTTACATTCTTAAGCTAGGCGGATGTAATCGCGGCCTCTCCGGATTTTTGTTAAGGTCCTTTTTCAGGATGAGGTCAGGTATCGAACGTGGTGGAGTGAAAGTGGTTTTTGGGGAAACGCGCAAGCTGATATGTTTTGTTTTGTTCGCGTGTTGGTTGTTGAGGTGTAGCAAACAGCGGAACGCTGGGTGTAGTTAAAGGTTTCTGGTTTGTTAGAAGTTGTCGTAAGATTTTCCTCGTTGGGTTTGAGGATGTTTTGAGAAAGGTTTTTCGCTGCGTTGCACTCGGTCGTGTTTTCCGAGTCTGCTTTATGGCATTATTCAATTGTCAATTCAATTGAGTCAGAGTTATTTATTTTATTTTATTAGTGGGTCGTGCGGTTGGAATATTTTGGCTTGGCTTCTATCGGATTAGTGCTAGGGTAATGATAGCTAAATTCTAGGAAAGGATAATATTTATGGTCTAAACTATTTGAAAATGGAAACAATGGAATGAGAACAATGAAACGTATGCAAGTAATTGCTATTTTTCAGATGGTCATATATTCAAATGCTAGTGATTTTTGCTTCCGCGTTTAGCCCAGCTGAGGGTGGAATGTTGAGGAAATATCTGAGAAGTGACTTTCTCGGCCAAAATAGAATGCTTTTTCCTTCTTCCTCATGGTGCTGCGCTACTCCTTACCGTATTCTTTCGTGGTTATTTTTGACCTGTTTATTATATGCATGGGCCCAAAAATAAGAACGAACGGGATGTTCCGTAGGTGGTTGTCTTCTGAGGAATCAATTGGTTTTTTGCGGCATTTATGAAGACGAATGTTATGCTTGAAATAGTTGAAATAATCCATTCTTATCTGACAGTTGATCTCAGTGCTTCGGCATTAAGTCGTGTATTTGATCATATCACTTACTTTTGTAGCTAAAATTATTAATAAATGTACTAGTTTCTCTTGACCTTTTCTTTGAAAATTTGAACGTTTTTAACTGAATTAACTCTGGATTATTTAATCTTATTTCTATGCAAGGAATTTTCATCCAGTATTAGTGTGAATATAGAACTATGGTATAGCTGATGTAAATTTTCCAAGAAATTCCTTCATCGATAGCTATATTCTGTTACGCTTTCTGATAACTTGTTTATGAAACCCTTTATCATTTTCATTCTACCTATCTAAAAATTTATCTCAATATATAAAAATGTATGTATAACATATAATAAGCAATAGGTATCATTTCAGATCAGGCTTGCGTTCGTTACATAATCGAAAGTGAAGATACCAGAAACATACCGTGGCATTCGTCTGTTGCTGGATTTACTACATTATTGTTATTAAGATTTTTATTTTATTTCTTACTTAGTTTAAGATTCGCTCGGTAATCTTCAATTCTAAGTGTTGATGGAAGTGAATAAATTTAAAACAAATATTTTTGTAAAAGTGTTAGAATAAAAAGTAAGCCTTTTTGTGCACTAAAATTAATATTTATTTCATTCGTAGTCTTAAAATTCATTTCATTAAAACAGTCATAAACTAGGTGTTCAGTAGGTAATTCTGACGAGATATAAGAGGCTCGAACCTACCACAAGTAGATATTATATTCACTTGCAAGTGAATTTTTTGGAAAAGAAACAGGAAAAAGAGTGTGAGTTTTCATAAACTTGAAATCAAAATTTAGAAATCGATAAGTGAAGGACTAATCCCTGAAATGATGTATTTTAAGGTCATCGCAGCTCCAATATTCGGGCTGTAATATTCGCCTGTCTACCTTTGAGCATTCGGGACAAAACTTGCCGTCTATTGCAAAGAGTTCGGCTTGCCGAAAATTTATACCCTCAGACGGAGGTAATAAGTTATCCCGCTCTGAGAAGGATCGGGTTTTTCTTTCTTCCGACGCCGACCGGACTTCCATTGAAGCAAACCAGTCCGGCGATCGAAAAGTCGGAGTCATCGGCAGCAGCGATTTTTTCTTTTTCGCATCCCGTCGGACCGCGTGCCTCCACGAGGCGGCCGATTCCAACGGTCTTTCCGACGCTGCGTTCCTCGCATCCAACTCTTCGTAATCGACGTCTTCCAAAAAGAGCGAGCGGAAGTTCCAGATGTACCGGGGAAGACGCGGACGGATACCTTTTTGGAGGTTTAGGAAGTCAGGAAGCGAGGGGAGACCAATCTTAGCTTCCCACGGAGGCGACTATTTTTGGGAGGGAGCGGACTGTACACACATCTGCCTCCCTCTGCCCCTTCCATCTACTTGTGCCGTCCCCCGCCCCCGTCTCGTGTCCCATCCCACCGTATAACCCTTTCTCGCCCGATCTGCTCCGCCTCTTACCTTCCACATCCTTTCCCCTGCATAAGAGGCCTCCCTCCCTTCATTGTTTGGGGCATTTTTGGAGTGTTTGTCTGTCCCAGATGCGTTCTCCGTCGAGGTTGCGTGACTCGGTGGTGTACGCGATGGTCGGGAGAAAGTTTGGTGAGGTGTTAGTCGAAGCGTGATGTTTTTTTGATTTTTTCAGGAATGTAGGTAGCAGTTGGTAGGTTTAGGGTTTGTTTGTTTACTTCTTGCCGGGTTGGGCCGGGAAATGCGGTGCGTAAAGGGTTGTTGCTTTGTCAGGTTTGGTTGGAAGATGTTTCGAATGTAGCTTTTAGTTGGCTCAATCTCTTTCTTTCTCAAAACCGATAAGTCAAATAGGCATCTGTACCTTTCGAGTCACTCCTTAGCGCGTGATCCGGACAACTATTAGTTAATTCATCCTGCGTTAACGCTTTCTTATTCTCTCAGTTTCTGTTGTTTAATGCTACTGTGCCTTGGCATCACTGGACAAACAGGCTCAATATCTTTATTTCTCGTCGTATAAAATGTGTTAAACGTCCAACAGTCATTTCTTATCAATTGCGCATCCTACTATTTTTTTAGTCAATCAAATATCGAAAAAAGTATCCTCGTAAGATATCGAGTCCTATTGTTTTATTAAAATATCGCATCCAATGTCGTCTTCAAACATTTTTCGTTGTTTTCGGATTTGCTGACTACCTGTTCATCCGTCCTGGTCCCATCTTCCGTTTTTATTCTTCGTATAAGATTCTTTTGCGCAATACTAATTGCGCGTTATTTGTAAACAGGAGCAGCTTCTGTGGTCTCGTAAGCACAGAGATAGGAACTTCGATTGTTATTGCTCGATAGAGTGTGGCTATCTTTGTCTCTGAATGTTCTTAATTTTAATACTGTAAAGATCCATATAAATGGGTAAGGGAAAACTGTAATAGTTTCGAGAAATTTTATTCTGCCATTAATATCTCTGTTAATTTAAAGCAGCAATTGAGTAGTATTTCCGTTACAATCATTAGTCTTTTATGTAGTTAGCACATTTTATAATTTTCCAGAGTCATCTACGTGATGAGATGATGTCATTTTCTGTCTTTCCAATGCACGTTTGTAGTATAAAACTCCGTGGAAAATGGGCGTAACGTGACGCATCTTTGATTGCACCTTACAGTATAATCGCAATGGAAATCCGCTTCTTTAAGTTGCCTTTCCTCATTCTATATTAAAACCCAAGTAGTATTTCCCGTGGACTAGGTTGCTTTATCATCGATTGATACCACGTTATTGAGGATTGGCTTGTGGAGTGATCGAGGCAGAAATGTTTTCCTACTGTTGAGTAACACTGCCGTCACTGCTGAATCAGATAACGACCTTGGAAAGTGATGATACAAAGAAGCGGATGGGATGATGCTCCTGGGTTTTTGTGTGCATCTCTCAGTATTCTGACTCCAAAGTAATGACGGATTCATAGTTTTATCGTTCGCTCGTTCCTCCATTCTCTGTCTTCTGTGTCTTTTCTGTGGCAGTTTTTTGGATGGAAAATTCATTTTGTTCTCTCTGAAAATTTACTCGTGGTTTTCTTTAGTTTATCTAATTTTATATTACCTGTTTTCACTATCTAATTCCATTTATAAATAAGGCCAAAAGATTATTTATCTACTGTTATACTATTGATTGGTAAAGTTCATTGATTGGAAGAGTTTCGGAAAGTTTAAGGCGAAATTTTGAATCAACATCATGATTTATTGATAGGGTTTCTAAAAGTAAAATGTCTAAGTCTACGAGGGTGGTTCAATAAGTCCGTGACCTTTTGTATTTCCCGCTTTTTAATCTGAAAAGTAATCCTACTCTAGTCAACAACTATCTTTAAACGGGTAAAAATCAAAGTTTTAAGTAGTTACGTTAATTTGTTTATATTTGGCAGCCATTGCAAGCAAACAACTTCGTGAAATTTCGATAATGGAAAAAAGTGAATTCCTAGTGCTCATTTAGCATTATTTTTTGCGGAAGAGAACCATCTCCGAAACCAAAGAAAAGCTAGTGAAATACTATGGGGACTCCGCACCATCAATTTCAATGATAAAAAAGTGGTTTTTTGAATTTCTTAGTGGTCGCACAAGCACGAGTGGCGCCGAATGTTCTGGACGCCCAATTGAGGTCTCTACACCTGAAACCATCGAAAAAATCCACGATATAGTGCTGGCCGATCAAAGATTGAAAGTGCGCGAGATCTTAGAGACAACAAACATATCAAACGGCTCAGTTTTTTCAATTTTGAATGATCATTTGTGCATGAGATAGCTATCCCCAAGATGGGTGCCGCGCTTGCTCTCAATTGACCACAAAAGGGTGCGTGTGACAACTTCACAGGAGTGTTTGGCGTTGTTCAACAGAGATCCAAATGAGTTTTTACACCGTTCTGTGACTGTAGATGAAACATGGATCCACCACAACATACCGGAGACCAAGCAGCAGTCGAAACAGTGGGTTTCTCAGGGAGAATCGGCGCCGAAGAAGGCCAAGGTGTGTCTGTCAGCCAACAAAATCATGGCGACAGTTTTCTGGGATGCACGTGGTATAATACATATTGATTACCTCCAAAAGGGAAGAATGATCAATGGAGAATTACTTACAACTTACTCTACCAGTTCAACCGAGATTTAATGAAAAAACGACCACATTTGGCCAAAAAGAAAGTGCTCTTCCACCAGGACAATGCAAGGGTCCACACGTACGCAGTCGCTATGGGAAAAATAAGTAATTTGAGGTATCATCTACTACCACATCCGCCATATTCTCCGGATTTAGCTCCCAGCGACTATTTTCTTTTTCCAAATCTAAAGAAATGGCTCGGGGGAAAGAGATTTGCCTCCAATTATGAGGTAATAGCTCAAACAAATGCTTATTTTTAGGGCCTTGATAAATCATATTATTTGGAAGGAATTAAAAAACTAGAGAAACGTTGGACAAAGTGTGTCGAGCTAAAAGGGGACTATGTTGAAAAATAAAACGTTTTTTTGCCGAAAAACTTGCGTTTTCTTTGAGAGGTCACGGACTTATTGAACCACCCTCGTATCATCAACAAAGATTTTTCAGTGTTAATTTTCAAGGTTTCCAAGTTTAGGTTCCAAGGTCAGCGAGGAGAGGATTCTCAACATCTGGATTCACATCTACTAGTAGGACTGTGAATTTACATATTTTCCCTTTTCAAGTTTAAAGATCCCTAATAGGTTTTCGGACGTTTGATGTGATTTTTAACTGCGTGTAAATGAAATTATCGTGAACTAATAAAAGATTATATGGATAGGTATACGAAAGTGTTATCGGTTAAACGTAAGGTGTCGTTCAAATGGCTGTGATCTTGAGAGTTATTATGGGTTTCGTTATTAATTATCAGTAATGTGAATATTTATACTTTAAAGTGTTATCAGTTTAAAGGCAATTAGATTGATAAGAGATTGCTCAAATTGTAAGCAATCTTGCCCGTTCGCTGTTTGTGATTTTATCAGGTTCGGTTATCTGACTAGCCAGTTTAGTCATGCTCGGATCAAAGATGCCTTTTATTATATCTTAAGTGATTTTGGGGGAAGATGTCTAAAAATGTGCTTTGATACGCCTTAATAGTTTCCAGTTGGTATTATTTTTATCCATTTTCACCTCTTTCACTATTTTGGTGGATTTTTCCCTTCTTCGTTTTCTGAATGGGTCCGAGCAGTTACGCGGTTCGATCTCACAGTTTCTCCTTTTTTCGATAAAGTTCTCGGTGATCTGGTTAACGAAAGGAAACTCCTTTCACCTTTCCCACTCATTCTTTCTCGGATTCCCGCAAATCTGCTATTTCATTTGTTTCTAAGAAGGCAGAGAGTTTCAGAGAATCGGAGTTGTAATTGGAGGAAGAAGCAGTCAAGAAGTAGCGAAAGAAAAGTCTTTTCCTTAGCAAAAAAACACGTTATTTCTCTGAGTGTGCGATTGATGACATGAGTACTCGATGATGAACGACCACTTGACGCAATTGTTCGCTTCCTTATAAATTGCTCGTAAGTTTTCTCAGCGGCATTGAAAGTGGCGCCGATGCTAAATGACATCTTCGTCATCGTAGGGGGAGTTCCCCGTTGGATAACTGCTTGCGTGGTGGAAATACTTCATCCGAGAGCTTTTTTCAACTCGAGCCCATTCATATGCGTAATCCCTCGTCCCGGAAATGGTCCCTTCGGTTTATTTTCGATTGTGAGTGTACGCCTGCGTGCTCTTTCGTCATGGAGGAAGTTGTACTCGGGATGCACGTCACTGCTGTTGGTTCAGTGTAGTTTCCCGGAAGCCCTACTGACTTTAAGATTCACTTTTAAAGTATTTCGCGAATTTTGAGTGTATGGACATGCTGAAGCTATCGAGTCACTCTGCCGATGTTAATCATTTATTTCCCTGAAATCAAGCCTGCAGATTTAATATCCTTCACATAAAGAGTTGGATGAATGGAATTTTTCTATAATTAACATGCGTGTATTAAAAGTTTTTGTTTCCGTTTCAAATCTGACAACTTCAAATTTTCCAGACAAAGCCATTTTAAATCAATCGAATTTTAATGGTCTTTCTCAATTCTCGAGGATTGCATCGTGTAGTCATACCGGTGATATACCTTAATACTTTTGTAGCGATACCTTATGTAACTCGTGAATTTTTATTATACCAAACTCAAGATTTTTTATAAATTCACTCTGAAGTTGCCTAAATATCTACAACCACGAGGACATTTGATGTTGTTAAATGTGGCCAGTACATAATTAAATTCGTATTTTATTATTTCAATGGAAGGATGAGATCATATACGTGCATTTCCTTTTATATATTCCCCGGTCAATGAAGCATAATTACAAGGATATGATCATCGAGCCGAAGTCGCGGTCATTGTTTCATCCAGTTTTCTTTTTCTTTTCATTATTTATTCGTAATCTGAGGTTAAGATAATTATATATATCGCCCTTATATCTTACCACGTAAAAAATTGTTTAGTTGAAACTCGGGATGCGTTACAAGGAATTGATTGTCTCTGTTTTCAGAAAGCTGCTGCCGCCGCAGCCTCATTTATCTCTTACTTCAAGATAAGGACCCTAAAATTCGTTTCTTTCATATGGACCGGTGCTGGAAGAGGAATGAATGCTTAGATTGTCTCCCTTGTGCTATGGGAGATGTTTAGGATGCGGTGGCATTAATGTCGTACACATTATGCAAAGCGTATCTCATGCTGTTTTACGTTAGAGCCTATTATCTAGTTAACATCAGAGTCCTGTTCGAAAACAAGATAATCCCGGTTGCATGAGATCGTGATGTAGCAATGCGTTTGCTCATAAATAACTGTTAATGTTTTTCTTATCCAGTGATCTCAAAAAGGACTTGTGATGTTCACCACCAGTATTCTCACCTTACGGGATCTATTTTTCTTCATTTCGGTATCGATTCACATGGTTTTTGCCTATGAGACTGTCCTCTTTTCGTATTCACAAGGGCCTCTACCGTTTCGTTATTATGTTTTAGTGTTTTATTAATCTAATCTAACAAAAATTGATACGTTAGTGCAGACATTAAGATACGGAAATGAACAAAGAATATCGCGCGAATCGACGTTTAAGAACACCTTATTTTGATAATTGGAAAGCAAGTAGTCAAATATTTTTTAATTCCTTACTTACTCACTTGTTAGAACGTTTGAAATTTTGTTTTATGCATTTATATTTTTCGTGTTAATGTTTGGGCTTGAATTGATATTTGTGTTAAGTTAGCTTCGTCTGATATTTACCACAGGAGTCGCGCATTCGAATTTCTCGTTTTCCGCTTTCTCGTGGACATCCTTCGCTAAATACAGCAAACTTATCCGTTTTCCTTTCCTCATTTTTATCGTTTTCCTTCAAGAGGCGACGGAATACTAGCTTTTACTCTTTTCGAGGCTATCTAATGACGCGGTTTCGGTGACCTACTTCGTGCTGCATAGAATACGGAACCGCTTTTAGATTGACACTGACGTGAGTCACCATAATCTGGAAGGAAAAGAAGCTGTCGTAAAATTTATATCTCTTTTTGTCATAAAACAGCATTTATTCTCATTCCTGTGTAGGAACGTAATAATACCTTCGGTGGTTTCATCCAAGTCTCCTATTTTTCGCGGGAAATTTAATTATTATGAGTGAAGTTTATGTTCAAGTGCTTTCACTTCATCTTACAAGGTGCATCTCTCAGTCTTTTCTAAGACTCTAAATACTAATTCATTCGCAGTGCCTGTAAGTTTTCCTTAGGAATCTTACATTCTTATCCGTGACCTTCTATTTTCGGTTCTTTCGGAGCCAAGGAAATGTCATATGAAAGCGTTATTTTGATGGGAACATGTAATCCCAATTTGTTGGTTTAAGACGCTTTTCGACAGTTTCTCTATCTAGAAGTTTTGGGATTACTAAGAATCGTGCTTAAAAACATCGGCTATCAGGAGTTCAGAGCTTTGCTATTAAAATCGATAATTTTTTTCCGACAAAGAAGGAAATACACGGGTGCTTATGGAAGAGACAAAAAATTAAGGCTCTACATTAAATTAAGACCCAAACTCTTGTGCCTAATAGTTATCAGTCTATGCATCAATGTTTGGACCAGTCTCTCTCTTGCTTTCATTATTATTGTTTTACATTTTAACTAGTAGAAGAATGTCTAAGAATAAAAGAAGTCTAAGAATAGAAGAATCCTGATTTCTAAACGTTATTTTCTGGTAAATCAGGAGGCATATAGTCGAAATGAAAAGTATGTGTTATTTCTATTTGGCGAAGAGCCCTTCCTTAAGGGTACTGTGAAGGTCCGCTTCCTGCTAAGTAAAGATTCACTTGCAAGTTGTGATTGCCGTGGCTATTACAATTAAAGGTATTTTTAGTAACTATAAAAGTTATTTAAAAGGGGTTTATATGAATTTAATGTTATAATTTCAAGCTTCTTTGTAATTAATTTAGGAAGAAATTTAATTTAAATCTATTTTATATTTTTATATATGGGCTGTATTTCTTCGCATGCATTGTTTCACCGAAAGATTGGAACGTTTCTTACTTACGTAGTCCGTTTCGTAAGATTTCCTGTTCAGTAAGAATACTACGAAGGTTATTGCTGCGGTTAGACGAAGAGATTTATTTCTCACATTTAAAGACGACGTAGACATGCATCGACCGTTATTTGTTATTCTTTATGTCACGCCGGTGCTAAAACCCGTAACTATAAATGGTGTTGCTTCATAATCGAGAGGTGCAGATTTATGCGTGGAGTTCTGTGCCGTGGGATTCAAACTATAGGAATTTCTCTTGGAAGTCTCTCGTCCAGGCTCTAATTTTCGCACCCTGTGTCGCGTCATGAATTCCTATTTATCATCGTCGCTGGTTTTCGTTGCCTACGTTGCTGGTTTGAAGTGAGAAGGGATTTAGTTATCTATATACCTCACGGTAAAATCGAGAGATTTTTGTAAGATGGTTTAATCCTTCAAGGGAAAGTTTCATTTCCTGCAGCTGTTTCACAACCGTCGTCCACCGCCTATTGTTTCCTAATTGCCGTCGTAGTCATTTACGGTTGCTGTTTGAGCGCAGTTCTTTGTCATATCATTTATGCTGACTGCATCCAAAGATCTTTCGCAGAGCTTTGCTATTGATTTGGATCCTACCGTTGCAACTGACAATAAGAGTTTTTTAAAGATTCGTTCTATGCTTCCCCTTTTGTATAAAAAAGAAAATGAGTACTTGCGGTAATGTAGGTATGGAGAAAAGCTTTCTCATTTTGTCTTTATTTAAGTGCTTTGCTAAATTCTTTGTTTTTACGTATATATCTCGCAGTCATTTTTATTATAGGATAAAATTCTTCGTTTTCAACCATTCATTCTATTTATAGATTTGTATCTAATAATGAATCACGTTAAGGTACTAAATAAACACCTTAGCCTGAAGGACTTAGTTAACAGACAAGGACACAGTTAAGCTACAACTTTTGATCTCCGCAGAATGAAGTAGGAAGGTTATCTTGTACCAATTTGTAAGCTCAGGCCTTCTAGTTTCTACGTTATATCACCGCTAAGATATTTATTTTATACGTTAATTGTAATCAGAATTAGGTGCTTTAGTTTTTAATGCTTATTCAAGTAAAGCTCAATCTTACGTTATGGTATCAATCTTTAGTGGAATGAGAACTACGTGTTTTTATATCATGCCAATACAGTAATCTTGTAATAACTTCTACGGTCTAATATATTCCTGTGGGAATTCCAATATTAATTGTGTGATATAGTATATTTTACAATTAAACAGTTTAGAATACACGTAAGCATTAATGAAATTCATATGATTTTGTTTAATTTCAAGAATCGATCTGTATTTGTTCAAATTTAGAATATTTAAATGAAAATAAGGTTTCCTCAACTTGTTGAAGTGCTGGGAGAAGCGTCCATAGTTTGAGGGCGCTACAGCCACGGATGAACGCGTTCGGGGCGAACCTCTTTGGAGTTTAACGTCCTCAGCATAGAAATCTCCTCCCACGAGGAGTGCAAAGTCTAGATAGCAGTTGTTCATGGAAGCTAAGATGGCTTCCCGCTGTTGGTTTTCCGAGTGCGCAACGTGCCCAAGGTGTGCGGCGCTATTAGGCAACTATGGTTCGTGCCCTCTCCGCATCTTCTCGTGCAGTTTTTCTTTATTCATCTCATCCTCTCGCATGTCCTCGCTAGCAGGTTTCAATGGGGGACTTTCCCCTTTCCTTCCGTCGCTAGTTTAATTTCACTTGCCTCATCACCGCTGCCCCCTTCCTTCCTTCCCTCCTACGCCCCCCCCCCCCCCCTCAGCTTCCTCTTACCCCCCATCCTACCGACAGATAACGGAAGGCATAGAGCGTGGAGCCGTTGCTTTCAGAGCGGGAAATCGTGCCGTTACTGCAACCCGCCGCGGTTTTCGGGTGGTTTCTTCGTTTTTTCTCCCGAGAACTTTCTTCTTTTCTTACGGGAGGCATAAGTTGGGCAGTAAGGCGGGGTCATATTGTGGTGGCGTTTGTGCACCAGTGCATTCTCACGGGCTGCGGAGTATTGGGATGCATTAGGATGACCTAATGGATGAAATTGTTGCCGGTAGTCAGTAAAATGGTCTTTGTATGTTACATAAAATCGTATATTGTATTTAATCTGCTATATTTGACAGTTTTTTTTAATAAAAACCACCATCTGTGCTGTATTCAACCTAGCAGCATGTTTGCTCATCAAAAACTTTAACAGTAGTCGCCAAAAACCCATGAGAGGGATGTGTCTTACTAAGGAAGATGGGAAATAGACGGGGCACTTTCCCCCTGCTTTCCATACTCAGCCAGAATGCTAATTACTAACTTAAATTAAGCACCATGACCCTGTGAATAACACTTTCCATAGCATCCATTAACCAAGATGAATACTATTATTCGGCATCAGTCATACCTCTGTAAGTTTCATGTTCTCAAAACCATGAACAAGACTCACATGAGAAATATGAAAATGAAAGATGTATTTTCTTTTATCATTGTTTTATTATGTCTCGTCAGTCAGGATAGAATCTTCCTTGATTGTTGGAGTGTTTTTTAAATGCTGTTAATGTTATATTATTATTGCTTTACAATGATATTTCGCTTCTCTGTCTCCTTATGTTCTTAGAATTTATCCGTTTAAAGACAGTTCAGTGTTGTTTTTGGAATCGAACTTCCTGTTCTATGGAAATGACACTCTCCTTAAAGCTAAAGGGTTACTCTTCAATAAAACCACAGCTTATGAATTCAGCAGAAGCCTTATAAATGAGGTTCAAACAATTTTATATACGTATGCCTATTGTGAGGTAAGGGTTTGTGTGTGTTAACTCTTTTAAAGTTTTCAGAGGCTCTTATAAGTGTGTGTTAGTTTTCTCGGCGGTAAACAATGCCATTATTTTGCAGTTTACGTCAAAATAACATGAATTGGTTCTAGCGTATGATTTATTTGTCAGAATGAAAATTAGAGTCTTCGATGAAGTGTTTATATTTTAACGACAGTGCCTTTCCCTTTGTCTTCTTCAGCCTTACCTTATATGACTGCTATTTTGAAATAGGTTCTATTTTGGAGCTACGATTCATGAACTCTAATTATGTAGTCAACAACTTATGGAAAGCCCTATAAGAAATAATCACATTCTAGACACAGAGAGGTCCTATTTCGTTTTTTATAACACCGAAGACAAAACTCTTAAGAAAATCACCTTAAAGAATTTCCTGGTTTATGAGTTCATATTGAATATGTTTTGTTCATTATTAACGCAGGTTTTCCTTTCATTAAATGTTTGTGTTGTGATTTTCTTTAGTGTTGGAAATTTATGCTTTTGTGTTTATCGTTCAAGGTTAGGTTTTCAGTGCTGTTTATGTTTCTTTGTTATTATCTACTTTGAAGGGGTAGACGATTTGTTAGGGAATTTCGTATTGGATGGCATCCCATTTTAACCGCGGTAGTTATGCAATCGGAAGGTAAGAAGGCCCGTAATCCGCGTGGGCATATTGTTTATGACCTATATCCGTCGTATCGATCGGGGTGGCTGTCGCGAGGATATGGAGAAACCCGTGCAAATATGTTTCGCGTGTGGCAGTCGGTGTTTTTTTTGCATGTTTTAGAGGAAGGGTCGGTGAAACGTGAATCTCCCTCACGGAGAATTTCGGTGCCGCTGGAATCGGGATGATGCACTAAGGTGCTCACGAACCAGTCCACTAAAGAAGTATTCGAGACAAGAACTTAGTAATATCAATATTTGACCTCTTCTTACGATCCTCAAATTAATGTAATCGCTAGAAAAGTAAAATATAGGCAGTGATATATGAAGGTGGAACTTGGAAAAGTCTCGTTACTGTGCATTAGGTCCATGAAGTAGATTTTTCGTTTCATGTCTAATTCATCGTAGATGAGGTTTAATGCGTCCTTGAAAACTTTCTGAAAACAATCACACTACGGAATTTAGCGGAACTTGGCATCATCTGATCGAGTTAATTGGGAAAAACAACAAAATTTGGGTACAACCTGTAAATTGAGCACATGCTTACTTTTAATACAATAAAAAATATTTTTTATGAAACATCAAGTCATATCTATTCCACTCAGAAAACCTCATTTTATCTGGTATTTTACTTGATACTGATTATTGTCTGATTAGCTCATTACGATATTTTAATTTCTTTCGCTCGATGTAAAGCTATTTGCTCACTAAGAAAGGTAAATTGAACAAAAGTAATTAAAATTTTAATGTTGCTGTTGAGAGGGAACAATTTTGAGTTATCTGCGATACACCTACCGCTCTTGTATTTATTGAGGTTGGATTCTTTTGCGCCTATATTTTACTTTTAAAACAAAGTTTTTGGACCTAAAAGTTAACACTATTTGAGGATAACATTGAAACTCTCGTTTCTACGTACAAAATTTTCGAGCTACTTACCGCGGTTTAGGATGATTTATTTCGGTTACTTCATTAGTTGGCATTAGTGAAGGAAGCATCCTAATAGAGCTAGTTCGTTCGAAATGTCATGTTCATTTCTTGGCAGATTGTATTATAGGTCTTGGTTTTATGTCACTGTCGTATATACCACCTGAAGTGCATTGAGCTCGTCGAGCGTAAGCTGAAATTACACTGACCCACATTGCACTTTGGCGGAGAGATTCTCAGTCTGTGGAAAAGTTAATGCACCTTCCTCACACGCAGTTTCCTTTAGGACGCTTGGGGAAAGCTGCTTGTGGTTATGGTTTATGGCAGTATCGCTTAAATGTGCATCTAGTTGTAAAACGGGTGTTTAGGATTTCGAAAAAGGACTTACAGCCCTTACTAGGATGACCTGCCGTTATACGATAGTGTGTACCGTAAGAGTGGTTCTTCACTGCTCAAATTTTAGCCCGTTTCTTGGTCAGCTAGTTTTAGCTCTTTCTTAATCATCGGTAGATTACGATAAATATCAGATTCCCTTATTCCCACAAAGATTTCACTTTTATATATATTCTAATGTTGATATTGATTATATATTCTCGTGTAAAACGATATTGCTCAGTTCTTATCCAAAATATTTGGAAATTAGTACTAAATTTAATAGTAGGCCATTGGTTGTTGATTTTTGTTGGCTATTAATTATTGGTTTAGGATTATTGAAGAGCACTTAAGAGAATTCATCGATTTACAGTCGCTAAGAGAATTTTAATGTTTCAATAACCGTAGAAGTATTTTTCAACGGCAGGCACGATGCGTTTTCTTAATAAAGCCATCCGTAGAAGCAGCACCGTTGTATTATCCTACGTGCTATTAACCGTCACCAAGCCTCGTTCTAGTCTTCCGATTGTGGTGACCTAGAAACTCTTTCCCCTTGCACTTCTCAGAGCGCGCTCAGATATGCTTCGCTCAAGTGGCAGAGTTAATTTTTTCATCCTGCCTCGATTGCAGAAGGACTTTTTCAGAGTGATCCTCCTCTAAGTCGCAAGTGTTGTACGCGTGCTAAAATCGTTAAACCTTGCTGGCGTCGCGCCACGGGTTGTGGGTCAAGAAAGCAGTCTCTGTGACGTTTAAAACATTCTCGTCCCGTTGTTTTGCTGGAATGGCGTCGGGTCGATCCTTCAATGCTCTCTTCGTATACATTGGTATATGGTTGGGAGATAACCGAGAGGAGGTTCACGTTCACCCCGCTCTTCCTCCCCCCTATCCCTCCTTCGCCAGCTGTATCACAGTCAACATTGCTATACCCGGGAGAGAGGTTGGCCTCATTTCGCTGCATTCTTTCCTCTCCTCCTTGTCTTAATTGTCGCGCAATACTGTCGAATGAGATGGGGCTATTTTTTTCCTCAAGGGGTAGGGTAACTCAGGTATGGAACTAAAAAAGCTATTTGCTGTAACGTGAACTTCCGATCATTCGGGGGCTGCAGTTCTGCGGTTAGTCGAGCCATCCTCGAAGCTAAAAAAATATCGTTCTCATAACTTAAATGTGTATTTGAGCGCAGAATTATGAAAGAAATCGTATAAGCGCACTTAGTTGATTTGAATATTCGTTGGAAAATATTACCAAAAGGATGTGTGCATGTTCATGAAGGTACTTCGTTTATGTTATGTTGTTTCTACTTATGATATCGACTGGAGCGAAAATAACTTATAGCGAATAGATATGCGTCCGCAAATTTGGAGTAAGAGTAGGTAGCAAAAAAATGAATTCATTAAATATATAAGACAATTTAATTTCCAGTTAAAGCTGGATTTAGACGGTGAGTCATCATAATTAAATAGATCAGTATCGAATGAATAATTATATTTAAATTTTATTACAATCATTCATGGCTTTTGAATTCGTAAACTTTGCGGCTCCCGCAGTTTAAATGCTCCGTAATGTGTGTCTAGTTTTATGAAGTTGCTCTCCCCGGTAGAGTAATGCAATGTCATTGCATTAAGGATAGATAAAAGGATAATACATACATTTTAGCGCATGGAGGTCTTTCTAATGCGTCTTCACCAAGGTCTCTGATCGCACCACTCCATTGGAAGGTCTTTCTCGATCATTGTCATCATCTTGATGACGACTATAGTGTTGCATTGTTCTTTTCTATTGGTCCACATCTTCTAAGTATTATGGAAGTGAAGCGATATGCTACTCCGGAGTAGGTTTGTATCGGTGGACTTTCTTGAATTCTCAAAACGGTCTTAGGTTCGGTGCATTTCTGTTGCGAAGCACTTTCCCTCTTGAGTGATTCACAAGGACATCGGATAGGCGATGCACCAAAGAGGACATTTGAATTGCAATGTCATTATGGAATTGGCTGTGTACTTTTATATATGTAAAGGAGTCCCTTTTTATGCAAAGATAAACAATTTCCTGTTTGCCGCGTTTCTGGTTGACTTCCTATCTTGAGGATAGAAAAGTGTTAGAAAAAGTTTGTTTGTTTTTAAAATACGAAGGCAAATTGAAAATCTGTTTGAAAATGATTTCTATTATACCATACTGATGCTAAAAGTTAATAATTGTAGAATTGATCTTTTAACATCTGAAATTAATGTCTCTTTTGAATGTTTTCAAATTTTGTAAATCGTATACCTCAGCATTAATTAAAAGTGACCGATAAGATGTTAGTTTACCATTTATGGAATAATATTTCCACATTAAGCTCAGCTCATCTATTATGTACCAGCTTCATTTACTTAAGTTTACGAATAAAATGCCGAAGGACGTCTTACTACCCAAGCGGTATGTCAAAGCCCTCATTAACCTTTTCTTTCCAACTCCCTCCCATGGGACTTGTTCATTTTAAACAGTAATCAATCAGCGGACTGTTTGTTCCGTCGATCTATTGCTTTCAGTACGCTAAGCAAGATAGGAAAAGTTATTTTAATGATCATATTTGTAAATTTTGGTAATCCAAACACGGAAATAATTTTTCAGCGATGCTATGAGGGTAAAATCGTTTATATTGTGATGTTTACAGTTAGATTTCCATCTAAACAAAGCATAGAAGTTGTGCCAAGTAGTTCGAAAACGAGCAGTTTCATAACGCACGCTTGCTTGTTTGCGAATGGTATACCTTAATGCATGTTACGATTTCGCATGCATTAATTCCGATTCTTAAGTGCTTTAATATTGAAGGGAAATTATCCATACAGAATGAATCCCGAAGTTTATTTTCTTTTTTAATCAAGCAAGTTTATGTATGCGTCGATAAAAATTATTGATAGTCACAGCTATGGAAATTGGTTTATGATGTTCTTCGATCTGCTTTTCATTTCATGCCCGACTCAGGCCATCGCATCTTAAATTGCTTTCTTTCAGCCTTTTATAATCCAAAGCGATTTACTTTCAAGGACTGCTGTGAATGCCACTTCATGGCTCGAGTCCGTAGCATTGAGCGAGCTTAGGACGCAGTTAACTATTAAACGCTCTATCACTCGTTGTAATGTCAATAAAGATTTCCGGGACCAATCGTTCCCATATTTCTCCTCGCGCTCCCTCAGGTAGTAAATGTACTAGTACACCACCAATTTCTTCCTGATATTATCATATGCTTGTGGTAGAAATCTGGTGTTATTTTTATTGTTGGAATTTTAATTCTCTCTATAATTGTTTCCCAGATGTTCGTTTACGTATCATTTAAATTCTACACGTGGTCTTACTGCCCTCTCCTTTCTCCTGATGATAGATAAGGTACTGCGCATGGAATGTCAATTTTTTCTTACGTGAAGTGCATTCTTAGAAATGCATGGGTTAAGATTTAATTGTATCATATTGGAAAATTACGTCAACGTACACTTGAGAAGATGGGACTGATGGTAATTAATGGAGATCTTTAAGTAAGACGTTTATTTTGTGTGCTTTTTCGTGTGCTTATAAAGCGTATGAAATTTAAGAATTGTTTAACTTTAAATTGCTGCATCAAGAGCATTGAAATGAATCGGAAGTATCAAGAGGTTTCGTGATCTGAAGACTTAAGTTTTCGATAAGAAAGCTAATGTATCCTTCGTGATACTCAAGTATCTTGCTATTTTGCAAATTACATCGAGGTTTAACTTGTGCCTGAGCATACGTTATTATTGCTATTGTTTTCATTAATCATTATTTCCATATCACGATACAAGCCTTTTGCGTAGCGTTGTTCATCTCAAATACATTTTGACGATATTATTATACATGCATAGTTACTTTTGAATTATATCCAACGTCTGGCTTATTAGTGTTTGAAATACTTCGGTTTATAGTTTAATTCATTCTACCAATCGTTGTTTCCCAGAATGTTTGTTCTCCTTCCACGCATTCTCTTGAGCCAAGGAAAATTCCGTGTGCGATCTTAACCAGAAATTCCAATCACTTTTGGATGACGATCGAGGTATTTCGGGGAATCACGCGTCAAGTCCGTCGTGGATGTGTGACCCTCGGTTGGAATGAATAATCTCGAATTTTGGACGTGCTGGTTCCAAGGGCGGAAGCACCAGCCTTCCAACTTACTCAGAATCGGTTGCCAAAATAAGAGACGCCTTTTTGTCGATCGGACACTTGGTCGCTCACGGTTGCCGATCTCGTTCAAGGTTGTTCGTTTAATGAGTTCGTCGTAAACTTCCTTCAATGAGCAATTCGTAATTTAGTTACGAATGGGTTTTATACACTTTGTCATTCCTTGCTTGTTGTACTAATCATTTCCTCGACATCGTAGCTTGGTAATTGTCCCTATTAGCTGCTTCTTATTGGCACTCAGTTTACCTGTTATCTACTTATTTATGTGCATGCCCATTATGCTATGTGGGCGTACAATGGATGTTTTGTCTGCTTGAATCATGAATCGCATAAGACTGCAGAGGAAGCATGAAAGGGATTAACAAGTCTTTGAGCGGCACAGTATTGTGCAACTGTCACTCAATAAGAACGTCCGTACTTTCGGGGTGTAAATATAAAGGTAAACTATTTATTGCGCATGGTTGCGAGAATGCTCTCATAGAGCTATGATCCCGATGATTTTTTCAATGTTATGCATAATGCATATTCTACGATTGCCGAATTCAAATTTACTGTAGTCATGTTTTACTTTTAATCGCAAATGTGTAAACTTAAAGTGTTTTCAGTGTGAATATCCACCTTTTATTAGAGAGCAACTTTTTGTATCTATTATTTAATTAATTAATTATTAAACCTACTCATCTTCATAGGCGATGAACTGACGTTTACATTAATGTATTCATTTATTAATCTTTATTCAGCATCGCTCCTTGTAATATTGGTTTAAAATGAATATTTCGATCGAATTCCAAAGGCGTAGTTTCCTGATGCTAAGTTTCTGGTCATTGTTTTTACCGTCACGTTTTACGTCACAGTCACTATGTAGGATCGCATACTTCTTGCCTGTTTGTTTGTCGTTTTAGGAACGATGATGTTATAAAAGGAGTCGGTGAGTACAAGTGTATTCTATTTTAAAAACCTCGCCCAACTCACCATTGTGAGTGAATCAGTTCCGGCAACCAAGTCCATTGCGTAATCCTCATGATGTTGCAGCAGGTTAACTTGTTTAGGTTTCGGTTAGTAGTTGTTGTGTAAATAAGCCCTGAAAGAGGTAAATATAAACAGTGTGAAAGATATTGTAGGGTAAAACTCTGGATTTTGCACGGAAGTTGATAGCGCATCGAAAGAAAAGTAAAATTTGTCAGAACTATCCGTTTAATGTTTCTCTTTCTGGTTTAAAGTCCCGAGATATGCATATGGAGTCTTGGATAAACGGGAAGCATGATGGATTTGATGACTGAGATCATTTATCTCTAGCTACACGGCGTACGCGAAATATTGTCTGAAATTCATCGTTCGTACGTAAGTCCTCCGGGATTTGCCAAGTAGGAGTACGCGGTCTCAGCTAGACCAAGTTGGGGTAGGTCAGTTCGCCCTACTGCGTTGAGGAAAATCGAACCATGATATTTCTTTAATTTCGCAATTGAATCTAGGTCACTTTGGTTCGCTTCTCGACGACTCAGTCGATCAGATTAATGATAGAATAATTGTCGTAACTCAACTAACTCATGAAAAACTTGTGTACAAGGAGCGTAAACATTTTTGTTGATTACTAACAACAGACTTATGAATGCAATATGTATTCTTGTCAAACGGAACTAAATTTACCAATCAAGAAATAAAATTTCGATTGATATTTTTATAATCACGCGCGTTCGATTCTTTTTAAGGTGTTTTGTGCGTTTACTCGATTTAAGGGCTTGATATTGAAAAAATGACGATTGATGGAGGAGTCGAATCGATCCATTCGTTCACTAATTGAATTATTTATTTAATTCTTCTATAATTGAGTTCTCAGCCTTTTCTCTTCTACGGCAAGAATGAAACACCCTAATGCGTCAAACTCCGTGGCGCGCCGAATTATGTTTTAGATTGTAACAGTTTTAGAATAATGTACTTTTATTATAGGATGAATGTTTAAACTACAAAATTTTAAACGAAAACTGTGTAAGTAAATGACATTTAAACGTTATTTTATATCACCAAGGCTTGGGACTCTAGCGAATTTAACGACATTCCAGATCCATTCGCTGGATAACGGCCGAGAACCTCGTATTTGATAATCGTGATAAAATATGTATATAGTCGTAACATCATGTACTATTTTGCATATAAATCTTTATATACTGACGGTATCGGCATTATTCGTATTTTTGCGGAAGGCATACTATTTTTCTAACGTTTCCTAAACTTACAATGTCAGATAGCACAGCTTGGAAAGGAATGCGTTGGGATGTTTCCTATGGCGCCGCCTCATTCATCGAGGTTTCTTTTTCTTCTTTTCGGCGTTTTGAGCCAAGGCCATTTTGGGAATGACTGAGGTCCTTGGCCGAGCCCTCGTGTGAGCGAATAACTGCTTCTTGTACAACTCTCGTACGCGTTTTATTCAAGTGCTTTGTTTTGACCCACTGTCTGTCTAGTTTTAATCGCATTGCATGCGTGGTGCTTCCATAACCCAGTTTCACGGGATTTAAGATCTGTCGAATGTTTTCGCGGGCAATCACGTGATTTATCAAGTGTAGTACTGAAGAAAGCATTATTATTTGTATTTAGTGTTGTAAAAGCCTTGATTTTCTCAATTTTTATCTCTTTGTGTGATATATGTTCATAGTGTGGACGGTATTGCATAAGTAATTCTTCTTATTATTAAATTTCCTATCTATATTTAATTTCTTGGACACGCTAACCAGATTTCAGAACTCGGCTCCGTCATAAATCGTTTGTAAACCTAGCAGTCTTTTGGTGTTGTTTAAATTAAACAATTTCTTTTCAGTTCATAGTCTCATATTGTATTTAATGGTAACTTCTCTTGTTACTCTGCACCTAACGTTCAGGACTTTTTTGCTAAACAGAATTATGTAATTTTATGAATTATTTCCTCTTGTCACTCCATTCTTCTCATTCTTACTTCCAAGCGAAGATTAATGATTCATTAGGAAAAATTTCTATGTTTTCACCGCTACCCTTGGCTTTTCTGGTAATCATCATCCTGTATCAGAATAGTTCCTTTTAAAGAGGATCCTTCCAAGGATTTTGAAGTTGTTTACCTCCCCTAGTTACGTTGTTTACACTTCAAGATCCCATAAAAATTCTTCTATTGATTTGCTCGACTATTCATTTTGATCTCTTTCAATCTTAGATCGACTGACTATTTACGGAATAATGGATATATTTTCACTTCCGCACGATGTGAAGTAAAACTTCAACCGTAGGTTGTCATGGTTTCTTTGTTTATCATTATTGATTATTCATCGAAAAAATCGCAGGCAAACTGCACTCAATAATTTGTTCCTGGGTGGCAATTTTGAATGTATCCTGAGGTTACCGCCGCTAAAGAAGCAATTTTTATCATTCCTTAGTTATGAAGATAATTCTCCGGTAATTATCTTGTTTTATTGTGGCATTTAGTCTTTTTGTGGTAATTGGTCACTTTGACATGTTATGACTTCAGAAAATTTGTGCAGAGATTCTTGAAGACATAATATTCAGCTTTTTTGTTTAGGATTTTAGTAATTGCTTTCCAGTGACGAATATTTTGTCAACTTCTGGTGTTATAGTGAATGGATTATTATGATTTATATTTAAAAGCTCAATATGTGATTCGGTGGAAGGATGACAAGGATACGGCAATATATGTAGCCTTGGGTGGTTACTAGTTAAAGTAACGGAAATTCTCATAGATTTGACTGATATTCCTACTTTTCATAATTTCTAAGTTTTCCCATTCGCCGAGCAACCATTTTCTCATTTCCAAGTATTTAAGGATCTTGGATAGAGAGCTGTTACACGACTCGTTGTGAAATATGTTGAAACTCGGGCGAAGCGTATGTATTTCTTCAACTACATGCATGCCTACCAAACGTACTGCATTGGCATCCATTCCGTCTTGCTATGACCCAGAACTTAAAAACTGAATGTGATTGGTTTTCCCCTAATGGATTGTTTACAGCCGCGGCGGCTAAAGTAGGTCAGCATTGCTTCATCGCAGCTGTAAATTTTCATGGCAAGGAACGAATTCATGAAGTCCAAGAGTGAGCTCGTCTTTAGCATGCATTCGAAGGAGGTGTATAACATAAATACTACCTTTTGAATGGCGAGATGAGCTTTAGTTTCATACCTTCATCACTAAGAATACCTTCAATTTAAGAACAATTCATTCTTTAATACTGAAAATAAATTTCAGAACCGATAATTCCGGTGTTAATAATAAACCATTAATATTTATCACGGGTACATAATTGAATAAGTGTATAAATTGTTGTCAGATATTGCATAGCCGAGTTTCATCGTTTGTTTTATGGTGCAGTAGTATATATGTAGTATCCCCATCTACATTGTTATCCTTTAGGGGTTGAAAGTTACACATTAGATTCTTTCTAGCATTTTATTGTTATTAATTTGAGTGATTTGTTGTATTAATTCGAATATTATTAATTTTTCAGATGGGTGGCGGAAGACCATCCGGAATTGAAGGAGTCGTTGGAGACCGTAATCCTACAGAATTATGACACGAGAAGGTAAGTTACTTTTGTCTCACTGCATTTTGAACTCTTCGAATTTTCGCGGTATTAGATGTGTTTATTTGTAATGATAGTCATGTGCTGGAAAAAATAAAGAACTTTGTCCTTCGATTTTTGCATTGAATTTGTTTCGATAAAATTTAAAATAATTTTCACTTTTGGACCGTAACATTCTGAATCATGGTATTGTTTATCTAATTGAAAGGTTATTTTTCAAAATTTAATAATATATACCTCTGAAAATGGTATAGTGAGTGGCGACATTGCCTACCTTTCCACTTTCGTTAGTGCCAAAGTACAAAAATTATTCATGATAGAAATTTACTTCAGTAGTAGCTTTGAAATTGTCGACATTGTTGCAAAATTTAGAATTTTTATTTTTACTCAGGTTAGTGTTTCTCAATTTTTTTATTTACACGATCTTGTTTTACTCTACAAAAGGATTGGCCAAAGGATCTTCTCCCTTATCCATGTACTGAAATTACTTAGTCATTTTATGTCGTTATTAGTTTAAATACTATTTATTCTATGACGCTCTATCCATGTGCTTTGTAAAGCCGAGATGTTTCTCGTCCATATATATATTTGTATTTTTTATTTGATACAGAGGTGAATAAATGTGAATGTAGAAGATCGATGTATAGATTTTGATGCTTTTCTGACTTCCGAGCGTTTTTATTATCATTGTGTACAAACTGAAGGAGTGGTGAGACTTTATTGTTCTGCGGACCATACTTGGAGAAATATTACCTTTGTTGGCATTTTTACTTCTCAGTTTTACGATCGGGTTCAGGAAATACAATAACGTTCAATTAATGTCAAGGGAATGACCTTAAGAGGTGGTGTTGGAGTAGCTACTAACATCAGTTAGTCCGGTGCAAACGCTCGATAAATGTTCTTACGCCTGGTTCCGAGTTCATTGAATCCGTTCGTGGTATCGCTCTCCAGAGGAAATCTTCCCCAAAAAAATGGCACCAAGTAACATGCCGTTTAGTTAAGCGTGGTCTCGTTCGCGGAACCGGTTTTAGACGAAAAAATTTCGCTTTCGAACGTGGATGTGTTTACGATTATGTTTTCCCGGTTGCTTAGAGCTGCGTGAAGTGCCGGCAGGTCCTCTCAACTCAACGGAAAGAATTTATGGAACTTTCGACAAGTGGAATTCATTTTGCTCTTCGTGGTCGAAACTGCCGTCGGCCTCTGCTAGCGGTTAGTTTGCTGTTTATTTTTGAAAGACTTTTTTGCATTCTTAGAATCTTTGGAAGATTATTAAATAGTCATTTAATGAACCTATTTTAACCCTTTCAGACCTGAATGATTTTATAAATGAAAATATTATTACATGTATTAGAATATATTTCATATACCTGAAGATATCAACGCGTTGACGAATCATCAAATGTGTAAGTTTCTATGTTTTCATTTCAAGTTGGTTGCTGCAAAATTCCACAAAGTCAAGATTAACCATGTTAATTCTAATGAACAATATTAGACACTGGGTCTAAAAAGGTTAACTCAGCGCATCCTAGCTCTCATAGTTATTTTTAATTATTGATTAATCCTTGATAATTTAAGATTGTATCATGGCGTCTCTAAATACGTATAAAAATAGTGATTATCAAATAATTAAGTACGAATCTAAGTTTTGACATTGACTATTGAATCTCCTGTTTTCGTAGTTAGTGTTTGTTTATTCTCAATATTTACTTTTGCGTATTATTTGCTAGATCTAGTAAATAAAGATTAATTGCCATTAGTCCTTAAATATTTTTATTAGCTATCGAAAGCACTGATACGATAGTACTTTCTGTAAAATAAAATAGTTCTTCAGGAACCTCCAGAGATATCTGCACAAGAACACGATGTAGCATTCTTAATATGTTAGATAAAGGATGAATTTTGATATAAAACGTTTTATGTTTTAAAACGCTGTTTGCATTGAAACTAGTGTTATGATTATAGCATATTAATGCTGTGTTTCCTTTACAGTTACGAGAGTATGAGAGGAGTATGCGAGAGGTTCAACCAAGCGATCGACGCAATAGTGGAAAAAGTGAGTTCAAAGGTTTTCTTTGTTTTCTTAAGAGAGTGGTTCCCAAACTTTTCAGCGTGTCATGAAATAGGTTTTAAGGTCCAGTTGGTAAGTACCACCCACTTGTGATGCGCGTACGTAGTTTGGGAAACTCCGCTCTGCATATTCACGATACAGTTCTTTTCAGGAAGTGGCATGTCTAAGTAAATCTCCTTGCTTTGTTCCCATTTTTTTTTCTGTTGGTGTTTTTGGAAGAAGGTCATGGAGATCATTCTGTAGTGTGCTTGCTTAGACTAACAAAAAAGCTAACCTCCCCGATAACCAAAAGCGTTCGATTTTGGTTGAAGCGATCCCGGGTTTGATTCCCGGCAATATTCTATGTGATTTATATTTATATCCCTGGCATATGGCAAGGGCTATATTAATACCACGATCCTTAACTGTTTTACCCTATTACCTTCTCTAATGCTTTGTGGAAATAACGACCTGACGTAACTATCTTTGCGAGATAATCTCAGCTCTTGGAGCACTTTAAAAATAGTAGTATTACGAGAAATACTTCCGACAAGTCGTAGATTATCTTAGTAAGTCTTTGCCGTTTTGATAGCTGTTTTCATCGGAACGTTGTTTATAACTAGGGTAGGAGATGGAAAGATTTTATGTTCATTCTTGATGTTATATAAAATTCAATTTAATCGTAGTGGTTTAGTTGCCAGAACAATAGCCATTTTGTTGATAGTTATCTAGTTAAATCCAATGGTATGGAAATAACATTTCAAACTACATTTAATACGGATTCTGTGTGATGAGCTTGAACATGTTTTAAATTTACTCCTCTGCTTAGACGTATTATATATTAATCTGTTATAGTTGTTAGCTACCTTGTGTTGAAGATTCACCGGTAAGATCGATTATTTAGCGTTGTTAACATGCGCGTCCATATTGTTTTGCTGCTGTAAGTAATGAAGATCGCCATCATTAGATTGAATTCGTATTTAAGAATGGAATCTTCGATTTGAGATCTCAACAGAAATATGATGTTCATAGTGGTCTATGTGATTAATTATTCTAGAAATTACGTCACTGTTAATCGTTGCGAGAAAGTTCAAAATTTGCTGATTCACTGGGTTCTGGAGAAATCAATCAATCAAAATTATAAACACTCGGATTGATTAAGTCTTTGCGTTAAAGAACGTCCCTTGAAATAGCTTTCAGTTGATTTAAAATCGTTTAGGAAGTTCCACAAAGCTAGTGAAGAAAATCTTTACTCAGTTTTACTTATTTATTTCCAATCAAGCGCGTATTAAAAAATGCACAAATTTCAGTGTCACCGTGGATGCCATTGTCAATTTGATAGAGCGTAAGCAGTTAGCGAGGTTTATATTCCGAAGTGTGCTTCCTTGAAGGGACGACCTCTTTTTTCAACCGGGAACCTGTATAAGTCAAGAATTAGGCCAAGTTCTCCCTTTCAACACGTCCGCATTTAATGGAAGCACTTTCGAGCCGAGGGCATGCTCGCCATCACGTGGCTTTTCTTTTCTTCAGCAGCCGGAGATATAAAAACGTTCCGATCGTTCCATCTAATTTTCGTGGAAGCTCTATCTATTTCCGTTCCTCGTATATTTCGGATCGGGATAAAAAAATCGATCCAAGATGGTTTGATGGGGAGGTGGCGTCTCTTCGCACCTGCTCTGCACCTGTCTTCGGATATATTTTGAAATTGACTCGCCCCCCTCAGAAAGAGAGCGACTTCCGATTCAATTTCCGACGAAGGAAGGCGTCGTTATTTTCTGCCACTTGAAATCGTACGTTAGCAAGCGAAACGTGGATCTTTTGAATTTGAAGGAAGTGGAGGAAAGTGCTATGTCTCCGTTTGGTCTGAATGACTGTTAACACTCTCAATCAGGGGAGAAGTATCATAAGCCGGATGGCGGGAACTCTTGCAGGGAACTGTAGTTCTATGGATAATTTCAAGATTCTAGAAGTCGCTCTATCCGGAGATAGTACTTGGAAAGCATTCTGTTACATAAGAGACAGGATTTAGTGAACTAGTAAATGTTTAAGTATTTTCTATGTACAAATTTCAATCAATTTTATGATACCTTCAAAAGATTTTATTGTATTGGTCATTTTATTCATGCCACTGAAATAATGCATTAAGATCTTTCGATAAGCAAAAGTATTTCATTACCTTTGACTTTTACAAGTGAATGTATAAAATCGATTAAGATTTCGCTATATTTTATGTGATCGTCACCTTTGTTCCCTCGACGGCATATTTAGTTTCTTTTGTCTAAGTTTCTATGGGATTTTCTAATCCAATTCTGCCTTTTCTTTTTACTATTTGTGGCGGATTATCTAAGTTTTATTTTTAAATTTCTGCATGCTTTATCTTCACCCATGATGTTGAAGCGTTATCTAAGTTGTTTGTAATAGGAGTTATTTTAATGCGTTTTCCATGTAAATTTCTTAAGAACGAAATCATACGTTAAATTACAAGTTCAAATAAAATCAATTGATTTCTACCCTGATCTCCCCTTTAAGTTATAGACTTAAATAATATGAATTAGACAAGAATATTGCTGTATTTTGTCTTGTTACCCTGATGGAAAGCAGTTCAGATACCAAATCAAGACCGTTATGGCATTATGCATTTTCAATTAGTTTCCTTTTATGTTGGGCAATTTTTTACCAACCCGCTAGGTAACCCGATATATATTAAAATGAAATATCTGAGTTACTGTATAGTTTTAGTTTAGTTATACATCCGAGAGAATACTCGTCAGATTGAACTGATAACGTGCCTTGATCAATTCAATTAAAGGAGACTATCATTACGGTGGGGAAAATATTGGATGGAAAAATTATTTTTTATATCGATATTATTTCGTAAACATTATCTCGAAACTATTTCTCTTATTTTACGTTTTAGTGTTTTTGAAATCTTGGAAATTGAAGTGTCATTCTTCTGTTTTACACTATCAGTTGTCTTTATCTGAGAACAAAACTCGTTATTAATGAGAGAAATGTTTTCTAAATGTTAGACGCTCAGTTCAATGGAATATTTCAAGATTAAAATACAGTAACAGATTATTGATTTTATAAGTCTGTCCAAAATATTATTCTCTAATATTATATTCAATCTATACGGCGGGTTTTCGTAATAATTTTTACGTATTGATTGTGTGTGGGAACGAAAGCTTTTGATCCAGAGTTGTCATTCTATCTTGTTTACGTAGTCTCTTTAACGTGAAAAGTGGGTCATATTCGGGTAGCTCAATGGCGGCGGCGATTTCGGTCCAGATATTTCATGATGCTGGATGCGTTTCATGGAGTGCAAGATTAGCAGGTGAAATTCTGCAAATATTAATGCGGGGCTAATTTATGCAACTAATTTTCACTCGATATTGCTTTGAATTGCACGTTATGTATTATGTAACAAAATGTCGAGTGTCAACTTTCCTCGTTTTACTCCCTGTATTGATTTTCCGAAGCTAATTACACATGTAATGTGAAATGACATTAAGAAAACCAGTTACACCTCGACTAACGAGGCTCTGCTAACTATTTTCTGTGCTAGCGATTTCCTCTCATTTCTGGTTTCACTAACGAATACGTTTTTATCTAAAGAGTATTGGAAGGATGCTTGTATATATGTGCACATGCTTGAGAATCGGAAATTACCTCAGCGATATAGATGCTGTTCTTGGTCCCTTGTAAAAGAAAGAGGTCGTTCTCCATTTAACCCCGATTTTAACATATATAAACTTGTTGGAAATATAATTCTGTGAGAAATTAATTACGTAATCTCTGTGAGCCCGGAACGGATTATATTCGTTAGTCGAATTACCACTTTAAAGGAGTACATAAACACTCAGAATATATTACAAAGAAGTAGAAATTGCTGACTTTTGTTTACTTCAGGATATATTTATCGAGTTATAACCGCTGATTTTAGTATTATTACGCTTATATCGTAGATAATGTGCTCATTCTATTCTTGTAGTCCTCCAAGATGCAGTTTATATGTAGCTTTGTAACGAGAAAGTTAAAAAGTGCAGTAGAGAGCGAATCAAATGTAGAGATTCGATCGTTGATAAGCTGGCCTCGCCTCGTAGTTGCGCCTGTAAAAGCGTCGCTTTGGGGCAGACGCCCGTTTTCCCTCCGTCTAAAATTCAAGATTCGTATTGATCCGTCTACTATCAATCACACGTGAGACTCTCCAAAGCCCCGCTTCTCGACTCAAAGTAGGCAGTTTTAAACGTCGCCGTTCCGGGAAGCGCTCTCTAGGAAACGGAAATGTGGAAATTCACATCCCTTATGCAACTATCGGGAGGCAAATTGTATTCCGCGGAAGTGCGGGCCTTCCCGTGGCGTGGCATCGGTAATTGTTTCTGAGTTTACGAAGAGGAAAAGAGCCTTCGCGGTGGTTATTCATCACGAGAAACCTTGGGGGCGTTTGGTCGATTGGAGCTGATTACATAATATTTTAGGACCGATTTCGCGCAATATAGAGAATATTGCTTTATGTATGATTTGTTTGATTTTAGTTATTAAGTTTTAATTATTAAGGATTCAGTTATTGCTCTAGTGGAAGTTGTTGTGCGGTGCTGATGAGAGGGTTTTATTCCTCTGGTTTTTGGCATACCAAGGTTATTCTCGGCCAGTACCGAATGGTTTACGAATAATAACTATGTGAATTTTCCTCTAAAGAAATTAATTGGGGCTAGTTTCGTACAAGTAAAGGATAACCGCGGTTACCAGATAACCGGGTGATTGATTTAAGTTTTTATTCTTATATATTCGCAATTTTTTGCGTATATATTTATTTATTCTGAGAAATGCTCATCTTGCTACTGATAATGAACCGATTTGCTCGTAACTTGTCATAAAAATATTTATCGTGGATTTTCAACCAATAATTGTTCGTTTATTCTGTGGATAGGTTTTCATCAAACGAATGCTTCAAAGTTCAATCGATTTAAATGCACTAGTTTTAGTTGATGTAAAATTTTGCCAGTATTCGTTGACATACAATGGTAAGATAAATATTTTCATGTGGACTCTGCGTGTTGTCAAGGCTAAATATACCTCTCTGTTTTCCAATAGCATTACTAAATGCCTGCCTATTTATCGTAGAGCTAAAATGGCCCAAAATATCTCTGACCTCGGTAATATTCCAAAAAATCGTCGAGTTATCTGTATGCGGAAATATCGTAGGTTTTCCGGGTATTTCAATGTCACGCTTCCCTCTCACTAGCCCTTTTTCACGAATCCATTCATACTCTCTGGACAGTCATCTTTTCCGGGAAAGCGCCACCGGGATGTAATGCAGTCTAGGAAATGAGTTGAAACGGAGATTCTTCAAACCGGTAAATGCAAAAGTCGGTTTATATTAATGAGCATTGAGCAACGGTAAATAGTTCGTAAGTACAATTGCTCGTTTTCGTTTTCCGAGGAATTCGGCTATCGCTTGAATCTTTGACCCTTTCCGTTAGCACCGAACGGCAGTTCTTCGCGCCTCCCGCGTGTATTTTCGCGGATCATCAAGAGGCTAGCTGACTCAATATTTCGCGAGGAATGCGCTTCCGCGTACGTTTATTCTGGTCGATTTACGCGTTCCAAGCACCACCGCAATCCCTCTCGTGTCGCAACCTTAACCCCAGAAGAATGCAAGATTGCGCAACGTACGCGTGTTTGACTTTTCTGCAAAGATGCGTGTTCAGTGTTTGTTCCGTTTGGTCGAGAAGTTGTGATTCAGCGGGTAATCTGGTCTATTAAAAGATGATGATCGATGCAGAAGTTTAGGTGCGTGAGTTTAGTCGATGATAGGGAGTGTATTGGTATTATGGAATTAAGTGATCTAATTCACTTATTTTTTATTTATTTTTAAAATTCACTCTCTCATTAACAACGCTCTCTTCTGTGAGAGTAATTTTAGAAAGTTCGTATGAAATTGGGAATCTTTCTGTTCAGAAATAGAACTGAAAGTCGTTGTTTTGGCATTTTCACCGCTCCAAAATTTTGGTGGAATTAGATACATGTGTTATTTATCGTCAGTGAAGGACATTCTTTTTGTAGCAAATTTTATTTATATCATTCGTGTCACTACTATGCATTCAAAATATTAATTAAAAAGTTTTGAAATTGCCTCTATTAATTTATTAGAAGTTGATGTGCATCGTAATGGGATGCAGCTCACTAGCAATTCAATGATCAAACTGTTTTTTCTATTGACAGTATTCCATTACGTAGTAAGGAATTAAATGGATTAAACTTTATAATGCTTATATTTATTATGTAAAGTTTTTATTCACGATGGACTCTATATTTTATATATTAAGTCTTAAATAGCTTTATCCAAAACAACTCAAAACAAAGTTTTAAATTTAGCACCGATTTTCATACACCACCGTGTTAATTTTTTACTGTGACGGCCATCATCGAGTCGCGGTGACTTATTTTGTGGAATATACGAAGTAGTGTTTTATCGAGTACTTTTTTGTATTTAAATAATTTATTAATAATCAATGTGTTGCGTGATTTAAAATCAAAGATAAGTTAGCTGTTACCTAACTAGACTAGCTGTTCTGTTTTTGATGGTCTCTTAGTGTTCTTTTATTTTCGTACATGCAAAGTTTCAATTTTATTATTGCTTATACTTAGAGGTATGGAGTTATTCGTAATCCAGCTTAATAGTTTCTAAGTTCTTAATTAATCGTTTCTTAAGTTCCACCTGATAAGGTTTGAAGGAATATTCGGTGATCTTCGTTATTTAAGATAATCTGTTCTCAAAATTTCCATACGATGTCCATGCGACCCAACTAATTTATTCCCGAAGTCGGTGCATGGCGGCATATCGTTAGATAGCATCCCTAGATGTCGCGCCAGAACTTTCATCCGCGCGCACGGCATTTTCACTTTTCCACAGCGGATCATTTCCCTTACCGTGCGACTTATAAAGTATTATTTCCCTCCGCTTAGCCACGCTTTAAGAGTCTAATATAACGCGGGTCCAAATTTCCGTAGGAAAAAACGCGCTTCAGGATCGTGTTATTGCCGCCTTCAGATCGATTCCTGTTTACGGATCTAAAATAAGCCCCGGCGTATTTGCGGACGCGTGCGCAAAAGGCGAACCCCTTTTCGCCCGCGTTGCCATGTGTCGGAGATGACGCCAACCACGTATCAGCTGCTTCGGTTTTTAAAGGGGGACGTAGCGCATCTTTAACAGACGCTCCAGCGCCAAGCGGAGCCCGCGCCTATTGATTACAGCTTCCCTCGCTTGCCGTTTCACCCCTTTTTTTCACCCCCGTCCTCCTAAGTTCTCCTAAGTCCCCCCTTACCGTAAGGCTTCCCAGCCATAGCTGGAGGTTTTTTAACTCTCTCCCGGAGCCGTAGCTTCCGTACGTAATGACTCACGGAGCCGCTCTCGCCTCCCTCAATTGTCGTCTCCATTGTTGGACGTATTGATTATTTCTTGCCAGATGCTACTATAGCGCGCTTTTAAATGGCGGACCCCCGGTCGATGCCGCTCGCACAATGGTGCTGCGGAGCAGGTTGACATTCCATCGTCGCGTTCCTTTTTCGGGGCTTTTTTTATTTACGAAGCCCCAGTGGTCGCGATTCTCTCCGCGGGTTTTATTCTCGGCCCGCGGCCTCGTGTCCTAAAAAAGGGTATTTTTTGGGAATGCACGGGGGATTTGGAGCGGCGTTAGAGAGTGGTGGATGCGCTTAGATCGATCGGGATGCCGTCTCCGGAAAGAGTGGAGGCAGAAGATGGAGGTTCAAGATGTTGCGCAGTCCAGGAGCGTTTTAATCGGGGATAAAGATATTTGGGATTGGTGATCTGGCGGGAAAGTATGTCATGATGAATGTACGGGTTATACTCCCGTGTTTAATTTATCGATTTTTGTTTGTTTACCTTTCTCGACTCTTAAGGTCTCGTTAGTTGCGAGATTTTGAAGCTAATGCTTCTCGTGCTGTGTGAACTTAAATAAATCGTAGTAAAGAATTGTTATTGTTTGAATAGTAGGTGAGAATAGTTTCTTGGGTTGGCGTAAGGGTAATTTGAAACAAAACTATGCGGTGTTCCATTTTGCATCTTTTACAAAGTATATATATTTGAATCTAATTTTCACATATTAATTGATTCTACCATGTCCTTTTCGTATTTAAGGTTCAAGTCTTCGCAATTTGTTTTGCACTATTTACATTTAAGCTCGTATCATGTGAAGTACCATGTAACATTCATCAGTACTTCTGTTTTTTCTGAATGGAAGAAGCGAAAAATTCCATTGAAATCGCGTGATGAAAGTGTATCAATGACTGGTTGTTGCTTTCCGTTCTTTGTCGTTGTTGAAAAAGAACGTCCCGTTTCATGTAACATACTTTGAATAATGAATGTTTGAAAATGGCTTGTGGGAAACAATCGAATTTTTGTTTGAACAACAGGCTTCGTCTAATCCGATTTCAGCGTGGTTTTCGGCAATTATCTTATTTATTGGTGAACTTATCATTCGCTGATGTTCGACGGTGGTCTACCGAAGTAGCTGTGTTAATCTAGTTCAAGGTTAGTTAAACGATTGAAAAAACAGCATTCCTGTCGGAGTTAATTTGAGGTCACTTTACTTTAATTGCGCAGTGCTCGGCGAAAAAGTCATAATTTAATCTGAAATTGGGTTAATCGCCTCGCACGAGGATAATATCCGTCATGATTCTCGTCTTGTGGAATCGATCGATAAAAATGCCCGCCGCGTGCATTCTTTTTCCTGCTCTTTATCTGGGATAGAATGGAAAGCGGCCAGATAAGGGACGTATTACAGAGGATCCGAGAGTGTTTTGGCCGCCCACGAAGTTCAACCAGATCGAAGCCCTCGTCGGAAGTATTTTTTAGCTTGCCCTTTAGTTCTCCCTTTAAAGGAGCAGCACGTCGATAAATGTAGTGTTCATTATGGAAAGGAAAGCGGAAACTGGCCTTGTTCATCCCGACGGAATATTTTCCCACAGCATTCAGCTTTCCGTCCCGTTTGTTTACCACTTTCTCTTTCGTTTCCTCGGCATCGGCCGGATTTTTATTTCTTTCGCAGCGTGCCATTCCATTTGCGGACTTCCGTCGAAATCGCTTTTCGATTATATGCTTTTTGTGTCGTTCTCGTGATATATTTTGCCGGGCTTGTGGATTTTACTTGCTAGGCATTTAGGTTTCATGATCGCCTTTTTTGCTGCTAGATTGGTTGTAGTTAAGCCGATGTAGCGGAGAAAAGTTAAGCTGAGCTGAACTTTAAAACTGTTCTCTTTATCATATCATGTGCGCATTCTGTTTTGCTCTATTGGTAAATATTAAATTGGCAAATCACTAGTCCTTCATATTCTTCAATCTTAAACGATAGGCGCACGTAGATCTACTTTAAACTGTGTTCTAATACTAAAATATACTGAATATTTTCAACGTGTGATTCCAGGATCAGATTCATCTATTCCCATATCAGTTTAATTGTTCATTAGTGCACCCAATTTGTGGTGGCTTTGTGAGAGTGTCCTCGGGAACAGCGACGCTCGTTCGTTGTTGCTCGGTGTTAATTAGTTTCTAATCTGAGGAAAGTGTTATAATATTCGTCTCTTATAATTTTATCCGCCTCCAATCCCATCGTATCCGTTCTCTTCCGAGACGAAGGCTTTTGCAAGAGGCGTGTGGGATTTGAGGCCAGTGCCCTCTCTACATAACAAGGGAAGCGGTGTTGCCATATCTCCTTTCTCCCTCTCTCCTGGTCCGACTCCCCCCCACAACAGCCACATTTAAAGCTGACCTCCCGAGACGAGGTTCCTTACCATTCTCTCGGGACGTCCTTTTATTTTTCGACAGCCCTATGGGTTCACTGTACGGTCCATGCCATGACCTTAACCTATTATATGCGGCCGACGAAATTTCGTCCGGGGAGGAGACCGGAGTTATTTCGCTGGCGATAATTGTCCGGTCACGCCTCGCCAGGTTTTTTTTCCGTCTTTCGCGATAGGCGACGCAGATAGGGCGTTATTTTTGCGTTTTTTTGTAATTCCGTCGGAAGTGGTTGCGCAGCGAGTCTCTCAGTAGCGCAGTTTCCCTTGCAGTTGTTTCACCTAGCGGTTTCTAAACCCGCGTTCTTGAGATTTTCTCGAACGCTAGGTCGACGACTCGGTATTGATCAATTCCGCCCAAGTAGTTCATTTCGTTTTTTCCCATTGGAAGAGATCGTGATGCACGTTTATTTTTTCCTCGGCGTCTAATATTTTAATTTTCGCGGGCTCTGTTGACCCTAAATTTTGGAGGACCTACTCGTAATTTTTCAAGGGCCACATGTTTCTCACTGGAACGGATGGAGGCGAAATATTTGGATAAGTAACGAGATTTTGATGATTTTATTACTATTTATAATTTCTCTGGAAACTGCTTTTAAATAATCGAAAGGGTAATATAGCATTTTAACTATCTATCAATAGCGAAAAGTAATGAATGGCAAAGATTCACAAAAAATGATTTTTACCTATGAATTTCAATGGATTAATGATGAACACACATATGTAACTCGATGAATCTAATATCTCTTATGGTTTATGCTGAATTAGTCGGGAATGGGTAAATTTCATCTTACACTCCCTGTACCTGATTCTGCATTTTGGACCATGCACTCATGGTTGGTTTATGTAATTTTTATTTTATATTTATTTTGGCCGAAATTGTGATTTTCGCTTCTATTTCGAATCGACCCGTTTATCTTGTTATGGCAGTTTCAGTGGTTCATCGGGGGTGAATTTCAGGACATTGTACTATTTAATTTATTCCGAAAAGTATTTACTCCAAATATTTTGCTTTGGATCTTGGACAATGTTCAGTGTTTGACGTTGGTAGGATATTTTCTCTGAATTAGCAGTATCACGATTTGTTATTTTGAGTCGAGTAGGTATTACCGTGATTGTGTTGCCGAATTGAGCGCAATTTGAGGCAGATCGTGGTTGCTGTCTTTTATTTACTAGCGCCTCTGCCTCAGAGAGGTTGAAGAAATTTCTTCAAAATAACCAGAAATTTATGCACGTGAAAGAAATTGTGAGGCTGCACTCTCTTTGGTCCTAGATAAGTCACTTGGTTGATTGTCTTAACTATGAGTTTAGAAGGTGAAGTTTTGACAAATACATCTACTCGTCTAACCTCAATCAACGCATTCTCTTTCTGGTTTAGCTGTCTGTAGAAGATGCCAATTTTCATTTTGTCATCATTTTGTCTTCTTGTGTGGGCCTAATCATCCCAATTCGACTCACGAATGATGCTATGGCCGATCAGTTCCTAAAAGTTCCGGATCGCTGGTCCAGGAAGTTGCGAGTTAGAGAAATCGCTGCTATTATTCCCACATCACTGCAGTGCATCGTGGAGCTCTCTCAAGGTTGCAAAGTAAGGCGGAATCACGAAGAACTGGGTCGACACGCTATCGGATTTAAATAGGATTTGCAAGGTTTTATATATTGCCCTTTCGTCCGCACATGCTGGCTTTAAAATCACGCGCACCCTTGTTCGAGGGAAAGTGGTCCATTAGAGGGGAGATCGAAGATGTGCTCGACACGAGAAGCTATAGTCCTTTGGTCAAGTTTCATTCCAGGGATGTAATAAGTCACGTGCCGATCTCTGAAGCAGTTTTATCATTTTCTCGCTATTTTTTGTCTTTTAGTAGGTGAAGGGCATCCGCTGAGTGTTTTTAGGGACAAGCGTTTTGCAGAGAATGGCCGTTAGTATCTAAGATTATTTAATGTGGTGGTGCACAAACCTCGGCCTGCGGGACAAATTCAGGCCGTTGCATTCTTTCAATCGGTCCGCGAAAATTTTATTACAACTTAAATTGAAATTCATCATCAAACGATTTGTAATTTTATGAATATTTATATCGCCGGTTATTCTTTTCGGTACTTCGTTTTATTCTATTCAGAGAATTAATTAATCAATGCACCAAGATGTAGTCTATACACTAGATGTAGTACTATAATGTAGTGGAAACTGGTAGGAAATTGGAAAATTCTCCCTTTTTTTAATTACACAAGAGTAACTGCGGCCCCCGAATAATGTGTTATCGCCCCACAATCCCATTCCCCCGAGCAAAAAGTCTGGGCAACTCGATTTAGGTATGAATGAAACTGGCTCATTTATTAATGAATATAGAATTTTACTAGGGGGATTTATCGTTTGCCTTTTATTGTAAGCTATTAGTTTTTGCAATAAATAGTATATGTGACCTTAAATTCAGTAAACCTGAATACCTGATTTGAACTGTGTTAATATCACGTGCTGCGCTGATGCTCGCCAAATGTGAAAAGTCATATCTCAAATAATGATGTTATTAATAATGTTAAGGAGATGTCTCGATATGAACTGATTATAACTCGGTAAAGCTATGTACGTATATTTAGGTTTGTAAGTCGTTTCTTGAGAAATACTATCGAGTTGTGACAACATTGCTATAGCTATCGAATAAACGTGTAGCATTCACTTCTTTGTGCACGGTTTCCTTTTCCATTAATTCTGTTAGCGAACCCAAGGCCACGTACGTGTAGCATTTTCATTCTACTACATTTCCTCCTGGTTGTAAACTAACCAACTGCTGTTTAAATCCTACGTAGTGACTTGTTATCTCTTGCCGGTTAGCTTCAGCTGAGAGGTCTGATTTCGTTGTTATGGTGAACATTTCCCCAAATCTGAGAGAATGTTCCGTCAGCGATATCGGAGATTGTTGCGTCATTGATGATCCAAGAGTTCCGGTAACCCATTTTTGATTTATCTCGGTCTTATTGGTAAACCCATGCAGCAAAAGCAAACTTGTCCTTTCGTTTACACTAATACAGGAGATTTTATTGTTGACGTATGAGACATGTTTAGTTTTAAGGCGGAACCTCCTTAGAAATCCTATTTTCATCCTAGTTTAATGATAACTTTTTTCGTTGTGGTGGTTCGCGGATGTAGTTGTCAGAATCCTCTGTCTGGTGCGAAGGGATTATTAGCTAAATAAATCAGTTGATGTAATCGATTTGTAATCAGACTTCGTAAGAACAGAAATGTCACCGGATGAAAACAATGTTTTGTTTATGTTGAATTATCAGAATCCTAGAGTAACTCATGAAAGTAAAAATAAGGTAACTTTGGTAAGTTTTCTATTCTCTGGTGATTTGAAGAGCTGGCTTCGCGCAGTGATACTTATTTCATTATAGTCTCATGATCATAAAGATATTTTTAGCTGCCTTGTGGTGAAAGTGAATTCCAGCTTACATTTATGGAACTGGAATTTCACGTGTAGATTTTCCTTGGTATTATTTTCGTATTAATTGTGTCTTCTTTTAACTTTAACAGGGTCTTTTCCAAGTTCTGTTATTGTTTTCATTACTTTGACAACCAAGAGGATTATTTTCTGGATTATTTAACGTAAAGATATGAACAGTTTGATCAGATTACTGGATTAAAACTGAAGGTGTATTAGTAATACAAAATTTTTGAATGAGTTTTTATTCATTAGTAATAATTTATACATTGTCTAACAATACATGTACATGTTTTTGGCGGAAGTGCGTTCAAAATAGTAATTCGAAGCTTTAAGGATGCCATACTAAGCATATCTTTACACCAAGATTCCCAATTTATTATAAATGGGATTAATCTGACTCGTGGAATGCCCAGTACTTACGGAGGAATTGGAATGTCTCTAGCTAATTTTCCTTTATGATTTTATGAATGAAACCATTAGGTGACATTAGACTTATTGCTAAGAGCTTAGAAAAGTCATAATTGTTTATATACAGCTTCCTTAACACTAATGCGCTGATCTGAAATACAAGCTCTCTTAGAAATTTTTTCGCCCAAAAATAGATTAGAGGGAAGTACGCCCGACGTCTTAGATTCTCGTTAAAAAGCCCGTCATGAGATTCATGTCCGTCAGCGATATGCGTATGCAAATTTTTTCCGGTCTGAAATCTCGAGGTTGAAGTTTTAACCAGGTTCACGGTCTTATTACGAGAGATAAATGGGCATATCTTTCGATCGAGGTCGTTTGCCTGGGGAGTGGATTACGCAATCGTATATTATGAAGGGTTTCTTTCCTCCGTGTTGTATTCAGTTTAAATCGATGACTTTTTTATCTTTCCATTTTTAATTTCCGCCGCATTTCCTTCTCTCGGCACTTAATGAATGGAAACCCTGACCCTGAAGAAACGCAATGTTTTGAATTTTAAATTCTCGCGAGAGGCACATGCTGTGCACGTACTGAAACCGCCCCAACAGCTGTCTTTCGAGTTTTTATTGTTTTGAGAACTTTTGAAGCTGCGATGGTCATTTTTTAAACCATAACTATGGTTACTCAGGGGTATTTTTAAGAAAAAGAGGGGATTAGTTTCATGTGAGTTTGGAAAATTTTTAAAATTTGTTGTTTGCTAGGCTGGCTTTTTTCGCTGTTTTAATTCAAGATGAAAATTAATTGTAAGAAATTGGCTACGAATAGTTCCCTTCCTATTGAAGACGTTTTAAATTCTAGAGAGTAGATTATAGATAGGATAGTATTTGAGGACTGATAAGGAAATGCGAGAAACACATGGGATCAGTCGGTATTTGGTTTAAGCTTTGACCTATATTTTCCCCATGGTTTTGTAATGAAACATGAATGCGTTGTTTGTACCTCTATCGGTGATGATTCATTGATATTTATTATTGATTGTACTTTTATCAATTTAAGATGACTCGTAAAAGTTAATCTTTTTCGAAAGAAATGTCCCTCCCACTGTTTCGATAAAAATGAGTAAGGTTTTTTATCGGGTTAACAGCCTCGATGGAACTTGATTTAATGCCGATAACTTCCGTTTAGAAACAGCTTTTCGATATTCCTTCTCTTACATTCCATATGTGTTTGGGAATATTGTGATTCAGAAATGAAAGAAACCGTGAAGATGATTTCAAGAATAATGATTGAGTAGAGATTAGGACTGGAATTGTGTACCAGCTGTGATAGTTGGTTGTTTTTACTTTGGTTGCTCCTATCCGGGCCTTTTTAGTGATAATTCCCTGAGTTCTTTCACTTTTGTGAAAAGATTTCTCATTTTTTACTACGAATTCCTATGTCCGAATAGACTCGACGTAATCTTCGAAGTTTGGGTCATTGTGTCGTAATGTCTCCTTTCCGTTACAGTTTGACTCTTTCCGGTCCAATTGTACGCACTGGTATCTCGGTATACACTCGGTGTTTACTTTGCGTTCCATTGAAGACTTATATATCGGAAGTCTAAATTAATGTTTGTTTACATCCGCGATGAATCGTAGTTTTTCCCGGCGTTGCTAGAGGGAGTGAGAGGGAAGGACGGTTCGTTATCCGAGGCTCTTCGGTGCCCCGTTGGTGTTTTTACTCTTTTTTCTTTAAATGAGGACAATGTGCCAAAAGCAATATCAAAGTAGCGTCTTTTTAACTAGACCCGCGAAGTATCGTAATTCGGGAATAGTCGTTTGAGTTGAGGATCATCAACTGATTGCTTAAGATTCATTCATTACCGTAGCATTATGCAGTTTTAAATATGTAAGATAACTATTTTGCGTAGATGCAATCATTATAACATAGTACATGTTAACAATCCTCGTGCAGCACTCATTCTCCATTTTTAGTTATGGCTTCAGGTTTCCTGTATAGGAAAATAAAATTTACTTCAGGATTTTTAAGGCAGTTTTTATTCACGTAAACAAATATTATACAAAAGGTATCCATTAATACAGGGGTGTCGAGAAGTAATGCCTGTCTATTTGCAGAGTTAATGACAGCCCCCTTGTGTAGTGTGAAAAAGCATATAGGATATATCAAGAAATTTAGCCAATTAATTAAGTTTAAAAATTGGTTACAATCAATCAGAAAGTTATTTAAATATTATAATTTATCGATTGTTACAAAAATGAAAAATATAAATTATTGCGGGCCCATAGACTTCCCTCTCGTCGGCCCTTCATGTATGTTTCAAAGTGTGAATGTTCATTTGAGGTAGATCTACTCTGATGCCCTTCCGATGCCATTAGTACTCGAATAGATGTATTGAATTCTATACGGAAGTCGACTTTAGGACAATGTATTTTTATATTGAATAATTTATGCCAGAATATTCGGAATATGGTTTTTTGCTTATTACTCGTACTAAGTCCACAGTGGAAGAGGTTTACGCTATGAAGGAATATTGATGCTCATGTAAATGTCATTTTCACGGGTCATAACCCTCCCAGTTAGACCGATGGCAGGCATCGAGGGAACCACGGCAGTCTGGAGTCGTAAGCCAAAATGTTTCCCTATTCCGCGGTTGCCACTTCCTCTTGCCCTTTTGCGGTTCTAAGAGACAGTCTGGATACGGCGGCCGCGACTTGCTTCGTCGGCCCCAGCGGGACAGGTGAATAAACGCAATGGGATGTTTTATAAGATGCCCTCGGGGTAGAGCCTTCGCTCGCGCATCTGTTTCCTCCGATATCGAAAGTCTGGCGCTTCTGACCTGCCCATCGCCCACGTCTTGGGCCTCAGGGTTGTCTACGTGAGACCACTCACGTTGGTCGAAGGAGATGATGGGTGGGGAGAGCGGAAACGGTTGTGGGGGAGCAGACAGAGAAAAGGGAGGATGGCAGGGGGTGCGAGCGTGAAGATGCAGTTTTCTGTTCTTGAATGAGGGGAGATTTTGGGTCTTACTCGCGGTAAAAGCCTTTTTTGCAAGACCTCTCTTTCCTGTGCTTCTATTCAGCCAGGATTTAGGTGGGGGTTCCGAAAGGATCCTCGAGAGAAGGAACTTTTTTGTGAGTTCTCCATTCTAAGAAAGAAAATAGGTATAAGAATGGGATGCATCCCGGAGAATCGCCCTAGCGGGAAAGTCGGTGTTTTTTTCCCGTAGTACATGCGCTAAGAAAGAAGAAATTTAGGTAGAGAAAACAGAAGTGAAGTTCAAGTTGAGGATAGTTTCTATTTTTATATTAGGTGCGGTTGTCTTACCAATGTGCCCTTCCCAATACTGGGTTACGTTAATCATGATTTTTCTTGCTCTCTTTATATTAACAGTTGGCAGATTGCTGAGATGAAGATATTACTTATTTTTCATAATTTAAATTTTCGTATAAGTTTGGTTCAAAATCAAATTAATTTACTGTTACATGATTATTGAATGAACATGCTAAACCAGTTATGAACCGGATCTAAGTTGGGATGAAACACTCAAAGATACTACATTATTAATTTCCTCTTGTCATCAACAACACTGTAGGACTCATTCATCATTTTACGATGAGAAGTTTTCAACATTGAAACTTTCTCACTTTTCATTTGAAACGTGTTAGACATTGTTTTCTTAGCTTCTATCAATGCTAAATATGGAATTCTTAGCAGTTATCCCTCAGTTTGCTATTCTAAGTAGGGAATTTTGACTAACCATATACCATTCATTCACTAATACATCTCAACATCAATGCATTTTGTATTTATTCCCATTTTTAATGTAAGCACTGTAGCTAGATGTTCACGAGACTGCATGCCAAAGTAAGCCAGAGTAACATTCTGCATCAACACTCCTCTTGTCTATATCCCCTGTCCTACTATTATGGGCTAATATTCTGTGGAAATCTTATAATTTGAAAAGTTGGATTATGTGCCATGCTGCCTTTGGCAGCCTAAACATTCCAGAGAAGGTAAGTTGCAGCCCACCATCTGATGGAATCCCCTCAAATACTGTGCTTGGGCTTAGGTAAGGGTTGCCTGATTTTTATTTTAAATGTACTGAGCAAGAAGGCTTACAAAATTATAAACATTGAAATCATTCTTCCCTATCGAAATTTGAAAATTGAGTTTTATTTGTTCAAATATTTAGGTTCTATTGTAAATATTTTTACTGCCTTATTATTTATTTTGAGAGCTTATCCTTACTCTGTTACAAACTGTGGCTCTGAAAGGCTGACAAGGATCTGTATTAGAAAGCATAGCAGTATTTACTAACCTGTTAGTGATTTAGCAATATTAATATTGAACATTCCTGATGTCTCAGAGTGCATTCACAGTACAATGCATGAGGCATTGAAACAGGGTAGAAAGTCTGGCAACCCCTTCTTAGCTACATGCCACAGTTGATAAATTGGGAGAATACCTAGCCTTGTATAGGTACCAAATTCTGCATCAAGTGTAGGATGATCATTTTCTGTGGTACTTGTTACTTGAGATAGTGGTAGTATCATTGTTTGAATTTTTTCTGTAACCTGCATGTTGTTCATAGAATCATTAATCTTTTGAGACCATAGAAGTGATGTGCTTGAAAATGTGGGATTATATCTATTATGGGATATTTATTTTTATTTGATCGGAAATGTGAGGTACCTATATTTCTCCTCCACAAATTTTTAGCTGCTTATTGTCTCCATAGGAGACTTTCTTTAATTTAGAGTAAACTAATTTTATCACATGACAATCCTTCATTTGCTTTTATGGAAAGCATAATGATTTTAATGATAACATGAATGCCTTAAATCAAGGTAGTGGTAGTATTCTCTTTATTTTATCATGCTGCCTATGATGTAAATTGTCATGTGGTAAGTTTAATGTTGAAAGCTAACAGGCCTTCTAATCCTGATATGTTTATTTCTTACAGCAAAAGGCAGATGGGAACAACAACAAACCATTGAAGAGACCATCAAGAGGACTTCTACGCCATATATTGCAGCAAGTTTATAATCAAGCTGTTACAGACCCTGAAAAGTTGAACCAGTATGAGCCATTTTCGCCAGAGGTATGCTATGATTGCCATTAGGTTAAGTATGCTTGTGATACAGGATTTAATTATAATTTTCAGGAAACAATCGAGCTAATTGTTGACATTTTAAATCTTTTGGTTGAACATTTTGCTAGAAATATGTACCAAAAAGCTTGCGTGTGAATGACCACCATGAATCTTTGGTAAATGTTCAGTTATTTTTTGCAATTTTTAAAATTATGAGATTATTGTAACTTTTAATTACAGCATATATTGTAAGCTATCGGGACTATTATTGTGATGTTTGACTTAACTTTTAATCCTCACACTCCATATTTTAGTATCCATATAGTGTATCACAATGATTGCATAATATTATGATTTTTTTAAATAGGTGTATGGAGAGACATCATATGAGTTGGTGTGCCAAATGATAGACCAGATAGAGATAACAAATGAAGATGTTTTTGTTGACCTGGGGTCAGGCGTTGGGCAAGTTGTTTTGCAGATGGCTGCTGCCACTCCTTGTAAAATATGTTTTGGAGTGGAAAAGGCAGAGGTGCCATCCAAGTATGCTGAGGTAATCTTATTTGACGGATCTATTCTATAAAGTTTTGACTCGGTTTAAGTTAATAAGTTTTAACTAATTTTTATTTTAGAAAGTTCTTAGTGTATCTTAAGGCAGTACTTGTAAATTCTTACTTTCGAATATCTCTTCACCTAATTTTGATTATATTTATAATTGGGCCTTTATATTGTGAGCATCTGTCAATATATTTCATACTTGCAAATAGACCCTGTTGAAAGACTCATTTATGAATAAAATTTTAAAGTATTTAATTATCTGACAATAAATAAGTAATTATAAATCAAAGATGAAATTCTGACTCAAATTCCTGTCAAATTTAAGTTTACTACACCAGAAGTGCCCTTGCAGACTTAATCATAGAAACATTCACATACCTATCAGTATTATTTCCTGCAAAATATAAATGTAAAGGTTGTATTCAGGTTGTGGTATCTAAAGTTAAATTTTCCTTGTCTTTGTTTCACAGAGTATGAATGTAAATTTTAAGAAGTGGATGAACTGGTATGGGAAAAAGTTTGGAAACTATGAGCTCATTCGTGGAGATTTTCTGACTGACGGACACAGAGAGAAGATAGTTGGAGCAACAATAGTATTTGTTAACAACTTTGCATTTGGCCCCACTGTTGATCATGCCCTGAAAGAAAGATTTGCTGATCTCAAGGATGGTGCCCGTATTGTTTCATCAAAATCCTTCTGCCCATTAAACTTCAGGATCACCGATAGAAATCTGAGCGGTAATACATTTTTACATTTGAATCCATTATTATTAGCTGTATGCTGGTGAGAGTAAAAGTTACAAAATATTTTGTGCTCTTATGTGATTGATCATAATACTATTTAGAAGTTTGTAAGATTAAATTATGTTCAAATAGGGATGAACAGTTAGTGACAGTATTAAGGGTTTCTAAGTGTGAACCAAGTGATCCAGAAAATAAAGAGCTGTGTTTTTTTTCATATTTACAGATATTGGGACCATAATGCATGTTTCAGAGATGTCACCACTTCGAGGTTCTGTTTCATGGACAGGAAAACCAGTTTCATACTACTTACACATAATAGATCGTACTAAGGTAAGGGATTAAATTTTTTTTAAAGCATTCATAAGTTGAAAATTTCTATTGTATTGTCTTCATGATACCTGATAATGGTTATTTTATTTTTGTGTGTTTCACATGAATTAATGAGTGAAGTCATTGTTTAAATGGTAAGTAATGCTATGGAAGATGTTACAAATGTTTAAAATCATTGTCTGATTACATTTTGTCTGTTTTTAAAATGATCAAAACTGGAAGTCTAACATTGTTTTTTTTTCTTTTTCAGTTGGAAAGATATTTTCAAAGACTTAAAAATCCAAAACAGAGGGTAAGTAATCAATTATGGAGTTCTATAATAAAAACCGGGGCCCCTATGCATGAAAATCCAGTTGTATATAGGTAGGAGAAAACACCAATTTACCTAATGGTTTCATAAATTAAACTATACTTTTATGTCTTTGGTGTTCTTCTTCTGTTTAGTTATTGTAAAACTTGCCATCTTATTTAACCTTCTCAAAAATGTCATTCATCATTACATTGAAAATTAGAATTTCAATTTTTAAGCATCTTTCCTCTCATTTCCTTAATCATGGAAACAAGTCTTATAAAACTTGTCATCTTGCTCATCTGCTTCACAAACATCAATCCTCATTAATTTGGAATATTAGAATTCATTTTTAAATGCCTTTTTTAATGTGTCATTAATCTTGAAATAAAGTAATTTGCTATTCAGATTAATAAGTCACCTTTCATGATCTCCATTCAGCAAACTTTTCATTCAATATTGACTGGTGTTTCTCATGACATTGTGTTTACACAATGTGGTGTATGATGAGAAATACTAACCAATATCTTCTCTCTTAGTACAGCACTCTCATTTATTTGCATAGATGATGCTGTGTTTCGAGAATTGTAAGTAATGAGTTGCATTGTGTAATTCAATGTAATTCAGTTACCACACCAGCCAATTGACAGCATACTCTGTAAAGAATTTCTTTTCTGCAATATAAGCAGAAAATTTTCATAATTTTCTGTTACCCCAGTGTTACCAGTAATAATAGTTCTAATATATATATAACAAATCATAATAATATAGTAAAAATTATTTCTTAAGGGAATAGGTGTATCTTGAAGACTATGTAGAGAAGGATAGGGGCGATTTCTCTCTTTTCCTGTATACTATCTTTCTTCTGTTGCCCAATTAGATTGTGAGATTTTTCCCTTGTAGGTAATCTATTGGTGGGCAAATTAATCACAGTGAAGTTCATTAGATGAGGGTTTTTAAAATAATTTTTATTTACTTTAAAACTGGTTTGGTTAACATTAATGAAGATATAAATTTTGTAAGAAACTACTGGTATATAGCTTGTAGCTCTGCAATTCAAATCCAAGAATGTAAATAATTTATGGAAGTAAAAAAAACTTGATAGTTAAAAGCTGATAATATTAAATTAATGCTGTTTCAACTCATTTCAATTTCTGTATTAGATTTATGGGTGACCAGAGTAGTTATTTCGTAGTTATAGTAGTTTCCATAATTAACAGATAAAACTACCTATTCTATAACAAGGAACTACTAATTTCCACTAACAAATTTCAAGCTAGCATTATCATAACAAGATAGGCTAAGTGGGGAATCACAGTATCTCTTACATTCTCTTCTATTTTCATCATGCTAATCATTTTCCTCTTCATTAGGATGAAGAAAACATCCCTCCTCGTGTGGGTAGGAATGGCAGAGAGAGTGCTGCTGCTAGGCGTGAGGCTGCCAAACAGGTAGCCGCAGCAGAGACAAGTTCTAATGAAGAGGAAGAGGAGGAAGGACCTGGAAGGACTGTTGCAAATGGTGCCACTCGTAGGGGTGCAGCAGCTGCAGCTGTAGCTGCCCTGGCAGCAGGTGCAGTTGCTGGGAAGGACAGTGATGAAGGGAGTCAGGTTGTTGGTCCAACTACAAGAAGAGCTTGGTCAGATTGGTGCAGCAACAAGGGGAAGAGCAGCAAGGAAAGCCAAAGTGATGATGATATGGGAATTGGTTAGTGAAAATTTTTATTTTTAAAACATTGTGTTCCACATTTATTTATTTATTCCTATATAATATTGCACGGTATTAGAGTTGCATTAAATCATCTTTCTTTATTGAAAGTAGCTTTTATTGTTGAAACTTGTTAAAATTTTGGTCCAAATGCTAATTGACTTGATTTTCAAATGAAATGAAATTTTTCTTCAATTATCCATTGAAGGTCATTTATTTAAACTGCTTCATCTGATAATCACAGGAAAATCTAAATCTCAGCCGGCCAAAAAGAAGCTCAGAAGGAAGTTATCTAGAGTTGGCAAAACAAGGCAAGGACCTGCAGTACAGCCTCCATCAAGGTGTCAGTCAAGAGCTGCACCAAAGCGTGCTAGAGGAAGGGTTAGAAGAGGTGCCAAGGCAAAGAAGGCTTTGAAAATCAATGGACTTGATCTACTTCACAGCCAGACCCTATTGAGCACTTCTCCACAATGTGAGTTATATATATTTTTTAATTGTATGGATTTCGTTATTTTTCATACAAAAATTTTTGTGAGTTTAGACAGCTAGTGAATTAGAAAAATTGAGATATATCTATTCTTAAAAATGACAATTATATGCTGCAATTACAATTGTATTAGCTATAAATATTTGAATATTCTTTAAGATATTAAAAAAATTGTATTTAAAATTCTTTCTGTAGATTTTTCTTGTGCTTTAATTTGAACAATAATGATGTTCTTTTTGCAAATTTGGTTCATTTTATGAACTAACAAAATTGTTCTGAATGTGAAATAGTAAGTATTGAGTCAGGATTTGTACTTATGTTTCATTAATCCACAGCTATTGGGAAGAAGATTCCACCAGCTCCTGGTTGTGTAGACCAACAGCTAACTTCTATTGGAGTTGTTGGTAGAGGACTTGGTGCCACTGTTGATGGAAACTTGGGTGGGAGGATGGTTGATCTCTCTGTGGCCAACAATGTTCATTCAGAATTAGAAATACCATCAAACCCACAAGATACACCATATGGACTTCAGATGCTGCTGGATATGTTCCGTAGTCAGTATCTAAGTGCAGTTGAGGCAATGAAGTCTCCTCAGTATGCTGAAAATGTTAAAGTTCAAATAGAGGAGGAAAAGGTAAGATCATATGTATAATAATATGGATTTTTAGGGTAAAATCCCTATGTCAAGATGGGGCAAATGCCCTTAGTCAAGAGCACCTATTGATTTAATTTTACCTTTAACAGATTCAGTTATTTTCTATATGCAGATGATTTTATTATTGTAACCATGAAAAATACTTGCTGCTTCATTACCTGTATTTTCAATCCTTTCATTCTAAATGTTTTGAATTTCTAATTTATAGGAGCGAAACAACAAACTGAAAAGTCGTGCTGCCCAGCTGGAAAAGCAAATTAAAGTGCTTATAGATGATAGTGTTGCTCTTTTGAAAGCAAGAATGACAGAACTTGGAATCAATGCATCTTGTACATCTGACTTGCTTGCTAAAGCTAAAGAAATAGTGCTAAGACACAAGGAACTTCAAGCTAAAGCTACAAAGTTACAAGCTCAGGTTAGTATTCTCTTTAAGTTTGAGATATTAATCATTCACTTTCATTCAAGGATGTTTGGTATATTTAAGTATGCTATATACTGTTATGTTTGTTGATTTTTGGTAAGGCATTTACTTTACTTGGGCATATATGAAATCTGATCTCAGTAAAGGAGAACAGGTAGACTTTGACACTGATTTTTAGTGTGGATGTGCCATGAAAATAAAAATATTAGAATATATCTGCATTGTCCCAAATTATGGACCATATATATCATTCATTATCATTCAATTACATTCATTTAAGGAAATGATTGATAGTTAATGTATGTCTTTGATGTTTGAGATTCTTTCTTATATACTTATACCATTGTTTATAAAATGAAAACTGTATTTTGTAGGTTACGTCATTGGAGCAAGAACAAGGCAAATTGATTAGCCAGCACCAGCTAGAAATGTCTGAAAAGGTTAGGAAAGTTGGAATGCCAAATGGGATCAGTATGAATTGTATGGGGCAACATCACCGGAACGAGCAGAGAATCATCATGCAACAGAACACCCAAGTTGCTCACATGCAGCAATCTCCTGTGCAGGCTCAGCAACAAGTTCCCCAGCAGAACATTCCAGCTTCTCCTGCAAATGCCCTTAGTCAAGAGCACATATTGAGGGAAATATCTGCCACTCTCTCTCAACGCAAGAAGCTCCATTCCCAAGTTTCTCGTCTAGAGTCTGAAGTTACAGCTCTAGAAAGAGTAAATGAAAAGAGTAGTGGAGGAGCTGCTGCAGCATCTGCTGCACAACCTGCTGCAGGTGCTGTTGCTCCTGGACCTCTCCCCATCCCCTTGCCACCTGGTGCATCCATTGTAAATGGGGCTGTAGTAAAAAATAGTTATCCTGTGGATGTTGGTGTTTTTAAGCAGCCTCCAAGTTCTGAAAAAGTTGATAGATCACCAATGGGAACATGTCAATCTGGTGGACCATCGTCAGCAACCAAGGGCAGGAAAAGTAGTTCAGGTAGTAGTCGAGATAATCGCTCAGGGCGTTCTCAAGACTGGCCAGACATTCCTGATGTAGGGAAAATAGAGGAGAACAATCCTGAAATATTGGCAAAGAAGATATTGGAGACAGGAAGACAGATAGAAGCTGGTCGTATGAGAGAGGCTGCTGCTGCTGTGAAGAATGCGGGCAATTCATCTTCTAATCCAAGTCATAATCATCATTCACATCATCACCACCATCACCATCACAGCCATCATCAAAAACCTAATCCTCCTCCTCAAGTTTCTAGAAGTCCATCAGATGCAAATAAACCAGTAACTAGTAAATCATCAACAAGTCCTGCCAAATCTTCAATGAGTGGCTTGCCAAGGCTTTCATTTGGCATTGGTGGTAGTAGTAGCAACAGCAGTAGTAGTGCTGGTGGTGGTAGTAGTAGTTGCAGTGGTGGAAATAGACTTCCAGCTCAGGAGCCTCCTAGAGTTGCAAATTTTGAGGACCGTCTCAAGAGTATAATTACCAGTGTGTTGAATGAAGATCAATCTAGAAGACAGCAGCAGGCTGCTAGTGGTTCTAGCAGTTTACGCAATGCATCTGCAGTTCCACCAAGTAATCCATCCTCTGATCCTTCAGGGAAAACTGAACCTCCAAATCCAGGTGTTGTGAGGAGTGCCCCTCATCAAGGGAAGGTTTCCATGTTACAGCAGCAGCAACCAGATTATACTCAGGTATCACCTGCCAAATTGGCTTTAAGACGACATCTTTCACAAGAGAAATTGGCATTGCAAGAACGTGGTGGTGGCACTAGTTTCACCCGTACCATAGGTGATTTGGTTAGTGGAGAAATTGAGAGAACTCTTGAGATATCTAACCAGAGTATAATCAATGCAGCTGTGGATATGAGCACAACGTCTACACCTCAGAATTCTTGTTCTCCAGGAGCTTTGTCTCATAATCACATGCAGCCCACTCGCATGAACAGGCCAGCTCAGCAGAGAGCTGATGATGTAGGACAGCATAGTGAGGATAGCTGCACAAATCCTTTAAATACCATACCTCGCACAACTTACTCACCAATTTCAAGACCAGGAAGCACAGAATCATCAGCTGCTGTACTTGAAGGTTTGGCATACCCTGGCAGACCCAAATCACCCTCTGACAACAGCAACCTCTCAGCAACTCCCACAAGTGGCACCACAAGCGCTAGTGACCAAAACAGTCGTACTAACTTTGGTGCTGTACAGCAACAGAGATCCACAGTCCTTTTCCAGCAGAGATATGATGAATCTCGTAGCATGAGAACAATAGCACCTGCAAGTTCATCAACAACAACCATGTTGGCATCGTCATCAACCAACCAGGAGGGCAGAGGTTATGTTCCAGTGCAGCTTCCTCGTGCTGACATTAAACCTTACAGAGAGTCTTATTTCACTGATTCATCTACAGTGCCTGGTGGTTCTGGTGCTACAGTGGTAGCTCCATCATTACATGGAGGGAAGCCTAGGGAAGGGGGCAGAGGAAATTTTGGTGCACCAGTGGAAGGCCTTGCTGCCACTCTACATGCAAGAATATTAGGGGGTGGGTCTAGATTAAAGTTGAAAGAAGAAAAGATGGATGATGAGGATGATAGAGATGCCAGTGATGTTACAGATGGAAAGAGTCAAGATTCAACATGTGGATCTATTAGCAGCCAGAAAGCCAGCTTTTCAGGTGTGGTTGTGAAGACTGAAGATGACGAAAGTTGCCCTGAAGGAGAGCAAGCATCCAGGAAAAGGTCAAATTCTCCCCTACACAACTCACAACCAAACAAGAGGCGAATGCTGATGGTGGATGGGGGGATCTTGGAGCCAGGAGATGTTTCACTGCCATCTGAAGGTGATGGTAATTTGCAGAAAGTTGTTAATGGGCCACTACCTCCTCCTGAGTTGTCTACAAATGCTAGTCCATCCCCTTGCTCAACATCAGAAGTGGATAAGACTTCTAGAATGGAGATAGGTGCAGTGCCACCAGCTAAAGGTGCTGGAAAACCAGAAGAAGAGGAGGAAGAGGAAGGTAAGATTAACAGATAAACTAAATTTATTGCAGGTAATGTGTGGATATAGAAAATGCCTTTTGTGGTTTACAAGAGTGTTTATTTATTTTTATTGCCTCTACTTGTCCCTAAAAAAAATCCCTCAGCAGTTGAAGGAATGTATAAGAATGGGTAACTATTAAAATACAGCTTTTAAGAACTATTTCAGTGTTTCAGTAGTAATGTGGTTTTAAAAGATCCAGTCAAAGTTTAGGAGATTTAAAATATAAAGTTAAAGAATAAAATTTCAGAGAACCTGTATCTACTCCCTGTCTGGGATAAATTAAACGTGTAATTTTTGTGTAGATAATATTAATGGTAATGCAGGGTTCAATATGGTTCACTCTATCTATATATGGTTGGTTTTTAAATATCTTATTGTTAATTTATCTTTTCCACTTATTAAAGCTGATAGAAAACTAATATGTTGATAGGAATAACTCGAATCAAATAGGCATGAAAAAACTTTGAAGGCATTTTTATATTGTGATATTATCTATTGAGTTTCTTTTGACTGTTGTTAAATTTAATGAAAAGTTTACTGCTATGAATAGTATTTAAGTCTATTTTCTCAAACTCAAATTTAAAATGTCTACTTTCAAGAAATTAATCATTTTTGGGTATTTAAAGTGAAAATTTAGGATTTATTTTCTTGGTTGATTCAAGGTTGTAATGAACTACTTGAATGTATATTTAGGATTATAGAATCTCCTTTTGTTACAATCTCATATTTATAGAGTCAGAGTTGCTTTGTAGAATATTCAAATTGATACAATTACAACCTTTATCTTATATAAGGCTTTCATCCAGTTTATTATCCTTAACATTTAACCAAATCACAAATTTGTAATAAAATTAATGTGATATTAAGGTTAGATATACTTGATTGCAGTGAATCATCAAGGTATTATTTTATCTACTTTTATCAAATAAGTGACTAATATAATATTTAATTTAGGTATTGTTGCTGTTTTAGGTGTAAGTTGGAATTTAGCTTGAAGAAATTGTTTCCTATTTCAAAATTAATGAGATTGGTAACTCAGGATTATTTAGAGTGTGTTTAATTCATTTCATCAAATTTTTGTCAATGCAGAAAATTTAAGGTTTTGCAGATTTATAAGTATGCTTTATGCTGCAGTTATTTAGGACTGAGGCAGATATCTTAAGAGTCCTCTTACTACTACCTCATTGGGGCAGTGTGCTTACCGCTAAGTGTACTAAAGCTCATTGGTGTCATTGTGCTGGTCAAGAGGTGGTGGAAGCACGTTATACTACATCTCATTTCCATTTTTCATCCATACAGCCTTATACCCTGTCATAGTATGGACTTTCCCCATCTAAAGTTTTATTTTTTGGTTATCTGCAAGCATGGCATTTCTAGGTTACAACTTTCTGCTTGTACTATTGAGCTTGATTTTTTTGCGGTGGTAAAAAAATCACATAGATGCAAAAGCTCATAGAGCTATAACAAGTTGTTTTTTTTATTGAGTATTACCTTGAAATGACTGGAATTATTTTCAGAATTATGTAGTCAGTATTCGCTGCATAATCTTTGCATACCAGCTGTGATTTGATTTAAAATATTTTTAGAAAAATTCTGATCTTTGGACTCCTGTTTCTTTGCATATAGGGATGTATTTTGCAATTTAATTATAACCTTGTAGTTTACTTATATTTATTCTATAAATTAACTGATACAATATAGGGAAACCAATTCTTTTTAATACATGTCACATTTTATGTGGTTTATTGATGATTTTTTGTGATAAATCATGAAAAGAGATAAAAGCGAATCATCAATTTATATGCTTGGGGAATTTTCCAGGATCAGGATTTTACTTTGAAAGCAGATATTGAAATTTTCTCTAGCTGGTTACCTCTACTACTATATGAAAACCGTATGATTTTGAAGTATGCATAATAGTTATATGGTGGATCATTTTAAGAAAATTGTGTTAGTATGGAATTTGACCATTGTTTAAATTTACACTTTGCAACAAGTTGCTATACTTGGATTTATATGAGCATATAGTTATGAGGTTCTTTGAATTGGTAACTTAACTTTAATTTTATGGATTTTTGCCCTAGAATAGTTTTATGATGCTTCTTCTGTCAGAAATAAAGAGTTCAGAACAATTTATGTAGATTCCAGACCTGGAATATTTTTGTATTAGCAAGTTGTTTTAATGGCCAGATACTATACAAATTCTTCATTTGATATTTATCCATTTAAATAAATAAAACATTACAAAGATTTGGATGTTATACCTTAATTTCAATTTTTCATAAGTAATTTCTGTCTTCTAGAATTAACTGTTTGTATTTTATGTTTGTGATCTTTCATAGTAATCTCAATTTCTTCATGTGGCTCAGTTTTCTTAGCCACTTGATTTGATTAGTAATTTTTGTATTCAGTTCTATATTTCATGCAATATTTGTGATTGTAAGAAATGATTTATATCATCTGTAAAGTAGTGTAGTTAACTGAGATTGCACTATATGTTGTCTTGTTACACCCATTATTCTTAGTTGCATGACCAGCTTATTGCTTTATTCTGGTGAATCAGCTTTGTATGTACCCAGAAACAATAAATAAATAATACAAATATATATCATAAACCATTATAACTAAATACTTATTAATATTTCTCACTGTTACCTGGTAGACTTTTTGTTTTAGTTGTATATTATTATCAGCATAATTATGATGATCTGTATTGCGTATGTGCACCTACAAAGTAGCAAAGAGCACATTTGAGTCTGGTAGCTTTGGCACATTGTACCTTGGTGGAGTTGAGCTTTATTATTTTTTTGTTGTTCATCACTTAATTAGTAAGTTAATTTCTCTTGCAGTAAAATTTAGTTACCATGTTAAATATTGTTATTAATTACTTTTTCAATTTTATGCATGTTTGCTCATTAGGTGCCCAGTAGACGTTTTGTCTCATAAGAAAACTATCCCTTATCATATGCTTGAAGATCATTGTATTTATATTTTGCATTCATTAATGGATCTGCATTTAATGCTTATATTGGCATTATTGGGTGAAGGGAAATTTTCCAAATTTTATTTGTCAAAAGGGATAGTTTTACTGCTAGTAATGAAAGCTAAATGCACTTGGAGTGGTGTTATTTTCATTTTTATCTATAGCAACATTGATGATCGTAAACGATAGTGCCTCTTCAATCCACATGTTTTTTTGTCAGTGTGATGCTTTCTGATTTCTCTCTCTTTCTCTTTTCCTCCTGACCCTCTTGTCCTTTCTTCCCTTTTCCATCCTCAACCTAACTTACTGCTTCCCCTGCAGGCAGGGAAGTGAAATTGGGATGCACGTTTTAAGCTTGCGTAGTGTTCCCTCAGTAAGGAAAGCGAAGGAAAATATATTAGAAAACCGTGATAAACAAATAAAGATACGCTATTGGCATATGAGGTAAGTTAAATTTTGATCCAAAAGAATAGTGGAGAAGTTATTTGTATTTGATAGATGCATAGAAAAAGCATTTCTTTTAATGTGATTTTTTATGCAGGTCTCTTGGTTTGTCGCTTCTGCATGTTTTACTAATTCTTTCACAACCGTTTCTTCTTTATAAGGAGTTGGATACTCTTGTGCAGAATACTTGCTTGTAAATTTTCTCTTACGCAGAACTCTTTTGGTATTAATGGTTCAGTCCTTTCTTTTCTGTGTTGCTTCCACTTCCAAATACATTAACACTTCATTCAATTATTTACTTGATGAAGTTACTACAAATCTGCGCTGTAGGAGCAAATTATTTATAATTGAGTGATCAATTCATTTGCTTATAGAAAAAAACCATCAGAAAATAATTCCAGTTGAGTTTTTCATCCTAGCTAAGAAATGCGGAGAATAAATGAAGCTTCAGAATTCATGATTTTTTATATTTTAGTTTGATTTTAATTATTTATCAGTTGCAGTTGAATAAATGCTTGGTTTCCATATCTTTACTAAGAATATTCTTTCTTAAGAGCTGAATTATACTCAAGCCAAACCGTTAAGCGTGGAGATAAATTTGGTTTCAGTGGAAAGAAATCTTCTAGCCTCTCTCAACTTAACAAATTAGTGAAAAGAATATCTTGGTGAAATACTAACTTATGGTTGACTCTTGTGTTTAAATTTATCTATTTTCTAAGCTTTGGCATATGAGTTCATGGAAAAAGCGAGTGTTTTCATAGTAAATCTTGATTATATCTTTAGTGTGTCATCTGTCCCAAGAGTTCTACTTATTTGTTGTTTGAATTAATTCAGGTGCTTGTGTGTTAATTTGTAATCTCTAAGGTTCATTCGATTTTATCATTAATGTTATTTCATGTCTTTCTTTTAGAAACAATGATGGATGATAGCAAAAAGGTGGACAAGTGGCAGGACAAGATAAGTAGTGGCTTTGATCGTCTTGTGGCTTTTGCAGCCACTGAACTCGACAAACGCCGCCGTTCAACAGAAAGTGACACAGCAATTGGGGGAGGAACTGATCCTGCTGCATCAACTCCCACTGGGAGCAGCAGCTGTAATACAAGTCCCGATAGTGGCATTGAGAGAGATGCTCCACCCACACCTAGCTCAGTGGGTGGGGTCCATGCAGCTCCGAATGTAACTCCACCTCATCTTCAGAGACAGAGCTTGTCAAATCACGGGTCTAATGCTGGAAAGCCTAATGAAAATGCAAGAGGCGATAATAACAATGCTACAGATCCCAGTAGTCTAATTTGTAGCCCTGGTCCAAAGATGCCTTGTCTCTTTAAGAGTCCTAATTTCCAGTCAGCTGAAGAGGAACGTGAGGCATTCACATCTCTCCTTGGCTCTCCTCCGATATTGGAAGCTGGTATGGAATTTGAAGACAGAGAGGGAAGAGTGTCTACTGGGCCCCCAAGAACACCGTCACCATCAAATGAAAGGCCACCCTCAGGACCAGCAGAAGCAGTACCACCTCCACTTACACCTCCATATGGTCCAGACATACTTGATGGACCATTCAGTCCAGTAGCTGAAGGATTGGTTGCGGAAGTAAGTGGTCTACCACGTGGCAGTCTTTGGGATGATTGGGAAAGACCTCCTGCCTTGTTACCAACGGCTCAACCAGCTTCTGATCAACATTTCCACAGAGATGGAAATGGAAATGAAAGTGTGAGCAATGGATTACCGTATCATGGAGAGGATTGGTCTGGCGGTGACCACCACTTTAAGAAAAAATTCCTCCGTGATCCTTGGAGCAATAATCATGCCGATCGACAATGTCGAGCCAAGTTCCGCCCTAAAGGCAAAGACTGGGATTGGCACAGCAGTCGTGAACTCGAAGGCAATAATAATCTTCCCTCAAGGCATTCATTTTCTGGGCTTGAAGGAAGTAATGAAAACTCAGCAGGGGCTAACCATCGTAGACATAGTAATGACAGTCATGGAACAATGAGTGGTCACCCTCATCATCATAGAGTATCAATGCTAGAAGGTGACTCAGGAGTTGGGGTTCACTCCAAACTCCAGTTGATGCCTCCTCCACACCTTGACATATCTTGCTTGTCAATGTCACAACAAGAAGGTTCCCATTACAAAGGAGAAATGGGGAAGTTTGGTGTTGGGGAACATAAGGAGGCTCGATCATGGCGAGTTGATGGCAATGCAGATCAGCATTTAAGTGGTCCTGGAATGCATGCACTTCATGGACAAGCTCCACAATTCCAAGGAGCAGGTGGGTTTCATGGTAATAATCCCTTTAACTAAACTCTGCATGAATGAGAGAGCAGGAATTGATTGGGACACAACTTTCCCATTCCTATTTCTTCCTAAACCCTGTTTGTATGGTTCTAGCCTAAGTAATTGTAAATATGTATTTTAAATGCAATAATGACGTTTTGTATTTGGGCTTTGTTAAATGCTGTGTTTAGTGAGAATTTCCAATAGGAGATTCTTTTCTTAGAAGAATGGGGTGCGTTTCCAATTGAAATAAATGTAGTTTTTGTGATTTTTCATGCTTTGTGCCATTAGAAAAATATATTGTATCAGACGTATTCTGCTCTTTGCTACTTTGGGTAAAAAAATGACATTCTGTGATAAAAACATGATTACAGGTCAGCTGTGTGAAGTTTGTCTCTGTTTCCTTTGTAAATTAGAAATGTATGGTAGTAAAAATGTTAATACATGAATCGATGATGGTTTATGTAATTTAAAATAAAGGTATATCTATTCGATGTATATCACTGCTAGCAAGGCAGAGAGCACTTGAATAATTTTCAATTTGAAAGCCTTGGTGAATTCATTCATGGTTTCATATTGGTGTTTTTTAAGGATCATAGGCACTTTGGATGTATTGCATATTACTTTGACCATTTGAGTTGTAATTATACTAGTGAAGTACTTTTCGGATTATTTGAAAACTAATCTCCTGAGAAAATGTTTTATTTAAGTACAGTTCCTGGTCTGTTTTTTCTTACCTTTTCCTTACCCCTTGCCTTCCCTTTTAATTATATTTATTATGCTATAACCATTCCTTGGATAAACTTATTCTAAACTTAAAATGAAATTTATCTTTCTTTTCACTCATTTCTGGAAAAGTGAAAACTTTTATTTTACATGTGAAAAATAACTTTAAAAATGTTCTATATCATCCTTTGGAGAACTTGGTTAGGGAAGTTGGGATCACTTTGTGAAAGATTTAGCTCAAATCTCCTTATTCTTATTGTGATTGTATAGAATGAGAATGAGTGAAACATTTTGGAGGATTCCATTTTAGGTTGGACATGGTATTTTCTATTTCAGCTACCTTTCTTCGGCATTAAGAATTTTCTTTTTTCTTGTTGCAACTTTTCCAACTTTTTTCTTATATGATCTACTTTCATCATCATGCATGTCTGTTGTTATGAGTGATTGTTTTAATGTGTGATGTATCATCAAGTTGATAGTTTTTTATATTATTCATTGATTTTTGTATTTAATGTTAAATAGCTAGGAAAGTTTTGATTTAAGATAAGGTTTAATGTGCTTGTGTGAGAGAGCAATTAATGCTAAATGTGCATTGTTTTTGAAGAAAAAAATAATTAAGTTAGTCTCCAGTGGTTAAAAGAAATTGGAGTAGTTATGGTAACAGTTTACTCATTTTCTAGTCTAATGTTTCTGTGAGCTGGACCTATTCTGTAAAGCTGTAACACTTTGCAAGTACATGGTATCGTGGTGTGTTTAATGATATTCCAAGGTGTGTAATTTAGCCACTGTAGTGTTTGGGATCATGGAAATGAAGCAGGAAGAATAGGAAGTATTCGGAAAATATAATCTAGATTCATGGTGACTTAACATGCTGCCAGTGTTGAGCAAACAAATGATTTAAAGGATTATGTACCAGTCCATAGGTTTATATACCATCCCACTCCCTTTCAATTCATCATTTCATCTCATGAGGGCTTTCATTTTGAAAATTCTTTCCATTTGAAATGTTAAGGTGCTAGTGTTTTTAATGTTGGAGGTCTTAGCTGCTACCACTGAATAAATTTTATGAATTAATCATTTTCAGCAAACCATTAATGGTTTGTTTTATTTTATTATAGAATTAGCAATTCTGTTTCTGAATTGGCATTTTTGTCATTTTTCATCACTGATTATTTATACAATAGAGTTTATGATGGTATAGTCTTCTTTAAAAGTTCAACAATCGTTGTTCCTCTTGCCTATGTCTGATACAAGGCAGGATTTGCGATTGTTGTAGAGTAAATTGTTACTAGGATTGCTTCACCCAGGATTGTCCTTAATTGACTCTGCTTGGCTTTGCGGATCCATACATTTATCTATCATTTAGAGCATAGCTTATTTCTTATAGTTAAATATAAGTCTGTTCTATTATTTCAAAGGTTTTCCTTCAAGAAATATTTAACTAATTAAAGTCAGTTTAGTCAACCTTCCAATTTATTTTACTGACTATGAATCTTTCATGTTACAGTGATTTCACATCAGCAGACCTGAGGTGTCCTGGGCTAGTGTTTGTGAAGATTGTATGGAGTATTGAAGAGACCCAAGAAATCAAGCCTGCCTGCTAACTACACTGCCAATTACATCATTAACTGCCATCCATTCGTGTCTATATCTTCCAGCTGACCGAAAGGATAGTTAGAGTTGGTGAGCACTTGCCAGGAAAAAATAAGTGCACCACTGTGATCCCCATAAGGGCCACCTCATTTTATTCATCAGATCATTTTTGAGCCCTTTGTGTTCCTCATTCAAAAACGTGGTACCACACAGCTTTTTACCCTCAGGAGAGCTACAATGTTGTTTTACAGAGCGGTCAGCAGGAAACCTCCTGAACACACTGCCAGAGTTAAAGTGTGTGATGGGTTGCTAACATCAACTGCCCCTTTTTACAGTGTGTGATCCATACGTTCCATCCTCCCTTTAGAGGGAACTATATGATAAAAATGTTATTGAAACATCGTTTGATGTTTTTAGTGCTTAAAAGAATGTTAATCACTCAGATTATACTTTTTCTTTCAAACATTGTAATACGCACTTTTAATCTAATCAGATTTGAGAATTGGTGAAAAGTGTAACTTCATTGTGAATTGATAGATTAGGAAGTTAGTGATTATGCAAAATCCTGTTGCATTATTGTATTTATTGTTTATTTGTTTGATTCCATTTTTATTGGTGTTGTGCACCATTTATTTTATTGATGGATAAGTGAGGCCTTGGGACTTGCTTCATGTATGTATTTTTTGTCCAGATGTTTAATTTGTTTGAATTAATTTTGACAATTCCTTGTTGCTGGAAAATAATCGATTAAAGAAAATGAAGTTGAATAATTATAGGATTGCATAGATCTTTTACTGTATCAAAGTAATGAAGTAATTGCAAAACATATTTGTGGCAATTTGTGAGTGAGGTATGGTTGTCTGTGTGTGTATGCTTTTATGTTTTCCAGTTTTGCTCAATTGGTTTGAATTTTTTATTTAATTCTGGTTTTGCAAAACTTTAACTTTTAACTTATGAATTTTCCTGTTAAAGTTTGTTAGTTGTAACTTAATATTTTAGGTATAAATGTCCTGCCATTTTTGTTATTTTGTACTATTTGAATTTATGAAAAATGTCTTGATATTATTCATAATTACATGCTGTGTATCAGGGTAGGCTGTATAAATATTATAGAATGTAATGCCCAGGACCTTTTTGAAAAAGAAAATAATGTACCTCGAACTTCCTTTAAAGGCCTCATTACATGGTAGGTTCCTTCTTGCTCTGCAGAAGTCTGGGCATGCTTGGATATAACAAATACACCTGTGATATGTGCGACCTGTTATTCCCATGTTTGTGAAATGACTCTAGTTGGAGAATATTGTCATTGCCTTTTTACTCATGGGAGTTCAGACTTTTAGATTCTATTTTGCCAAGCAGTTGCCTGTAAAATTTGCAGAAAAAACACCACATTGAAAGCCCAAAGACTCATCAGGGCCCCCAATTTAGAAGGATCTTGGAGATTATTCGACTGTATATTGTAATAGACACTGCCATTTTTTATGAGCCCTTTTTAGCCAATATCCCTGCCATTTTACTCTCCTGCCTGTTTACATTCTGCGCATTGCCCCATCTCATTGGATTTTCTACCCTAAATCCCCAGCCAGAAACCACTGCCACAAACAAGACTTGTATTCAAGACTTAAATAATGATTTAGGGAAAATTCTCGTGGAAAAAGATAGAGATTTACTGAGCGATCTCTTTTTTTCTGTATTTTATTTGTGACGCCAAGGTTAAGGAAAACAGTGAAAGATAGCATGGAACAATTTCAAGGATGTTTGTGTGAGTGATTGTATGCTTGTAAATAATTATTTTCTCTTTTTTTTCTTATGGGAGAATCCAAGTAAAAATGTGTGGTTATTTGTTATTGAAAATAATAATAAACACCAATTGTCATCCAAAAAATGTCACCATTCTTGAATACTGCCTATAAAAAACTTAATTGCTCAGAAACTGGAACAGTTGCGTGTATAATGTGCACAGTAGTTGTTGGAAATTTGCTCCATTGTTATACAGATCTCATTATTACTTACATTTGGAAGGTATTTTTTGTATGTGCTCACAAGCAAATTGCTAAATCCAGATTGTTTTTAAGTGTTAAATTTGTTTGTGTAACTAGAACACTTTGCAAAACTAGAATAAGATTGACTTCTGATTTTATGATTTTTGTAAGCAAACTGAGAAGTGTGCATGTTAAACATTGTGATTGGAGGAAATTCTACAGTACAAATGAACAAGAATGTGGTCCTTAGTCAGTATGTACTGTGTTTTGTAGTCAGTGAACCTTACAAATAGGCAATCCATGTATAAACTGTGAAGTGTAATAAATTATATGGACTACTCTTCACAGCTGTTATTTTTGACAATGTGTTATATGTAACTTAATATTCGAATACCATTAAACTACAAATTGTTAGTAGATGTAGAAATGAAATTAAAATTCCATGAATTATAAAGATATTTCATTGTCTTCACAATCACTAGCCTTATGAACTATCCTCCCTATAATTAAGTAGTCATTCATCCTTAGTGATTTAGTAATACAAATTTTTGTACTTATAAGACTTGAAGAACCAAATATTAATACTTTGCTCATGTGATGTTTTTAGGTAAAGTTATTTGTCAAAGTTATAATTAGTTTTTGAGTTGAAATTGAAACCTGGGTCAAGATATTTAAAATATTTAATATTTTCAAGCATATTTGTAGTGTCAACCATTTAAAACAGTCATAAAAGAAAATCGCTCAAGTAACCAATACGATTTCGTTTTTCAACTTACAACTTGTCTCGAAGGGAAACTAGCATTGCTTCGGACTTATAATTCCTACATTTTTAAGGAAAATGCAGCCGCTGGGGCCATCAAACATCTTTAATTACTGTGAGTTGTTTTAACTATTACTTACTTTATAATATTGTATGAATGAATGTAGCCCATTCTAATTGTATTCACTAAGTAAGTTCACCAGTGGTAACAGTAACACTAATTCTTCCGTTACGTTCAAAGTATAGTTTTCGTCTTAATTCGATAAATTCTAGATATGGATTTCATTCACATGTGTGCGTGTACGTATTATTTATCATAGTGGTGTTCACGTTAGTTTGGAAACCATCGAAATATTTCAGTTACGAAAATTATCTGACTAATTATGGCTGCGAATCATTTTCACTTGAATACAATTATGGGAAAAGAGAAATCGAAGAGTATTTTCTTCAAACGTTTGTATTTGGTGCACAATTTGATAATAAATATACAATAAATTATACATAAATATTTTTGCATCAGTAATGCAATAGTGGTAAAATCTTGTTGAGGCTAAATGCTTAATTGGGATTGAGAAGAATTTTCCAATCACAAACGAGTCCGACCGTTTTTGGGCCACATCAATAAACAAAGCGATGCTTGAATTGCATTTATGATGTGACCAGCGTAAAGCCTCAAGTAATTTCATCTAGTTCTTCTGGTTTTGACAGTTTGCCAACTATGCACAGACTAACACATCAAAAACTAGCTAGCTGACAAAAAGTTCACCGATGGCTTGAAATCGAGTCATCGATGAACTTGTTGAAATGTGTCTGCACAAAATCACTGCAAAATATTTACCCTGAATGAGTTCTTGAGAAGGAGGAAATATCTTGTGAGTTCACTTCAACGATTTCTTTCAGTTATCACAGTTAACTGTTGACTCTTCGCGCACTTCCTATTGTATTAGTTTATCAGTCGTGTATTAGCCTTGCGTGAACATGCCGTCTAAGTTACCTGCGAAGAAAACGAGGGTGAAAATGACAGATGCATTCTGTATCTTCTGTTAAATCCTCTGCAATTACAGCTACACTTCTAGTTTGACCAGTTAATGGAATCAAGCGGTATTGTGACTTCAACGCATGGTTATACATCATTCACTGCCACCTGTGACGTAAAAGTTCCCGATCTTTCATAGCGCCAAATTCGTTTCAACTATCCGCGATGATTTCATGAAAATTGATTCACCGAACTGAGCAATGAGAGAATTTCCTTCTTAAGGTTTTGTTGAGGTTATTACCGTTGAAACTCACTTGAAGAAGTAAAGAAGCAGTATGGAAGGATGGCTTCTAATAATGGCACATTTAGGGATTTGTATCTCCTGTGTATCCCATTTTTTGTACGACAAGAAAGCCACTCTCTCGCAAATCTTCGGTCCTTTCACTTAGCGTTTATGACTCTGATATTTGCACTTGAATCTACCGACCATCTTTTGCACTGGTGGATGCTATTACATCGCTTTTGAGGAAATCTCATGAGACTTTTGATCCAGTGTGATTTCTGTCGCTACCGTTTTCTTCATTTGCCGTTCGTCTGTCGGTAGTACTTCGTTGTCATCTAACTCATCTTCGTGCTCTTTGGCGGCTTCCTCCCTAATCAAGACAAAAATGAAATTGATAAGCATAATGGTTTCAGTTTCCTTTATAATTGTATTTCTTACCATTTAGAGATATAATATATATAATTAATACAAGTGAAATCCTCCGTTAAAATGACGGCAGTAAAATTATCTTTAAAAAGTGCACAACTTTCTGGTCCTTCTGAAGAATCAAGAATATAAATAATCCCTCTCCAATTTTAAATCTCTATTACGATAGAAGCCGAAGCTATAAATATAAAAGGAACGCCTAATAAAACTTAAAACTTTGTTGAACGTAACACAATACATGAGAATAGCCTAATTACTCAAGACACTATCAGACAGAAAAATATGTTAAGTTACTCTGAAAATATCGGTCCCTTATAACAGAAAAACGTCTGATTTAAATCACTAAAATATCGGGCTACCAAAAATGACTCCGATTTCATATAGATGAAAGACGATTCAAATAGTTTTTCCTGGAAGTTTCTGCTATAATATCTGCTTTTATGTTAACATATAGCTTCCATATAAACATTGATGAGGATAATATTTGTTTATTTGGTTGCTAGAATAGTATCGCGTTTGTTTACGATGTTACCTTAGGCATGGATTCGGCGGCATAATTTTCCCTGTGTAACCATTTACAGCATAGAAGGTTATATTATTCGTAAATATTACGATTACGATTTATAAAGTTTACTAATTCTTTCCTTGCCATAAAATCTCAACTCCCCTTCCCCATACATTTTCCTATTTTTCCCATATATTCTCACGAAAATCGAGTCCTATAATCGTTTAATTCATCAGGGAAACTTGTTTGTATCCATAAAATTTTACCAAATTTCCGTCATTTTCATCCAAATACTCGCAATTTCGAACCAAATAGTGTTTTACTACAAATTAAGAATCATTTTTCAATATCTTGTCCTTCGGTACTCGTCTCGAATTCGTAGGACAATTATTTCTAATTAAATTTTGCAAAGGAAGAGAAGTTCAATTCGATCAAAATGAACTTAACGTGCATTTCTTATTTTTCTTCGAGTTTTCCATAGTCTAACCCATCATAATTGGAACAAAAAGTATCGATATGTTAAGTTCATTGAACCACTTGAATATCTAAATTACATTAATCTATGTCTTTGCGAAGTGCGTGAAATTAATTTTTTAAAATTTCTTAATTGGTGAAATTGACATGAGAAGAATCATTAATATGGACATTGCTCAAATTGAGCTGTAATACTTTGTTGGCTTCTAAAATAATCCACTGATCAGATGAAACAGGGACATTATTGAGTATCATTTCGTAACTTGGAAACGAGATGCTCAGAATACTAGAGAATATTGAAAAACGCTTTTGTAGGCCTACCTCCGACATCGGATCAGAAGCAGGCGATATGACAAATCTTATTTTCATTTTATTTTGTTTAGTTTTTGGGGATTACTAGTACATGATAGGATACATTGCCACGTAAATGAATAGAATTTAAGTTTCATAAAGAAATACTATAATGTGGTTAATGAGTTTATTTCGTCAAGGGAGGTATTTTAGAGAAGTGCAAGGCTGAAAGGATTTATCAATATAAACTCCTATGGTAATTCACCTAAATTCCAAGAAAATGGTGTCATTAAGTATTTACAAAGGATATAAAATATATATCCTATTAACTATTATTATATGACTAATTCCACTGATAACCATTATCTGGATCCCCAAAAGAATATTTCTGGTTGTGACATCTATTACGGTTTAATTTTCGTACGTTTAAAGAAACTAAGATTCTAAGATCAGAATTCAAGTTATAACCATCCCAGATTTTAGTCTGATAAATACTTACGTATATTTATTATGTTCTTTCCAAAGAAAGAGTGACTTAGGGCAGTTCTTGTAATATCGCCAGCAGTCTCCATCTTCCTGTCCTGCTCGCTCTGCCTCGACGTATTCATCCAACACCGAAGCGAAAGGAGATTTGCTGGCCCTTGAAATAAATATAAAGAGTAAATATTATTTTAATTGCTAAATGCTCTGTTAATATCCGATTGAAAAAAACTGAACGATATTTCTCAAAGTATTGTCTGGTGAACAGTTCATGAACAGAAACTTCGTAAAAAGTTCACACGATATAATTAGGATAATCATTAATTTCTCATTGTTACACATCGATGATAACGCTTCTACTAGGTTTATCTCGTTAGTTATAAATTATATATTCTATTCTATATTTGTATGCTTCGAATAGAGATAACCTTATATATAATTAACGAACTGTCCGTCCGTCCGAAAACTATTCCCATCAACGTGATGGCCCATGTTCGGGCCCCAGAAGGCCCAAAATGACCAAATTTTCCCATGAGGATACATTGCGCGAATTTTCGAATTTTTTTAAATATCAAGTTTCTGTATTTACATTATCACAAACAAAGAATTATTAGTAGCATCATAATAATTAGTGTTTATGGGAATCCATCACATCCCGTATATTATGTGCATAAAAAGACCGAATTCCATACATTAATATATCGTTATCACGAGTTTCAGTGTCTTTTTCGTCGAGTTAATTTTCGTCTCCATTGCATAAATTACATTTTCTATCTTTCGTTTTCTTCGGAGTCCACTTAACTGTATAAAATATAGTATTTATCACTGTTTTTCTCCCGTTGAATCAACAGGCAGTTCAGCTCGTAAGATGTAATATCACCATATATTCAGTAAAGGGTAACATACCAGTTATTTACGATATTGATTTTTCCTTTCCACCACGAAGGATGTAGTCTAAGGGTCTCAAAATATGTTTATTTTTATTAGGTATGTGGTTTCATTAGCTCTTTCAGAAATTTATATCTTAGCGCTTATAAACTATTGAAAAAGCAAAGAGGTGGGTGGCCTCTAGAAATAAATGGTGAGGTGACCTCGTTATTAGTGGGTATTTTCCTGCTGTTGGTAATTTTTCTATATCTCATAGGTTTTTTGTACACCATTTCTTCTAATTTATTCTCAGTTTAGCTCTTTTAAATCAATAAATGTTTTACGAATGACGAAGAGAGAGGGGGAAGAGGAGACTTCGAGTCTCAATTTCGCCCGAATAAAGACGATTATAATTATTTTATTATCGTCAACGTAACGCATATTCCATTAAATGTTTTATGTTACTTTTTTCTGAAATAATTTCTTCTGAGAAGCTAGGAAGGCCAAAAAACCACACAGGTGCTGAAGAAGTTGAAGGCAGATAGTTTTGATTTTAAAATTACTTTAAAACTATAAGCGCTATCTAGGAAAAATATCGCATTAAGGAATATCTGCGCGGTTTGATAAACGAAAATAATTCGGGAGCTGCTCAATACGGCGAATTAGTCGCGCAGTTTTAGGTTTTACAAAATTTCAGATTGCAGCGGTCGTTTTCAACGCATTTGAATTGAGTGTTATCTCCAGAGAAACATGTGGTATGACTCGGACAAGATTTTCCGTCTTCGGTTCTCTTGCCATCTCAGCACCGCCTACGTTCAAGCATCTTAAACTCGGATGACCGATAAGAATTACGGACATTTTTTCCCTCCCGGTTGATTATGCGTAATGCCTGCCAAAGAGAGCTTGCGTGTTATGCATGGAGTGAGATCCGGATGGCCGACGAAACCGGGGCCATCCGTTAGGTGGAGGTCGAGTCGTAACTCGGACGCACCGCTGACCCCTTACGCGGCCGTCGCCGGGGAAGAGTTCCGTTCGATAGCCGAGGAAAAACCGAATGAGCCCTCCGTACATTTTGCCGCTATCTGACATTGCCACACCCGCGGGCAGATCTGCCGCATCCTCCTATCTCAACCCTCCCCACTCCCCATGCGTGTTAACTCCCTAACGCACTACTTTTGAAAGCCCTCCGTGCGCTTATCTTACCGAGCATGATCTGCCTCACGTTTTGTTCCATTTTCCTTCTCTGTCTCTATGGACGCCCCAATTGAATTGAATGGGTTCGGATCGTTTTAAATGGCAGTCCACTGCGAGCGTATGCGCTGGTGCGGAAGGGATAAAGCTGCGAGGTTATGACAGCTCTCAGAGGGGACGAGAACATTTAGACGGGCTTTTGTTTTCGCTTTGGCCATCTACGTAGTAATTCAAAGGGACTTAAAAACGAGTGGAGTTCATATTCCTTCATAAGTTTCGAATTGAGCTACCTCGTATGTGTTTGGTCACGATAAAATTTAATCTTGAGTTTCGGCTACAGTGTAAAACGGTTTAGTTTCTGCGCTTTTTTGCGGATCCAAAAGTAATTTACGTTTAGGACATTAAAACTTAAGATGCAGAGATGGAGATGTCGACATTTGAGTTTCAGTAACCCAAATATTTTGACGTAAGATGAGCAAAAAATCACCATAAGCGATAACGTCACAAGTGCAGGTATTCTCTATATCTGAATAAAAAGGAATATATTGGGGGTTACATGGGATTATCATTCATGCAGCATAAAATTGAAAGTGAACTGTTACTTGGTATATTTACTTGAGTCTTTTCCCTCTATCTACCTCCCATCAATATTTCCAGCTTAAGGCTCCTCCTTCACCTGTTGATAATTAAATCCACATAAAGATATCATTCAACAACTACTCTTCTTCAACTATCTCCCCTTCCATGTTTTTATTGCATCCCAACTTCAAGTTCTTTCTTATGCTATCAATATTTGACCCACTTTTTCCCATAATTCTGTTTTTTGTCTTTAAATTAATATTTTTACTTCTCTTTTCATTCCCAGCAATTTCTCGTTAGTTTTTCTGTCAATGAAGCTAACATTTTTCATTCTACCTTTCATCCAGGACTTCTCCAATATTTTAATACTCTCATCCATTTAGAACCAATGATTAATACATATTCAGCTAGTCATTCTAGACAAAGGTTTTTGCTTGTATCCTGATATATTTCGAATGGTTCCCCTCAGGAGTTCCCTTTTCATTATAAAGGCTTATTTATTTACTGTTATTCTTTTTTCTGAACTTCCGTAGATATTCAAGAAGTTATGCTACCAAATCAGGGTAATTGTTCCACTTACTCCTGTTTCTCTCTTGCTACTAATTTAAATATGCTTCCCGTAGTGAAGGTTACAAAAATTGATAATCACTGACTTATTTTTCATGCATTCCAAATTCTCTTGCATTATTATTTGGAGCAAGTGAAAAAAATAATAATTTGGAATCGGTCCCAATAATTGAACTTTTGTATTTTATCACTGTACATTCCATTTTAATAGAACGAACTTGATTATTTTCAATGAATTATTATTAGTTCAAACTAAAGTATACTGTACAAAGTTTGCCGCCAAGGAAGTTTTTCTAGAAGCTAATGCAGTCCGCTGGGGGTAGAGGTTTGAAATCTTCTGAATTTCAGGATTAATTTACAAACTCCTTCCGAACATGGAATTCAGTGATTCAGAATTTTCTCGAGATTTTGTACCCATGATATTTGTTTCAGGCGCTTCAAATAAAGTCGCTAGAATGAAGTTAAGGATTGCATGCAAATGAGTAAGAGAATTACGGTACCAATCACACAGTTTCTGCTGGGTTATAATAAAAGGAATCTGTACAAATCATTTCAAATTATATAAATACCTCATCAAATTAATCCCGTTATAACTGTGTTTTTGAGTGTAATAATTTAAAACAAGGTGAAATTTACTAATAATAACATACTACTATAAACACGTGCTAATACTTTTAGTATTGAGAAGTTGGTCGTTTGCGTATCACGGTGAACTCTAAAAATATAAGAAAAATCTAATCATAAAATTAAATATAATTGATACGGCTACGATATAATGAGGCATTTTCAGTTGCAATTTTTTGAGCATGAGAAAATTTTGGGCGATGAAAATAATTTCTTTTCGTTTTCACCGGTGACAAAGTGAGATTATCTCGATCCTTGAACCATCTCGTTATTTATTACAACCAATTCCTTAAAAGAAGAACTCTTTCAAGTTCATTAAGCTTTTGAGTTTGCAGTAAGTCGTAATACCTCGTAAGAATGATGCACATCCCATTTTCTAAGTCTTGAGAATTTCATCTATTCGTTAATGTATATAGAGAGATAATAGTGCAAGAAATATTGCAATTGGTAATTGCCGTTGGTAATCATTTCAAGAAATACTTTATTAAGGGTAGTTTTTCATCTTCATCCTCTGAGGTAGTATTTAATAAAATGCCGCGCATAGCAAATATAAGGAAAATTAATAATGGTTTCCGTGAATTACCCTTTTTAAGGAATAGAACTCCAGAGTTAACCGCGAAAAACATTCCTTCGCAGAAAACTGGTAGTTCAGAGGAGCATTAACATTGGTGGGATTCAGCTGGTTTGCACAGGTTCTCGTGAACCTCTTCTTGGAATTTTCTGAGTTTGCCAAACAGGTTCCTAAATCTGTCTCATCGAAGAGTAACAGAACGATATAAAAAGGGGTTCTACAATCCTCTCGTTACAACATAATTTCAAATTTTTATCTTGAAATACTTAATTCGTATTTCATCTTCAAGTTTTGTAAATAAATTTTTAAATTACTATAATACATTTTAAAATACGATAGAAAGGGAAAATGTGTGTACATAAGACAGGAGTACGTAGCATACTCTTTGGGTATAAGAATCCGTTCTACCGTTTGAATCCCACCACTGAACACTATGTACTCTATAGAAACTTACGTGAAGAATAGTTTCACTATCTCTCCAAGAAGTCCGAAACTGGTGAGAGGATGGCCATGAACTTCACAGATGGCACGGAGGAGGCATGCGCGGCCGTCCATTCCGAAATTGGCGAGGAATTCTTCCATTACGCCGTACAGGATAGCTCTGAATGATGCGATTACAGAAAAGATAGATAATTTATTTGGCCAGGAAAATATTTCTGGGATATGCAATTAAAAATAAATATATTTAATTGTGCAATGTGTTACTGAGATTTTCGCGGCACTTTTGTTATGTCCTATGAGCGATAGCCACCCAAGGGAGATTACTTATAGATATAATTAACTTTCTATACAGCATGTTTCTTATAATAATAATGAAGCATTTTTAACTCTGTAATTAAATAAGTGCCTTAAGGGTAAAATTTTCAAAGTTTTAAGTGATTGGTATTCATTCTCAGTATAGTAGATAAGTTATTACACACAATTGGTAGATTAAAATAGATATTGCTTGTTTGTCACAATATATAAGTATTTGAAAGAATACAAGAAAACACTACTAAGATTCTATACAAATATTAATATAAATAAAATGAAGAGATAAAATTTCACTTAATCGCAGCCTCCTTCATTTGAGCTTCTTTTTCATTCGGAAATGACTTTCCCGTCTCTAAACAATCGAAATAAAAGTATTCAAGTTGAATTTCTCAATATAAGCTAATTGTCACATTTCGGAAAGAAGGGTACTGATAAATTAAGGTGCTGCTACATGTATATACATATATTTCATACGCACATCAAAGCAATGATTCATCTTATTATATATCACTTTGTGTTGTGTCGATAGAAGATCTTGAAGCGCATCTAATATGTCCAGTTAATTTATTTAATTTTACCTTTCACCTCCGTGGAACAGATTCGTGGGAGCTTTGGGATCGTGAAATCCTGTCTTCCCCGCAGCCCAGTCCTCCGCCTCTCCGTTGGACCTCTTGCCTCTTGCTCGCTCAATTAGGCTCCCGACATATTGCGCCATCAACGCTCCGGACATACGGCCAATGCTTCGGGCAAACAGTGGTGGAAGAGCTCCATATGGATTTGCATTGTCCGTGAGGCCCAATTTGTCGAATTCGACTGGAAAGAGAAACGACTGGGTCATTATTCAGGTAATTCTACATAAAGCTAGCTAGCAGATTCATGAAATCTTTTCAAGAGATAAAATAATGGTATTGCGTTTTTATTACGGTGGCATAGAGACAAGTTTTTCTGAAGTTTAATCCAACATCTTCGAATCTTCAAGAAAAATTAATAGCTATTGCAACAAAGAAGAAAATAATCCATTTTTTAATTAAAAAAAACCCAAGTCAGCACATGGAAAAATACACAACTGCAAGAAAAAATCCGCAATACAAGGGAGGGAATAACATGCGAAACCTATTATGATAATTCAATTAAAATTTCAAAAGAAAGCATTTTACCACAAACGTGAGAAGTAAGCACAACCAACATAAATGCGTATTCACAAAAGTAATACAGATGAAGACACATGATATATTTTACATGGAGAGTATTCTATGTTGAGAAGAAATTCTTTGTTTAGAATATCATTTCAGTTATTTTCCTATGCCATGTTTCCACTTCTAAACTTTTATCATATACCGGTATAACTATATACAGTATAATTATAGTATAAAATGAAGAAGGAATTTATCAGTGCTTTGCTTTAATTTAGGCAGTACTTTTCATTCTTTTATATTTTTTTATAATTAAGAGTTAAATCCCTCTCTATCTCATCTTTTCTTCAATCTTACGTTTCATCTTGCTCAAAAAGGGAAGAAGCTTTCAAATGCATTCCCCCCCAGGCTCAGCAGATAATTCAACCGAAGGTAATTGCGGAGCCAACTAGCCCGATAAATGTGGTGTTATTTTTTTTTCGTTAACTCTACGTTCAGCCGAGAGAGGAGTGGTAACGAAGCCAGGATTTTCTCGGAAATTGAAGGAGGTAGTCGCTAAAATGCACCCCAATTTTCAGAGAGAGTGAAGATGTCACCTAATTTCCCGCATCGCGTTTGGAAAAACTCGGGATGTGATTCCACTGCTAATTTTTTCCCCCTAGGATACCGCGCTGCAATTTATATCTGAACAGTGAGTCTTTCCAGTGGAATTAAAAATGGTGGAATTTTTATCTGACCCTCGATTTGATGACGAATCATACTGAGGCTCGTGCTTGCATTGCAGAATAAACTCGTGGCTCTGAATTATTCGCGTATACATCCCCATGGCTCGGATAAAGTGCTCTTTCTATACCTCACTAATGAAAGCATAGATAGATTAGCTTTCACGCGAATCACTGAAGGTTGCTATCCGAGAAAAATTATTATTTTGTTATACATTAGTTCATTGAGCAATGAATGATTCTCGTTTGATCATTCATTTTAAATACTTTATACACAACTTATCACGATCATCAATAATATGATCTTGAGTAACATAATTTTCATCAATATATGTATATTTTAAGCGGAACTTATCATGATAATCTTTATACTGTGTTGCAGAGTAGTTTTAAATTTAAAACATTTAAGTATCATTTTCGCAGTAATGTTTTGAATACAATTTCAAGCTTTCTGATGTATCTTAGTCAATCATAGCAATCATGAAAATTATATACTACGATACAACAAGTAAAAAGTAAAAGAATGCTCAGTAATTTAAAATTTAAAAATTTCAGATACGTTTTGTACGCAAAGAGAGGTAAAAGTAGTATTGTTAAATGATCTTCTACAGCTTAGAACATGTCACATGTATGGGCCACCAACAAGAATAGAAGTAGAATGCGCTGCCCACTTGGTTATCCGGGATCCCGTGAGGTAAAATCCACATTATGTAATCCTCTGGAGCGCAATATATTATTCCGTTGTAGTAAAACCATATTAGAAAGAATTATAAGTTTAAATCATCACATCTCATTGATTGTGTGAATTTGATTATCAATACTGCTGATTTTAGGATTACTTATGACTTCTAAATAAAAAGTCTGAATATGAGCAATACCTCTCGGCTGATGACCTATGTACATAGGAGTATTAGCATATGTAGAATGGTAAATTATTTAGGAGAAGTGTCTACGAATGATTTCCTTTAATCCTTTCCACGAAACATGTTCGGGAACCAGACCCGCTCTGTTAACTTCAACTGTTGCTTTAGCGTGTGTAAAACCACTGTTTCTCTCGGGGAATATGCTAGAGCCGTACCTTTTTCTCTCCAAGGAGATTCAGGTCTATCGCATGAAGGGTCTGCAGATTCGAGGCGGGCGAACATTTTCCCATAGCTAAAATAACAATTCGCTAATTGTAATGCCGCGAGAGTTGGAACAGCACAAGCGCAGATTAACGCGAATCAGTTATTCGGCAGTTCATCGGAAAAACCTTCGTCAAACAAAAGGCTAATTTTCGAATCCTGCGAGCATTTCGAATTCGAAAAAAATGTAAATAAAAACGTTATAAGTTAGGAGCAGAATTTGCCGAATGAACGGCATTCAAAATGAACGAAGGGATTTGGCGGAGTCGGTGGAAATGCCGGAGCGAGAATTCCGGAGAATTTTCGTCGCCTTTTTTTGCGCGCGTACGTCACACCACAGGCGGTTTTTACCTTTTTTGAGGGAATTAGTACGATTAACTAGAATGTCTATAAAGGTCGCGAGTATGGATTTTTCATTGAGAATATTTCTGCTCCGCACAGTTTAAATATTGCAACGCGGAATTCGGTGACATAGTTTACCGATGTATCGTAATCAGAGCGTTCATTTTTTTAAAACATTCAAATAGAGTTTAAATATTTTATTTAACCCGAATAAATTTCTTTGGGAATTTTAATTTGTTGAGAGGGAGTCAATGAGAGGAAATGAATTCATCTAGAGCGCCTGCGAATCTGAGGGGGTATATCTATAGAAATTAATTAAAGTTAAACATTTAACATTAAACATGGCATGATGTATGACTTTTATTTAAATTTACGTTACATCTTGAAATAGATTCCTGTTGATAGGTAGAAATATTGAAGAAGTGAAAATAAATTTCTGTGAATACTTATGTGAATGCACGTAAGTGCGTACATAATTGAAGTAAATATATGGTAACTGGATACTCCCATCACATAGAGAATGACTAGGAAATTTCATGTTTTTGAAATGTATGCTTCTAACTTAATATTTGAATAGCGTAGTAATGTTAGATCAATTTTATATTTTATTCACTGCTGACAGTCAGTTTATCTTTTATTCGTACCTTGATTAGTGTTTCATTTGGCATGTATGATGTTTCAATTTACTCATTAGCGCTCATTGATGTAAAATGGTCGAGAATATTTAGCAGGAATATTATTTATATCAGAGGAGTCCAATTCACAGCGCACGGACTGCATGCGGTTTCAGCTTATTAAAACTTTCGTGTAATTTTATTCCCAAAAGCTTGATGATTAAAGGGGATAGAGCTATCTTTGGTTGGTATCTTTATTAAACCTAACAAAACAACCTCTTTTATCAAAGTAATTAACCAGTGGAACCTACGATTTTCGTTTAATTATTTAATAAGTAAATATTGAAACTTATTATCTATGGTCTGCTGAAATTATATGAGCTACCGCGACCCTTTGAATGCAAAAGATTGGAAATTGGATTAGAATTGGATGTATTCCTAAATCCAAGCTTTCGTTAGACGGGAATCCATAAAAATATGTTGACCTTTATTAAAGGATTTCTGAGAATTGTAACTTCACTAATCCTTTTTCTTTTATTTCTCTGGATTTAATATTTTTGTTAATTTTTGAGAATAAGGTCGATCCGCAACCTTTGCCAAATCGTGCCAAATGAAATAATAAAATATCTTTCAAACCGATTCAGACTCACTTGTGAAAGGTAAACTGATGGTCATGTTGGAAAGGAATCCCTCTGGCGGGTACCTGACGAAGGGTAATGAGAGTGAAGGAGATATGACTAGCGTTGTTCCCGGAGGCAGAGCAAGGCGTCCGTCTCTTGTAAGCCACAGCAGCCTCTTCTGTCTTGAGTGAGGCTTGTCGCTATCTTTGGTTCCATCTTCCGCCGAATTTTCTGAAGACGCCGCCCCGGGTCCAGCGAGGGATACGGACAGCAAGAGGAGTAGCACTCCGGGAATGGTCATCCGCCTTAGCTCCATTTTCCTTTGTTATTTAATGTTTCTTCTATACAGACCTGTGAAGTAAAAATTAAGCGTATTATATATTTTGATGCTTTTTTCGTACTTTCATGGAAATCGTATATCAGGGGTTTGGAACATTTTTCCATCAAACTGCCGTATGTGAGATCATAGTAGCATAAAGCATGATACATTTTGTAATTCAGCTCCCAATATATGTTAAGAATCGATAATTAACAATGGATTTTAATCAGTGTTTTGCTAATATAATCGTATGTTGATAAACTCAGTAAATTTAATATTAAGGCCATTTAAAATGATCACAAAACTCTACTAATGAGCGAATAATTAACAAAAGAATATATCTAGTAATACTTATATGGGAGGGACAATAGGAGGGACAATAGGAGTAATACTTATATGGGAGGGAGGGAGGTGCCAATATATCTTAGATTGGCTCTTCAAATTATTCAAAGGAAGAAAACGTATATGTCGGTGTTAGTTAGAAGAAAGGATGTAGTCCATAGGCTTAAAACCCTTTGGTCTTTGAAAATTATCATTGAAATAATCAGTAAAAAAGTTACTATTTCTGTGTGACAATATATAACACCAGATCCTTTCTAATATATAATCTAATAATAATTTAATGAATGTTATATTTTTAAAAATAGGTCGTATAAACTATAACATTGTTTGCAGTGAATTACGTTTCTATATTTATTTAACAGATTTATCCAAAATATAAAATCATTTAGTAGTATGATGAAATCCAAATACAAGGAAAGTTATTTATAATATCCTTTATACTATTTTAATGAGGTACCAACTTCAAATTGTATTAATTGGAATACGAATATCGATATAAGTCGAATTATTAACCCTCAGTATATTATGCGGCGGTAATCACATACGTTAGTAAAATGATGATTTTAATATTGTTCCACTAATTCATGTTGTCAATGTAAAATAAAATATTCTCCGTAATATTTTGTTGAGTATGAACAACGTATAACAAAAATATTATGTATGAATTTTCATATTTATATCGTAAAATATTGGATTAGCAGGTGTTTATATTACCTACGAACTTATATCTGCGTGCTTGAGCTACACGTTACCATGAATCTTTTATGGGCTGTGTTCAAGTTTAAGTTATGCCTTCAGTTTATGGTAGCAGTTGTTTATCACCGTGCCTGACTTGAAATCTAAATCGCTTGTCTTCTCGCTACGGATAAATAGTTCCACTTTCTTTCTCTTCTCCTTTAGTTCTATCCATTTCACTCCCCATCTCATCCCTGCCCAAGTTTCTCTCACTGAAAAGGAAATACCGCTGTTCAACAGGTTTTCGGTTTTGGGGCGACAAGTGTTAGGGAGGGAAGAGATAGTCTTTCTCGATCTGCAGCCTTTGGACGCAACCGCTACATCGCAAGAGGTCGAACTACCAATGGAGGGTATATAAAGGGGTGTGGTGAGGAGAGCAAACGAACTGAGGAAAGAGAAAACACATCGTTGGCGTGGAATGTTTGGCACCTTATAGCGGAATCAGTCGAAAGCAACGAGATTTTCCGTGGCACCTTTCATTTTCTCTTGGAATAGCGTTATCATCTCTAATAGGAACAAAAGCTTTTATGTGATACAAATTTTCCAGTAAAAAATGTGTTTTAAAACCTTTTTTCAGGAAATCCAGTACCAGCTAGATCACGACACGCACTATAAATTGAAATGTTCCCCCTTATCGTTGAATAAACCCTTGTGTTAACACAGCTGAAGTTATGAGCACTCACCATAAAAGGCAAACTTAGCGCCCATCGATTAGGCAGATAGCACTTCTTCAGCGTAGATCTTTTTAACCGGAAGTCACTTTACTAATTAGAAAGAAATGAGAGAATACATTTCTAATTTGTTCAATGCGAAGGCAGTTAGCGATCGAGGAGAAGGCGTTTAAAAAACGTGGGGAAACGCTGGACTAAGATTATGTAGAGGAGAATTGTGCCAAGTGATTAATTAGTTATAATACTCTCTGTGAGAAAAACGAACTTTATCCCTTTTTATTTATAGCTCAACATTTATAAATCATTACGAACGTTAAAATAAACGATATTCAAATGAGGTTGATGTTGAATAAATTGTTCAGATTTAAAAATTTCCGTCAAATAAAAAATACACGCGATTCGTTGATCTTAAAGTCAAAGAAGCGAAAAATAAAATAAAGGTTCAAGGACTAACAAACAAAGAAATTTCAGTTATGAAAAGGAGCAGAAAGATCGCTGAAGAATTTTGATGAATAATCTGTTTATTTATGAGAAGATATCAAGGGTAGGCATTAATCGTTCGAAAAAGCGGATTATCAATACACATATGGAAAGGAGAGATATAAAGGAGTGAGAGAAAGGAATGATGGAAATGGAGAAAGTGGAGGAAAGCAGAGAAAGGAGAGGCAGGATACTTAGAGGAAGGGGAAAGGTCGCGGAATCGCAGAGAAACGAAGAATGCTACTTACTAATCGATAATTGCGTTACGAGGCTGCCCAATGAGATTTATTTAGACTATGTGTAAAGGAGATGGAGCGCCTCTTACGTTTATTGAGTTTTTGAATGAAAATTGGATCGCTTCATTAATTAGGTTAAAAATTTGGATATTTTCTTTTAAGAAGAATCCTAATCCTTTATCGAGCTCTATTTTAAGCTTAAGCAAATCGTATATAATTATTGATTCAACTCGCCGTCGGTATTTACGAAGGTGTATTTCAAAATTAAGAATATTTCCAGTAAGTATATGAAAGAGAACCTAAATAAATACTGCTCATTCGTTGAAGCTCTAACATTTTTCTCGGGCATCGTTCTTTGTTTTAAATCCTAAAAAATCCAGAAAATGTTTCAGCATCTAAGATACGTATTAACAAAGGAAAAGAGTTTGTAAATGTAAGAAAACATATGAATTTTATCCGAAGCATGAGGACGTAATTGGGAAAACATAAGAGGAAATGCAATTTTGCCATCATTTTGTAAGACAAAATTACGGTTCACAAGCTTTCGTATAATCTCGTAGACCAAGTATGTAAGGAAGTAAAGGAATTAACTCCATGTAAAAATTTCTCCAAGTCTTTTACCGAAGCTCTATCGGTTTCACCATCTTATAGTAATCAGATGTTTCATTAAGTGCTTAAGCAAGAAACGAGTGGTTACTAACGGGGTAAGAGAGAAAGATGGGGAAAGATAATTGTATTTGTATTCTTTTCTTTCGACGTCACATGATTCATAAAGTCTTTAACTTTAAATTTTAATAAATACATATGATAATATTTTAGAAACACCAGGTATCGTAGCTTCAAAATTTCAAACCAACGGCAACTGATTTAAGCAATTATTAAGTCTGTCCTTAAATGATGTTTCCATGAACAGATACGTTTAAGCGTGGAAACGCAGGTGTATGTACTATCGACTTTTTGCCGCGGCCACCGAAATCCTGGATGTCCAGGAAGGTCGAAAGGTGTCAGGCCTAACTATCCCCGCCATTTACTCATCGAGGACCCGGTGACCCGTGCGGATGCGTCTCCCTATTCATTCGCCGAGAGAGAATTTTTGCACGCAGAAATCCATCCTGTTTTCATTTCCGACGCCACATTTCCGTAATTGCCTTCGGTCGGAAGTGATCACACTCCGCCTGTTCCGATTTCCGTCGCATCGCAATTGACGCCGACACCACCATCTGCGCGGCAATATATCGCACAAAGAAACAGCAGACGGCCTACATCCACCGCGTTGTCATGGAAACGAACGCGCAAACGGAGCGTAAAATAAAAAAAAAACGAAAGTGGCTCGAGACTCGCGCGGCCGGCGAATGAAATGATTCCAGTGACATCTCCCGGTCCACGGGGAATGCAATCGCTCATCTCCAAAGGGCTCGCATTCCAATGGTGCCCCCTCTTGCTTAACGGTTCCCGGCCTCCGCGAATTTTCCGCCCGTCGCAGATTTGCATATGTCCCAGGGATGCTCGAAAGAGACAAGTAGGGTATTCCCAGAACGGTATAAATTTGCTGATGTGCATTTCAATTCATGTGCCTCTTCGTGCTACGGCCTGAGATTTGTGTCCGAATCGGTGACATGATTACGATGTGAACATGTTGACGGAAGGTGTGCTCTGTGAGAGATTCTAAGTTAAATAATTCAACGAATGCGTTTCTCTCCAATAAATGGAATTACTTTGTCGTCCTGTTGACTTTGCGCAAGGGTCAAGCTTTTTACCATGCGTGAATTTGTATGCATCAAATTTATACGTATGCATTGTGTATTATAGAAGTAGCATTCTCAAAAGTGCTTCGATGTCATTTTGTTAAGAGTCCCTTTTTTATGAGTCCCTTTGAATTTTGTATTATTTTATCACAACTGTATTTTAATGCCTCTCAGAGATACAAAGTTAAAGTAATAGGCAAGGATCACAAGGATGCATTAGAGTGTAAGAGTTTGAAAGGAAAGTTAAGTTTATGTTCAGATTCAGAATGAAAATTTCTCTCTTCCATTGTGCATGGTCATAGTTAAGGTATGGTGAAAAATCTAGACGATGTCAATCGCACAAAAATTTATCTTTAGGCTCTAATATATCATCCTTAAGTGATGAACTTACTCATTAGTGTAAAGTACTCTCTTGACTATAATAGAACTTTTTTTAGATTAAACCCATCGTAAACGAGGTTTAGGAGGTAATATAAAATTAACTGCCAAAGTTATTTTTAAAAATTCGTACGGATTTGCTAGCTTATCCAAATCTTCGACCTTTCCCTCAAAACATTATGCTAGAATTGGAGCATAATAGTCAACTCAGCATCGAGTGTATATTTTATTACAGAAATTGTAGCAGATATTTCAAATATCAGAATTTACTGAGAGATATTCCGCAACTGGCTGATTGATAATTTTTTGCTAAGCGGCAACAAGTTTTCCTTGTTCCAGCGATGGAAAAAGCACTCGTAAGCATAAGTGCCTTCAGAGTATTATTTATGGGTCCTCCTTCATAATTTTATCAGCTATAAATAAAGATCCACGATTCCACTAAAAATAATAAAAACACCTGGAAAAATACACTTAACGTAAAATGTACCTCGAAAATTGTCAGTGTCTAGCTAAATTTATTTTGGCACTCCTTTCTTATCTTTCTTATCGTCCATATAGAGATTTTTCCATCACAGTGCGGCTGCAGATTTTCCTCACCCGCATTCCCATGATATTGACCTAAAACCGCATTCACATTGAAGCAATTCATTAATTCTAATCAGAATAGAAGAGCGCCAAGGAAACCCAAGCTTCATTACGGGAGTTCTAATCTCGCATAGAGCTCCAAAGAAGTGTTCTCAGGTAGTTAAGATCCGGTACCCAACCGGACTCTCAATTATACAGGATTCGAAAGATTATCCTTTTAGAAAAATCATGACCTGAATTTGGATCTTTGGAACTCTCCTAAGAAATAGGTCTCAGAGTCTCGTTGAAAATAATGAAGAGATTATCCATCTATCTTGGAGCGTTCATGGAGCTATTCGCTACCTTCTCTGAATGATAAAATGTATATCTTTCCTGCCCTTTTCAACCGTCAAAATGAACGAAATCCGAGATAGTAAGAATCCGAAGCATGACATTCTCTAATTTCATCTTATTACTTGCATGTTTTATGGACGTCATATGAATATTTAACATTCTCATTAGCTTTTTTAGGCCACATGTTTTTTTAATCAAGATCTTAAATTTATATTACATAATATTTATTATCAATGAACCCTTCGTTGGGAATGATCAGTGTGATGTATTTGTGATTTTGAAGTAATATAGTTGTATTTTTAAATTCTATACTAATGGTTATGTGATTATTATGCAAATATTAAGTTTCTATTCTTATCATTAATGTAATCAGTAGAATTAATGACGCCATAACCAAAATTATGACGGAAGAGACGCTGCCGTTTAATCCTCCTCTTATAATGTAGTTATGTAAGTAATTACAATAATGATACGATAAATTATTTACTTTTACATGTATTTCTTCGCATTCAAACTGGTACATTTCGTATACATCGAGACTTTTCGGAAATTTCTTTGAATAAGAGAGTGAAATATTTCCGCCGCGTGATCCATTTCTCTGAGTTCGTTCAACCCTTTCTCTTTTTAAGAAACTCATAAAACTTCCGCAACCTTGGGGCGTATATTCTGCAATTTCTTTTCTGTCTGCTTCACTTAAAGATTTCGACCTTAAGAAGCTTAGATTTAGCCTGGATTCAGACCTTTAGAATCCCGCCTGAAATCGAACGTTCCGACAGTTTCTCCGAAATTCATGACGACGATGAGATTTAGATTAGTTTCCCATGGTGAAAACTCGTTAGTGGTCTCCGTGGATGAAAACCTGCTCATTGAGCTCGAAATCCCTGAGAAACGAGGTCCTAAGTCCTCTCCACGGCGGAGTTCAGTCACGTAGATTTTTTTAAAGCCCCTTTGCTTAGTTCTGCACCTCGGATGGGATCGACGCCTTGAAAAACCTTAAGGATGTGACTTGGGCCATGAAATGAGGCTTTCATAGCTCGCCCAAGATTTTTCTTTGAATCGGCACGTCTGTGGTGGTGAAAGACTTTCCTTTAGTGTAGAATTCCCATTGAAACGAATATAATTCCGAACGTAACTGAGGTTTGGATGCGGTAATCTTACAACAATTACATCGCCCATGTGCAAGTAATCCATATATTCTGCATTTTAGGAGAAAAATAACAACGTAGTATTTTATCGTTTGAAAATGATGAATTTAAAAAGAAATATTTGAAGGTCTATCCGCTGAAATTGTCTTGTCATATTGTATCCAATTGCAGTTCGAAAGAATACGCCATGACACTTTAACGTATCATTCGTGGTTGATTGGTATTTAGAAGCTTAATGAAATTTCAAAAGGTCAGTTATTTCAACAAATATCATTCTGATTCATAGATAATTTTCCTTTAAAGATAGAACACTTACCGAATTCAGAGAATCTTTCCCACTCCAGATTATTTTGTGAATATAAACTTTGTTGCGATATCTTAATGCTTTCATCTTCTTAATTTTTACGCCAATACCGAGTATCTTTATGCCATATCGTAAACTATATTCATTTGCCATTTGCTTTTTCATTTTTCTCGTTTTCCTTAAAGCATAAAATTTCAGTAAAGCAATATCGATATAAATTTGTCAATACCTTCGAATGTTTCTTCTTGAAAAATTTTCACATTGGTGCTGACAATTTTTAATAAGAGATTGGTCTTCGAGGTGAATTACTGATTTTTGAAATGATTTAAAGGGAAATATTCGGCACCCTAAGTTGGGAAAATTTATGTTTCAAATGAAAAACAAAATACAGATATGAATAATCTGATAAAAGCGTACAGAATTCGACTAAAAAAGGATAAAAATAGTCCCATTAATGTCGAATTTCCTATCCCAATTCGCCAAGTTCCTAATATGTAGTTTTAGCAAATAACTTGCGTTCATTTGTAATATTACGTTCGATCTTAAAATAAACGCTAGGATTCCACGTTAGACCGATAATTCCTCTGCAGTATTTCGATACAACAGAAACTTACTATCATATGCTTCCCGTCAAAAATAATTCTTTATTTATTTACCTAAAACGTGGTAAAATTTTCCAAATAATACTATTGTCTGGCACATATTTGAAGAATAGTCGAATTTTTCCAATGAAACTATCCTTAAAAATTTTACTCAATAAATTCTATTTTAATGCATCGCTTTTATGTCTCAACTTTTATCAGGTGTTGTAATCATCTTTATTCCCTTTGTATAGGTCAATGTAGATAAGATATGAGATATAATACAAGATATCTAACTGTTCCAGCTTGCGTTACTTTTAATTGTAGTTTTTTTAGTTTGTAAAGTAGCAAGCAAACGAGCAAGTCCTTTGCAGAATCTCATGAATATTCTTTCACTGCGATCGACATCGCTTGAAACGAATCAGTATTGGGGGAGAACGTCTCTAACCCTTATATTTACCCTCATGCAGTCATATATCCTATTCTCTCGATTAACCTCACATTTACTATTTGAGCGAAACGTCAAAAGGAATCCTAAAAATTCAAGGAATAACGCTTTAAAATGACGAATGTCATCTGTAATGACGATGGTACTATACAGTAATGTCAGCTAAAAATTGAGAAGTGAAATTTCGATCTCGCACATTCAAGTAGGATAGATTGTACGAAAACTATTGCTTAATGGGGCGCGTATACGATCGACTTAAAGTTTCGAATCATGAAGCAGAAGTACATACATAGTCTCTTAGTAAATCATAAAATACTCTAGCGGAATGGTGTCATACTCATAACCTAGAGTGCTTTGACGACCAGTCTTTAAGAGGAAATCCTGCGTCATTCCACTACTAACTCGGAAATTACACGAAAGTTGAGGTCAGAGTAACGAAAGATAAGTTTCTGTAAAATAGTATGTTAATTTCTCTAAAACGATAATTTTTTTAGCATGAGTTTCAGATTTTTTGTCTTAGCCTTAATACTAACGTGTTAAAAACGAGCTTAGACTGAAATCAATTTTACTTAGAGAAGGATTTATGTGAGAGGGTGTTGTGCTCAAAAGATACAACTCTTGAACTTTAGAGAGAGAATTTACTTATCAAACTAGTATCTTTATTTATTTAGCGCGATCTGAACGGTATTCCCATCTTTCTTACTTTTTCCTCTGTACCCGCGGCAAACTAGTGAAGTAATCTCCATCTCTAACTTTATTCATCCAAAGATTTTCAACGTGGGTAAGTGAGTGACTATGTAGCGCTACCCATTTATAGTAACATTCTGTAATAAATTGCACAGGTATAAGTTGGATCTTTGCCACATCTCGAATGCTACGCTTATCGTTGGAGTGCAAGATTCATGCTCCAGATGCGCCCTAACATGAGGTAACATCGATGTCTGTCGTTGGATTCTCACCTACCGACACTTCGTTTGAGATATTGGACTTCCAATGGCGAACAAATTTCCTTCGTTTATATATATACTGGTTTTTAGAGACCAAGGGAAATTTATACTGCATTTCCTGCCAAGCATCTTGTTTACATGTCTTGAACTTACGGGAAATCTTGCATGTCATGATTTTCCTTTAAACGGTGACCTATCCCTCTCAGCGACTATTATAAGAGAAATTTCAAGTACATAGAGACATTTTTCTCATATAATGGAGGATAAGATTTTTCATATTAAAATACTTTCATGTGCAGTTGATTTTTTTCGATTCTTCATATCTATCTTACGCTGTAAGATCTTCAGCATCAACTATCAATTCATTCTGTATATTGATGGTTTTTTGAATACTCATTGGTCATAAGATACGAATACTACTTGATGGTCGATTTTAATAAACTACAGTGAATAAAATTACTACATTAATGATTAATGATATTTAAAAGATCATGAAATAACGGAAACTGAAAGAATTTAGCAGTCATTCTTTCATAAGTAGCCGAAATACCTGAAAAGCTAATGAATTGAAAACAGGTTGCACTGTTAACCGTAGAATTGGATTCATACAGCCACGCATCCGCAGTTGGGAGACCAGGTTCTTTCATATATTCATTTTCACATCCTTTATATTTTCCTCTTAAATTGATTCCCAAAAACGACGCCCTTATTCTAACCATTTACGGTTGAAAATGATAAGTGTTTTCCCACATTTAAATAACTTATTCTTCATTTCTAGGAGCCTACCCTCGAATGAACTCAGGAAAATGCGTCATCAACATTCGCAAGTCTTTGCGGAAACGTAAAGATTGCCTGATACTTGTTCTTGGAACTCATCACCGAGGTAAGTCCTAGATGATGCTAAAAATGGGACAATCGAGCATTTATCCTCGGCGCTAACTCGAGTCCGTTTCCGATTCCTTCTTGCCTAAGCATTTCTCACGCTCTTCGCGAATTGTAAAAGCGAAAACCTGTTACGCGAGCGTTGCTTTACCTATTGACTCACTGAATGTGATGTCCGGTTAACGGTGTGGCGAATAGACATCAAATATCGCGGCTGAAAAGATGCGGATAAAAGAGAAAATGCGAGGAGTGGAGACCCGGTACCGGGAAGACAAAAATAAAAATATATACGTATGGGCGTTCGCTTCTGAAAAATGAAGAGGGGATTCCCCGCCGTCCGCAAAGGAGAACTTCAACATTCCCTTTTTTCTTTCTTGATCGTTTTAAAAGAGAAAAAGAAAGAGCGAACCAGCGGGACGGGTTTATCCGATGCCGTAATTTTCTGACCATTACGAACATAGAGTTTTAAACACGTAGTCGCGGCCGATACGTCGGTCCATAAGTTTAGGGTCATTCAACCCACACTTAGATGTTTATTAGGAATTTCCGAAGCTGGCTGCAGGTTTATCGCCTCCGCTGTTTACATCGGCGCGGATTCTCGCGTGTCGTGTTCGGGATTATCATTCCAGTAGCATAAGTAGCCTATATTATATCCTCATGCAATGCTTCTTAACCAATTTCCTTATCGTCATGTTTAAGTAGCAGCGTTCTATGGGCTGGGTAGGCGGGACTTCGGCCGTTGGGCAAGTCACCTACGTGCAAGTCACGGTTGACCCAGGCCTTGAAAACCCTAAGGGCAACCCTAGCCTTACATGCGAAGTAGATCAATTACCAGTTTCTCTCTTTTTTCTATATAAAATTAACATACCAGAAAACATTGTGCACGGTGATACTTTTTTACTGTAAATTTCATTATTTCTTCTAGTTTGGTCTCCTATGGACCAAATAAAATATATTTTGAATTATTCCTTTATTCCTCCAAATAACATAACTCTATGATGAACTTTAATAAAAATTTAAGTTCAAAACGTTTTACCACCGGTCATCGCTTTATAACATTCATTTTAATTCTACAATTAACATCTTTTTTCCTAATCGTCTTCAGCAGTTTTTCACCCTTTCTTTTGCCCGAATTACTTATTTGTCCTTTCTTATTCCCTCCTCATGAAATTCCTGAAAAAGTTTTGAATTATTCTCTGGAGGAATTTTTGATTTTCTCTTTTCCTTTATTATACTTATTATCATAAAGTCCTATCACTTCTTTGAACCACCCTATTTTGTTAAATTTTGAGAAGTCATGTCATCTTTTAGTCAGTCTTCCCTAGTCCATTATCTTCAGGTTTATTCAGAGGGATACTCATCCTGTTTGGTGCTACCATCTGTTTTTCCGAAAAACTCCTTTCCGCTTCTCGATTTCCTCCATTTTATTTTCAAAATTTATTACCAATAATTTCTGTCACTTTTTTTTTCTGCTTCTCATAATTTTTTATCTTAATGAATCGCTTCAGAAAGGGAAGAATAAATGGTTTTGGGGGGAAAAAAAGATTGTGATAATTTTGACCACAAAAAATATTTCCACTTCGGAAAAACGCTCTCAAAAAATAGGGAATGTGATAAAAATGCGGAACGTGTAGTAAAAACGTTAATATATTTTTTAATTTAGAATTTAGGATGCGCTTTATGTATTTAATAGGTAAAAATAAGACAGTCAATAGATTTTATAACGAAATCTTTGTCTTTTCCTTAAATTTTGACATGACAATGAGATTCGAGCGAGAGATCTTTCAATGGTATTATTTAAGGCGTTATCGTCATTTATCATCATTTATTTATTTTATTTTGGTTTAGAGAAAGGTTGAAACAAGAATGAGAATTATTTGGTAAAATAGATAATTTCTTTGAAAATATTTATCCTTTCATAATGGAATGGAATGTATGTAAAATGCCAAATATCGAAAATTAAGTGATCCTTGTCTTAATTCTTGAGAATACCCAAAGTCGCCCATAAATCATTTTGAAATTTTCTAAACCAACATTAATTTATATTGATATCTAATAACTTATACTGTTTTTTACATTTGTTCTGTTACGTAAAATTACACTTTCTTCCCCATCTACTCTTTCCTCTTTCCTTATCGAGCGGATGATATTACCAATGATTCCTGTTAATTTTTCCCGTTTTCTCAAGTTTATTTTATCAATCTTGCCAAGGAGAGCTATACTTTTTATTGCCATCTTACTTGTGGAATACTAACCGTTATTCAAGTTGGTTTATTTCATTTTCCGCCTTTTATTTTTTCCATTTTCCATCTCATCGTAACAAGAAATTCAGTTTAGATCAACTGTTTTATGTAAGATTTTGAAAATAGACATGTTATTGCAGAAAAATGACGATCGCAAAAAACATATTAAGAGCATACTTTATATTATCTTTAATTGTCAGTTTCCTTTTCCATAACAGGATTACCTTACATGAGAAGGTAGTTTCATCTTAAGTAAGTTATGAGGTCGTCCTATTCTCATCGAACTTTACTAATTTTGCTGAGAATATCCCCCTTAGATCCCCGGCATCTCCGTTCAGAAACATCTCAAAATCTGTCAATAATATACGTCTTCTATTTTATATCCTTCATCTGCCATCTGTGTGATTATCGCCTCAGAGTTGTTGGTCTCCGATATTTAATGCTTTTATCAAGGTGAGAGAGATTCTAATAATTGCAGATAACTTGATTTAAATTTCGACGAATATGGTCAGATTATTCCATTGAAAATTTTCGATGGGAAAGTAAGTTATAATCGAATCTATGATAGTAAGGCATAAATTTAGAAACTATATACATGGTATTAGATATGCTGATTCTTAAATTTCCGGAAACATGTCTGTAAATTGTAATCGTAGATATCTTCCGACAGTATCACAAAGAAAACTATTTCCAGATTCTGGAAAATGAAAGTACTTTGTTATTCACTTCTTAATTTTTTTCGTTAGTTATTTTTATTAATGCGATTACGTCTGTTGTGTTGGACTTACGATTTCCCAGCGTTTCAACTATAGAATGTATTGGTTACATAGTTTTAAAAATTCCTAACATACATGAGGTCTTCAGAGTAATGCTTCTTAATTTCTTAAAGTGCAGAAAATAACGCTTGAATTAAATGCTCTAGAAATTTGTACTTAATAAAATGGGATATTTAATTTAATTATTTAGGTTGAAGTTGATTATTCTCTTGCTTCCCTGTTCTACGTAGTTAATCCATTACCTTTTATATAATTCATATTTCGGTCATAATTATGTTCTTAAGTTAATATCGTTTTATATCGTAATAATACAGATCCAATAAATAATTATTATATATTACCTATGTTAATGACATAAAATATTTAAACAATAATTAATAATTTACGAAGTAATCTATTTTCGATTCTATTAAGTCGATAATATATTAATGTATATATTTTTGAGCATGATTTTAATGTTTAAATTTCATCTATTACATCTCATGTAAGTTAGTCTCTTATTTTTTTATCACTCCAACTCATTTAATTTATAAAATTTATCATTAATGCCTTAGAATCGATTCACCAAATATAGAGATTGATTTCTTTGTTTAAAATCCTAATATATGTAGATAATCCTTCTTCCGCATTCACATTTTTACCGGCTCTTCTACCGCAGTGCCCTTTTACCCCTTCCATCTGTTCTATTGCTATCACATGGCCTCCAGGTGTACTCACTGCGACGCAATGTCTTCTCGGCGAGCGGTGCTTAAACCTCCCATTCCTCCTCATAACGGACACGCATCACCTAGTAACCAACACATGATGCGACGCCATTGCGTCACGCAAGATCCAATGCTCACGCACCGCCCTCGCCCACCGGAATGCTTAAGGAGAAAGCGCACTATTTTAAGGTCACGTCCATTGTTTCCATTGCGGAATTCGATATCGGACGGTGGATGTTAATGGGCTTATCAAGTCTCCGCTCCCTTTGTTTCACCTGGGTGGCCATGCGCAGTGTATTACGGATTTTGAAAATAATGAGAAATTTTTTGGAATATTTTCCACCTTTACCTGCCTGAAAGTGGAAGAAAGGGTCATGGAACAGATGAAAATAAGAGTGGAAATTTGGGAATTTTGCGCACTGCGGAGACTGTAATGCATAAATATCATAAAGTAATATGTTGTGAAATGTACTGCTTCATTCACGTAAAAATTATTGCACCTTTTTTCGTAGCTGTATTTTAATGTCAACTTATTGTTCGTTAAGGTCAAGTATTCGTTTTATCGATCTTGTGATGTGACCTACAGCTTGTGAATCAAACGGTTATTCAGATAGATTCGATGTATTTCCTGCATTTTGTCTCATAAATTACGTAACAAGAATTTATTTTAGGTCAAATGGTTTTGAAAATTAGGAGGGTGATAAGGAGAAGCCAACACAAAAGATCGTTTTAGTTTCACAAGTATTTACATTTCTGCTTTTGTTATAACTTATCGGTGACAATAGAAATGAAAATATACATCATCGTGAGGAAAGCTAAACATTCCCTGCATAATTTTCAACAGTAAAATCAAAATCGTAAATCTCTAGGAACATCCCTCCTTGTAGATTGCAATCTATTTGTTGATTTTTAGAATCAAAATAAAAACTCCAAACACGAAATTTAGATTATTCAGTTTTCTGCGTCAAATTTAGCAATACATTGTTTGGAGAAATTTAGTTACTTAAGCAACCAAGAAATTTGCGAGGTGACCCTCCATATATTTGCACCTTTATGTAAGACCAATAGTATAAATGAATCTATAAAATATAAAATAATAAAACTTACATTTTAGAATAGAATAGACTGCAATGTCGTCCTTGTTGATATCATGACGTCAGAAATAATAATTTCTGAAGGAAGTACTGCCTGGGGTATTTTTTGCCTATAAATGTATGAATGGACGATTTTAGCATCTTGGCTGCGAATTCTCAGAAATTTATATTTCAGTAACGGACGTTTTTGCTGAAATTTTTTATTCTTTTAGCAATGCGGAACGCTAGAAAGAATGTATTCGGACGTGGGTCATCGAAAGTCACAGATTTGTTTGTTCTGCAGAATGCTTTTGTGGGTCAGTCTTCGTCTGTTATTTGAACTTAAAATTTAACGCCACTTCGTTAGTTCGGAATTTTCCTTCAGCATAAGCCGCATGTTACTTAAGATGTATTTTAAGCTTTGACTACGTATTACCTAAGAGGTGGGAATTTGCCTTAAGGGCATGCGGATAGATGCTGCCTTCTTCCTGCCGCATAATTTGAGGTTTTACAGAGTTAATTTTAACCTTTGAGGCACGCTTAGCTGTGTTATGTTTCGGTGAAAAGGTCTCGTTACAGATTTTTAGTTCGCTCGCGGATATAATTTCAATAGATTGCAGTAATTTGAAGAAGATGAATTATTTGGATGGTTAAAGATATGGTGGTATTACATCATCAAAAGCTTATTCTCTTTAGATGTTGTTTTACAGTTTCTGTGATCCGAAGGTTTTGTGATGGAAATTCTTTAAATCTGTTCTGTTATTTATTTAACATGTTTTGAAATGTTTAACGATATTAGAAAATTCTGCCTTTTTGTTGAGCAAGGAATAAGAAGAATTCAAAATAATAGTTCAAATTTTCAAATTCATAGCTTTAGTTAGACCTTTGCTTTACTTCATCAGAAATGTCGGAATTAAGGTTAAGCGAATATATTTTAATAATTTAATATTTTATTGATATTGATGCTACGTTGACACGTTAAAATTTTTACCGGGACTCGGACACTTGGAACCGGGCTATATGAATTTATAAATATTTAGAAATTATAAAATATATAAATGAAATTTTCACCAAATATATTTACTGTAGCGGAAGCCAAAGCAAAATCTTCCTATGATCACCATACTTGTTACTATATTACCGTTTTAAATCTTCTGTGGAAAATATCTATACATATTTCAATACAAATGGGCTTAAGTTTTCTCTTCCTATCGTTTTCTTCCTTTGGGATAAAGAATTAAGTTTGTTTTCAATTGTGACGCGACTTTTTTCTTTCACCAAGTCACATTCCAGTATTTTGGTTCTAAAGACTAATAAATAATTGCGTCATATAATAAATTCTGATGTACAGTTTCTTATTTCCTTGAATTAGAATCAAGTTAAAAATTAAATATTTAAAACTTGTCCACCAAAGACAAATTGCTTAAGATTAGAGATTTATATAAATTAGAGATTAGAAAAGCTTTTTTCCCATTATTTCGCTTTTAACTTTTTCTGCGTCTTAAATTCAGATTTTGATGCCCGGATCAGATATCTTTATTTCTGCGTATTGCTTTGTCTTGCATATATACTATTTTTCTACGCTCATTGCAAAAATGGGTATTCTCTGTTGGATTCGTCCATAAAATATTAAGAGCTCTTCTCGTTATATTATCTCTCCAGGCCTTTGACCCGCGAGCATAACGGCTTTTATTATTTGGTATCATAGCTTCTCATAAACGTATTCTATTCTTCAAACCTCACTCCGATTGGGAAAACCAGTTCTGCTTCCGAATTCGCCAGATGAGAATGGATGACGACCGATGAAAGACCTCGAGACGAATCCCGCATTTTTTTCCGGACAGGTCGAGAAGGAAATTCCTTCTCCAAGAAACAAACGCGATAATGGGTTGGGAAGGCAGAAAGAGATAGAGGAGAGAATCAAAGAAGTATAGGGGGTGTAAGGTGGCCCCACGCAGAAAGTAATTCAATTGTCTTTCTGACGAGATTAGGGTCGCGTGAAGGTAGCGGCACCTCTCCCTCAGGGTTTTCCGCGATTGTGTTTCCAGTAGAGGATTATATACACGGAGGACCTTCGAGATTGGGAATACTGTTTATTTCGTGGGTTTTGTAGTTTTCTGAAGTATGATTGATGAGGACTGAGGGATTCCTCGGATCAAATAAAGTTGATTGTTTTTCGCAAGAGGTAGGTTCCGTTGATGGAGAAATTCCAGCGTTTCCAGCATCCCGGTCCGGAGGGAAGTTTTGATGGATGAGTGATGAAGAGGGGCGAAAAATCGCTGGAATTTTTCGGAGGAGTTGCCGAGGAAAAAAAAGGTTCAAGGCGGAGTTGAGTACGTGAGAGCAGTTGGAATTATTTAGCCTTTTTCCTCTCAGGAAAGATCCGTTTTTCGTTAAGTTCCTCTGATGAATTAACGACCGGAACAGAACATGATGCTCATTTGTTACAGGTATTCGCGCGGAGATTTTTCCCTTCATTCTGAGTTACCTCGACGTTCATCGCCTGTTTTCTCATTATAACGCGTCCTCATGTTTATCTACCGTTTTATGCAATCAAAACTGAAACCTCGCTTAAACATCAAGATTTTCAATGGCCCTGTTTGTTCGGGTCAGACGTGCGAAATTGAATTTTGCTTCTTCGTATTCTCTTGGCTAGTCAATTATGGAAATAATATTGCAAACATATCTTTGATTCTTTATTTTATTGTGGGTTTGATGGGCAAGCAAATACGAAAACGATAACGTGTAACTTTCCATGTTTTCTAGTGATCAGCATATAAACCTTCATATGTTGTTTTCCGTGAACCATTAGCGTATGATTATTATTATTATTAATATATACTATATAATATAGAGAGAAGTGACAAATTCGGTTTGATCATACATTTAATTGACCTTTAACACCTATTTAGTAGCCTAGTTATTGGGTAGTCTTAAAGATTATTAATGTGCATCAAGCAGACAATTGGGTTAAATTACAGTAGCTGTATTTCCTCAGCGATGTAATAATGTATGTAATACTTTTATAGCTATACCTAGAATGGATATTGCTACTATGGGTAAATGAAATAAGGAAAATTATATAATATAAATTAGAATATAATCTGTAGAAGGGTTTATGTAGAAATCTAACGGGAAGTATTTCTTTAAATCTTCAGCTAGGTTATTAATGTTCAGACTTCGATGAGAAAATGTTACATCATTCTTGTAGAAAAAAATAATCAGCCTATGAATTGCGGATTTGTAAGGATATGCAAATACATAAACGCAAAGCTGGCTGCTTTTTGTCTGCAAGTTCACAGGTGAGGTTTAGTATACCCTCAAAGGAGTAAAGGTTGAATAACAAGCCACGTAGCGGGACGTATATTTTTTCGACGGAGAGAGAGAGGAGTTGAATTTATGAGTGTGCTCGTCTTCGTTAAACCGATAAACCCGAGGAGTATGAGGAAGGTGAGGTAGCGGACGCTGTCACTGAGTGACATGGGGATGCTCTCCGGAGAGCTCAATTTATTCGCGGTCCAAAAAGGAAATGGATCGCAGGTATTTCTTAAGAAGTTGGCCTCCAAGGTCGGAGATGATATCGCCAGAGCATAGAATGGCCAAATGCCCGATCTCACTATTTTTCACATCGCAATTCTCTCAAGGGATGAAATGATTCGTCCCTCAAAGTTGCTCTGAGGATAAATAAATGGAATGATTGTATAATTTACCAAACCTAAGCAATTTTTCGTATTTACTACGGTTTCAAAGAGGCAGTTCGCTACGTCCCATCCTTATTATCGTGATGGAACAAGTGCTTTCGTACCTCTCTGTGGATTTAAACAGAGAATGTTTGTTATCTATCACATCAATGATTTCAAATTATGCATTCCGTTCTAACTACATCTTCGCTGTAGTATTATATACGGCAAGTCGTTTCTTGCCGACCCAAGATGTGATTAATTATGATCGAGAACTGCATGATATAATGCATGGTGGGTGTGCGTAGTCTTGAATAAAGAACTGATTAGCTCTCTTTCTTTCTTTTTATACTCCTAATCAGTAAATTCCCACTCAAGCTTTATTTGTTTATGGTAATGGATATGGAAGTTTACGATTTATGACATTAAACCATTTTTCAAGAAATCAGTGAGGCCAGGAGGACTCATTAGTCCAGGCAAAAAATTATTCTGAAAATATTTATTCTTGAGCTGAGAAATGGAAATGAAGACTAATCGTCTTTGATATCTGACGGAAGGATAAAAAAGATAATCGTGTTAGGTGATGGATTTAATTCATCATCGCTAAAATGAAAATTCTCACGTGATGACAAAGCGGTACGAATGGTGTTGCTAAACATTCTTAATGGAATGGCCTAGCGCGATATTTTGCTTACAGAATGCTTTAAAGTCTATTATATTATACTTAGCTACCTTCATTGAAACATAACTCGTTTAAGCCACGGGATAGTAATTGCTTTATTTTCTTTATTTCGTGCGCAGCTTGCAATAAATTATCCTCAGTAGAGAAATAATTCATACTGAAATAGGCTTAGAAATTGACTTTCATTGACTTGAAAGTTTGTTTGAAAGCGGTCCTTATAAATCTATATTTCGAGTAAACGATTAATATCCTGAATATAGAAGAGAAAATAGAAACCATCCTCATATCAAAGGAATATAAACACGGTTGTGTTAAATAATGATAAATGATGTATGTTTTACGTTAATGTTATATTTAGAACAGGACAAAAAATACATCTAAAACATTCTGTAAGAGAAAATGAAGCAAGAAATATTTATCTAAATTTTCCATAAATTATTTCCTCTAAGAAATTAGACTGGAATTTTTAAACAAATCTACGCAAGAAAAGAATTCTGGGTCTTGCATTTCGAGCGAATATTTTCTTGATGCCTTAACATGAAAAGGTGACATTATAATATGAGAACCTTTTTTATTAAGCACCTGATTGTCTTTTAATTGGATTAAGTGAACCCAATTCAATTTATAGAACGGTTTTTAGCAAGGGGGATAGTAAAAAGGAAAAGGGATGGTGGGGCCAAGGACCCTACTTGGCTCTGCCTTTTTGTTTGGTGGGCCAAGAAGAAGAAAAAACTTATCGCAGAACTAGGTCTTTATTAGCGGTACCCATAATAAAATTTCGGGGGTACCGTATCTGGGGAAGAGGGTGGTGTTGGTAGGGCGTGGTAGGACTCCTTCAAGAGGAGGAGGGGAGAATTACGTGACGGGAAAAGGTAGAGGAAATGCCTGGAATGGGAGTGAGAAAGGAGGTGTAAAGTAGTGGACCGTAAGGTCGGCATGCGAAGTAAAGGAATGAGACGGTATATTTTCCTTAATTCATCTTTTGGGGTTGAGAAGAAAGGGTTCTGTAGCTCTAAAACTATGAGACAGCAATTTTCATTCAAACCACAGCATGCAGTCTTTCCTCGTTTAGACTTAGAGTAGCATATGGAAAGAGGGCGAGATTTAGTGTTTAAATCGCTCACAGAAAGCATTTATTCTATGTGTATGGTTACGAAAATCGATTATTTAACGTACTAACTTGTGTTTTATTGCCACGATGAATGCTAACAATAAAACGATAGATGAAATGACTATATAACAATTCCACCAGATTTATTCAACACGACCGGTTTCGTCTAATACATAGGCATCCTCAGTAAAGAAATTCCCTTCCAATGTATTGAATAGTAAATCTAATGAAATTTTAACGTAGTTATTCAATTCATTGCATTAATTTACCCCTCTAAGCAAACGATTCGCCCATAAATTAGATAATGAGTTTTTAAGCGATCGAATGTGATGCACCTTATACTTAAGCGAAAGATGCGATTGAATTTTGTAGTGTAGACAGTAGGAAACTACTTAATATGCACTATAATTTGACCGTTATTCCTGCATAGAAATAAAATTCATTAACCTCTCAGAAAGTAATTTGCTATACCGAGGCATTTTGGAAATCATCCTTTTTATCATTGCTCATATTCGATTTGAAAGATTCAGAGCTCGATTGCTTTTCAATTGACTTGAAAACTTTTTTCTGATTTATTGAATTTTTCATGCGAAGAAATTATATCCATTACTGCCACATGATACTTAAGTTTTCCGAAAATTTGATCGAAGTTTCTTTAGAGTGTCTTACTTTCACAGAGCACGCAATTTTTCCTAAGGCAGAAGTGGTAAGCACGTGGAATTTCTCACCGCTAACAAGAATTTTCGGATTCTCCGTCGATAAATACGTGTGAGCTTCAAAGCAAATAGGAATTCGTAATGACGTCTGATTATTTTCGATGTAAAAAATCGTCTGCAATCAAAAAATTGGTCGTGACGAATTTCACACATATAATCACGGATCCAATTTGTAGGCAGGTGGTTATCGGCCAGCTGGTCAGTATTTTTTCGGGCAGATATTCCTGGAGGGGATCTCCTAGTCATTCAACTTACTCAAGCTTCCGACTAGCTAATGATAGAGCAGATGTCTGCATTCCTTTCTCGAAAAATTCATTCGATGCTGAAAATCTTGGCGTAAAATATATAAATGTATATTCGAAGTGTTTCATATTTAAAATATCCTTCTACTTTATGGTCCTGTCGACAGTAACCAAAAATTTCCTTTTGTGATTTGAATAATTTACAGTTTTAGCAAAAAATATATTTTATTTCCATTAATTTCAATCATTCCTACTTTCTAAACAGAATTTAGGGGAATTTTATGGCCTTTCATTAGCATCAACCATCAGTAAAACTCATTGAATCGCGATGTAGCCTTAAATTCAAGGATAATTTACATGATCAATTGAGCGTGAAGTGTTTTTCAAACAAATACTCATTCCGATCTAATGAGTTGCTATGATAAACTGAGAACATGTTCATTTCCTCGCAGGTTACATTTTAGATACATGTTCTATTATTTAGCTCGTTTTATCTGCTTTCGTTGTGCCCTTTTCTAAATTTTGAGTGTAATCTCTCCAGCAATATTAACCAGTAACTAACAATACTAATATTAAATATTAATTCAGTGGATCAATATAATAGAAAACGTAACAGATAATTCAAAATAATTGCTCAAAGATGTGATCCTTCGACGCATCTGTATCGTTCTTATGGGATAGGATGGAATCAAAACGTTTGTCTTTCGTAAGTTCTCTCATTTATCAATCTTTATCAAACGAAAAGTTTATATTCCTTATCGATTTTAATTCTTGCTGAAGTTAACTATTGTGTAGCTTAGGGCACAGCGTCCTTGGAGTTTATCCATTAGGAAACATTGCGATTGTATCCAGCCATAAAACAGGTGAAATAAATATTGCGTGGTATGGTCAAGTCGTCTATCCCTCCTTCCTTCCTTCATTCTTCCTTTTCTAAAGAATTTCTTTTAAAAATTAATTTTACAACGAATTATTTCCCACTCAACCAACTTAAAACCTGCAGGAATGGGTAAGCGATAATTACCAGGAGAGCGCCTCTGCGGGAAATAAGCTGCGATGTCGTAATGGGTGGAGAGGAGGGATTGACCTCTGATGGTATACAAAGAGGTGGATTAGCGGGAGGCGATGAGGAAGAGATGGCCTTCTAGGAAGAGAAGTCCAAATTTGCAGGACAGGCTGTGGAAATTCGCTGTCCTTTTTCCTTCGCACCGTTAGGTCAACTCCCGAAGATGTCCCCCCAAAGCTCCACCCAACCGTGTTTTGCATCTGCTCCGAGATCATTCATTTTTCCGCGAACTCGGCCAGGGCGACCTCAAGGCCAACGGCGTCTCGAGCCAGAAGATCATTCGATCAGTGGGTCTGCGAGTCATTTGGAAGGGCAAACGGGAGGGTAACGTACGACGTTGTTTGGATTACTCCGAGCAGAGAACGGTACAGGTTGCATGGAATCTCGGCTAACTCTCTTTCAAAATTTTGGATGGTGAGGGAGTGATTGGAGGGTTTTTGAGTTATTACTTTTAATTTATTTTTAATCATGACTGACTGGGAAACTGCTTCGTTGAGCAGAACTTTTCAATAGCCGCATCGTGATGAAGTTTGATTTTCAAATTAGAATTAACATATCTTAATTTATTTTAAAAAGTTTCACAGACTCTCCAGAATGAGGAATATTGGTAAATAAATCATTATGAGGAAGAACAATTCTCTCAACCTTCTTCCAGCGGAAAGGTTGAGAAAGAGATTAGCTAAAGATTACTAAATTGCCTACTTTTCTCTAAAGATTACTAATTTCCTCGTAAAATCTCGTAAAATTCGTGTAAATTTTAACATCTTTGCTCAAAATTATTTTTAAAGTTTTAACGGATGTGTAAACTTCGAGCTCAAGGCATTTCAGAGTACCTCATGATTATTTACATTCCGAAATATAGTATAGTATTGATTATTAATCGAAAAGTATCCAAGGAAAAGTTTATTTCTATTTTCTCTCAATCTTATACTGGCAAGGATAGACAATTTACAGACTGCTATATGACATCTCTTTATTACCTCACCATCAAGCATGATAGAAGTTTTTAAATATTTTGTAGTAGGTATTTTGTAGTGGGCGTGTAGTGGGTATACTGTTACATACGCTTATTTTTATGCTCTCGTGAATTTTATGGCCAAGTAACAGTAAAGGTAATCTGAAATGCCATCACAAGAGTGCTTTGATGTATATCCATTAAATTAGACATGTAATACGCGTAGTTTAATCCTTTGAATTGTAATCGCGCATTTCTTGCTTGAGTAAAAGCTAAGTTTTCTTGGACGTTTATAACTTAAGGGGCAGGAGTTAGTTCATGTAACGGGTTATTTTCCTAAGGAAAAGAAGTCCTACTGAAGACTATTTTTATTTAAGTGATAATGTTTTTATTATAGTAGTTTTCATCATAGCTCACTGAAATCTGACGTTTCTGTTTCGATAAATGGAAAATAATATAGAAAAAATTAGAGCTGATATTTAATCTATTCATCTATGTATTCTTGAATTGTTATTTTACGAAACTTTTTGTGTTGTATAAACTTTTATTTGCCAATATATTTGTCCTTAGGTTTCAATCTGCTTTGAACTTGTTTGCCTTGAAATAGACGTGATCAGCGTAGCTAATTATAATTTTACATCCTTTTCCGGAGGTTTTGAAGCATGTGGAAATATGTACGAAGCAAGAAATGGGTCATGCGCATGTATAAAATATAACCATGTGCTGAGGAATGCAGGAAACTAGAAGTACGTGCATTTATTACGACTATTCAAAAAGTAATTTTTATACAGTTACAAGTTCTTTCTTAGGTGAACATTCGTATTCGAATGAAACATTTAGCGCACAAGTCTTCTTCTACCCCAAAATATCTACATCGTAGCATCATATTACTGCTTTTGTAACAGTTGTATACAGAAACCATTCTTTTCACTTTGAAGTGTCTTAGTAATAGAAAATGACGTTTTCCGTTCCAAATCATGAGCCGATGACAATGGCGAGATTGGGGATCATTTTAGAAAGTTTAATGATTAGAATCATTCGATCATCTTAAAGAAACAATAATCTAGGAGCAAAAATTATATATAATAAAATATCAATCCAATAGTTATAAATAAATCGTTGAAACAATTCGAGATAAGTTGTTAGTTTGAACTCTTTGCCAAGGCCTACGGTAAAATCTTGTTTTACTAGTCATCAATTTGATGAATGGCCTCCATCGCAAATGATCTTCGTCATACAAAGTATTACAAAGTTACAAGCCTAATTTGGTATCCCTAAATTAAGAATTCCATAAATTTTATTAAAGAATATCCAATGATTTGCTGAAGCGACAAGTTGTTTCTGTAATTAAATCTGTTTTTCTTCGTGTAAGAAAACATTTTTTAGTTAAGAATGGAATAAATATTAATTAATAATAATAAATACAACTAAAATTTTCGTTTTCAAGAAGTGTGTACCTTTAATGTGCAAAATTTAACAGAAAATTTATATGCGCACTTTCAGAATGCAATCCTCTTCGTTAATATTTATCAATAGCACCGTGGTGTAGTTTTGGATAGTTTGGCTGTAAACAGTATATTAAACTGTTTGAAGTGTTGTTAAATAGTTTGAAAAGGAAAGTACTCCGGTTACCAATCCATTCAGATTATTGAGAATCCCTCGAGATCTCTTAGAATCTCCTAGAATTCGGCTCGGTTTTCGAGAAACAAAAGAATCTTGAGAATGTCCCAAGTGGGCCGAAAACGTTTGTGAGTGCCAAACGCGTACGGGAGCACATTCCTTGGAATGCGAGATGCGATTGATTCCCATAGGACGTTCCTTCACATTCATTCCATCCTTCCCACCTTTACAAACACCCATTGTTTTATTTATCTATAATCCTGCGGAATTTCTATTACTTCCTCTGCCATATTCTCTCACCTATCTGGCATCATTTTAGCTCTCCACTTTAACTCCAAGCTTTCTCTTTAAATTAAACGAGTGCTCCTTCATTTAAGTAGTCGCCGAACTCGAAGCATGATTTTTTCGTCTCGATCTACCTGCCCTCTCTCGAGACTCTTATTGAACAGTCTGCCCGAGTTTGTTTTGCTTTGCTTCAGAATCTTTAGCGAGGGATGACCTTTTCAGTTGCGGTTGCGGATTTTAGTCTGTTTTTCTTGTTCTTCCCCTCTCTGTCCCAGTTACATCTTTCTCTCTCATCCCTTGCAGAAAATTTCTGTCGATTCTTTGTATGCTTGCTCGACTTGTATTTTTTTATTATTTTCTTTTGCTCGCCGTCATCTTCAGAGTGATTTTTTCCGTTGATCTTTTAGAAACGTTCTCCATATATTCCATATGTAATATTAAAATGTGACGCTTATTTTATGCTTCACAATTGTTTTGATTTAGAGAATGAGGCTTACTAGGCAAGATGAGGAGTGGGATAGTTTGCTGTTTATATTCTCTACTCCCAATTTACACTTATATGTAGGTTCTCGACCACATATATAAGAATTTTTTTATAATAATAGTAATTTTTAAAAGTGTTTTGTCAGCTAAGATCATTTTTCATCCGGGCCCCCACCAGGAATCTAACCCGAGACCGCTATCTCCGAAGTCGAACGTGCTGCTCACTGGGCTGTCTAAGAGCCTTGTTTTTCCAATAATAAGGAATGATAATGATAAACACCAAAATTCAACATCACTCATTCTTCAGTAACTCAAAAAAACTTAATGTGACTGAAAAAATGCTGACACCATCATAATTAAAAATACTTTCAAAAACGACGGACAGAATCGAATTCTCGACGACAAAGAAAAGTTAGATTTAATCTTAAAAATTGAAAAAAATGTGAAAAATTAGTATACAATATAGTAATTTATCATATAGCCTATAGAAGACACAATGTTATGAAAAAGTAACAACCTTTTACGTATGTGGTACTAGTAAAAGTTGTTATTTTTCCTTTCATCTCCCAATGAAGTCCTACCGCGAAGTCGTGTCTGAAGCAATTGATACTATTATCTTGTTATTTTTCACCTCTCCACCCCGACAGAGATTCATACTCGACTCTCCACTACTCTGCTTCCTCATCCAACCCTTTCCCCTCAATTTCTATTTTTCCCTCTTACTCATTCGTTGTTACTTTCCCTGGCGCTTTCTTTCGAGGGTTTTCTTAGCGTCGGGGATGTGGATGTCCTGGCAGTCATTAGCTCTCTCTCTCTCCTTCTCTCTCACAAACTATTCTAAGAGTGTTGTAGGCAGAGGAGAGAGGCGCCTTGAGAATGTGCTTCCAAACTCTATGGTACTTGAACGGTTCCACTCAAATCCCCACTCCTTACCACTTTTCCCTCGCTCTGTTCTCCATGCCCTCGTCTCTGCTTTATTTTAGACCGCAACTGCTTTTTCATAAGCCTTTCGCTCCCTCCTCCATCGCACGCCCATAGTGGTGGCTACCAGGAGATTCTTTGCGGAAGAGCGTTGATGGCTAAAGGTGAATGGTCATCGAACATGTCTCAAGATCTGCGAGCGCAAGTTACTGCTTTTACACGTTACATCATTTTCGAATTTCTAAAACGATCGTTGTGAAGCTTCAAACCGTCATGAGGGGTATTTTTTACTGTGTTTTCCCATCATAAATCACTCTAAAACATCGAATTTTGGCAAAAAATTGTTTGTCATGAGAGTCCGAGCTTTCAAATCCCGCGGGCCGCAGTAGGTAATATAAAGACTTCGAGCTCGATGACGCTCTTCGCCATATAAATCATAAAAAAATATCGAAATTTGTCAGTGAAATTATTTTATAACAATGATGGGAGTATAGTATTTCATTTTTTAAGATTAAAATAACCATATTCTGCTTTATTCCTTTTCATTTAAGAAGCTTCAGTATATGAATATGTACGAAATCTACTAGTCTATGGTTGAAGAGCCTGTTTGGACTTTGTGCAGTCAGATATAGATTCATAATGAGCTCAGATTTCTGTTAATTTTACGACAAAGACTAAAATATATTGATTCGGGTATAACAATATGATAAAATAAAAAGGTATCAAAGTTTTTTGCTTTCGTATTTTTTAATTAGTCATTAATCTTTTGCCTTTTCCTTTTTTATTTTAGGTTTTCATTAATGAGAGTGTGTATATGTTGAATACATTCATTTTTGATGAATTCAAGCATACTGTAAATCAATTTTTACCGTCTCCTCAAAATTTATATAGATAAAATGGATGCAGGGATTTATGTCTATATATCTTTCGCCCTCTTCTCTCTTTTATTTTATTTACATGGAACACATTGCCACTAATAAGCTAAACGCGAATCAAAATTAGATTGAACACCAACGTTCTGTTTTATAGATAATGAAGTTTATGCTAATATTATGAATGTTTTTAGTGGCTTATAATCATGTATAAACATTTCTCTAATCTTCTAACATTAATTTTTTTGGCTTAATGCCAGGAGTTTGATGTCCCGTTGCCTGATTGCGATGTTCCAAGTTATTATGGTCGTTTATTTTAAGATTGTTTTCTTTTTTAAGTCTCATATGTAGGAAACAGTCAACAATAATCATGAATTCCTTTTAGAATTTCATAAATGAGCTATTAACGATGCCTATTCCTTCAGTTTCCATTCAACTAATGAGGGACCTCATGCTGAATTTCCGTTCATAATGTACATTATTTTATATGTATTCGAATTACGGCGATAAAATTAGATATTTCATCAATTAGTACACCTTTGGATTTGTTTAACACGCTTATCTTGATTTCGTTCCTTTTATAATCATGTATCTCATTGGAGGTCAAAGAACTTCCTGGAAGTGAACCTCATGGGACATTTTTCTGTAACACTTGCCGAGTTTTCAGTGAAAGTATTTATTTAAAAGGTATTTGCTAGCAAATATAAAAGTGATAAGTTTACTTTCTGAGTGTGGATTCTGTCAATCTGCGTTTTTCCCTCACTGAAATAAGAGGTCTTGAGAAAAGGAGATATGGTTTGCGGAAAGGAAATGGAATGAAAGAAGAGTAATTTTCCCTTTTTTTCCATACCATTCCACAGTTTTCACAAACAAATAAAGTGCAGCTTGGCAGAGTCATACGTTTAAGTAACTATATATAGAAATTTATTTACCATTAGTTTTTATCGTTCTTGGGTTCAGATGATTGCTTAAATAACGTTTTCAATCTATATTTACCAGGGAATAAGCGATACTTTAATACACTTATTAAATATTTTCCTTTATGGGATATGGAGGTGTATGGGTGGGATTCAGCCGGAAAGCACCGGTCTTCTTAAACGGATTCTTAGAATTTCCTGAGTTCGCCGAGCTAATTCCTAAATCTATCTGTCACGCCAGCAGTAGAATGATATGGGTAGAGGTAATCTCATTGGATATCCGCTCTTTACAACGAGGATATAATTTTAATGTTGGATGATGAAATATTTTCATTCTAATTTCATTTAAAAGTTTCATCAACAAATTTTTATTTAGAATATCAATCAATTTTCGTACTTAAGACTGAAGTTATAGCTAGTTTCACTAGTATTTACCATTAGTCATCCCCAAGAATTATGAGCAACCACTGCAACAGGAATGAGAACCTGTTTCTAATAATTTTGAATCCCACCACTGCTCTATATATGAGTTATAATTATTTCTTATAATAGTCTAGTAGGATACTGTCAATTCATTGGATAGAAACAATTTAAATCCACAAAAATGGGATTCTTTTCAGTGCAATTTTTCAGTGGTTAGCTACCTCACTACTATCAGTAATTACTCCGAAGTTAAATCATGTTTCGTATTTGGAGATTCATTTCTAAGGCTTTGGCAATTCTTAGCAAGTTGATACATTTGGTATGATTTAAGTTTTTGATTTGAAGATATATTTTAAGTCACAGCGGCATGTCAAGTACACGGTGTTTAAATAGCGATTATCGTTGAATAATTACACGGAATTCATTTCCTTGACTATTCGTGTCCTCTACTCTTCTCAAGGAATTTATGCCGTGTAGACTCTTGTACGTCTTTCTTTAATTTATTAAACTACATATATTGTTTTTATTGTTATTTTCATTCATTTTAACGAATACATACTAAGATACCGTGAAGGAATTGCAATATTCGTATTCTTTTCTGCACTTTGGCATGTTATACAGGAGAGTTCCAGGATGTGAGGATTCATTGTGAATATAACGAGGAGAGGCTCTCATTAACTTGGGCAACTTACCAAAGTTTTAAAGGGGAAAGCGAGCATTAAGGGAATTGGCAAGAAAAACTCACGTGAGGTGGAAATTGGTTGTTTTTCTTTCTGGCCATCAATCGAGCCTCGGGACTTTTTGGGGCCTGTTTCATTCCCAGTTTTCCATTTCTCGCGATGTCTACCTTTGTAACGTCTGACATTTTCTCAACGGCTATCGTGGAAATAGGAACACTTTTTTTTTTCAGAAAATCGAAATGTAGTTGATAACATTCTTTTTTGATATTAATATAATATTGTGTCATTTTAATTTCAGAAAGTGGTCAAAAGGATTTCAATTTCACGTCCTTTTCTCCTGGTTCGTTTTTTTTTAAATTACAGTGAGTTCTGATTCACAATTTACCGCTTTGTTCACTTGTTATACTATATTCGCAAAGTCACCCGCTGTTGAGAAATGCTTCTGTCGGGTTTCGTTCTTGCTGGCATATCTTGATGAGTGAAATATTTATTTCGCCTTTTAATACGGGATAGAGAAAACTTTTAAATATATATTTCTAATATATTGATACAATTATCATATTATAGTATTACAATATAGTAAAATTTCTTTTTTATTTAAATACTACTGATAGTTGTAATTATATGGAAGCCACTGAAGTATGAATGATGACGAGTCATGATATTCATCTTGGTTACTCCTCATTGAATTATATGAAAAGCGTTATTAATAGAATCATTTTGCTGAAATTTCGTAAGTTTTTTCCTATGGAAGAATTCTTTCTTGTTTAGGTAAATAAAGCAAGGGCTCTTGATAGCCAATGATGGTTGAGAAACCAACCAGCCTTCGCGCTGATGACTTTACAGAAAGACCGCTATGCTTGTTTCCTGATCTGACAAATCAATCTTCCTTTTAATTACACTCCAGATTATAACTTGACAGCTAAAGTAGCAAATACGTATCCAATAAATTGAAAATTAGGAAATCGCTCTATGAGATGCAACATAGAGATAATGAATTTATTCCCATACGATTTGTTGTTGACTTCCGAATCATCATTAGGCACTGCAAGCTGATCTGCTAGTTACGGCTAATTCGGTAATTGAATAAAAGAATCACTCTTTAAGTAGCTCGATAAGAATCACCCAATAATGTTGTTTTCTTTACTACAGATCCAGCTATGAATGAAGAATAACATCTTTTGGCACCTTTTTTGGAGAAATTGGCTGAAGTATTCGTGGCCCCGTGCCACTCGTTTCGCTTGAGCCGTCTGTTCGTCTCTCCGGGCAGTTTCAAGTCGAGATATCCAAGGTAAGTGTCATAAATTTCTCTAAAAATTTCCTCGAAAATATCGCCTGATCCCTGGAACCTGCTTAATATTTCTGAGCTAGTGTAGCGTAAGTTCATGTCACGGAATGCAGTCTTAGAAAAAATACCTCTGCGAAAAATGTTTTCAGTAAGTGAAATTAATAAATAATATTCAGGGTTTTAGGATCGGGAGTAGAGTGAACTGATGGGATGATGAATTGTAGCCTAGTTAAAAAATAATACAAATTCTAGCTGTGATCGATCACATTTCAGTCGTAAGAGAAAAAAAGAGCAATTGAGGTAGCGAATTAAAAACAGCTAGAGTATCACAAAACAATAATCGATACCGAAAGCGCTAATATGTATATAGTATGAGGAAAAATCAAGGAATAAGAAAATTATTATTGGTTCAAGGCGACCTCGGATCTAAAGAAGTTACTCTTTAGAAATGTTCATTTGTTACTAGATGTTAATACTAGTCGTTTGGATCATTAAACTCTTCGTTTTCAGAAATCACCCCCGTGCAATCTTCCAATCCAATCTTCGCGTATTTTTCTGACTCGTCTCGAAGGTGAGTTTTGTAAACGGTCGCAGATCAACCATGGCGATCCTCCAAGAGGAGCCCATCGCAAGGACATTTTTCAGGAGTAAACATTTACTCTATCGGATTCCGAAGGGAACAGACGTTTCCCCATGTTTGCGAGAACCTTTTCTTTGAAAAAAAAAGAACGTTCCCATCCCCATTATCCCGCGCGAAAGTTCCTTGTTACCACCTCAACGGCTTTGAGACACGACTGCCTGAATTATTTTCGAAGTTGTCCGCGTCTCGATCTTCGCTTTTTTGGATTTTTTCTTAACCCCTTTGACGTCAAGACCGAGGGAAAAAAGATCCCTGCGGATAACTCTCCCTTTTCTTGCCCGGTAGAACTGGATGCAGGGGTCTTTTAATGAAGGGCCACGAGCGACCTCCCGTGACCTTGGTATGTACGTTTCTCGAGCAAGGTAGAGTCCTTTTGGATCGGCACCAAGTTGGCTGAAGTTTTGCTTCTCTCTCCTCTCTCTCTATTCTGTGTTTGTCCTCCCAATCTTTCCCCTTTTATCTCTATTTCCTCCCCATACCATTCCTCTCCTGTCTCCTCACCTATGACTTGCTTCTACTTCTTCTTCTCATGGTCCTACCATCAGATGTCTCGTCTTGTTCTTATACCTTACTAAATGAGCAAGCCGTAATGCTTCATTATATGCTTATTCATTATGCTTCGGTTTTGTGCCAAGTTTAATGTATGGAAGTGCTGTTTCGTGAGAAGAATTAAAATTATTTAAATAATTTATTGGAATGCAATCGTTGTAAATATAGGTATATGAACAGAATCAATTATCGAATATCTTCGAAGTACTGAATTTCAACTTTAGATACATAGTTTCAACGAAAATACGCTCACAGAAGGTACATTTCTAATTTTTTGCTAAGAAAATATAGCGAAAGGTGTATTAAATGAGAAGAGTGGAGTAACATATTTATTGCAGTCCATCCATTATAATCTTGTACTTTTCCCCATACTCATTTAATATGTTTACATTAATATAATTTATCGGTTTCCCTTTCATTTTTTCATTTTTAGTGGGATATTCTGTAATAAATTGAGGTTTCCTTTTTGTTATATTCGTTGTGGTTTCGACAATTTACGAGAATCGGGCTTTAAAGAAACATCAGGATAATATTCCGATTTCCAAAAGTAAGATAGTTAACATATCATAGATCTCAATAGCAATAATAACACACTCCCAATAGCGAATTAATTATATATGTATATATGTGTGCGACAATAGAGGAATGTTTAAACGAAACTATAAGACATAATTTTGAGAATCGCTCTTTTTCGATTGTTTTAGACTAATATCTTCACAGCTACTATGCCTCGACTTATCCTTCTTTGATGTTTATTACGACACTTATCTAATCCTAGTATCAGCGAACTGTAGTTTATTTACGAGATGAATACTATTACATCGCGGAGTAAACATACAGCACATCGCGATGAAATCCGAGATAACATACGGAATTCAAGTAACCGCGGAAGCCTACAGTACAGTAAAAGACTTATTCTTCTTTTCGTTTGGCCGCATGATTATCCTGTTATCTTTTATGCGTTGCTGACTTCTTTATTCAGCCTTGATCTTTGGAAACAATCACGTAGAATAAAGAAATATTTCTTCTGTAAGATAAAATCGTTTTGGCGTGGAGGAAAATTGTTTTGAGATAAAAATCACGTCTCGTATCGGTCCTATGGCTGAAACTCACTTCGATACAAAATTCATTCGAAGGGATTTCTGTGGAGCATATACCTGTGAACAGTTAAATGAGCTATGAATTGGAATATTTATCTACATGTGTAGTTTTTTGTTAATTATTTGCGGCGGAAAAATTTTGATAACCTAGTTAAGATTTCCACCCGCAAATAATCTAATAGAGAAATTAATTAACATAGAAAATTTGATTCTCAGATAAAACGTAATAAGTATCAATTCTTTCATTCGATAGCATTTTAAATTAGATCAATTTGTTGACAGAGTTTATATCCATTGCTATATCAACGTTTAAGTACTTTTAAGGAAACTTTTTTGATATTGTTAGCTCTTTTCTTAATGTTCGATTCTTCAAAACAAAGTTATGTGCCGATGGAAACACTTTGATTGAATTTGATACTTTCATTCGAACTCTCAATTAACTCTATTTTCCATTTTTATAAACTAAATCTTTTCAAATAAGACATCTTATAAGCATACAATTTATATAATTTTGTTATAATAATAACATAAATTATTTAATTGTTATTTTTAATAAATAAAAATCACATCATCGGCATTTAACGTGTGTTATCCGGAAATTATATGAATAATTTTTTAAGTTTTATGAGTCTACTGAAAATCTTGCTCGCCGTAATGATATGAAACTTAGTTTTTTATAATGCAAGAAGTTTGACGAGGAAAAGTTGTAGGAGTATTTCTTTAGGATGCTAATAAGAGCTAAAGGAAACAGTGCTCAACTTTCCGAGCGAGCTGGCGGTGAAGTAAGAAGCGGGTATTCAGAAAGTAGTCCCGCGATATGATTAAGTTTTCGAGAACATTCCGAGGTAAGGTCAATTGTATGCTAAAAAGAAACTGGTTTGGAGATTCATTAATTTATTCATCATTTAATTTGATAAGGTTTATTTCTTTATCGATGACCATCTCAAAGTACAGATGGTGCCTCTCTGAAGGAAATTCTTTTCACGCAAAGATAGGCTGTATGGTATTAACGAACACCAGTGGTTATGGTACGGGTGTTGCTGATAGTCAGTGCCAACAAGCAGGTACGGATTTTTTTTGCAAGAAAAGATGATTTTGGAATAATTTAATAGTATATTAAACATGATTACCAAATACTTATTCACCAAACCCCATTGAAAATCTTCCCATGTTCTTGGGAGTATAGATATGCCTGCTCTCAAACAATACACTAAACGTATTTTAGGTATCATAATTTTAACTTAGGCAGAACAGAGAGTTATTTAATTTTTTGTTACGTATGGTATATTCAAGATTTCAAAAAATAAAGTAAAATGAATTATATATTAAAACTCCCAAGGAAGATAGATTTAATTTATTCGAGTATTTGAATGTTATGAAATTCACCTTTAATTTTCTATTAGAATTATAGATACTTCAGTAAAATGCGCATTGGTTTACCAGGCTTTGATTCACTTTCTTTCATGTTACATTAATTTCCCTCTTGGGTTCAGATCGGGTCTCAGGCGATATCCCTACCAATGTCTATTATAGATGACTCCTTCCGCGACCACGAACATTAAGCACGCAACGGCGTCAGCTTGTAATCGATTCCAATGTGATCTAGTGAGAGTAGGAGGGCGCTGATAAGGATAGACATTATCTATCGGAATTTCCTTAGACTAAAGGCTTTGTTTCAAAGAATAAGAGGAGATATTCAAGATTTACTTTGCTTTTTCTCTTACTATATTTCGATGTTCGAAATGTAGTTGTATCGTAAAATTCAGACGCGAGACTCCCATAATTCGAAACGCAAGTGATGCGAATGCAGCTTTCGATTTTATTGGATGACTTAAGATACTGAAAATACATTCAACGAAAATTGTCCTCTCATCCAGTTTTACTTCATTCGATACTTTGAATATAATAGCAAGAGGTCCATTTCATTTAAAAAATGTTGCCCCATGATTGCTCTATCTAAACTATTACTTAACAGCACAAATATCATATAAAAATTTTTATATCCTAAGGAGAAAATAAGCATTTTCATGTGTGTTATCTATAGCTCCTTACTCAAAATAAACACTATACAAATTTCTCACCTATTTCCGCAAAATTTTGAGAAGATTTTATCTGTATCTAAATTGTTTATCACTGTGACATTTTTTTTATCCTATGCTGTTCTTTTTCCTTTGTGGGTCAAAATTGATAATGGAAATGCAAACTAATGCTCTGAAACCAAATTTCGTTTATCTCATTTAATTCACTCTGGGAATAATCTTATAAATGGGACAGGTTCTCATCAGTGTGCTTTTGTATTTTTGGGTTAAGGTATTTGAAATAAATTTGAAAAAAAAATGTAGAATGTTTGAAGAGTAAAAGAGATAGTGAAAATGTTAACTACTATAGTAATACTAAACCTATGTATATCTTAGCACTTAACTGATTTAGATCTCGGAATGTTCCTCTTTGGGCAGCTTACGAATGATCTAGTTTTATATGTAGATGAATGTTTACCCTTAACGGGTCGACAAGCAGGATAGATCTGTGAGCATATAAAAACTAGTTTCGAAAGTCAGTTTTCTTAGCTCTTGCCCTTGTTTATATTTTCCGTTACTTCATATTACATCAGTAGAGAACTTTAGCTTTCCGGTTTACTGCCGACTCGTTAGTACCGGTTGATAGGGAAAATCAAGAGGCAAATAAGATCTTCTTACATATTTCTCCCCTCATTGACAAGATCAAGCTTTGAATCACAATCTCGAGGAATCTTACTTTCACCAGACTGTGCCGACTGCCATTTCATCCTCATTCGTTTGAGAATTTTTTCTTCCAAGTTTTTGCTGAACCCATAAATGCGTAAGTTTTCACGCGCAGTGGACTCTGAAGAGAGTGGAACGATCTTTCGGAAGTTTAGAAGAGCAAAAAGAGGAAGAACGCGGTGATTTCATGCGCTAACAACTTTCTCCATTCCTATAGCCCTGTATCCTATCTCCAATTCCTTTCTTCGATAAAATGAAATGACTTCCTATCTCAATAATAGCCTTCGCGATAGAGATTTTGGCCCGTTGCTCGTAAAGATATTCATAATGACCTTCGAGGATACATGCCAGACACCCAACTATGTTCACTGGCGACGCATTGAAATGAGTTGTAGGAAAGGCAGCCTTGCCAAATGTACTTTAATCTTTGGCGGTACTTAAGGTTGTATTCAATAGACCATGGGATTCTCGACTTTTTCTGCTACACGACAAATGAAGTCTTAGGAGCATGTCATCGGAGCCTTACTTTCCTCATTTTAAATCATTACACATTGTTTCAGTGATAGTGATTTGGAAAGCAAATAATCATATATTTAATGGTATCTTTATTTGGAAAGCTAATCATCAAACAAAACTCTCTATGTAAGTAATGAATATTTAACATCTGAAAAATATTTTTTAACTAATGAAAGCTTAATCGAATTTTCTAAAATAATAAAATCACTGAAGCCAGCTACTGTATTATTGACAACTGCTGTAAAATCAACAAAAATTTAACGAATTTTTGTAATTTTTTCAATTATTTATTAATACAAATAGTTATGCCAATAAATTAGCACCGATTATAATCAGCCTTCTACTCGTATTTAACATGCATGAATTTTTTCAGGATTTTATAACTTCTTTATAGCTTCCTTTTCTTTAAATTTAATTAGAAATCCAAACCCTTGTGGAATCATAATTAATAATATAATAATGTTATATAATCAATTAAGAACTATGGAACTTTTCACAAGAAAGTTAGTAACATATTTCTTCGTATTATAACCTATCATTAAAAAAACGTATGTCTTGTAAAAATACTGATTTTAATTTCGTTCATCCTCAATATGCCCAATCTTCACGAGGCTAACTTTAAAATGAAGGATAATTGAATATAAATAGAGGAAAATATCAGATATTCTAATAGATCATCTTAAACGCCTGCTAATTACAATTTAGGAGAGGATGAGAAAAGTTGGACGGAGAGGAAGATGAAACTTGCTACAGGCATAAAATGTTTTCTGTGCTGAAGAAACGCAAGAAAGCGTATCGAAAATTATGAATGAATCAGTTAATATAAATGTGTTTCAACTACGGCGCCATGAAATTTTCTGTATCCATTTTAAGGGGCAAAACCTTATAGATCTGGGAAATACAACACGAATTACTATCTTAATGCACAAATACCATCTTATGACTCAATTTATGCTCCTTGGCATTCTCAAATCTTCATCAGTCCGACTCATTCCATCCTCTCCTCTGTTATCCTCGTCCACTTCCGCATTGCCATAAATCTCGAGTTTGGTACAACGCCTCGCTTTGCTGCACTTAAAGGATTTCCCGGTCATCTCTCAGATTCGGTCTATCGCCCTGGCCAAGTCTCAACCAGAAGAGATACATCTCTCCGGAGAGAGATGTATAAGGAGAGGGATGAGGATTTGCGTCACGGAAAGGTGAAAGAGGATGTCCGCAGATGAAGTTGCGAGAGAACCGTGGCCAGCGGAAGTTCCAGGCAGACAAAATAACGGAGGCACAAAGTCGCCTATAAATATGCTACGTATAGATCTTTACTATTTTGGCCGAAAGAGATAGAGCCATAAGCTCTTGATATATAGGTAACCTATTTTTCTCTATATTGCCGGTGAAGGTAGGAATTTGTGTTGAAAATATGTCTGAGGAAACGGAAAGATTTTTCCCAAAGGCGACGTTCGCTATAATTCATGAGGGAAAGGATAACAGTCAGGTTCCTGGAGGGTTTTCTGCCTTTCTTCCTTTGATTTATTCCCAAAAACACACGAAAACACATACTAATACATAGATACTCGATTCTTCATTTAAGTACCTGGTCCATTAGCGGATTGAATAAAGCTCGGTCGACCTAAAAAGTAATTACAATAAATTTTCTTCTAATAAAATAATATGACTTTATAACTAGATTGGAAGATACATCAGTAAATATAGTTTCCTCATTTATTTTGTAAAAATTAAATGATTTTAAAGTGATCGTAATTCGTGCCAATAACAACGTTTTCGGTGTTTCGGGTTCACGATGTTTAACTGAATCGCGTCTCATTATTCGCTATGAAGAGGCTTTTTGCAATTTTAGTGAAAAATAAGTAAATTTGCATTCGTAAAGATCGCAGCTTTATGAAACTTGTTCCGTTTGACGATGTTAATTATTTTCTCAGAAGAAAGTTTGATTTATATCTCTGCAATCTGATTAGGCATGCAATATCTTAACGAAAAATTAATTAGTATAAACAAACGCAGATTGACATTAAACCAATTTTAAAGACAATTCGCGTGTTATTTACATATTACCGCCTTTGCCAAAGTGATACTTACGGTCGTTGCATACAAATCACTAGAAAATCGGCGGATTCCACGAAAATACTAATTTTTCTCTAATCTCAACAGTATATAAAGATGAATGAACGAATCCGGAGTCATATTGAAATAACAAAGAAAAATTGCTCGTTTGAAAAAGTAATATAGAAGACTCAATCTAATTCAAATTTCATGGCAAAAGGCTCTTTTCTACAGTGTTACAACATTGAATTTGAGTAGAATTGTGAATTTTACGTTATTTACTCAGACGGACTAATTTTTCCTCGTTATCTCAATTTGTCATTCGATAGATGAATTCTGGAATCGTTCTCTTGGATATTCAACATTCTCGAAATTCGACTTCAATTTCATTTTGTCCCTCACTATTAAATTTTGAGTAATTCTCTGGACAGCTTAGTTCTTTCTACTCCGATTTTATTTGTGACAAAACTTGTCACTGCTAAGGACATGCTTTGAGCTTGACCTTATTTCTCAAATTCCTCAGAAATGATGGTGGTTCTCCGGAAGATTATTTTTTCATCTTTCGAATTTCTTTGTTGGGGAAAACTACGGACAGGAAAGATGGATTTGTTTTAAAGAGAGGTGAGGGCAGCTCTCGGAAAGTCCCTCGGTTGAAAAAGAAAAGCACCGAAAAGATTCCCGAACTTTGGGATCGGAAGGAATGGCAACGGAATCAAAAATATCTTCCGCTTTTTTCCTCTTTTGGAGGATTATCCATCTGTTCCATTTTTAAACTGGAAATTGAAAGGAGGCGATGAGCCTCAAAGCCAGAGAAGTGTAAGGAGGAGAAAATTTTCTACGATACTTGAGTCTGCAGACTACGTCCTAAAATTTTAATGTTGCAGTTCGACTGTGCGGTTTAGCCTACTTCTGTAGAATTTTCTGTGCTTATAAGTCAGCACGTTTTCAAATAAAGTCATGTGAAGAAAATTACCGAAATTTAAGAGATGTTCTTTAAAAACGGAAAATGATTTTGTGTATTTAGCAATTATTAATAATTGTCCATTTAATGATTGTATTTTATAAGGAATGAAACCGTAAGTCAAATGTTTATATTTTTATATTGCTATCGTCCTCCTCACTCAAATTACACTTGCTTAATTACGTTGGAATAATTTTTGTAGAAAATGGATGTTGCTGCTGTGTATACGATATAACAGCTCGGTATTTATGTAATGTCCATTAGTAAGATATCATTATAAAGAACATAATTGTAAGTAATAAAATTTACTCCGAAGCAGAAGTTAGTAAAAATATCACTGATATCTAAAAATGTAGGTGATATAAAGGTATTAATCGATGAGGCAGTCTTAAAACCAACAATGAAATACTATTTAAGAATCCACTTAATTTTAAATTTATAATACCCGTGATATGTTGACATATTTTCGAAGAATTATTGTAATTATATTGTAAAAATAATGAGATAACTGGTATCTGCAAGCCTTTGCATTTTTCGAAGGTTTTATTTTAGATCTTAAACTCCTCTGATATCTCCCGAGGATTATTAACTACTAAATTACGTAATTCAGTTTAATCCAAACGTTCATTTTCTTCTTCATTCGTGAAATTGCAGGAGATGTAGTTGTTTTATGACAGTATTTGATGTATCAATATAAATTCAAAAATAATCAGAAAAATATTTTTATCATTGTATTTTTGCTCATTTTTATTATCTCTCTGTAAACGATAGAAATGAGAAATAACTTCCATTTTTATGACTTAATGGTAAACGTGAAAGCAATTTGGAAGTCAAAAGATATTTAGGTGTGACGGAATCGGAAAGTTGTGAAAAAAATATTCAAGCTAATTATTCTCTTCGAGATTAATTATAACACGTCTTTGTTCCTCAATCTGGATAGAGAAGCGTTCGCGCTGCGTAAAGGAGCTTGCGAAAATTATTATATATCGCATGCGGAAAATGCTCACACGTGCGAAAGAAGTCGATTCATAGTTTGAGCATGCATACTTCTCGCATTACTAGCTGATGAGGACCGCTTCGTTGCATTCACCTGCCATGCAGCTACAGTATTCTGCTCCCTTTGATATACTGAATGGCGCGGATATCGTGCATATAGTTTTAAATTGCCGAATATTGCGTTCGACTATTTTAGTGTTGTTGAGTTACCGCATGGATGAGTTTGAAACGGATTAAATCATTTGATTCTTCACACAGAATAATTAGAGCATATAAGTGCGTGCTTAAAGCTTAAATTTCGAATATTTGAGTGAGAATTATTCAGAATTTTATTCAGACGAATCGGTAAATTGCATAGTTTCAATCGCAGTAATTTTCATATCAAATCCTCTGGTATGCATCAATTTTGCTCCGATTACTGATAGATTCCAATTAATATATTAATTTTTTATAAGTAAACAATAGACTAAGAATCCAGGCATTTTAGCGTATATAGTAGGAATTGGGTGTGTGAAATGATGTATATAGATTATTAAATAATTTAAAATAAGTTCCGTCATTCGTTGCGGGAGAACGCTACCAGGGTTTTGACGCCATTTTAAAATGAAATATAAAATTAAATTCTCCCGAATCAAGTGCTTCACAATTAAAACATATAAGTGAAATAAAACAGACTTAAAATGATGAACATATATTAGAAAAATAATGTACATACCTAAATAAAATGATAAATGACCTAAGTTATTCGTATTGTACGAGGGTATCTTTAGAGAAATAAATTAAGGTTACATTATGGAAGCGATATACATAAAGTTAAAAGAGTAATTACAATTTAAATAAAGAGTGACAAAATAATTACAGATTTATGTTCAAAACAAAATTAGGAAGTTACAAATCGTCTATAGTTTTTTCAAAAAATACCATATGTAATGTTCGACATCTGGTAACGGTTTAATCAGAAAAGTACAAAGGATTTCGTACTAGCTGGAGAGAGTAAAGGATTTTGAAATGAAAAAATGTGGTGTTTAAAGGACTGCAATTTCTCATCATTCATGTTTGCAGAACTAGATAACATTTCCACTTCTCTATTTCAAAAGCAAGCTGTAGAGATCAGGCGAATTCGTATATCCCCCCTTCCAATCAATGGAATGGTATTTATTGCGAACCTCAATCAGTGATGCATGAGTGGCGCAAATTTCCCGCTATAGATGTCGTATTTCCTATTTGGCAGCAGCTGACAAATCATTCAATCATCTGCTCGAACGTGGTACTTGACCTAGTTTCCTTTTTACTTCCTCTAATTGGGGAAAACCCGCCCTATTCACCCTTTTATTGAAGTCTTTTTCATCTCTCATCGCCATTTCAGAGTGTTTGATTAAAAGGCGATATAGCACGGCTTCGTTCCCCTCTGGACCACTTTCACCATCCGAAATTCGAATCGAAAAAAATCGCCGATAAGCGTCGAATGTTCAATGAGAGAGCTTGATTTCATTTATCATTCGAAATACTTGCGTCGCGATTTTATATCCATCACTCATTTAGCTGAGCGCTTTGTGACTATTTTACCTTTAGATTTGATATTACGGTTTTCACCGAATGGTTCTACCCTTAAAATTTTCATATTCTATTTGATAATTTGCGCCAAGAAGAAACCGTAATAATACTATCTTTGGAGTCGTTTTTAATCAAAGTAATTTTATTTAATAATTAATTTATTTCTTAAATATAATGAAGAATTAGTCAAAAGATGAGATTCTAGATTTAATAGGAAAAATGTCAAAAATCGAGATCAGACGTAGATGTTGTTGAATTAATCCACAGCTCTTCACCAATTTCCATTTATTAGTTAATTTTTACGAGTAACACTCAGAGCGTTATTATTTACTACTGTCATGTTCACAAATCGAGTCAAGGTAATACTGACTAACCTGAAGTCAGCACTATCACGGTACATAGCGTTCAGTATTAGAGTACATACAAATAATTCAGAGGAGTTTCCTAGTAAAGTAAATATATAATGCAGTGATAACATGAAGATGATGACTCAAAAAAGATGTATCCATAAACAAGGGAAAAGGGAGGAGAGTAATATAAATTCGATGGAAGATTTGAATTATGGAATGTTATTATTTTCCGAAAAGATGAACTTAAATCGAAAATATCCTCTTTCTTAAACTGATCTCCGCAATAAAGCATATTTTCTCCTTCAAGCGCAGATCGTATTGGTTTCAATTTCCGTAATCTTAGAAACAGTGGAATGAATTCTAAATAAATGACGTTGTTCTAAACACCATTTTATTTTATATCTTGTAGCGTTCTTCGCGATAAATTGTTGTCTGTTTTATTCTCCATTCTTTCGCCATCTTATCAGACGAAGACCTCTTTAGAGACACATTTACAGCTTGAAGCGGAGGTGTAAAAAACCTATTTTTATTCGGATCCGTGATATTCCATTATCCAGTTCGACATTTTGCATTGAATTTGTCGCCACAGACACGTTTTACTGTCCATTCTATTATTTAGGATTATCGTTCAGTATTTTATGCCAATATCGATGTAAAAGTCTGGTGGAATCACGATAACGTGTAAATTCGTGGATAAATCTTTTTCGCCATCTCAGAAACGATTGAGTTTGGAAACTTCATCACCGTAGACTCGTCACGTAGCGGTTCTGGGAATTGAGGAAGTTAAAAATGGCAGAAATACGAGCCTCGTCTCAATTTGTCCTTTTTATCGTTAGTCAAAGAGTGTGCGCAGGAAAATGTTGGGGCTGAGTAAGCAGGATTTGATCTTCATTGCTTTGCTCTTTCTTTGATGATTGCATCGTTCAAAGGAAACTGTTTCAGCGCATTGAAACATTGGCGATCTTATAGAGGCCAAAATGAAGTGAGAAAAGTCATCACATTCGATTCCGTCATGAGTGACAATAAATACAGCTGTAGAAGTGTTCCTGAGGCTCAAGAGAGAAAACAATGCATCTTCTATTTCACAGTACACAGTTGCTAACGAAGATCAGAGGAATACATTGCCATTAAACAAAATGTTATGTTACTATCTGTTTAACCTCTCTAAGAATAATGTGGGGACTAAACGAAGGTGGTAGCCTTAGACATGTGTTGCTCGTAACAAGATTAGCTCAAAAACGGTACAATAAAAATAATCATTAAATAGAGAACAAATTTGAAATTTTGCCTGGAAATAAAAACGTATCGAGCTGAGCAAAGCTGCAACATAATTCTGGAAACCATCGTGATCGAAAATTCTGCAGATACGTAAGTGAAAAACAACACGATTTTGAGCTTTCTGGCTAGCTGTTCACCTTATAATTAAGTGTTCTGTATATAATCGATAAGCTGCTGAAAATTGCCAACGTGTTCTAAATTCAGAATATAGGAAATATTTTATTAGTGGGAAGAAAAATGAAGAAAGAATTCAGTCTCTCACAACCTTCGATGGGTTGTGAGAGACTGATGTCTATCTTCCTTTTTCTTCCCACTAATAAAATATTTCCTGTATTTTTTCTTCATCTTTTATTCTCACGTTAGAATATCATACGAGACTATGTGGAAGAGAGGCCCACTCGTTGCCTAACCTCGTCTAAGAAAGGGTCGAATAATAATAAAGTATCTACGTATCTGACATGTCGTTTGAATCGATGTAATTCTCTCTGAAATTTAATTTCTGGAAAAATTATTAATTAATGATTTCAAATATTACTTCTGATCCAACAAAAATTATTTCTTAGAAATATAACGATAAGGTTATTGACTTTTAAGTGGGAGCTGAGTAGAAGTTTCCGTCCTACGATTCCCTAACTAACAGTTATACGAGGCACTAAAAGTCCTAATGCTATGCTGAAATCCGTGCATTATTGTATGTAAATTTTGTTGGACGGAATCCAGGTGCCTGAAACGGGCGTGATTCAAAGTGGATTCCAGTTACTCTTGATAGTCGGGTGATGAGGGATGAGGACTAAAATTAGGTGAGAATCATTACAGATTAGATTACACTCAGTTATTTAAATAGAGTTAGTGATAGGAAAATAGAGCTAATGCAACTCCCAGTCTAATAGATATTTTTGAATTTGCGTTTTAACATCTCTACGGTCCGTAACATTAACCATTAATCATAGCTTAAAGTTAAGTCACTAACTGATAGGACATAACTCTTTGATTGTAACACATCGAAATATTTTATTTCTATCCTTATTTTTAGACAGTATATATTATTTCATGGGAAATGCATATAGGTCTGTGTAAAGATAAAATCAAACTGAAAATGCACACAATTGAAGAATTCAGGTACAAATTTTCGCACGCGAAGGAAATAATTGCCAAAAAGGAAATGAATTATATTTGCATATTATGTCATGGATGAGATACTTTTTATGGTTTCAGCTAATTACCCTTTAGTACAGTGACTCTCAATGATGTGCGCCCATCGATTTGGGAGAGTAAAAAATTTGATAAAAAGGTGTGTTATAGTATTTAACTTTTTGATACTTTCTTACTTTATCATCGATATCTTAATGCTATTGAGAGCCTAATTTCTGATCTTCTTGGTAAATAAAAGGAATCAGGAATCTTTGAAATATGTATCGGGAAAACTTCAACACTTCAAGAGGTGGTACCAGTGGCAGTAAAGGTTAAATAAAAAAGACGTTCTTTTTGACATGTAAATATTGCATATCCCTGTAGGTATAGAAACGGTATCATTCCCGCACCATATTAATACTTGTCAATCCCGCTTATTCCTGTGAAGAGCTCACCTTAATCTGGAACTCTTTTGCGCGTCATTTGAGGAAAGTTCAACGCTTCCTCCCGCGCCTGCAATTTGCCAAAGCTAAATGTACCTCTCCATCATGACGCACACGCACACGCCCTTGAAGTGTTTCCGTGCCCATAACACGTTCGTCCTTTTTTCCCTAGAAATGTTGATTGTTTGCCGAGTGCGAATGGTCCTTAACTAGGGCTCCCCGCTAGCCAACGCACATTTCTTCCATTAAGATGATTAAAGATCGAGATCCCGCCAGATAGTGCTGTTTGGACCTTCTTGGAACTTGTATCTCAGTTGTCAAACAATCTTTTCCTTATTACTCTAGCATTATGCTTTTACGTATTTTTTTTCTTGATAAACTTACCCCTTTTCACAGCTCTCTGTATAATTTTATTCTTCTAAAAATTACCCTTCCCGCTCGAAACTCTTAAAAAAATTCTCGAAAAATTGCTCAAAAATTTAGTTTCTATAAAAAATGTTCAATATTTTTAAGATTCCGTTAAAATAGTATCCATTAAACAATTTCTTTCCACATTATAACAGATCTTATACACAGGACACTTTATAGCATCGTTATAAGTAATCATTTCAGTATTGTAAAAAACGCGAATTTATAATAAAAATATGAATCTATTCCATGATGCAGAAGTGAGACATGAATAAAAAAGTAGACAAAGCTTCATTCGTGATGAATTTTGGGCTACGGAACATATTAACGTCGCAAACTGGCCATATTTAAAATGTATTCATTCCCCTTTTTGATCGTTCTTTCTGTTTATTGATCACTTAGGGAGCTAGGATAGGAATCAACCTATATATAATTTAATAATCGGAATAATAATCGGACTTCTAAAATTAATCTGACTTGGCTGTATTTCGTGAAACGCCATTCTGAACAAGTAAGAAGAGCAAACTTTGTATGTTTCACAGATTTTTTTTTATTATATTACATATCGATATTATGTTGATGGATGTTCTTTTGGATTGTACAATGTCGTCCTTTTTCCCGTGTTTTATAGGAGCATTCTAATTTTGTTTGCCTTGTTTTTGTTCGATATTTCCCTTCTTGATTTACATGACTTTGCTATTAATGTTGTTTAATCGGATATTTTTTTAGCTATTATCTCAAATCGGAAACCTTTATATGGTATGGGATATATTATTAAGGATAAGATATTCCTTTTAAATTATTTCCACAATTTAATATCATCGGAAGAATTTTCATTTTCTTTCCTACATTTGCGGGATTTCTTATAATGATTGTGCCGACAAATTGTATGATATAAAATATTTGATGTTTTATCAATCAAAGGTAAAGAAAATTGTTTTATTGTAAACCTATAGTCCTACTATTATTTTTTATATCAAAGAAATAGTTTACTGAAGAGAGAAGCATTTCTGGGGAACATAAACCAATTGTGGAACTATAATTGCATTATGACCGGTACTCTTTATGGTGTTGCAAATTCATGTGTTTTGCTTGCTTCATTAGTATTTTCCTGGAAATTTTTTACCAGATCGATTTGGTATATTAATTTTTTGCCAGATCATGTCACGTCGACGTAAACACCGTTCGGGTTTTTTTCCGTATGTCCTGGAGAACAATGAACATTGACTTCCCCTCATCGAGACCTTGTTTGTACGTCTACCATTCCCTTATCTTCAATATTATCCTCTTCTTTCCTTCCGGAAGTCGTCCGCGACTCTTGGTACAATTGCGACGGCTCGTAAAAAAACGAGGATCGCGTGGCGTGCGTCTCCCGACACGTCCCTTAACATCCGGCACGACCGACTCCAGTTAGAGGAAGGGGACGGCGCGTGACCCGGGAGCTTAAAGGAATGGAATTCGGAACGAGCGGGTCTCGAGTGTAAGAATAAAAAAAAACAATCGAGAATAGCGCGAAAAAATAACTACTACTCTACGCTACGCAATTAGGCGATTCGAATGAAGGACAAGCACGCGATGGCAAATAGAAAAGGTTCCGTTGGAGGAGATTTTTTATTTCTATTTTTTTCGCGATATAGACTCAAGATTCGTTTTCCTTCTCAGGTTAGGAGTGTAGGAGTCTCCAGTATGGTATTGCCAGTTTTGTTACCTTCCTTGTTCGGCTTGCGAATAGTTCGGGAAGGTGCTCTTCGAGTCATCGCATGCAGTTACGTTCGCTCCGCGCTGAATTCGATGATTCCAATTCTTCTTCCCTTTTAAATTGCAGTTTTCCATTCATGTGATTACTATACACAAGTCATATCGCTTAGTTAATGACGATTTTCAATCTTCCGGAATTGAAAATGAAGGAGTTATATGAGCAATAACTGAATTAAAATGAGACGTCGGTCTTCTTTGTTAAATAAAGCAATAAAGAAATCCGCAACGAGTGGACATAAATGGATGAATCAATGAATAAATGATATTGCTATATTGAAAAGCATTGGAAGACGTTCTTTTTCATTCATTAGGTTACTACATTTTTCATGTAAAACGTTGTTTAGGACGCTCTCTACTTAATTTTAAGACATGAATAAAATACATAAGGCTTAAATATTTCTTTATGCTAATTGTTAGAAAAATAAAAGTTTAGTGGCTAGTGCCACTTCGGTAAGAATCGATTTCGGTATGCATGGTTTGCCTCGAAAGTATTCTATTTTTATTTTATTCTTGTACTTTCATTCTTAAATTCTTTTCTGGTAAACAAATTCAATAATATTTGCTGAGAGTAGCAGGGAAAATATTAGAAGAGTAAGTATTAATATTCCTCGTAAGGCTACAGTAATTAAAACAAAGCCATTAAAAGCATTGATAACTATTTTCACTTTACGCTTTACAGATGGAATCATCATCTTAGTTTGAAGAAAATTCATCAATGAAGGAGCAGCAGAATTCTAATGCAAGAAGCAAACAAGGTAAGAGATGAATATTTTATTCCTCCTACTTCGGAGACCTAAAGGTCATGTAATTTTTTCACTTAAGTTTGTAAAGTTTCCGCTGAAACCTCAAAGGAGCTGTTCTTGATGAGGGTAAAGTTAAGGGGTGCTTGAGAAAAATTTAACCAGTTGACGACGACCCAATGATATATAAGAAATGATCACTAGTATTTAATTGGGACATTGACTGGATAAATATCGCATTTATTTTGTAGAAGGTACTTTGTAAGATGATTTTTTCTATATATTGTTCATCAAAATTTGATGAGAGACGAAAATTCTAAATGATCTTAAATTTGTCTTGATAAAAAAATGACACAAAATTGAAACTATGAACGAACAATTATTGAAAGGAGACGCACACAGAGGCATTCATTCAATGGTGTTTCGCAGCTATTGAATTGTATCATGCCTATTAGTAACCTGAAAATAATCCCAACGAGATGTTAGAAATATGAAAACATTGAGAAAATCTCTCAATTAAAACTGAAATCTTCTGGAAAACCTTGAGCAAACGATGTCCAGGATGCCTAAGATATTTTTAACCATACCTCCGAGGGTATAAAACGACAGCTCTGCTATGAACATCAATTTGAATAGTATTATATTATCACTACCTATTTCGAGCGTATTTTTTCCTATTATCGTCGAAGTAGTACGTATGAAATATATAGGGTCAAATATATTTATGGTAGTCCGTTCCACGAATAAATACTTCGATGGTAGGTTGATAACGATCTTCCAAGTTTGATTTGCGATTTTTTCATATATCTCCCTAATTAGGATATCCTCCAAATCTCAGGCACGACATTTTTACTTCGGCGACTGTATGTCCGTCACACAAAGTGGAACTGACTCCTTGTTCATTAAATTTTAAACATCTTCCTCTCGCTTCTTTTACAAATCGAACGGCTGTCTGGAAGGATTCTCCTTTGGGCAAGAATTGGGGTAGTAATCACTCGCGAAACTTTAAGATTCCCGGTCTCCTTTTGCAGCCTCTATATCCTCAAATCCGAACGCCGATTCACTCGGAAAGGGATAAAAAATATCTCGCTCAACTTCTTCCTGCCTTTCCTCATCCTCATCACCACCACCCTTATGGATGCGGAGCCACCGTCGCGCTACAAGGAACTTCGAGTTAACGCCCACTCGACACAGCGGAGACGAACTTTTTGGTTTCCTTTTTTTTTTCTTATCCTTCGAGATGCGGATGCAGAGGTTACTTACGCGACACCACCGGCAGTTTCCGAGGTCCAAGATCTCTCTACCCTTCCCGCCGAGATGTCGAGAAGTCACGCCGCAGTTCACTCGAGGATTTTTCCTAAGGAGAAGAGAGGCTGAGATAGAGTCCAGTACGGTAGTTTCCGCGGAAGTAAGCAAGCAGCTCCGTTGTCCTCTGCTTTTGGCGGTGCTGTTGGTGGAAGAGGGGGCAGAGGACAAGGAGGTTGGACGGAGGGGTGGCCGTCGGGGGAGGAAGGGGAACATGAGACATGTATTAACTATTGATGAACCTCCTGGCACAAAATTGGATGGTTCGGGGCGTAAAATAATAAGAACGCATGGAGTCTACTAAGCGCCAGACAGAGTACTGTAGGCGTCAATGGTGGCCTATTTTACTTTTCGAGCGCTCGTCGTTTGTTTTCGAGATGATGCCTTTGGTCGAATGGGGCGATTGTTGATATGTTTTCCCACGTGCCACGGCTGGATTCAAGAGGCTAGATGGCAAGGTGGAGTTTGCATTTTCCATTTGTATGGCCTCGAATTTACCATAGAAGTTCATTATTGATGGAAGAATAATTTTTATTGCGTGCATAAAGTTTATAAATAGATTGTCTGAAATTTGTTAGATTCATTACCGACGCATGATGAGCGATATATAATTTAGAGGCTTAACCTCACATTCAACAGACTCATATTATTCCCAAAACGTTTCCTATCAACCAAAAATTAAAACCCAAATAATTAATAACATATGAAAATATATTACTTTAGTTAATTTAAGCGATCATTCTGCTAAATTGTTCATATAAGTAAAAACTAAATTGGAAATAATTTAATTCCAAGGTAAAGGTAAAAACTGAATCAAATTGCTCAATAAAGCCAGATATGATATGTTTTTGGGAGATCTTGTTGTTATCATCCACCTGCCGTGTTATATGGCCGTCCTGATAATGCGAGAAAAATCAGGAAAATAGTCTTAGGGCTAAAAATATTAATATCTATAGAAAAAATGATACGTGACAGTGACCTGTCAGGGACTGTGAGGAACACACTACCCCTGTTGCAGCTGAAAATGAAATGTGCATTAAAGTTAAAACTTGATTTAAGAACTTTTAGGAGATATCAATCATTTTTGGGTTCCCTTAGTGAAGAATGGAATGATTGGAATATCCTATCGCTGGTGATTCCTGGCGGGTGCGAAATGTAGTCCAGAAGAACAATAGAAGTGTTTAATGTGGTGTAAGTCTGCCATTGGAATGAGAGCAGGAGTCGTTCGAGTTGGATGGATGTTTGAATTGGAATTAAATCGCTTCTATTAACAGAAGAACGTCATCGACAGCGTGGGAAAAATAATTTCTTTGAGCGCTAACTTGAAAGATTTTTGCCTCAAATTCCTTCTTGATAATTTTTAAGTAGAGTAGAAATGTTACGAGAACGCTTCCTTCAGTCGAATGATAAGATATAAAACTATTTGGATATATTATAAAATATACATATCGATATAATATCCAATGTTTTTCATCTTCAAAGTTTTCGATAGATTTCCACGAAATTCTACGTACATAATATTAATATTAGATATTTTGATGTAGAATTCATCATCACTCTTTAGTTATGAACCCTGAGGCGAGTTATCAGCCCCACCTAATCGCAGCTATTCAAGCCTTCTTCATCTTGCCTGTTTTACTGTCCTCACATCATTATTTATTGTGCTTTTACCATCAACTGCCTCTCACGATTGAAATCTACCATCTATTAAGGAGTGTCAGTCCGAGAATTAGTTAATTGCAGCTTTCCAAGCCATCCTTACCACCGTCAATCGCTATATTTGTTTCCGATAACCTGCGTTAAAATATCTATTCACTCTTGTGATTCAGAGAGGGTCATCCTCTATGATTCTCAACTTATATTACTCATGTTAAGACTTATTTTCATTAGTGTATTTCTTCTTGGGGGCTTTTGCTCTTCTGCTTAGTATCCTTTCTACTCTTCTGCTATTCAAACTCCTCAGGCTACCCTTACTGACTGCGACTACTTCTATTGCGTCCATCCCTAATTTTGTCTGACACTAATATTCCTTATTTCAACCACATCATTTCGCTTTAGTTTTATAATTATTTTGTTTTCATTTTATATTTCTTCATGCTCTTTGCCGGGCAGAGAATGATATAAAAGAGATATATTTTTTGAAATTAAATGATTTATTTCATTTCCATTAACTAGAACTTATTAAATACTAAAATAAAGTAGAACTTTATTCTAATTAAGAATCGGTTTAATGATCAAATTATTTTTGTGCATTATATAATCATGAATTCACTCCACTTCTTGAGAAAAGCTTAATTAAATGAATGAACCATTAAAGCTCTAACACGTATGATGGGATGTTTTGACATCTATTAGGTACTTAAATTTCTTTGTCCTGCAAGTGCAACGAACGGCTTATCGGAAAACAACAAAAAGACGTTGAGAGATCGTCCATGCAGAGATAATGAAATGACAAATGACGGCCCGCATCCGTGGAAACGTCAACTCAGTCGGAGCAAAAACCTCGTATTTGAAGCGACGTAAAATGCTTCGTTAGACAAAGCATAGTGTTTGTTTTTTTACGGCTTTTGATGGATTTACCATTCTATGACATTTTCAGAAGCGCAAAACAGGATTACAGAAAAATGAAAAAAACCGCATTTGAGCTTTCTCGTCGCTGAGATGAATAAGAAGGAAATGCTCCATAAATCATACGTGGTGAATTATTCAAAGCGGATAACGTGATGATTTTGCGATAAAAACTTCTACCCTCATCGCTCGGCTTTAGATGGCTTTCAAACGCATACTTACACTGACGCATCCGGGGATTTAAAAGCTCAAGAAACACTCCTACCCTATAAATAATTGACTTTTTAAGTCCTATTCTTATATTTAGTTTTATCCATTAAGTTAGTTCATTACCTTTCTTTAGTTTGACAAAATGGAGATTCTCCATTCTAAAATGGAATATATTTAAAGATTAAAACAGAGTTTTAAAGTTTTTATAAATATTTTTTAAGAAGAAGGAAACTTAAGCACAGAAGCATAAATCTAGCCAAAATTGATCAGTATCTTGCGTGAAAAGTAAACTGAACACTATCATCTTTCTCTGGGAAAAAATATCATAACACGTTTAGGATGCTTATATTTATTACTTTTGGTAATTGTATTGGAATCATGATTTTCCGTAAAAACGCTTTTACTATATTTTTATTCAGAGTCGACTCCAGCGTGCCTTTCTCAACCTTTAAACTCAATAAGAATGATGCGTGTAGTTGATGTTTGATAGTTTCTTTGTAATGTGTCACATTTTTTTCAGACGTTTCCCTGACTACTGGATCGTTAAGGGAAATGAAATCATTAACATGGCGAGATGAAATATATCACAGATACTTTTATAGCACTGTGTGAATTATGTTTTCTTTCGAGCCGAGTTTAGAGCAATGACTCAGCATTCCTGTATCATATCTCCATAGACGTCTGAGTTGTTTATTCTACTTACTTCTCTTAGAATCTCTTCGTCTTTTTTAGGTCGAAAAGTTCAATCATAGAATCAAAAAAATATTTAGCATAGTATTTCACGAAAATTAGTGTTAAATAATGATGAAATCAGATATAATCTTGTGCTTCCTTGGTGAATTTCTCGGGTTTCCGGAGAAACTACCCGGGTGGAAACCCGTAAAGTTTTTATCCAACGATAAACTTATTGAGAATGTATATTTCCAAATACTGTCTGCCTACATTTGCTTCCGTTCACTTTGAAATTTCTTCCTTATACGTATAATTTTCTTTCTCTCTCCGAATAAGTGTTGCATAGTTACTTTTTATAATTTCTTGGACCTTTATAATATAATAAAGTAATTCCCCAGTCTTAAAACGGAATCTTAATCGTGCGAAGTCGGAATTAGTTCCCTTAATTCGAAATAATGAAAGCAAATTAATTCTCCATATAACGATGCTGATTTATATAAAATTAAGTATCAAGGTGCATAAATAAATTGAATAAATTTTAAAAATTTCTATAAAAGTATACGATTAATATAATCCGCCAATATCGTTTACTACAATGAATATTGAAATTATCGAGGCTTGGAGAGGAAAGTTGAAACCTCGGGTGCCCGTTTTTCCTTGAGGGTTGTCTGTCTGGTTGTACCTACCAATCTATCTCTAATGATGGTATGCTATCCTTGATAATGGGATATGCTCAAGTGATTCTTTTATAGAGAGAGTACCTGGTCGTTCAGCGGGTGACGTTCAAGCAGCAAGCGTATTTTCACATTGCATATAGTTTGGGCGTAAAGGCATCGTTCGAAACCCTAATCAAATTATTCTTGAATTTTGCGTTTGAACCTTAAAACGTTTGCAGTTCAAGTTAGTACCTCATGGTGATATATTTATAGAGCTTCGTGCACATCGCATAGTCCGAAGGTGAAAGCGTTGACTTAGGAGCAGAAGCAACTTTCATGCCATACCCACCGAAGCATCAATGGTGCTCCTGAAAAAGTGAACGCATTTATGAGTTTGAAAAGTAGGTTAGTGCTTCAGACGGATTCGTAGAACGTTCTGAAACGTCGGTGCCCCAAATACCTCCAGAGCGATCGCTGTTACGTACTCAAATTGTGTCATCCGAATTACAGAGAGAAATTGTTAGTGTACGGCACTTCCTGAGACCAATCGGCTTCTCTTGGGAGTTTTAATATTCATCGTTTCAGAACTGTGGAAGGGCAATACTTAATTATCCGATGTCCTCGAGGTTTAAGGAGATGAGGAGGAAAGCGAAGAGTGAAAGTGACGGCTCAATTTACTCAAAATGCGGATTAGAAAATGAATGTTAAAATGGAACCAATTAAGAGCTGAAAGACGGTGACGGCCAGACATATTCGAAAGCAGGATTACGTTGATTCACGAACTTGTTTGTCCTTAGAATTGTTCTCACGCTTTAAACATTAATGAGGGTTTATCTCCTATATGAGTGAACTGAACGAGATCTAACAAATGTTAAATAATTCCTTCCCGTATTACTAGTGATCAAATATATACTTAACCGTATCAAGCGACTCATCAAACTTCACTTCAAATTGGCGGGAATAGGTAAATGTGATTAAAATTTAATTTCGTTTTTCTATTTCATAATTTCGTTTTTCTTTTTCATAATTTCACCGAAGAAGCTGAAATTCTTTACTAAAAATGAAAGCAAAATTTCAGTCTTATTTATTATTGAGAGTGAGACACAGCGAACAATGTTATTCCATTGAATATGAAATTATTGGATATTATGTATGAAGCTAATACTAGCACAATACTACTACTACTACAATCACTATTGATAGTATACTATACATAAACTTGAGCTAAAACTTATTATTTTTTCTTAATACAATTACTTATCAGATATGTCATTCCTATCAATATAGGATAAGTAATTAAGAACGATTACTTGCAACTTAGTTTATCTCTATACTTTCTCATAAATTTATTTCAAATTCTCTCTATCATTACTATAAGAACGAAGCTTTGTTTACATTTCCGATTCCATTCACGTACATTATGCTCATTTGATCTAGATGAAACTTTTATATCCTCGGAGAACCTCAATGGGAAAGGAGAGCAGAAAAGAATGATTATGATATTCCCAGTCTGTTTGAGGCGCATTCGCTTCTCGCTCCATCTCAGGTAAATCCTGTTTGGCTCACATCGTCGACGCGCCCTCAGAAAGCAGTAAAATTTTGAATAAATAATACAGGGTGCACTTAAAAAGGACTGGTTGCTGGCGATCGCATCCAAGAGTTTCCCGGCGTTTGCCAGTTGGAAATGCATTATCTCACTCTAGAGTCGGGCAAACTTTGCTCTATCCGCGTTGGAAAATCACACCTCGAATGCATGAATGAGTAATTTGTTTGCGCGTCTCAGACATTTTCAGCTAAAATAACATATTAAATATCAGATGAATTAGATCCGAGCTGAAGTTTCTGAAGGGTTCTTTACGAGGTCTTTAAATTCCAATCATCCCCTGTGGCATCTGCTTTAATTCATATCTCGGGAATTGATTGCAATTCAATAACATTCATATGCTTTATGCGTGTATTTGCTAAGATATTCCTACCATAGAATGTATAGTCTGTTGTTCGCCAACTTATTATCGGTTAACTCAAGCATTGATTTTCCGAGAAAGAGTAGAGTTACATATTCCACTGATAAACTAGCTCCGTCCTAATTTGACTGTCCTAATTATATAACTAATATTGTGCTTTGATCGATACATCTTTTCGGTCGCACGTACATCGCTAAAACTGGAATGAAGTGTTGTGTATAAAATATGAGTGCGATTTTGCAATTATACCTGCATTGCAATTGAATATATTTTATCATACTCTTCTTTGATTGTATAACAAGGAATCAGATTCGAGAAGCATGATCACACGAAACATTTATATGTTTTTTAGATATAGCATAGAATTAATTCGACGTGCATACTGAATAAACGAACTAGGCTTATCAAGTATCATTTTTCAGGCATCCTTACAAGACGAACCACGAAAAATTTCCTTTCTCTATAGTGATTGAGCTAATTAATTTTTCAGAAACAAGAGTAAATGATTCGAGTGATTTCTAATGCGAAATCTGAATTCAAATATATCCCCTCTCGCAGATATTCAGTATGTGGCAGAGCATGCGTGTGATGTGCATACGCCATAAAATGTGCGGAAGTCTTAAGATTTTTAAGTGCTGTGTACAATCAGGAAGCCTACAGATATTTCCTTGAGTAATGTTTCTTATTCAGTAGACATTAATATTTTAGTTAAACAATTTATTACACGTAAAGTAATAAATAGCAATGTTATTAATAAAATTACTCCTTAGATTTTAACATAAATTCCAAATTATTTATATATTTTACTTAATTAATATTTTTGCGAATTGATTATAGAGTGTGTATATATACATAATCTATGCTATTACTAAATGCAGAAATTACCCTTCAAGATGAAATGCCTATTGGTCATAGCAATCAGTCAATCAGTAGTGGCAGTATCTGTGGAGGATTAATATATCCAGCCATAAAAAATAGTTTTCGCTAGTTTTTTTACTATATATTTTCCAGAAAATTATGCATTGCTCTTTTATTAAGCGTTTTCTACGATCATAAATCAGCGTAGTTACATTCTGCTGTTGATATTCATCTTTACTGATGAGGAATTGGGTAAAGTTTGATTAGATTATTGAAATAGGATGACTGGTTCGCTCTTTCAACTCCTTGGAATATAGCTGTATAAATTTGGTTTAACAAGCTGCCAGAAGAAAATAAGGTCCGTAACAGTTTGTCTGATAAACTTGAATCAGGTATAAAGGAAACTTTTGCTGTGCTGGTGAGAAATTCGTGAAATATTTATTTTAAGTTTTTCTTTATAGTCATTTCTCTTGTGTCCTTTTCAAAGCTCTTCATGACTGCCAAATCTCACACTACCTTCAGGCGGTCTAAGCTCAACCAAACATGCCATCTCATTCCTCAAAATTAAGCTGTCTTTCAATTCATTTCTCTCTCTAATTTTGCCTCATTCAGCCTCGAACTGTCGGACTTCTTTTGAACACTCCTCTGCATCCTCTAACCATCTTGATTATACAACGTCTTGTCGCCATTTTCTTGGCTACCGAAAGGATTGTCAGAACTTGACCTTGGCCAAGAGAGAAAAAAAGAGTTGCATACTTTCCCAGCCTCCTCCCCGTCTTTTTTAGCGCATCCAGTTCGTGTAACGGCACACCTTCTCTCCGTCATAGGCGTCGCACCGAAACATGTCACCTGCCAACTCGTAGGGGTGTTCTTACACATCTATTTTGTCCCGTGGGTGAGGTCGCAAAGGTCAACAGAGGGAAGACCTCAAAGATGCGCAAACTGTATTCAACATGTGTCTCTTGAAAACCAATCACTTCTCAAGACATGAAATGACTAGGAAGTGGGAAATTGAAACGGATGTGTGTGTCGGACTCGATGGCAATTTACTTACCAAGTCTGCGTGATTTTCCTTCTAATGAGGAATTCAGACTTAAGAGCATAAGCTTGCTCTCTTATTAGGAATATCACAAAAACGGTCCTATTAACACATCTTGATGAGTATAATGGTTTTTATATGCCGTGATGTATGGTATAAGGATATCTAATTTATGGTATAAGGATATCCCTAATTTATTTCTGTCTTCGTCCTTCAGCCATTTACTGTGATAAAATATAAGCTGCCCCGATCTGAGTGAATACATCCTGTTCTCTCCATATTGAATGAAATGAAATATATAATTTATATTGTCATTGTATTGAATTTATGTGGACATACATTTCCACTTGAGGAGAAAATGAGCAAATTTCCTCAACCTTCATAGTACTGTTAGCAAAGAGAGAACAAACCTTGCATAGTAAGCCTCATCCTTTTTCCAGTTTTTCGCTAATATTGGTGGGCTCTAGGTTCAAAAGCGGCCTTCGGGTTGATGTACTGTACCTGAAAACTATCAAAATAGACGGGTTCGTGCTCAAATTAAAATGAATTCTAAGTATTCTGTCGAGATTACTCCTTGGCAGTATTAGTGAATAATGGTATGTTCTGGAGTTTCAATTTTACAAAGAGAAGATCTAAAATACCCTCGTGCTTGATGCAATATTGCTCCTTGATTAAAGATAGGATAATGTACATCTGCTTTAGATTAGCGGTTATTTAAATTTCTCAATTTTAAAATTCAAATTAATAGTAAATGAACTGCATACGTGGTAAATATTTTAATAGCGTTTCGCGAATATCACGATGGTGCTCGGAAATTAAATATTAAAAATTTCATTTCATCTAGAAGTTTAGAACAACTATCGCCCCCAGAGACCCAGAACTAATATCTGTTAAATATGTTGTATACATAGACAGCTAGGAAGTCCTTCTTATATCCAGGAAAGAAAGATAACTCTCGGCCATCGAACTAAAACTATCAGAAGTTTCTAAGAGTTAGCACATATGTTTATTAAAACTGTAATTAGCACTTTATAGAGAGTAATTTATTCTCAAAATAAACGTTAGCTTGCATGGTAATGGAAATAAAAGAGATTCATATCAGTGAAGGAGGAAATATTTTAATAATATTGAAATGTGTTCCGCAGTAGAAGAATAGTCCTTAAATTTGCAAAGATATATCATTCCTAGTTTTCAAAGGGAATTGCGGTAAGTCAAAGAAAAGCAACGATTTCTTGCGCTCGTTTAATTTACTTTGGGTGGATATGAATGTGCGTTCCTTGGCCTGTTTTCGCTCTTCTTGGATATCAACATGCTCTAGTTTGTATGCGAAGGGTGCAACAAGTACCAAAAAAGATAAATAGATTTTATTTTCCGGGAAGAGCTGTAATGCGTTTAGCGGGGTGAGTATTTCTCGAGGCACGTCCGCGCGTAGCATTACAATTGAATCTAAAAGGTGGTTTCGCGAACTTGGCAATTTTCATTCCGTCGTGGTTTTGTTTCTGTTTCTTCCCTGAGAATTGGAATTCCTTCATTTTGCCCAACCTATATCCTCTTTTTCTCCACTTCAAAGTTTATTTTAACGTAAGCCTATGGTTACGGAAGGAATTCAAACTTATGGGTATGGTTTATGCAATGCATTACAGAGTGAGTCCATATGCTCGTAAAAATAGTTTAAAAATACCCAAAAAGTTTTTTTCGTAAGTTATATTTTGCTTATAGTTATGACGCAATTGCTTCCGTTTATTATTCACCTTGCTGAAGGAATTATAATAAGTATTGATCTGTCGAAAAAGGTCCTGCAAGTGATATTTCAGGGAAAATACCGAAACAAATTACGATATGATATCGAATTTACAAAATAGTTTACATTTGTTTTACATACATAAAACTTCACATTCGCTTTACTCGTTTTATTTGCAAACGAGACTGGTAATATCACACCATCATTTGCACAATATTTCACCATTCGCAGAAATACTGAAAAACTGTACACATGTTAGATATCTGTAAGTGTACACATATCACATGAATAACATATTATATGAAAACTGTACACATATTACATATCCGATATTTTTAATCTTTGCAATCATTTGAAAGGATAGACGTGCTACTACAACAACAACGAACGAAAACAACAACGGCGACGAAATAAAAAATCCCATGGTAATATTGCATGTTCATTAGGGATCATCAAAGTTTTCGCGTAATTGTTTATTATTTCAGCGACATTTAGGGTTAGGGTTTGAGTCCTTATTTGGATGGTCATACTTTATTCCTAATCCTGCATGGATATAAGTGCGTTTGTTTACGCGGAGTAGTTGTAGATATAGTCTCGGATTAATTGAATTGATTAGCTCTGAGATCAAAATTTCAGTGAGTCTACGCCCTGAATTTAATATCAGCACAAGATGAGTTAAAGAAGATTAAATGTTCCTTTTTTCTCTTTGTAAGGAACACAATTTCTTCTTTCTGATTTCTCGATGAGAGTAAAAAGTTAAGAGTATATCTCAGTTTTCATATCCCCGAAAAATCCGATTTTATCCACTTAAATACATGTATTATGAAGGAAAATCTAAATTTCTTTTACATCACTTCAGTATTATAATGAAGATATAAAGTTTTTATGTGGACAAAGACACATCCCCAGTGCCACGTTTGGCACTTTGATGCAATCCTCTGGACCCAAGCCACGCACGATCATCACTCGAATGATTCATTGCTGCGTTCATTTCTCTTCCCATCCTCCCATTCACATCCTTCCGCGGCTTTTAGGCGATCCATCTTCCACTTAAGATGGCAAACTTGGTTCGACCTCGTCATTCTTGGTCGACTATCCTCGCACTCTCTCTATCACACGTTCCCATCACTAATGCAATGTCTAGTAGGGAAAAGGGACCGCTCCTATCCTTCCATTACTGTTATGTTGGAAACTATAAACTCCCAATGCGTGCTAGCCCTCCCACTTAGAAGGACAAGGCACACAGTGTTGCTGCAAATGGTTAGGAATGAATGATGGACAGTGGTATCCCAAGTTGGCAATCTGAAGAAGGCGGAGACCTATTGATCCACATACCGCTTGCTATACATCTGGGAGTGTAATCTGTCGCCACTGTTTAACACCTTTAATCTGGCGAAGCAATGAATTTCAATTCTATCACCGATCTTGGAGTTTTATTAATTTTTCGAGTTCTACAATAAGTATGATGTAATAATGACTTAGTTTCCTTTGTTTCCACTAATACGTTTGTAAATGATTCATCGTAACATATAAAAATGCCGAAATAAGTAATCGGCTACATTTAAGCAGATTGTCCTAGAGAACATAGGTCACAGGTTGCTAATAGATGTGAGTAAAATGATATATATGTAAAAACTTCAATGTTATGTCCAAAAGTAAAGTCCAAAATACTCAGCTCGAAACCCATCCTAGTAGAACAAGTGTACTATGTACAGAAGAAATACTTCTTAAAATTCGCAAATTTCTTTTTGAATTTTCATAATTGTATTCGTTATTGATATTAAGTATATAAATTTATACATGAATTAATTTTTCAGTTATATTTAAATTAATATTTCATTTAAAAAATAAAATGGCTTAAGAACTATTTAAGTTGCTTCGTGTCTGAGCAATTGCGTTAGAATAGAATGAAAACATCTTTTAACAACATATGTTGTTGACAAGCATTGATTTTAATCAGTACATCTTTGATGAATCAAAAATTTAATTTAAATTTCGTAAAAATTTACGAATCTAGTCAATATTTGAGTAGCCAAGGAATTACAATCGAAATAATTCCTCAGAGAGAGGCGAAAGGCGATCCTCGATTCCCTATTCAATATATGTTACCTACCATATCCATATAACGCCACTTCATTTTGAGATTAGTGAGGGCGAGAAGGATCAAGGGTAATTGCATGAATAATGAAATCCCTGACTATTTAATTACTCCTTTAGAATTTCTCCACGAATAATGTTGCGGGTCTGGTAGTAGAAATTTAGATACCAGCAAAAAGTTGTATTAAGTGTACACAGTAGTGAATTTATGAAATAATTTGACCACTAAGGAAATCTCGCATTAAAACTGAATTAAATAAGCAATTTGTAAAGAATAAACCTTTGAATATCTTAGACTAGCGACTTTGTCTATGCAATTACCAGAGCCAATCATTTACTATAAAAGCTTCTTTATTTAAATAAGGTTATTTATTAACTAATTATAGATAATAGAATTTACTATGTTGGCCTTGACTTTGTGGTAGGCTTCCATTATGATGAAATGAAAGGATTCAAAAATTTACCGTACCACTGGATTAATCCAGTGGTACGGTAAATTTTTGAATCCTTTCATTTCATCATAATTATAGATATTTAGATAGGGAACGTTGTCACAGTACTGGAGTGCCTTTATGTGCGTAGGAGAGAAAGATTTCATAACTTTCGGAACGCTTTCGGGGAAATTCAAATGAATATATTTCTGGAGGAAGGTAAACAGCATTAAAATCCAAAGTTGTCCGCTTTCCAAAGAGCGCAGTATTAATCGGAGACTTTGAGTGCCTCGGAAATTTTGTTTGCCCATTCCTCGTTTAATAGGATGCATGCATAAAGATTCAGAGCGTTATCGCTCTCGAGTTGTGAAGGAAGTAGGTCGGAGGAAATTGAAAGACTGCGCGTTTTTGTAGCAATCAATCATTCTTCTTTTTTCACGTAAAACACACGTAATTAAGTCTTTTGCTTCCTTTACCCGAGACGAGACTTTAATCATGGTAGATATGAAGGTTATTTTCTCTTTAGACAGTTTCCACTCGCGAGAGGAAATTCGTAAACAATATTTGCCTTTGACATCAAAAAAGGAAATTTATATTCGAGCGAATTCAAACAGTATTTGTTTCTCGTTGAAACCCTATTTCGCATCTAATTTGTATTCCTCATTTAGAGTAAAGAGTTTTAACTCTAGTGCTTTGGAAGATAAACCTCTCGACTTAAATTGGTAACTGAATTTTTGAGCCTTTAATCGTAAATTGTTTACTCATTAAACGGTGAACGGGAAAAGCTAATATCAACTTATAAAAATTGTGAGTTGGGATTCTTTCTATAAATGATATTCCCAAAATCTGTCATCTGTTTAGGTTTCTCTTAAACCTATGAAGTGAAGGGCATTTGGCAAAATTACAGTCTCGACATAGTGATAGGTTTTTATCATGAAAGAGAAACTAAACCAGCACTTTTTTTAGTAAAGTGTTACAGCAAAATACTCCGTGCTTTCTTTTGTTAAATTATCCTCCCATTTCATCACAACTTAGATCATTACAGTAGAGCACGTGAACTGTATTTCGCACTACGGACTCCTTGAAAAGCTGAAGTACTTTTCACTTCCAATATTATCAATGAGGAAATACACAATTATAAAAATACGATATACGAAGAAAAAATAAATGCTTTACTTCTATAGGAGCTATTATGGACAGAAAATTCTCACAAGGTGAATTTTTCTCTACTTGACTGTGATATTTTTGATGAGCTATACACGCTTAACATACAGAATTAGGATATACTAGGATGGCACATAATGTAAAAGTAGAGCTTACCGATAAATGATTGCTCCGGTTGAATAGTTGCTCTTTATTTGAGAAATGACTGCCGTACTGTTTCTGATTGGTTATTCGGTTACATTACTCACTGTCCCCTCTGGATCAAGTGAAATTATAAGATTTTGATGATTTTTCTAACGTAAGTAAATTCAGTAAAGAAAAGGATGAAGTTGAATGTATAAAGAGCTCGAAAATTATCTGTATTGCATTGAATACAACAGCGCAATTTTCGCTGCGTCAAAGGATTGGGATTCACGCAAAGATATTCATAATATGAATGTCACGTGATAAAGTGATTGGCATGTATCATCGTATCCATCGACAACAAGATGTTTTAAGCATAAGACACGATTAGAATTAAGTATATATATCCTTATACTTTTAATATGTGCTATAAGCACCCAGAGAGCCGAATGGATAGCGTGCTTGCCTTCGGAGAAAGCGGTCCTGAGTTCGATTCTAGGAGGGAGCCCACATTTGCGAAATGAACTCTGCTTATAGCACTTTTAAGAATATTACCTACCAAATCATCCTGGCTGTCTTTCCAGTTTAAATATAGCTCCATACTTTTCCTTCCAGGGTATCGGTCTTCTATCCCATTGTCGGTCAACCTAAATTGCTGGGCGAAATTTGTTCGCTGAGTGAATACGAATGAGCATCGGTCGCCAATTCAGAATCGTGATAATGACCCATAATCCGCCCTCACGTATTAACAGTCCTCCATTTAGTTACTTGTGAGCTGACGTAAACGTTGAAAATGAAAATTTATAAATGAGTAAATATAACTTGAGAAAGAGACGGAATATTGAGGTTATTTACTTTAAAATAATATTTGGACATCATTTACTTAAATTGAAGAAAGGGGTAAAGTGTAATGAGGATAGCCATATGGAGTATTGGTTTTTATTAGTAATGAAAGTTATTTGAATACCGAAACTACTCTTGTTTACTGTAATGATTACGACCAAATAACTGCCTAGAGGTGACTTTTATAAGGAAGATAAATAAATTTCATGATGAATTGCGGACAACTTCAGCAGTTAAATAGAAACATAGAATATTACTTCTTAATTTCCCCATAATTTAGAAAAGTGATCTTTTCCACGGTGAGATCATTTTTGAACATGGAAAAGATAGAAGACTATACTCAATGAGAGACGTAAGGAGAAAATCCATCAACTTATTTCTACCGCAGATGAAATTCAATGCTTGAACATAAGCAGAATTTCCGTGAATGCCATAGCGGTACAGAACACCGGCGCGTGATTCTACTGAACCAGTCTTTGCGAGCACAAAGCTCCTCCCATAAATCGTGAATGTTATCGCGGTGGAGTAAGATCACGATTTAACATCGCTCTCAACGGTCGCTACCGGATCAGCGAAATCCTCGCCACGTTCCCCCACAGGCGTACTTTCTGCCAAATTACATCCTCAGTCGAATTCGAGGCACGAATTCGGAAGCTCTGTCGTATAAAATTACCTGGAAAATTAATTAATATGCTTGGCATGAAAGCAAGTGACTCTCCGGCTAAGCTATTGAGTAATTAATTCGCCGTCATGCTCTGCGGAAAATCGAAATATTATAATCCATATGAAGAACAAAAGCATACTGCGCAAACTGTAACAGGCAACATAAACAGCAACCATAATTTACAACAGTATCGTGTAAGCCCAATTTTCCAAAAGGGCAAAAAAGACTTCTCGGTCAGTAAGATATATGTTTTATATATGTTTTCAAAGTCATTAATTCATCAAAATCATAAACTTCATTCGTTTCGTAATAACAGCTGCTAAAGGAACTTCGGCTATTACTCGTTACAATGAATACTAAGACAGTCTTTTCTAATTTAATTAGAAGGGACAACATTGAGTAGAGAATAGAAGTTACGAAATCCATCTTAGAGAAGCTGATTGCAGTATTTAATCTAAATTATCATGTTTTATTTATTTCTATTCATCTATTTTACCCAAAGCGATGGAATTTACCCAACGTAACTCATTAACCTATAAATAATCGACTATATTATTTAGTGTAATTAGCGATTTAAAAACTTATGAAATTATTATAAAACTAAAAAACTCATGAAGCTATTATAAAACATATTTTTAAATATTATCTTAAATTGTCAGTTCTTTTTTATCATATCTATATTGAAATAATTTTAGTCCTGTAATTGTTACAGGTAACTTGTAATTAACTTGTGTTTCAATACGATGTAAGTGATCTGAAAGTTTATACATGCTACATCAATTGCTTGAGAGGAATGATAGCCTGAAATCAGCTTACCCAATTTTTTCATCTTGTTGACCTGCTATTTTTACACTCAGAAAATTTTATGATTAAGAACAAGTAACAGCTTTCATCAGATAAATAGATTTTAATTAATGTTTCTGAAGGTCTTCCTGATAATATGAAAGCGTAAAACCCGGCATATTAACAAAAGTTCTAAATATGTTTTATATACGCAGTTCACCGTTTCCCTAGTGATCCTTGGTTCGATGCCAGGCGTCATTTACTTTTTTCTCCCTAAAGGGTTCTGAGGTCGTCACCAGACTCATTAAATTTTCCCGTTAGTAATTCTCCTAGGTGAACATGGAAATTTTATCTTAAGCACTCTCCAAAGTAATATTGTATATCTAGAATATTACAACCCATTATGCAAGCAACTTTTACTCATAATACATATTTTTATATTAACCGTATGATCTTAGATGATACAGATTTTCAACCCCTTAATCAGAACTTCCAAGGTTGTTCAGACGAATGGATTGTATATTCCCAGTCTAAAGTTTAACCATTTCTCTCTGAATTTGCTCAAAGCGATTTAAGAGAATTAACATAGACTAATCAGTGAAATTAAAATAGCAAGAGTGATTTCCGTCGTAATACCGTTAAATTAGGGCCTTTGAAGTGAGGAGAGACACCTTTCGGTATATCAAAGAGTATTTCCTTCTTAATTACGATTGTTGATCTTGAGATTCGCAGGGTGGAGGAGTTGATCAAATTGATCGAGGACGTTGATGAGATCCTCAGCGGTGATGGAGAATATCCCCTCCTCACCATTTGATTCCTCTCCGTATTTACAAGGCCTTTGAGAAATCCTCAATCTAATTCCGCCTTCCTTATCAGCCTGTTACAGCCTCAAATTCCCACAAGGACTACGGATCGGGATATTACGGCTTTCACGACAGTCTCTTCATTAAATTGATTACTTTGAGTTTTTATGAAGCTAATGTTGAGTTAACGGATAATTTAATCCATAAATCCATATATTATTGCCCAAATGTTTTTCAAATGTTGAATTTAAGAATTTAAAATAACCGATATATATCAGAATATATCCTCCTCCCAGAAATATTCCCGAAGGATAAAAGGAATTGATTGTCTACTGCATTTCTGATAGTGGAAGACCTACGTTCGAATCCCAGTCACGTCGTAATTTTCACTTCTGTTTATCTTTTAGGTTTCAGACGCACGCATATGCGTATGAAGTTTCTTACTCATACCCTTAACCTTTAGTAAACCAAGATAAACGGTCTACTCGATTTCGAAATCTAATTACCTCATTGACTCACAAGGTACTTTTGCTGATTTTCTTGCTGATTTATTTAGCTGCGAAATACATTATGCCTATCTGCTACGAAGGAGGCTATACCGTAATAAATGATCTCATGACGATGAAGTATGCATTAATAAAAACACTAATCCCTATCAGTACTTCTGATAAATATTAGTTCATTATTTTCTTTATGTAATCGAGGGAAATGGTTGTGAATAGGTTACCGCATTTTATGGAAGAATTCCATTCCATTAATGAACCATTTTGCAAAAAATGGAGCAAACATCTGTGCAATATGCAGGAAATAATTCTATCCTATAATTCTATCTATGCAGGAAGTAATTCTATTTATTGGCTTTGTTGATCTGATTAGAAGATATCGATTATGTTTAGATCAGCATTATGATTTGCTATTCTAATTTATTTATATTTAAAGCCAAGAAGCCAGTAGCAACAAATAACAGGTGAATTAGAGAGGTTAACATAGCTTTTAGTAATAGTTAATAAGTAATCATTTGAGACTGTATAAAAGGCTGGACTGGAGAATTCTTTCTTCTAACAATTCTGTTAAGATCTCGTAAAACTGTGGCTTTTCCTTCTCAGGCGAATGAAGTTCTAAAAATAGAAAATTGTGTCAAAGCTTTTGAAGTCCAGTTAATTATCTCCTTATTGCTAAAAATATATCGCTTTCAGAGTGTCTTTCTTTGAATTTTTCCTCGCATTTTCCTCCCAGTCGAAGGGACCCTCAACTAATTAAATCAATGCGTGCATTCGGTTCTGTCCTCAACTTTATGAGCTTCCGTTATAATTCATAAGCTTCCCCGTCTTTCTTAGAAAAGTAATCGGATGTTAACGTGGAAGTAGAACAGAGTAAAAAAAATTACTGCACCACTGGTTTTAATTCCGTAGATTTATTCTTGTCCTTTGAAGTGTGCACAGGGGAATTCATTTCGGAAAGGTGAGCTTTTTACCATTCATTTTACAATTTCTGTTTAATATGGAATCAGAGTATTGCGTCACTTCTTCTCCCGGAGGCCTGTAAAAGGTGGGACTTTTCCATGGCTATGTAGATTCTCATTCGCCCAATTACGCTCTAAAAAAATGTAAAATTTAGTCTTCATTAATATTCATATATTACCGTCTTATTTGAATAGTTAGGATCGTTTTTACTTATTATACTGCCACATTTATTATGCGAGGCAACGGATATTATGGAACTGACTTTTCTCTGAAACAATCCGAAAAAAATATGCCTAGCTAGAGGTCGAGCTTCGCTTATACCTTTTCCGACATTTGAATTGCATACGAAGGTAGAGGATGGAAATGCACCTCTTAGGTATTCCACTTAAACTGATCATCATTAGTAAGTCTGGGAGGGAAAAATATTCTTCTGCCGATTCCGAAAGGAGGATGCTCTTTGAAGTTAAAATATTCAAGTACTATGTGCCCAGGGATTGTTAGGCCAATACTTTTGGTAAGAAAGAGTAGCGACACAATATTTTTCCTCTGCAATAAGTCAAAGAAACTGATATATTACGGTGATGTTTAAAAGTCAATCGGTGCTAAAATCTGTGGAAGTGCCGGCTGAGCAGGGCTAATCGAATCGTGATTGAGATATAGAGCTAAAATCAATAAAAATAACCACTCAGATCCAATATAGGGACCATGAAACGAAACAAAAAGAACAATGAAAGAAAAACTGGTGACTATGATAGTGTAAATATAGTCTCTCCTTTCTTTCGAGTTCATTAAATTGACCACGAAATTGAACTGCACGGAGATATGAGTAGCTTCCACGTGTTCACTTAAAAATGCTATGATATTGTTCACTAGAATACAAGGTATTGCTCATTTAAATTAATTAGGATCATGATATATAGGAATAATAACTCTCTAATAAACTTCTCTGATTGCGGCTACTCAAAGTAAGGAAAAAATGAAGAAAATCGCTCGAAAATTTGTTAGAGCTAGAGAATAATCATTAAAATTTGGTACGTTTTCTTTTAAGTATCTGCTTCAAAAAGTTCGTTTGGAATGAAGTGGTATATGATTTCAGAGTGTGAAACGTACTATTTAATCCATTTGTGAATCTACGGCTAATGACTGTAAAGGCATTCCGTATTTCCGTAATTACAGCATTCTAGTAATTTCAGCGATAGAATTCGACCACTGCGGTTTCAATAGGAATGGAAAATAGTGGATGATTCCGAATGAATTACGGGGATTCAAACGATTGCAAAGCTTTCAACGGGTGGTTGAATCGTTGTAAAATCAAACTCGACGTAAATGAAATAAATCTCCATATAAACTTGTATCGATTCTTACCTTAATTTTACGATTCATAAAAACAGTTCGGAAATTTAATTTGGAAGGGGAAATACCGAATGAATACGTGGGCTAGGTCAGTTCTTTGCAACCTTTTTTTCCTAAGCACATCTAAGCATCAACTTCCCGACGCACCAAATTGTACAATTGTTTATTTTAACCCAATTGAAAAGCAAACGGAAATTATGAAAGATGTAAAATGGGAAAATTTGATAATTTCTTACACAAAACCCATGTAATCTATCGATTCGGCCTCGACTGTGTAGTAGATCTCCATTATAATAAAATTAAAATAATAAGAAAGGTTTTATCTTTACCACAGAACTTGGTGATTAAGCAAACATGTTTTCGACCTTTTAGGTCATCTTCGGACTACATTCTGTACAGAACAGTCGAAGTGTTAGTGTGCTATAGCCAAGGGTCGGGAAAAAAACTGCCTAGATTTGCGAGGGAGACAATCAAGTTCGTCCACACGGTCACTCGAAAAAATTGAGCGGGAAAAAAGGATAGTGAAGTATTGAACTCTCGTCTTTTTTGTTCCTCCTTTCAAATCCAGCTTTCATGTCGCAATTTCGACCTCACGTGTCCCCACTCTAACCTTCGTCACCACACTATGCAAATTCCTCTTCGGACGAAAGAGGGATGAATATTCAAGCGGAGTGGAAACAAATGATTACCAGGCGGTTAATTTGTCCCGGCGGATAGAAGAGGGATGGCGCAAAGAGAACCCGCCTTGAGAGCGATTCCATGGAAAAATTTTACTGCCGCGCGTTCATTACCTTAATCCTTTCATTTGCTTATTGGGACGATTTGCATGCCCCGAAAAGAAGTGAGGGCCTTAGGAATATAAACGGTGCGGTCGTAAAAGTACCTCCCGCTTTCATCATCGTGATTGCGTCTGCGATTTAGAATAATGGCCGATGATGTTAAGTGAAGCCTCTATTACGAACTCTTGTTTTGTGATTTTGGTTTATTGCGATATGTAAACAACGCACGACGTTCGGTGCCGGTGGAAATTTTGGATCATTAATTAGTAATTACTTTGCAAAATCATGGCAATTATTCAGGAAATTCTGGATGCTTGGGTTTCATTAAATCAGTTAAATCATCCTCGGAAATCAAAGAGGAAATTTTATGGACATTTTAATGATCATGTACGTTTAGGACTTATTTCTCCGCTGAAATACATCTGCGTCTCTTGTAATTATACCTCCATGATTGTTATAGGAATCTTTTATTTTTGCGACAAATTGGAAATATTATCACTAATTACAAGTTGAACAAGGGATCCCACCCAAGAGACAAAATTCGTTGCAGCCATAAATATTCTGAAAACGTTCGACATAACTGTATGTGTACAGTTACGTACACTAAAGTATATATAGAGGCGAACACAACTTAAGGAATCTCAAAGAATCTCTCCAACAAAAAAAACACTTAAATTCGGTTTAAACATAGGTGTCCTTGCTTTCACTTACAGTGGGTCGTATTAGTTCCTATAAAGCCTCCGTTTCCCGCTAATGTTTTCTTTTTTGAAATTTATGCTCAAATTATTGATCGGAAAGCGGTAGTTTGTTTTCTTTGGAGTTATGTTTGGAGCGAATAAATTGCTATACTTTTGTAAACATATCCGGCTAACATATATGCTCCGATCACTTCTGTAAACATTCAGCGTAGAAAATAGAACGTAATTTTTAAAATGGATGAGCCGCTAGGCCCTTTGGAATCGGTTGAAGGGTCCTAGATTGATCACTCCTGCTTCTGAGAAATAATTGGATGGAGATATACCAACATCAAACGTTCTTCGTTTGCAAAGGAATAATTAAGTATTATCGTGATGAAAACTCTATGGGAGTTTTTAAATTTACTTGTCTCTAGGAAGATTCTTATTGACCCTCTTGTTTATTGCGATGGCTATTTCTATGAGAAGAAAATGAAGATTTCGCGAAGCAGAACGATTTCTATCCCGCTATCGGAACCGATACTCTTTTCCATCAGTCTCGTCTCAGGGCAGAACTTTAGAGTAAAAGTTTTCTAGGATGGTCGCAACTTCATCTTATAGATGTCTCTAAGTAAGTAGAGTGGCAGTGCAGTATCTTGCGAGTTGTCGTGAGTAGTCTCTGGGAGATCGTGTGCTGTGGAAAACTCGTTATCCATCTGTAATTGTCTTTCTGTTAAAACCTGCTTCAATGTGGAGTGAAAAGTGACTAAAATGAAATATCGAAGGAAGGCGCTCTCGTTACCAGAATAGGACGAGAAGGCAACCAGTAATAAACAACAATATTTTAAGGATTCCCTAGAAAACCTATTTGCAAATATGTAAATATAGCAAACTAAAAATATTAATTTTCGTTTTAAGGTGTTAAGTAATTATTGAAACTTTAAAGAGCCTAAAAATTCCTTCCTGTTGTTTTATGATATGAAAAACATTAAAAGTTGTCACATTCAGATTTAAATGCTATCCCACTTACTGCGCGATTCGCTTTCGGTCACCTGAAAAGAGTTTTTGCTGTATCTTGGTTGTATTTGATTTTCTTTAGCTTTCATATAAAAAATAATTATTAGTTCGTCAGATGAGTTTCGGAAACAGAGTAAAAGAGTTTCGTTGAAAAACTAGTTAACTAGAGAGTTCGCTGAGAGAAGTTAAGCGTTATCCGATGCATCACTGCATTGAATATTTTTTAACACAATATAAAGTGAATTTAGTTTTCAATGGAATACAAGCTCCCAGATAAATTTTATTACCATGGAAAAGAGTGAGATATTTTGAAACATAAATCCTGCTTTATCACTTGGAAATCCTTTTTGGAAATAGCGTGTATAACATTTTCGGGAATAAAAGAGAGAAGAAAAGAGGAGTACTTATTTTTTATTCTCTTCAGAAGAATTTAGCTCCGACATGCATATGTTTCTTTTCTTTATCAGTTAAACTATAATGTTCTGCAAATGCTTGACATATTCTAATTTTGTGTTCGAAAATCTAATTTTGTGTTCGATAAATCTGGGTCTGTAAACCAGAGCGCATTGGAGAAATAAGGAAATGTCTACCTCTTGGTTCTCAGCTCCTCACCCATTTGAAATTTTTAGATAATTTTTCAAGAACTGCACATTATATTTACATATTTGTACTGAGAATAGTGCGGATTATCACAAATATCTTTCCCCGGTATAGGTTTTTTCCTTAGTTCCTCCTGTGGGTATAATTTAATTCATTCTTACGATATATAAAATCTTTTTTCGTAGTCATAAAAATTAACGAACTATACTGGTGGATTGGAGAGTAAAAAAACAGAGATTCCCCCTGAAAAACCTTCATATCTTTTCTCTCTCAACACTCATGGGTATCATTTCCCTCATTTTTCCACTCTCTTTTTCTCTCGGATTCACTCCCTCGTTTACAGGTGGCAAACAAACGAGAGGCTGAAACTGAAATCTCTCTCTCGCCCCGTTGCTTTCTCCTTTCACTCTCTCCTTTGAAACAGCTCGGCCGAGAAGAGAGCCTCTTTCCCCTTCGCAACATCCCACTTTCTTCGGAGAAAACTTAAAGGAAAGGCTTTACCAAGGACGGTGGGAGCGTTCCACATCGGCGGGCCTTTCAGACCGCGAGGCTATTACGCTAAAAAGCGCCCACAAAGAAAAGGAGAATAAAAACTCTGGGGCGAGCATCGAACGTGTTTCCCCTTCTTTCAAACCACTTCTCTCTATTTCTCGCCTCTGTCTTCTAATCGGTACAAACACTCGCTGCCGGAAAGTATCTTCTTATTTCTCTACTCGGAATCCAACGGGATCCTTCGAAACCCGTCTCGGAGATACCGGTCGCAAAGTAAACGTGGTTTTCCGCCCCCCAAAAAATACTCGGGGTTTCTGAGAATGGTCGGAATCGGGGGGTGGCAATATACGAAGATGAGCTACTTAATCTCTTTACCGATATTCATGTCAGAGGACGTCGTGAAAAATAGGTCGGGTATGAAAATCCGTTATTTTTTCAGCGGAGGATTTTGCGCTGTTTCCGGAGATGGCGGATCTACGGGAATTGCTGATGTTTTTAAATGCGGGTGAGAGCCGTTTGTTGTCTCTGGAGCTGAGGATGTCGTGTACGTTCTCCGGAGTGACGGCGTTGTTTTATGACTCGTATGCAAATGTTTTCGTGCACCGTTAGCAGGCGACAGGTGTCTCTTTAGGTTTCGTTACACGGGTTCAAGGGTGGGAAATGCATAATCAACGCATCTCGAATCTCATTAATGGATTGGAATTTGATCTATATGATATTTGCGTTATTCCTATCATGATCGCAGATAACGTTTTTGTATTATACGAATATATTCTCATTATTCTGTTGAATACTGCATGAGCAAGGTTTACCGAGAGGTTTCCTTCCCTTGGAATAATGCTAGGCCGATCGTATATATGCACATCACTTTTATAATGTGCAATATTATGATACAGAGGTTTATATTAGGTTATTTACATTTATCATCGAAAGCAATGTTAAATTACTTTACTCTTCACATTGCTATGAATGCCCCATTCACTCTCCGAAGCCTTTTTAGCAGCTGATGTTGGAGGGGTTCAGGATCACGCTAACCCTCGACTAATGTATGAACAGAGAGGCATATTTTTGTTCATAATTATTAGTGATTTTTGTCTCTTATGATATTAGTTGTGTTGTATGTCTAAATGCTACCACCCCATCTCTCAGATTAAAATACTTCTGATGATAATCTTCATCTGATTCCAGTATACCGTTAAGTATTTTTGTGAATGCATGCTTTTTCAAATCTCTATAAGTAAATTATTCCTGTCTAAATTAATGATAATCGCGTCTCAGTTTCATCTTAGGAAAAGCTTCCCTCCTGTTATAGTAATATCGTTTATTTATATGAGTAACAAGAGGAAGTTCCCCCTTTAAATTTAGTTTATCTAATTTGTTCCTCTTCTCATTCACGAAGCTTAGAGATTCGCCAAAATATGTCGTAGTGCTTCAAAACTACTTTATATACAAATTTTGCGATATAATTATAATCCATTTATCCTATTTTCAATGAAAAGTTCTTAAAAGAATGTCTAAATAGATATTCTTTTGAGATAACTGCAATCTCTGCTTCATTGGACATTTTCAGGGAAATAATTCATTCAGCGAATATTTAGACATCGCTTTCAATATTCACTTTGAATTATATGATATGTAATATTTTACCCCTATGTGTCTGTGTTTGTAATTAACTATTATCATGGAAAAGTCATGAAAAACAAATTTCTGAGGGATTGCAAATAATCTACCACCCAAGTAAAACTTTTTCTATGGGTATTATTTATTAGGGAATTGAAAGAAAATTACTGTTTAATATCATACAAAGAATGCCTATAAAGTGATGCGTCTCAATGGGATACCAATACTTTCAAGTCCTTGGGGTCCAGTTCTCGATAGCTAAAATTTCGTTCTCTATAATTAAAAGCGTAAAGAAATCTTTTCAAATTTTAATTTCGAAATCAGTTTCAACCAATTTATTCCGATAGAAACCTAACAAACCGAAGGTGGTATCGTTTGCATGATTGCTCTTACCTTTAATTCGCTCCACTATGCAGAACGCCTGTTTATGGCTGAGCGTCCAATCAGTTGTCCCTTTCAGAGGTATCCCATGCCAGATGCTGGAGTCGTGTCTCTTCAGCTGTCGCGAGAAATAATCATCTGTGCCTGCGGTGGAAAGTTCTTCTCCAAACGTCACTCTTTCTTGGTAAAAATGTTCCTTTGAAAAAATATGTCCGAGAAAATCCCGGATACCCGTCGTAAAAACAGGTAAAACGTTGGGAGCGTCGCCTAGAATATATTCCACCCCGTTTCCACGTGGTCGTAATGGGGGTTGAAGTGTCCGCTTATGCTCCCAGTCGGAGGGTGGAAAGTGGTACTATCCCAAGCAAAAAAAATAATGAATAGTGGAAATTCCGCGGGGGGATGCCGACGCGCGGAAACGATTACTTCGGGTGAACGAATTGGTATATTCGAGTAGATTTCGCGACCGCTGCGCGGGACAACGTCCGACCGACTGGCTTAGTACCACAGTTGAGAGAGATGTGCCGAGGAGGAAGAGGAGAGGACACATTAACCGCCCCAGCATCCCGCAAGGTCAAACTGCCGAGTCGATTGGCGAGAAGATGTGGAGAAGCAGCGAGAAGACGCGGAAAAGTGGTCGGCTGTGGGATGAGGGTTCGTAGGGCGGAGTGGGGAAGCAAGGTGCGGTTGGACCTCGCGCGTGTGTAAAGACTGGGTTGCGGATAAAGTGGAGGGTTGGTGACCTGGAGGAAGAGACTGTGATGAAAAGGTAGATGTGGCGAGGGAGGGGGAAGAAGAGGAAGAACTCGAGGTTAAACAAACGGATTGGTACTGACGCAAGACCTAACCGATAGCCTCCCCCCTCAGCATTTATGTTTGTGCCTTTTGATACGCCGGTTGGAATTCAGGTCTCCATAACCGGGATGGAAGGGGGATGCTCCGATCCACAATCTGCGGAAAACAATGCGTACGACAAGGATTTAACGCCCCTCTGGGACGGGTGAGGGTTTGGGCGTAACCCAGCGCGCGAACTTCTCGCCTATCTGGGGGTTAAAAAGACTCATTACGAGTAACGTGAGTATTGTTTTGCCTTAGCGAGCAACGTGCAGATAACAGGTCGATTACCGTATGGTGCCTTTGTTCGTCGCGCTTCTTTGTGGGATCGGTAAGAGGATGACACCGGATTATCTCGTTCCGTAAGTGGCACGTGTCGCGGAGTGCAGCGAAATGGAATTCGATAATGGCGTTTTGCTTTCAGGGGAAAGTCGTTATAGGATCAGATAGATGCATTTTGACGATTTACCACTTCCGCTGGGTGCAATTTTATGAATTACGAATCAGGTAGGATACGTTTAAATTTACTGTTACTTCAAAGATGGTGATAAATTTTACTGGCTTCAGCTGCTTCCCTCTTCGCCGTATAGAGGCCGCATTGCATGTTGGCCATTTTGTTTTTATACCAGTGAATCAATTGGAGCGCTCATTACCGAATATTTACCGTTACAAGAAAATTGGTGGCTCACAAAAAAGTGAGCCTGCTATTATTGAGTTTCGAACCTTAATTTCTTGTAAGCAATCATGTTAACTTCTAACTATTAATCTCTGGCGATATTTTTCGCTAGTGTGCAATGCTATGCACTTAAATTTGGTGATGTCGAGAATAAGCGAAGAACGAATTATATGTAAAGGACGTTGCAGTTTCAAAACCCAAAGAAATGAAAACTATTTCCTTTTCTAGTTCTAATTTTATCGCAATGGATGTTGAGAAAATATCTTTAAAGATTTATTTATATTAGTAATATTTATAAGACAAGTTGGTATCATTCACTTTCGACTACTAAATTATTACTAAATAAGGATATATATCTCCGGTTTGAGAGTATATTCTTTTTCGTGTTGTTTTTTAAACGAGATTTAATTCCTGCGGTAGATTAAAAGCCAAAAATTTTGGAATCAAATAACGAAGGCTTCTCCATCTTAAGTTTTAGTATCTATAGCTTATCTCGCATATTACTTTCAAATGGCTGAAGTACGTGGATTTGAATCACCATAAGTTAGGCGTGCGGTTTCTTTCTTCAGCTCTTTATATTTTCTGTGTGAACATTAAGAAGAGGTACTTTGCTAATAAAATGTTGCGCAGATGTTTGCAGATGTACATTTTCAGTCTGATGCGTTCAGCCGCTGATAGAACATTTTAATTCTTGCTTTCAAGAAATCCGTCAGTAATATCTACTAAGTATTATTCATGGTACTTACATTGGGATACTTTGAAAGACCATTCATAAAACGCTTTCGAAAATGATAAAGAAACCAATGGAATACATGCATCTATTGATATTTTTCCCACAAATATGTTTCTTTTCCCCAAATATTGTTTTTCTATCTTTTATTATGAATAATTCTTTTATGCTACATTTAAGTTTAATGAATGTGTATTAATATGTACTGCTATATTATGTGTAGACCTTGCCACCGGACTCTGGGTCCACGTTATATTAACGATACTAAAATCGTCCGAACAGTACCGAAATATTCATTCATAAAATATCGTGACGGTTCTGCTTGTTTTGGGAGAGAAACAGCTGGAGGTAAAAAAAAAAAATTGCGAAAGACTATAACCAGAAGCTCTTATTTGCAGCTTCTCGCATGAGTTTCTGTGTCACAAAAATTTGCACTCCGTAAGAGACCTGTCATAATATCCGCCAATGATGCTTATTACCTTAAATGCTTCGATATCGCGTGACGCCGCAATTTTTTTGCTCTCTCGGAGGATGCCTATAATGACACGCAAGGAAGTCGATTTACATAATAGCGGATTTTTTTGTCGTTTCAGTAATGTCTGACATAACTATCGGTGAGTATAGTAGGGTCGTCATCAAGCAAACGTTTCTTTTGTTTGTTTATTTGAGCAGATTTTTCTCTTGCGTGTACACTCAATTATCACTTCGGCTCTTCAGAAAAACTCCCGAAGAGAACCCACAAGTCTGCGATGATGTATTTGGCGAATGAGCCGTTACAGCAATCATGGCCGATTAGAGAGTGCCGGCAAAGAAGAATTTTGTTTTTCCGACATTTAGCAAACAATTTCGGATGATTTTAGTCGTTTTTAGCCGAAAAATCGCCTGACCACAATTTTCGCGAACGAGGACATAAGGAAATTCTTAAAGGGCGAAGCGAATTCCTTCCGAGTTCGTTGCATACAGTTAATCCCGGTACAAATCTGGTTTTTCCCTGCCTCGCCTCACAGCTCACCTCACACCACGGCTATAAACTCCCATGTGGACATTTTTCTTTGTTTTTGATCCCTCCTCCTGTAGTTGTGTTGCGTAATGCTTCATAACGTCGAATGTTTGAGGCAGTTGCTTCGGAAAACGGAAGCTTTTCTTGAGCAGTCATCTCGCATATTTATTTGTTTACTTTTATTTCCAGTTGTGTTAATTTTATTTTATTTGCATACAGTAATATTTGCTCAATTTCAATCACAATGACTAAGGGTTATCTTGGGATGCTAAATTTAAATTTGTTTATTCGATATTCGAATATTTTGGCGTGAATTTGTAATTGTAATTGAGATAAAATCAAGCCTTAGCTTCAATGTTATTTCCCAGCAGAATGAATTTGATCTATATATTTAATTAAAGCTAAGTAATTTTCTATAATTATTTATATCTGAGCGTCTTTAAGTTCTTTATGAGTGCCATAAATCAAGAAGGTAAACAATGTCAAAGGATGTCTCCATCTATCGGCTGTTGAGATAGTCATTAAAGAACTTTTTGTCAATTTAAACAAACCTTTTGTTTTCCGATCATTAGTTGTTGTATTGAGCTAAGCTCACTATCACTGCCACAGTACGATATGAATGATAAATCGGGTTTCTCATTTCAGTCGTTTTATTCAAGGAGTTTATATCTTGTGTAATCCCAATTCAATTATGAAACTGTTACATATGAAATGATGAACTTGTCTTTCACTTTTGATAAACTTTCGTAAATAGTCTTTTTGCTTGCTAGTTTGAGACAAAATAACATTGTCTCATAAATAAATCTACACCATTTGGCTTTAGGTAATCTCCTGGCAGAATGTTAGTTAGATATCAAATGCTATACTCAAAACTCACGTTCAGTTATTCTAAACTTTACCACGGCGTTATGTATTAATTTTTTGACTTTTTTGTTACATGATAAGATATATCAATATAAATATGTTCTATCATATGTAATAGAGTAATGCATGACTCAAGATTTTTCTTACAAAATCCATTAATAAATACTGAACAGTTTGCACTGAAAATGAGGATAAGCCTCGAAACTACGGCCATTTTTTTGTTCTTATATTACGGTTCAATGAATGCTGCACTGTAAAAAGTGAGTTGTTATTATGCAGTGGCACCTAAAGAGGCCAAGTCAAAATACTGCATTCAAATATTAAAAAAATTCTTTCCTTGAATGTAAAATACGAGTATCTTTGCTGTGGATTGCTACATCCCGCCTACATTGAATTTAATATTATTATTCAAATCTCATGTAAGAATATTATCGCAATAAGGTCCACTAGCAAACAATGTGATTTATTGAATTACGTTGATTGGAGTAAGGTCAACTTAAAGCGCCCGTTTGATATTTCACACGTTTTACTTCACCTTTTCTTTAGTCTCAGCAAAATATCCTCCTATAAGTCTTTCCAAAATCTATATCCTCATCCCAATCCTTATGAAATCAGCCCCCATTCGCTGTACTCAAAGGGAAGATCGTAGTTGATATCCGCAGTGAATATCCTCCAGAAGCTCCCCGAGTTATCCTGTCATATAGGTAAATCGCCTCCGAAAATACACTCTCTGTAGAATAAATCGAATGAAAGCCTAGCATAGAAGTTTTGGGCATCATAACGGATCATACTACATTCAAATCGTTAAAAAAATAAGCGGTACTTGATAAGCTAACCAGTGGGCAACTTTTTGACCCCATATGGCTGCGTATTGGTCAATACGTAGTAGGTGTTTAGAAGGAAAGGTCACGGGTTTGTTGGAGGTGAGAGAGGAGAGGTAAGGGTAAGGAAAAAGTTAAACGGAAGGGTGTGGGAAACTTGAATGACGGGATTTAGCTATGAATAGGTGAAGAGGGAAGGGATAGAATTAAAATGGGCGGGGGAGAAACAAGGAAGTAGGAGAGAGGCTAAAGAGAATGGATTGAGTCAAGGGGAGAGTGCAAATGACATTAAGAGGATTTTGAGAACATTGAGTAGAGAATGACAGAGAAGAATAAGCCTACTAAGGGAAAGAAAAGCAATGGACTCCCCATTGGTTTGCGAGTGCAGAAATCAAGAGATGGGATATGAGTCATTAATCATGGTTTTATTAAAGCTAATTCTTTACTAAATTCTCCGTAAACTTTATCCTTTTTCATGATAGCATTGAAAAAGTGAGTTCGAATAATAACGCATCCCCAGTAAGTGATACACTCTAGTCATCGCATATGGTCATCGGCGTAGTTCTTTAGTGGTACTCGTGTTTGTTGTGAAATAAGGGTGTGGATTTTTCATTCCATGCCTGATGATCTGAGATTCAATGTCAAGGATCAAAAAATTAATCAATGAAATCATAAATCGTTAAAAATACGGGTCAAGATTCTAAAATCTGAAGTTTGTGAAATGTATTGTCTGCTGCCCACGATACCTTTCTCAGTTTTAGTGCGGCGCACATGTTAAAACTTTGGGCCTCCTCTTCCAATACAGGTATTGATTATATTTCATTTAAGCTTCCTGTTACTTTCTTTTGTTTCTACAAAATTTCTAAAGTTGCATTATTTATTATTTTAATTCTACATTTTGTTATTGATTATCTTGTTGAATAAGCAGCCATATAAATTAGTTTAGTCACGTTTTAGTATTAGATAAGTCAACCTGTGTATAACATAGGAAGTAAAGGAAATTGATAGATGTAGGACAATAAGGAATAAATGGAAGTAATAAGAATGACTGAGGAAAAGATGTGTAAAACGAGGAAAAAAGGATAGAAATAATTAGATGTTGGGAGAGAACGGGAGATAAAAAAAACAAGGAAACTGAAAAACGTGAGAAGGGAAGGAGATTGCGACTGAAGAACATGTTTATACGCAGTGAAAGGAGGATACTTAGGTAGTAATCAATATAACGGCTGCATGAATAGGGCGGTTAGTTGAATTTTAGCGTGAATCTCTCATAAATCTCCCATATATTAATAAATCAGTATTATAAGGCCGGTTATTTAAAGATTGAGGGTTTTCTAGTATCTTATCGATATCATCGGTCGTCTTTAAAATAATGCGATAAATTTTGGTCAAATACAATAGTAAACCCATCCTTATCCGATCCTGACAAGTTTCCCGTCGCACAAAACGTGAGAAATGTTTTCTGTGGTCCATAAATGTATCAACTTTATTGATCACTGATTATATCGATTTTTTAATTAATTTAAACATTGATTCCTTTTGCTATTCGCGTAATCCAGCTAATTTAGCCTATATATAAAACAATTTACATGTAATATTTAAACAATAAGGAGGATAGTCTTTCGACTGATTTTATTAACTATTCTCCTGTTTACTATTATTTATCTTCAGATTTAACTCTAAAATTCACCAAAGAATTCCGTCGACTATCCTCTAAGTGATGGTTCATGCTAGATGTCATAAACGTCTTCCTAAGGACTTTCGAAATGATAATATGAGCTGGTTTGGAGAATTAATGGGTGAAGAAGAAGATAGAAAGGTCGGAAGGAATCAAAGACATGGCTTCCAACGAGGAATAGAAGACCCTTCACCAACGAAAGGTAGGAATATGTCTTCTGGACATTGAAAATCTTCCTTTTGCACAAAAAATCTGTTTAACCATTCGTCCCGGGCAAGTCCCGATTTCTGGATTTTTCGTCCCCTCTTTACTGTCAAACAATGCTTTTTAAAAGTAGGTATTGAAGCCTTCGAGAAAAAATCGTTGTAATTATTCACATAAATTGTTAACTTTTAGAAAAATTCTATCTTGTGGTTGCGATTAAAAACGTTAGCTATAAAATTACTCTATTTCATCTTAAAAATTTATTGATTTTTATCTATTTGGTTGTATCAAGACGTTTTCGTTACATTATTCTCGTTCTTGAGCCAGTTTGTCAATCACCATATTTCGAACTACGATAAAGACATTTCCTTTCCTTCAAATTCATCATCACCGATAAATATTTCTTTTTCGTTCGTCGGAAGAAAGATCAAACATGGTATAAAACAAACAAATAATTTAAATGCGTGATTAATCAATTAAAAAAATTATGTTATGTAGGTAAAAAAATTAAGAATAGTTATTCTCGGCTTCTGAGGGTAATCATAGAAAATCGTGTTCGTAAGCTAAAACCTTCTCCAACCGAAGCATTATTTCCTGTTAGGTATGTAATCCAAAAATAATACCGATTAATTTTCTCCTTATTTCGCTGGTAATCAAGAATGGCTGAAACCATTTTGTTTTTGACATTTCTTTTCCGGACTTGTTAGCAGGCAAGGGAAGAGAGAACAATGGAAAAACTTCGTTAGCCATACTTCGTCAGCAGGATCACTCGTTAGTGGAGATATCAATTTATTCGTTACATATAATATACAGTTATAATTATAATTTTTTCATTAAAAAGATTAGGAGGAACTTATGGAAACTGCGAAAGGGAAAACAGAAGAGAATGGTTTTGTAATCCAGAAAGAGGAAATGAAACGTCAGAAACAGAGAAGTCCTTGCTTAATGACTGAGTAGAACACTGAAAAGTAGAAAAAGAGATGAAGGCAGATGAAAATTGCTAGTAAATGGGAGGGATTGTATAGCGACTTTCAGCACTGAAAACGTAAAGAATAGGAAACGCAAGAAACAGGAGAGGAATCAAAGAAACAGGAGGATAATTTCTCCGATGGAGTTTCTGAAATAGAAGCAGAAGATTGCTTCGGAATGACGGTAATGGGCAAAAATTGTTAGAAAAGAGGCACCATAACGTAGAGGAGGCGAAGAGTGATGTGTAGCATCCGAGATGGAATGGAAATGAGGACGTCATTATATTACATAATAAGAGAGCGAATTATAGGGATACGATGGATGGAGATCCCGCTTGGCTGCGGTGAATTAAAGCTTAGAGTGTTGAGATAATAGATATTCAGAGTGGTCGAGAATGGTAGTTGGAGTGCAAGAAAGAGGTCAGAGACGAGGTCCATTACAGATGATGCACACGTGCTCCGTGATAAGTGATGAGATGTAAACATCTGTATCCTAAAATGATATTGGAGATGCTTGCGGGGAGAAGATAAGGCGAGCTGATTTATATCTCCAGTTTGTTGAATCTCGCTATTGATCAATCTTCCAATGCCCTTCCAAGCTTGAAATACATAAGTGTTACATCAGAAGTAATTATCGAACTAATTACACCAGTTCTTTCTATTCCCACGGAAAGGTAAACTATTTAAAATCCGTTTGTGTCATTATTTCTACTGTTATTTCCTATGGTTTATTTTTAAATAATCTTGATTTAAATTTTATTCTTCATCATGAAATATGTCAATTTCTCAAAAGGGGTGCCGTGACTAAGCTTCTGATGTATTCTATGAAATCAGATATTATTTAAGTGCATTTAATTCAGCTTGTGTTTTATCATTCACTCAATTATTTTCGAGGTTGAGAACGGACTAAGCAGGCGTACTTCATTTTAATAACTCATCACTTATTACATTATGTTGGCTTCGTTAATTGGTAATGTACTTGTTTAATGTGAGAAGATATTTTAATATATCAGATCGAATATTAAAATGTTATCATACCGATTTCAAAATTAAAATATATTCATCCAATTTCATAACTTAAATCTTAATACTTAAATTAGATAATATACATTTTATATTTTAATTTTAAATATTCCTATTTTGAGTTTTCTTTTCATTACAATTACAATTCATAAATATATAAGATTAAATGATAATTCGACGTATTTAAAACTATGAGGAATGAATTTCACGAATGCAATTTAGAGCTAAAACATGTCTAGGGAAAGGGAGAAAAAACATTATTAACATTATAGTTATTTTACATTCGTTATTTTATTCTTCCGTATTTGCAGTAAAAATATGACTTTAATTTGAGAGTACAGAAAAATGTTGCTGTCATGGGTTGAAGTATAATTATCCAGAAGGTAGTTTTTGGGTCGAATTTAAACCATTTTTTCATTATAATTGTAAGTAAAACTGATTGTTCTGAAATATCTACGAGTATGATCGTTCAGAATTGCAAAGCATTGCGGTCCGCTAAGTTTTCATAAAGACTGATGAGGCTCCAGGAAGTAAAAATTTAAGCATCTAAAATTAAAAATTAGGATTAAAGGTTACACTATCTGCCCGTTAAAGGATTATTTTTTTCCAGCAATGATTGCCTACTTTGAAAAGAAACTGAAATTCATTCTTGTGTACCAATAAAGTCTTGCTCAACTCATAAATCATTCATTAGCGCCTTCCAATTTGTGACCGGAACTTTATAATTCCAGCGTGGGTTTTTTAGAACCTGCTTTAGAAAAGTATGCAAATCTCGAACATAACCTCGGTAACGCATAAAGGTGATCCACAATAGGAGAGGCTGCGAACAAAAACGTGCCAACGAGCAATAATGAATGCATTTAGGAGACACCTTGCGGGAACCATTGCTCGAGAGGTTCCACAAAAACAGAGCGCGAAAAGATAAACATATGACTTCCAGCCTTATACATATAAGGCATTAACGACGCAAGCGCTAGATCATCACCCGGAGGGCAGTTAAAATATCTCAACTCGGCGTCGAGGGAACGTAACAAGTGGAAAAAACGGAAAAGAAAGAGTCTGAGAAACGGGCATATAGGATTGTTTTGTGTGGCAAGTAGCGGAAAGGAGTTAGCAAAAAAGGAGTCCGAAAATGGCTTCCTCTCTGGATGTGAATAATTGTTATAGTAGATTTCTAGCAAAAAACGGAGTAAAATAGGAAGTCAGAGGTCGCAGAGTGAATTGAAAGAACAAAGGTGGTCGTGACGTATTAACAACAGTATCTACGGCGTCAAAAAAGGCCTGAAAACATAGTCATGGCTTAAACTAAGATCTAAGCTAAACTGAAGGCGGAACAATGGCTACTCTTTTTATCATTAGAGCAATGCTCGAGCATGCATCGCTTCAAATATTCATCTCCTACATACTGGTCTGTCTATCTGCTTCTGGTTTGTCTCTCTTGCAAGTAAAATGCATAGAACACTTTCGTCTACTCATAGTATACCAATTTATGTAATAAAAACCTTACGTTACTTTTTATAGTTCACATTAAACTATTTCCTCAAAAAGTATGTTGTATGAACTCAGCGTAAAATTTATGGTAAACTAATCAAAACGGATAATGTGCAAGAAAGGGAAGGTAATACCTTCTGTTATGATAAAATTATGCAATATTTATCGTGAAAAAAGTAATTATGTATTTTACAGGCTTTCCTCAAATTTTAACTGTTCATTTTCACTTCATAATAGTTTAAGTGAATCCATTCTAGGGAACGAGAGAAATTAGATTACTCAGTTAAATTTCTTTTCCCTTGCACTTATGCCTTGATATGTGTCAAGTGTTTAGAGAATCGAGAAATTAAAGAAACGCCAACTTGTAATGTTTCAGATTAAGAATTCACTCTCTCAATGGCTGATGTATGAGAATGAAGTATTTCCTAGCCTTAATTTTGACATATCCATTAAAATGGGCTATGTTAAATACTGAGTGAATCTTAAGTGAGCGTAGGTTTTGTTAGGATAAATTTCATTCAGTTATATTTTGTTGATATTGTCTGAGTTAACAGAATATTAATTAATATCCGTAAAAATTCAGCGTTTTTTATAAGAATTATAAAAGAATTATTTATAACTGTTTAAGTTTAAAAGTAAGTTAATTTTAAGTTTAGGTTAAAAATGAATTTGATGGTTATTAAGCGCCATTTCATGCGAAATAAAGATAGATCTTCGCCTTTTTACATTTTATCGAGTTGGCGTAATGTTACTATTTTTTTAATATTTCAAATATTCAAATTCATAAAGTTCTTTTGTGTTAAAGAAAATCAGCTAGGCTGATTTCAGTACAAGACCAGTGTGTTAACAATACGGTTACTTAACTTCCACGAGATAAATGAGAGATTTATTTTAGAAATTTCGTTAATAAATACATTTCAGAATCTTTACAGGGATCTGGAATGACTTTTAGTCAAACCTTTTAAAAGATGATAATTTGACGAAAATATTGTGTTTAGAATTGGTACTGGAAGGCAAGTTTGTCAATGTTACCTTCCGTCTCAGTCATTATATATACAGTAAGCTGTAAGCTGCGATCTATTGAAACTCATAGCTAATTTAAATGATGTTGCCATAAATATAAAATGATGTAACGAATAATGATAGTGATGAGTTCAACATCAACAATCTTTCTATAACCTTTTTATCCAGTTTAGGGATAAGTGCGTACATATCAAGAATAATCTGAGAAGTAGATTCAAGCTCCGACATTTCTGAGAACATCACTGTTTAAATTAATCCGATCTCTGTGATTTTAGAAGAATCTTATAATGGATGAAATCGATTCTCTAATAACTGAATTCACAGATAGTCAAGTAGCCTAGTTCTATTTCAATAAAATATAATAGTTTTTCTCATCAGGGAAGTTTGAAAAATTTAAATGGCATTCGGTATATCAAGCAGGGAAGGCTCGATAGAAGTGAAAGAAGGAGATAGGAAATAATGAGGGAAAATCTGGAACTGTATTTGTGTCGGTGGTATTCGTTGCCCTAGGATAAGCAATGTTATGCAACTCCAAATCCTTATCCCGCTCCCAACCCTATCTTCTCCTGACTCTTGGCTAAAACAAATGGCCCTCTCGAGCGCATTCAGTTCAGCTACACTCCCAAGCGTATCTTTTCGCTTTTTATTTCTCTCTTCGGATTAAAAAACTTCGAGGTCACGGTCACCGTGAGCTAGTTCCGCGAGTCCTCTCCAACGAAGACTTTATGTAAAAAACTCTTGTTTTAGACCTTATCGCTAATGCATTCCTAAAGGCGATCCAGGTGTTGCTTCCAAAGTGGCAAAACTTTCGCTTCTTTTTGCTTCTCTGCCTCGTGGATCACCAAGGTGAGCCGAGCATTATGAAATGTGTCATTAAACTTCTGGGGATTTTTCGCTATATTTAGATCAAGTGCTTTCTGGATCCTTCGCGAATCCAAAGTGGCCGTAATTCTAAAGTTAAGACGCGAAGAGAATTTTATCCCCAGCCACGAAAACGTCTATTTTCGGAGGTGATAAAGATTTCGTATTTTCAAAAGTAGGAGTCAGATCTTTAAGGCGCCTCTCTAGATCAGGGTTCATGGTTTTGAGGGCTCCCATTGAATTTCATTTGGACGGGGTAATGGCTCCGTCGTGAATAGGAAATTATTAGCATTTATTTTTATTTACAAATAAGAAGGGAAAATTTCACACTGGAAAGCTAATTAACTTTCAAAAGGAAAGGTTTTCCATTAATTATATCAAAAAGGTTCCTGCCATTGAAACAGGGATGCGAGAATACAATTTGATTATACCTTTTCTAAAAGGGCCAACTCATCTTTTTTCCTCTTTCATAGGCTGTAGGGACGTTATAATCCTGTAAATTTGTTGCGTGCTTCTTTATTAACTCCTAATTTGCTTCCATTACAATTAAATATAAGAACCACATTTATTGACGTATACCAAACAATATTTCTTAATATTTATAGCCGAATTTCTGCTTATTTTTCTTGCCCGCGACCAGATATCTTGTTTTGACTTGGATAAATGGGAGTTTCTGAAATTACTTTTCAATCAAATTCAGGTTTTCTGTAAAAATATATTTTTTATTATGTCATATACTTGAATGACTATACTTGAATAGTTAACTATTATTTTTAAATTTATTATCAGTTAGAATTGTAGTATCCATATCAAACGTAAAATTGAATCAATTAAATAAATTATGTATTCGTGTATTACATTCGTAAATGCGTGAGCAACCTAAGTATTTCGTTATCTAGGTAATTTCATATCATTAATATATTTTAAATCATATACTTTTCATAAACTTATTTTACCTGTTTCATTTACATAAACCTCTATCTCTTTCCTATATTAATTACTTCTTACTATTGATTAGTTTTATTTATATACTCGTTTAAGGTAGGAATTACGGTGCGCTGTTAATTGTTAACTTTAATCCTAAGATTTTAGGAATCATTTCACTCGATTTACTGAATCAATGAACGTCTAACCTTAACAGGAATATGAACTTTCATCATTGAGTGAATACAATAGACACGACATTATGTTAATACATTGTTATGAGAAATGAACTTATGAACTCTCTTACGTTAGCTCAGATGTGTAAATAGAATATGTTACTAGGCGCTTATTGGAAGTTTGTGAGACATGCAAAATGGTAGTTTCCTGTTCGCCAAGTGTTGCATGCCGCCATAAAGTCCCGTAAGCGCAGCAAGAAATTCCTTTCTGTCCTGTTTATCCGATCTCCTCATGAGAAACTCTCCAAATCGGTTTTCCTATGGAAATGAGGAAAGGGAAAACCTGCAATCATTTCGCGCAATGTAGAAAGTGATTTTTCGTCATAGTAATAATCTATGCTTGGGATCGATGCTGAAAATAAAGCGATCGCCAAACACTTTAACTTGATGAGGTGCGCAGTTATGGATGCTTGAATGTTCTTCTTCACACCAGAAGTTATGAAAAGTATCTCAATTGAGCGAAAAGTGTGCAAACGCGATGGTGAAGAGGTCGTAAGTCGTTGAAATATGTCGGAGAACCGTTTGTATGTAATACATGGAATCCTCTTTACACACGGGGAGGAATAGTTATTCTTCAGATAGAGGTGAATTTTCCTTTCTAAATAGCAAGAATTCGACTCCTTTCTCAAGAAACTAAAATGTTAATATCCTCTTCTATTAATTTCTGAAGAAAAATTGAATTGAAATTTCATTGAAAATTTCTATAGAAGATTAATAACAGTAAAATATTTTTGGGGATGTTTTGTTTAAGTTTTTGAATATTAAGTCAAACAATGTGCAGGGAATTTTGAAATGAAATTCAAATATCTGCTAATTCAAGAGCAGTAAATTGCAAATCTATATCAAATCAGTAACGAAAGATGAATGAAAATTTGAAACTGGGTATTCGAGTCCATGCTAAAATAATTTAAAGGAAATGTTACCTTTATCATAGAGCACGAATTTGAAATGTGATAAGACAGTTAATTAAACAATTAATATTATTTAATACATATAAATTGTATATCTACTTGAAAAATCAATCTCGGCTGTTTTATGTAAGCTAAACTCAGATATCGGCTGTCAATGATGATAGTAATATTGGTTAATTTAAAGCCTTTGACTACACTGAAGTTATTGCTTTCTAATAAGAGGGATTTCACAGATTAATAATAAAAGTGAAACTAAAAGTTTCATTAACCTATGTATGCTTAGTGCGATTAAAATGAATCCATGTCTGCAAAACTTTAAATTTGATCTCTACCGTGGAGTATATTTTATCATATTCCTAAAGGGGATTTAATAACAGCAATTTATTAATCCCATAGCCTCACTGAAACATTATTTTAATACTATGTTTATGCCGCATAGAATAAAATTTTGACTTTAATAGTTTGAAAATAGATTTTGTATTTTCTGCGCAACTAGTTTGATGAATGAAGCCAACGGAAAATTCTATTCACTTTATTATTGTGCTTAGACCGCTCTAAAACCTCTTATATTGGTCATGCCAATGTATCTTTTATTTTTTTCTGAAATCTTGCGCACTCGGTTCATTGCAATCTTAAGTGTAATTAGGATATGACCTGATTAAATTACAGCGGTACGTTTGTGAAAATTAATGGGATAATTGTATTGGACGAAAGAGATAATGTTCTTTTTTATTTTTTTCCGAGAAACAAGGTTTTGAAAAAGGTTACATGAAACGTAACGGTAATGCTGATTGATAGGATTGAAAATCAATGTAAATTGTTTAACAGTTACAATTACAGCTAGCTTAGATGAAGCAAACTTGAATATGCGACGCACTGGTAACACCCGCACTCATGAATGTTTATGGCTCTTCCTCGAATTTCGTCTATTTCTATTTATAAATTTCATCGAACGAGAGAGTACAGTTAAGATCCTTGTTTATGCGTTTATGCGCGTGGTGTAATTCAATGCATCTCACCATTTTTCTCTTCTCTGCGCTCTGCAATTCATCCTATTAGGTCGTTAAAAAGAACCAACATGCCCCACAAACTACAGCCATTAGCGTTCCTATCATAAGGTACATACAAGCGAATGAGGCGTGATTGGAATAGTTTGTATGAATATAAAAACTAGGCTCTTGCTTTAAAAGGCGTCTTTTTTGTGCAATAAAATCAGTCTAAAAACCTTCCTTTAATTATCTGAGAAAAGTCTCAATCTTGATCCTTTATTGATTGAACACATTTTATAATAGGATATGAAAGAGGTCAAAACTTTGAACAATTAGCCGTGTGCCTTCTTATTAAAAGAACGAAATTGACTTGGTCGGTTATTGTTTGGAACACGTGGCCATAGAGTTAAAAACCTGAGATCAAGTCCCAGTCTTTTTGATATTTTTCATATCTCCTTTTCCTTGCAATATTTATAACCTAGTATAACCTTAAAATATAAGTTCTGGTAAAAGAATGTAGACACTTAATCTAATTTCAGCATTTATTTTTGTATTCCGGTCATGAATCTTGCCATATGTTTAAATTTTCTGCTTAAAGTCTATCTTTAGTAGATCAAATTAATGAAGTGTATCTAATAATGCCCGAATCTAGGATATATTCTTTGATTCTACGGTAGAGTGATCCAAAATTACAGTTTACTTCGTGAGTTTCGATCGGCTAACTTTGACGTAAATTCGAAATGCTTCAATTTGGTAAATATTTTGAAATTGTTATAACCATTCTTATCCAAAATTAATATTACGTTTAGTAAGTTTTCATAGAAACTTGATTTTACCTAAATAAAGTTGTCACGAATATTTCTGCGATGTATACATCAGTATCACCTAACAAAAAATTGCGTCACAAAAATTGCTTTTGAAAAACATTTTCTTTTCTAAGATGCAGCAAAGGATAATGGAGACTACTTTGATGAAAATTATCCCTTAAAATATTTTCCACCCAGTTTCAGAAGGCTTCTTTTCGTTCAACGTTACGGTAGACTGTAGTAGGGGGCTATATAGACTTTAATAGCAGGGGGAATAAATCGTTCTTTACTAGCATAAGACTCTAGAATTCACAATCCGATCCCCTCCTCAGATTCCATCCTCGCAGAATCCGTTAAACAGGTGGAACACAAGGTTCAGAGTAAGTAGATTTCCAGCGATCTCAGACGGTAGGGGAGGAAAAAATAAATGTTACAGTGGCGCCACTGTGCGGAGTGCGCCGGAATCACGGGCGGAAACACTCGATCTGCCTCTGGGCCTTGTGCGTAATATTTCGTGCTGTCGTAACGCAGGAGCGGTCGGGAGGAGAGACGGGGGCCGGCGATAAGGGAGTCTCCTCTTGGAGAGATAATCTCACTGGCGAGATCTCGCACCAATTTTCAATCACTGCAAACAGTTACAGGAGAGAGAAATGGTCCACTCGGGATCCCTCTTTTTTTACGAAGGTCATTGAACGAAAGACATAAATCTTACGGTTACAAAACTGACACTTGAAATTAAATGATAATTGTGTATTTATTTAAGGTCAAACTTTTAAATGTATAACCAAATGAAATTATCGACGAACTAATTCATTCATGATAGAGCAGTTTTTACCCATTCCAGTTTAGCTTTAACCAGCTTCTACCGCTCATGTACCATTGAGATATATTTTAACTCCCTTTAGCTAACCATGTGATCAGCGCAACTTTAGTTTGAAGAAGATACTCTTGTTTCGGAAAATAAAACCAGAGTAGGTCAAATCTTTAGGGTTTATGCGGAGGTGCTTATGTTCCCGATACTGTCAAGAGGAAAAGAAATTAAATTTAAAATTTTAAGATGTAAGATATATTTTGACAAGTTCTATATGTAGAAGGTTTCATAATCATTCTAGAAATTTTCTACTAAATTATGGGAATTTTTAATCTGCATTGAAATTATCATTATTTTGATTACACAAAAACATGAACCGTTTTTACTATGAGGGACCGTTATTGACGGAGAGATTACCCAAAATTCAATGTAATCCAAAATTCTACAAGTATAGTATTTTTACTTCCAAAAACACCTCTGTTGAATCCTCCATCAATTTATTTTATTGAAATTTTGAATTTAAAGACAGCCTTACGAGTATATATGGTAGCTATTTTAAATTTGAGTTTCAATACTGATATTAAATCTGTTATCTGGCTCCAAGTATTCATCTAATGCTCTCAAATACCCATAATATGCTAAGAAACTATTTTTCGCAGAAATATTTTAAACAGAAGATTTTTTTTAATTAATTATTTGATTTAAATGAAATATTAGATAAATATCCTTTAATATTGTAGTATTCATTTTCTTTGAATTACTGCTTCAGTCCTTATTCTCAGACTAACATCGGATATATTTCTATACGCATAGACTCATATTCATACCTATGTGAGCCGCAAGTCATGGTTTGCCGACCGCTGTTACGGATAAACGAATCGAAAACGCAGATATTCTAACTTCTATTCACTGACCTGGAGTAGAAATTTTTATTTTATTTTATCGCATGATTACTCAGGATATGACGGTCATACCAGCGTAAATTTCCTTTAATTCGATAGTTTGGTAAATTAATCTATATTTCATCGCCTAATGAAGCTTTTACTTCGTGGAACTCCATCCTTGCGATTAAGGAGGGAATAACTTTGCAAAGTTCCACTTTACATAAAGTTTGCAAATTTATTTCCTCCTTAATCTATATTTTCAATATATTCCAAAATGAGAGCTTTAGTAACGAAAGTTTTTGTTGTTTTCTAGGCTTAGGTTATATAAAAATTCTATTTAGTCATACTTTTATGCCGCGATGAAAAAATCCAATTTAATCAGTTATATCCTACTTTATGCCTGAAATGAATTTCTTCCTCGGAACGGTAAATAATTCTGCATTAACCGTTTCGAGAGTCGCTCATAGGTTTTGGGGAAAACCTGGGAGATCACCATCCGCATTGCAATCCCAATCGCTTTGGCGGAAGAGGTCGCTTTATAACTCCTAGAATTTGCCTCGATCCGTAACGGAGCTTGCGTGCGGTTTTGACGGAGAATAAAATCAGGTCGGAGGGAAGAGACATTCGCATATGGGAGATTGGTTCGATAAAAGTACGGTGGAGAGGAATGGGCGGAATTCGATCACAAGTAAATGGAGAGGTGAGTGAAAGTGGAGGGTTTCTATTAGGACGAGCATTGTAGTCTCTATGAGATCCCCTATTTGGACTGGTTATAGGACCTCCTATGGTCGGGTAATTTAAGTGAATTCCCCGCGATGCTACGTAGTGCAATTGAATACTTTAGAGGCGGAACGGCTCTGTGAGAGATTTAGAATAGATGGCAGTAATGGAGCTATTGTTTGCGGGACATAAATTAAACCATAAGGTTCCATTATGGGTGCCAGAGGAATTCTTAAAAGAGCATTGTGGAAGTATCTGTTGCCTATTCATGTTCTCTGCTTCCATTGTGTTATCGCTATGTTTTATATAGGTCATATCTGGATCAAAACTCTCGTGGACTATTGGTGAATCCAGATTGTGGTTCCTTCCGATTTTATTTTATTTTTACTGGAAACTACATTAAAGTTAAAATGTAGCAGTTGTAATTTCAGTATTAAAATTGATGGTTACGATCCGTATTTCATACACATTGTTTGATAAAAGATGGTTCACGGAAGGGATAATTATATTTAGATGTATTATTGAAAGATAATGTGCATTACTTATATATTTATTATAAGTCACAAAAGAACGGTTTTCAAATTACTCTTACAATTACATACTAGAATTGTATACTAAAATAGATTTGTTTTCATGTCATAGTGGTTGCATCTAAATTCTAAATCCTAGTTGAAATAACTGCTTACAGATTTACTTAAGAATGTTGATTTTTTTACTATGAGGACATGCACTGAATTAGGACATCTTGAGTACGCATGTAGTATACGGTATGCTGCAGAAAAACGATGCATTCGTGAATTAGAAAATGTCCGGCGTAAATCCGAGCGACTTGTTTAGGATTGTTGCGACGAATCGATAAGCGTTGCAAAGATACTCCTTGACGTAGTATGTGAATCGTGGGAATGAGGGGAACGTAAATTTTGGAATAATTTTCAGTTGAATTAACTCAATAAATTCAGGGATGATTCAGACTGTTATATGTTTATTTTTTCTTCATTGGATGATCAGATTCTGCAAAGAAATAAGGAAAATAGGTGCTAGAACTAGTACCTTTAAATGTTAGTTTTTCAGCGGACTATATCTGACTATATATCGTGCGACAATGTCAGCTTTGAGTTAGTATGCTTAATAAGCATTGATTATTGTGCATATAACTCCTGTCCTGAACTTTTTGGGAAGATCTTACTTCACTTTAAATCCCATGTTATCCCATTCTACTCCAAGAAATATCTCGATAGTGTTAGCTGCAACCGATAACCTTGAAGTAGATCAGAGGTCGAAGAAATATAAAATTGTATATTTTAGTCTTTCTCGATAAGTTTGCAATTTCTTAAAAACACAAATTTCCGAAATAATATAAAGAGGAAAGAGAATAGATTCTCGAATCAGAAAGCGGATAAATGGCAAATCTTCACTCTTAATGAAGAACTGGTCATTGCGATGTTAGATAGGATAGTAACGCTTCTCTACGGAGAATAATTTTCAGTCTCTATCAGAAAAACGAAAAGGAGTTGATTTTCGAAGAAAGACATTCAGAAACGGTACATGCTTTTAAGGAATTGAGGAACATCAAGGTAGAATTACACGATCGAAGTGAGATGGTATTTTAATGCGATTCATAACGGGCCTCATGAGAAAGGAGAAATAAAACATCCCATTTGGTTCCAGAACTCTCTCAATTGACGCGCATATGATGGAAGTCGCCTCGGGCAATTCATAGCTGCCGAGCGAAAAAACGAGACTTGTGCCCCGGGCAGAGTCCGAACCACGGTCCCAAGAACAATTACCCGTGTCCACACGTAGCGGAATATACATTTTGTGCCTATTTCCAAGGGTCATCCGCTCTGAGAAAGCAAAAGAGTGATGATGTACATTTGATGTGGACCAACGAAAGGGGCTCGCGAAATTCCAGCGTTTGGGTTGGTGAAAAATTAAAGGTCCGTTGGGACGGAATGTAGCTGAGATTCTCTCTAATGGGAGGGAAGGAGGATGAAGAATGGAGCCAATCCAATACCCGTGCAGTTGAAAGAAATGCGGGAGTATCTCATTCTGCGATGATAGAATCTATCACTATTCTGCCGTCTACAGCGCATGTGATGATGGTGTGATTTTCGAATGTTAAGTTGATTTGATTTAAAGTTTGGAATACCAATTTTTGTGTAACTTTGCTGGAAATACTGGTGTATACTATTTATCACGCAATCTATCTTCAGTTTTTCATAAAGTTCTATTTAAATCAACTTTCAGAAAACTTTTTCATATAAATTCTTCAAAAATAGAGGCATAAAAGTGTTGCGCTCATTTAACAAATTTTGATCTGAATTTTAATAAGTCTTCTCTGCACAGAAATACGCTTCAGCGCTCCTCTTATCTTCCTTATTTGATATCATATACTTTTCTAAAATTTAAATCCTTATTTCATAAAAATATTTAGTGTACTGTTAAGTTATTTCTCTCATTAATACATAACTATAAACTTTGAGGTATATATAATTTTACATTGTTATAGAAGATAATGTATCAATCAATTTAACGTTGGGTTCCATCGAGAGGGCGCTCCTACTTGTATAAAACCACTACTTGTATTTCATTTAATTATGTTGGGGTCCAAAATACCACTTTAGAGGATTTAAACAATTTTTAATGACGAGATAAAAAATATTTTACAAACATTAATGCTTACTTATAATCATTTTCAGAAATCACCGCTCGAAATTATCCATAGATGTATTCTTGAATCACAAATCACCCACATTTTTGCGATAAATTCTACTCCATAAAATCGTTTGCTTCACAGCTAATATTTTTACTTCCTAGGCAAAACGATACAAACATATCTCTGCTCTAGCATATTTTAAGAAGTACAGCTTCCGTTTAGCCAAGTTTAGCGCTTTCGACTTCGGAGCCCTCGGTTCGGTTCCTAGTAGGAAATTAGCTCAGGTCCCTAAGCAGTAAAATTACTACAGATTTCGAGGAGTGAAGTAGATAACTTTAAATTATTTACCACTCAAAAAATCTTACGTGAGGATAATTATGTAGAAGAAATGACATTTCAAGTGTTGTGAAATAATTATTGCGATAATGTTTTTGGTTGCGAATTAATTTTCACAGGAATTATATGATATAGAAATGATATTCTCTCGCGAAAGAAATATGTGAGCTAAAATCAGCTTCGTCGTTAATTAACGAGAAAATATTCTTTGATAGATTAGCTGAAATGGAAATAAACGGAATTCGCAGTTAGTCTCAACCCAGACGCTGCAAAATATCCTTCATCCAGAATGCATCCACTTCATTTTCTGCCTACCTCCATTCCTCCGCATATTTTCACCTATTTCTGTTTACCTCTATGTACCATTTTCCTTTCTCACTCTCTTGCCCTTCTTCATAGTGTTCTCTATCATTGCGTCTCTATTTTTCTTATTTTTTTACTCTTTTGAAAGAATTTCTTGTAGCTAAGATGCTTAAAAAACATCCCATTACTTTTGTCTGTATTTCTTTTCGTTCTTTGATTCTTTCTCTTTTTAGGTTTCGTTTCTAGCGGTTTACAGTTTCTCCGAAAATGCGAAAATAAAACGTAAAACATTTTACATATTTCGCAGTGGCCTCAAATTTGAACTCCTGTATATTCACGAAAGAAAAAAAACGAAGGCAATGTTTTATTATTCATAAACAAGAGATTAAAAAAATCAAATGCAGTTCAATAATTGATTCATCGTAAGCATATTAAATTTTTCGCCCATAAATAAAATGATGGCTACGGTGGACTGTACATTTATTCGTAATATTTTGTGATTTCATTTTTGCTATATACGATTCAATTTCTATAAACTTTCTTGATCTATTTCTTTTTCATTTCACAATGTTTATTAAATAAGTATGTACCTATATATTTTAAGTAACATAATGAGTAACATTAATTTCCCCTACACGCCGAAAGGCAGCTTGCAGGGTGTTCATGTAGATGTAGATGAATGATAATATTTCGTCTATCATTGATAATTATCATTATGCCAATGATGGCACTAGGCCTAATAATTGGCATAGTGCCTACTGAGGAGGAGCTCGTAAAATCCAGGTTAGGGCATGATTTGTGTCATGTGTTCCTGCACTAAAGGTTAATTTTATAAGTGGTCTTTCAAGACTAATATTTCAATTATGAAACTTATTAATGGCGTGGAATTTAGAGGGAAGTATCAACGGGTGTTTTTACATAATTACATATTATATACAAAAGAAACTTATGGAAAATATCGAAGAAAGTTAATCAATGATAAAAATATCATTTGACTCACCATATCTTTTACTGCTATTTAAAGGAGTCTGTAATTTCCATGAATAAATACCTCATCTTTTCTTTTATTTCTGATAAATGATCACGTTTAAAAATTAGTAGTGTGCATTTGAGTGCATTTCTGCGAAAGTTAATGAAATGAAATGTATAAACGTGTTTGAATAAAATTTAAAATTACTGATTATTTTCGTTATTGCTTCTAACAGTTACGTTCAGATTAGAATACTTTTTCAGCATTGCAAAATTTACAGCAATCTATCTTTGCAATATTGCTCCATGAGGTTTGCATTGCTGCGAAAACTGAATCGTTTGGTACTTATGGTGGTTCGATGAAAGATTCTTTGAAGATTTTTATCGTCTTTGAATAGTCCTATTTAGCAGATGCTTTATCTTTCCTTCTCCTGCCATCTCCTTTACTGCCTTCCCTTTCATCGCATCGTTCCTCATTCGCCCATTTCTCTACCCCTCGGGTAGATACTCTCAGGAAATTTCTACGGAGTTAATGTAAGGACGAAGGTTCTTTTTCCTCTCTCGCTATCATCATCTCCCGCTGCTCCCCATGAATATGAGGCATTCCATCGGAATTCTTTCCGTGGGACGAGTGCGCAATGGAGTGAGGGAATCGGAGATTGGTTTACGCTAGTCTGAAAATTGGCGAGCAGGTGTGTTGAGTTTTAGGTAATGGATGCGAAGGGCGGCGATGCGGAGATCACGTAATGGAGAAAGGGAAGGAATGGACTGAGGGTACACAGCCACCGCAATCTGCGGTTTTATCAATTTTACCGCACATAAGGATGCTCGCCTTCATTTTCTGTCCCCCATGTACTCACTTTCCTTGAGGTTTTACCAGGGTTCTCGATCGGTTGAAAATTTCCTACCTGTAGAAATTTTAGGAAGTTTAAAATAAAAGAAGAACCGAATTCCGCAAAATCCGTTTTTCTGTTAATAGCTATTCTGTCATTTACTCTTCATTCTAATTCATCCTCAATTTTAATTGAAAAAATTACCGTGTGTCTTGTCAGGAGGTCACTTTATATAATCGGAATTAAATATTTTCTCTATTCTCACTTAATATATATCTCACGTATTACATCCCTGAATATTCCATGTCGCTTAAACACGTATATAATTTGTTACTGAACAACTTACAGGCAATTTAATTCTTTATGAAAAATTCAATACTCAACATTTTAATCTTATTCTGGATGAATCGATCGAAATGATAACTATAGTTTTCATTGCCTAAAGGTATATTTTATTCGATACTCTCCTAATTAAAATCATGCAGTTATGTTATTTTCAGCTCTTGCAGCAGAAATTGTGATCTGAATGTCTGAAATATATCTGAAAGGTTTATAAATTCTATTTTAAGTTTCATTCTACACTCTTTTTTACTCAAGGGAAGAATGTGACACACACTTTGGATAAAAGACAGAACGGAAACAATAACATCGTTTTAATTAATATTTTATGATAGTTAAAGTCCATCCTTGGAAGAAAAATAAATTTATTGGCATATAATAAAAGCTTTTGTAGGGTTCCACGATTTATTCTTAACGTAATTTGCATATATTTCTCCATGTCTATTCTGAGAGCCAGCTTTCGGCTTATGGCACGGTGTGCATCATATTCTACCGTAACCCTATAGTCAGTTACTGTCTCGTAAGGTCCAAGGAAAAATGGATCGTTTAAGCGGCTAGTTCTGGTATTTATTTCTTTGGTTTATTTGCATTACCATCTCGGCTGATACAGTGATATAGTACATCATCAGCTCACTTCTTTCAGGATTAGCTTACTTAGTAAAGTATTAATGATGAGCTAATTAACTCCACAAATTTGCGAATAACCTTGCAGTATTCTATGACAGAAAAAATAGATATGGAAACTTTTTCACGAGGAAACTATACTATATACTGTTTTGCAAAGTTATTAAACAGAATATGGCTTCCTCGTGATTTTTTTTCTGAATTCTATATTATTTCCATTATCCCAATAGTTGACGCAAGAATATGGAACGTGGGATTGCTAGTTTCGCGTATACTTAACAGCCTAGCGGGGATGGCCATACAAATTGAATTCTTAATTACCTTTTTATTTTTATTGGAGTCGTTATTAATAATTTAAAATCAATTTCCTTTTCTGGTGGAATTCCAACGATAAGGGATCATCTTCAATTGGGTTATTTGTTGATTCCTGGAAATACGGGAAAGTCGCATTGAATGCCGCATAAAGCCGCATATTCTCCTCGCTCCGCTTCGTTGGATAAATGCAGTAAGATCAGTTAAATCAGACGCATGGTAACGAATAACGGATAACGAATCTCTTATACGATATACTCTAAGGCTTAGTAATCATTGTTCATAGGGAAAACTGTTCATGGAACAGTATCTTCTCATCCAGTGGTAAACACTTTCTAGTGAACCTTACGTTGGCTTTATCTCGTTGATAAAATCCCGTATTATAGATGTGGAAATTGCGGATCGTCCCGGTACTTCCAAAGCACATTTTTTCGTCTTACTGAGAGATATGAATCCCGTGACAGTAACTTCCTTTACTAAATATTCCTATCGGTTTGAGCACGCGGTGCAACGTCTCTTACTCCGTTTATGTGTCGCGATTTTTGAAACTAACAAATCAGTGCTCAGGTGTGTTTGGGACGCGAGGCGTTTTAATGAAGGAAGGATTACAACGGATTCCCTTGGATTTCTCTTTTTCTGCGCAGAGATTTTATCGGCAGTCTGATGGACGAGAACGGCGATGGGATGAGAAAACAGGGAAATGGTGTATTGTGCGGAAAACAGGTTGAAAATGCCCCAAGAGCATTTAGGATGCGTCCTCTCTAATTAACTCGCTGCGTATCGGTGTCCCCCAAGGTAGCGATATCGGTCCGTTTCTAATTCCTAACATGAACATACATGTACGTAAATGAATAGACACAAATAGATGAAAAAAATCTGGAGTTTTTGCGCGTTATTCTTCGCCGAAATAAAGAGCTAAGAACGTTCGTTCATTTGGTGGACCATATTTTTTGCAAGGGATAGCAGCATGTTGGTATCATTAATTTCAGTAGGGGAATATTATGAAAAGATTGTGCCCGTTGCTTAACATACACAACGGTATTTTGGCTTTCATTCGCCGTCATTACATTTGAATAAATGCTTTTGAAAGAAGAGTCCGAGGAAAGTCCAAGTAGAGAGAAATGAGTATCGAATACTCATTTTCCTTGAATGAAATATTCCAAATATTTGTACCGAGTCCAGTTGATATAACTGAAAATATTTTATACCGGAATTAGAGAATTGAAAAAATATACTAAAAGAGATCATTCTGCTGAAGATACATGTTTAAAGCATGGAAAGATCACATAGATATGTATATATGCTGTTTTTGACAGCGTTTTCCAATTTATTTTTTCCCAAAACGGAACATTCCAAATTCTCTGAAATTTTATTGGAACGCCTTTATTTTGTAAAATGTATAGATATTTATAATTAATAACTTAACCAAGTGAACGTAAAATCTTAGTGACAGTATGTACATTACATAAGGAAATGGAAGACTGTTTAACAGCGAACTTGTTTTAATATTACGCAGCATACGTAGCTTATACCGGTTTCGTATTTCTTCGCAGAAATCTCTTTCACTTTCCACTAAGGAGTTGACATTATTGTTCCTAAAGAAGCATGTCCTAAAAGCTATCCAGTGCGATCTAAAGCCTATACTATTTTATCGGTCAAGACAATTGCATGAACACTTTTCGTCATTTTTTCATCGAGTCTCGAGTTTTCCTTTGATAATAATTATTGTATTAATTACAGGGAATATCTGAGGTGACCATGATTCGAACCTAAAAATTTAGTAAGTCAGAAGGCTCCGTGTCATAAAAAAAGAAATGTAGAGTTCGGAAAAAAGACTGCTTAAGTTCGAATTCCAGGGACTAAAAAATTTTCTGCATTTTCTGGGTTTTTAAGCGCTTTATTAACTGTGTTATAGACCTCGATTTTAGTATCCTCTATTTCCCGCATCTTTTATTTATACTGATCATTCAAGGCTTCGTTTTGTATCCGGAATCAGCAGAAGTAAAATCATTCCAAAACGTATCTGGAATTTTATCCGCAGAATTCTTAATTCGAGGTTATTACTAATTCAATATTTAATCAGGTAATTCGTCCGTGTCATTTCGCGGAGCTGGGTTTATATTTAATTCCTTTTCTCCCGACAAGCTCACGCCCAATCTAAGAAACCCGATGTTGTTAAGCAAAGCCTTCAGCTAAGTTGAAAGACTTGAGGAATTCAGAGGAGTGACAGGTTGTCTGAAGAAGGAGTTGGAAGTGAGGGAGAGATTCTTTTTCGCCCTGCTTCCTACGTCATTCCGTCTACATTATTATTCACGAGACATGGCTAACTGCTTCCCAGATAACTTTAGTGCGTGGGTCGAGACGTAAGGATGCGCTGGAAATCGACTCCTTCGATAGAAAATAAAACATCGTATCCCTTCGGTTTTCGGGCAGATGAGATTGAGGAGAGCAGTCGTGCTTCAAATTGAAAAAGAGCAGCTTATTCTCAGGCGGGCGAAGGCTACATACACCTCATGACGATAAGATACGTTCCTCAAACAGTTCTTCAGGATAGGAAAATGTTTTTTCATCGGATGATGCACTAGAATCCTGTCATGCTACTTGAATACAATAGCCGATTGTGAATTACATAGCAGCATATTTTCATTCCTTTCCTTAGGAAATATTGAAATACTGATGTCACAGGCTTATTTGAAGAAAATTGTACGCATAAGTGATTATGATATAAATGTATAAAATTATGATGATATTCATTAATCGCTGAAAGAAATAAAATTACTATTGGCCTAGTGCAAGGATAGCGGGCCTTTCACATAAGGAGGTAATCGATGAAGGTTGACCTTGCTTTGTGTAATACCAATCATCAAATGATAAAAGGACTTGTTTAGAAAACTCCTCTACATGCTTGGAAATTTTTACACTTTTGAGTTAAATATTCAATTAATTTATTATTTTATATGAAAAATTCAATAAAATATTTTGTGAAATTTGAGACTGGAACAGCAAGCGTAGCGTAAGATGAAGACATGTTTTACGCTATTACGTCAGTTTTGTTTTTCTTACTCTTTGTCGTGGGAAAAGTATTTAATTAACAAATTTTTAGATGCATTTTGTGTAGTTCTAATAAGTAATAGGTGTAGATGCAAAGAAGTGAACTCCCACATAGTTTCGCGGATATAGTAGAAAGGAAAAAATCTTCCCAAGTAATTATTAAAATAAAGCTTTGATATTACATATAAATAAACTTATTTAGATTAAAAATGTAATTCACTCTTGGTGAGGTTTTTAGGTAAGATTTTTTCTATAAAAAAACAACCCCGAATATACTGCGAGAATACTTCCTGTGAGTACTAAGGTGGACCGCAAAAAGGACAATATTATAACAACTCCCGTCATGTCTGCATATGGAATGAATGGATCTTGTGAATGCCAAGGGAAATGCATTTGTTCACTTGAAGGGAGAATGGTTTGAGTAAACAAAAGAATTTCAAATATTATTCAATTCGAAATTTTGCTTATTGGTTAAACTTTCGTTTTTAATGCCTTCCTGGAAATGGGAAATTCTTTTTTTCTGCTCCCTTCGAAAAGAAGTATATAATATTGAGAGCTGTAGATAGAATAAAGATAAATTTTTATGAAAGGCAAGGCATGAGTGAAATATGATGCATTTCCTTCCTAGAGCAGGTTTTAGTCAATTGAGACATTTATTAAGGAATATACTAATGAACAGCTCATGTTTGCCTCATTTATTATATTTTAGTAGAGGCTACATAAGTAACATAAGGGTAAAGCAGGACGTGCACATATTTATTACTACTTTCGTACTCATGTTGTCCTTTCATTCTCATGATATACTTCTCGACAAGAACAAGATACCTCGCCATTGGTATCTCTCGCTATTACTTGCTCTCCATCGTAATTAAATATTTATTCTATAAGAGAGTCTCCGCCATTTCCTGTGATTCACGGCCCGCTTGAACTTCACCGCAGTCCCCATATTTCAGAACAAGAGACCACCACTGCAGAAAAGTGGAGCGTGTACATTTTTTTCTTACGTTCGCTTTTATTCTCGAAATGAAATATTTGCTGTGATCTTTGCTATAGGAGGCTCTTATTCTCCACACGACACTGCGCCAAAATGCTTACGCGTGGTAGTATATTATTTTTTCTTTCTTTCAAAGCAACGCATTTTAGGTTTTTCTCTTTCCTTTATCTCCTTGTCGGAATCTCTGCTTCTATTTGTACGCCAAGTCAATGCGCACGGTGAGGGAAAGAAGCGGCTTGTTTTGATTACGCTTCTCCGTCGACCTTCCATTTATTATGTATAAAATATTCACTGCAGTCCTCGAACGGCCGATCTTTCCAGAGAATCTTTTCAGAGGGAACGATTGAGACACTTCCTTTCTGAGTACCATAGGCCTCTAGCTCAACCCCGTATTTAAGTATGACATTAAAACTCGAAGTGTCTCCTCAAACTTTTTCCTCGAAATTTAGCTTAAATCTAGCTTTATATATAGGTGCATTTTTGTTTTATTTCTCTTTTTTTCCTCCGTGGTATATAATGTTCAGTATATGATTTCTCCGTATGAGTTCCTCACCTAATTATTCCTTTCGTCGATAATCATTAATTTTGAAGCTTAGGGAAATCGAGAGTGACATTTCATCATGTTACTTATTCTCATTTTCTATGTTATTTATATATTTTAGCAGCATTTGAAAACCATTTAATTTTCCAAACATTAACATAAGGCCATAATTTCACTTAACTTAAATGCAAGTAAATGTAAGGCCACAATAAGTGTCAATTAATGATTCATGAAATTAATCAGCAGATGCAACTATGCTACTGAAATGCATGATTTTCATGCAGATATGTTGCTCTATTTTTACAGCATTGGTAAAGATTAAAATTCTCTTTTCTCCCAACTATATATGAGGCAGTTATAACGGTGGTCAATTATCTTCATTATTGACCACCGTTTAATTAATTTTAATTAAAAATACTTTGATATTTGATTTAGAGATTCATCGTAAATAGGAAGGTACCATCACACTTTTGATTTCGTTTAACAAATGAGTCGTACCTTCCACTAGAACTATCATGAATACGGTACATGGCGAACAAGGAAGTAGATTATTACAGAAATGTATTTAAAAAAATCAAACTATAAAAAGGGATGTTTGTAAATACGATTGATAAATATGAATATATGTGTCCTCAAAACTGATTTTTATTGCCCTCTTTCTTTTTTTGACTTCTCAGTTCTTTACAAGGGTAAGAATATTTAGGTGCCGCCGAGATTTGAACTCGCCGCATTCTGTATCTTATTTAAAAAAGTAAAAAAATGAAAAAATATGCTATTCTCAAGATTTAGATCCTGCTTTATTTAGTAAGCTTGAATACCGAGTAACTAAACCATGAAGGTTCTACTAAAATAGTGATCACCTTACCGAATCACCTAAGTTACACATAATTTCTTCAAGACGTGTGATGAATGTGATGATTAATTAATTCACCGTTTGCCTACCTTCGAATGTCTTCCCCAAATTACTAAGTAATTTTACGGCATGTAACTAAAATTAAGGTAAAGGACTGAATAATGCAACAAAGTTATTGTTAAGCCATTTGCATCTTTTAAAATAATTTTGCGTACGAATGAGATTTTCATTAGCGTCATTTTAGGTTCGATGTGCTATTACACAAAAAACATTAAAATAATAAAATTAATGTTTTGGCTCAAAAATGAAAGCTGATAATCCCATTTCCACTTCGGAAATTGATGGAAATGATTGATTTCGCGATTGTCTATTCAATGAAATACATCAATCTCGAAGTTTATTAACCGCGCGAATTTTCCTTCCCTTATATTTTCGTCGGGAATTCAATTTGCGGAGAGGAATGGAAATTCACTATCGCGTTTTTTTTAACTCGAGTGTAGACGGACCGATGGGAAAATTGCACTTTTGAATTTTGTTTTATTTTCCAATCACAGGTAAATTTTGGTTCGGATGTTGAAAATCGTGTTACATTTCGTCACTTTTCTTTCGATTAGTCAAACCGATCCAAAATATTTATCGTTATGGTTTACATGCCTCGAGCATAGAATTTTATTTTGCGTTTAATGATAAAAATCTTATTTTCTCTGTCAAAACTGGGTGAATGAGCTAATTTGTCACGCTTTTAGTTTAGTTCCATGTATGGGAATCATGAAAAAATTTGCAGCCAAACATGTAGAGAAGGAATATTATAAGTAAAAGATGCAAATAACTTGCTTTCCCCGAAAGGGCGGGATGTGTTTATGCATGAAAACTTTGTAATTAAAATGATCAAGAGTTGGCTGAGCGAAATCTTCCGGAGAGACGCATCTGCGATTCCTGTCCAACTCAATTCCCCTTAACCTCAAGAGCGAGTCCCAGCCATCGATCGATGTTGAAATTTCGCCCTTATAAACCCGTGCGTTCACTCAATTACAGTTATCCCATTATGGCAATGGTATCTTAGCGATTAGGAGGAAGGGAATTGCCCTCCGATACTAGAAACTGGTTGGGCTAGTCGGGCCCGTGGACTGATGAGAAGATATCAAGGTGACGCCTTCCGTTACATCAAATCAAACTTAAGGCTTAATTTCGAAGTGTTAGAATGCGGATAGTTAATTCCAGGATAGGCGAAGTCCAATTTGTTGTGGCTTTTTTCGAATTCATGTCATTCGATTGAGACCGAACTAAAATCCTTCGTCTATTGAGTAAAAAAACGAATTTACCTAGTTTACAGCTGATCAATTCCTGGCCATAAAGGTTGCATTGAGTACTCGACATTTGTACTCAAAGGATGAGTATTGTGAGCTATGCAGAAATGTCACTGTGGAGATATATGTCCGACCATGGTCTTAATCTATCATTCTCTCAGCCTTCCACAGTTAAACAAATACAACTCCTACATATGCATCTACACATATACTCTATAATCCGCATCTTGACAAGTGGCCAGTGTATATTTTAGTTTTATACTATCCTGTGTCGATCGTGAAAAATTTTATTTTCAAAAAGTTCATCCTCGTGCCTTGTACTTAAATTTCACTATTAGATCAGCCGTAGAAATAAGTTAGTTCCGTAACACTTATTACATCATCTAAGCATTTTCTCCCGTTGTATATATTCATGGAGCTTAAAAATATATTCATTCTTCCCAGCTTGCACCTCAGAGTATAAGAAAAAAAAGATTGAATATCAAAATAGCTACCTGGTTGGCCATTTTCTGCTAATCAAGAGATAATTGAGTAGCTTAGACAGTAACATCATCGAGAGTCTTTTTATCGATAGCAAAATTCCTGTGAAGTTTTTATTTATAATTAATGTCCCTTTTGCTAACTTCTTTTGCCGCTGTTCCTGTTTTACTTGTTTTCAAGTTTTTTATATTCTTCGATTATTGTTCTCTGTAGATTATTTTCACGACAAAAAGATGACCTATCATCATTACTTTGCATAATTCGTAAAGGCATTTTGACATGCTGTACGAGATACGAGAAACACGATTTTTCTTGTAGTGCTGACGGAAGATGGAATTTTGAAGCGAAATTTAAAAATCTTACAGGGTAAGATATGTAATGGAAGGTAGAGAAATATAAAGAGGGATATTCGCTAATTTCATGGTAAAGATGCCTTTATGAAGACATCAGATTTGCACTAGATTCATAAAGCAAATTCAACTAATCTCAGTCATGCTTTAAAAATGTCTCTAAGGTGTGGGAAATCAGTATTTAGTTTACGGATTTAGAAAAAAATCTTGTTCTTTTTTGGCTTCTACCTAAGGTTACAAATCAATAAATAAATAATCGACTTCCTCGCTGATATATGACGAGGCGTACATTTTAATTTTGAAATAGCAAATAAATCGTTGGGAAGTATTAGGAATTGCTTCAGAATAAAAACAAATGTACATTAAACGTCATAGAGGAAATATTTATCAAACACTATCAAAATGACACTCAATAAATTTTTCCAAGGGTCATTGCAAATAATCAGTCATGAAAGTGTGGGACAAGTTTGATGTTATATATTCCATTGCCAGTGGGATTTCTCCAGTGATTTAATCCATTCTTGAATTTATTTGCTTATGGCTCATTTATCATGAATTCGATCGAAACGGACAAGGAATTAACTACTTTCCGTCTCTTTGCCGATAAAATGAATTTCGATGGAAAGTTTATAAAGCTTATCAATTTTAACATTCAATGATGTGTTAAAGTCTCGCCACATTTATTTTCCCTCTAGATTCCGTTTTAGATAAATACTATACAAATATATCACTGACAATTAAAATTTACAACTGGTTTTCCGTTATTTCAATTTTCATCTCCATTTTAAAGAGAGGCAATTGAGATTAATTTTCAATAAATTGACTTTAAAATATGAAGGTAGCATTGAACCGAGACCTCTTGAAATTTTCAATTATCGTTTTGACTGCAATGAGTCGTGAAAGCCTGAAACAAAGCTTGGCAAAATGAAATTCATCGAATTAATTTCCTATTGGCCGCTAATATATAGCTTTTAATCGGTATTATGAGCTCTATCTTATCTTGAAGGAAAACCTGCTATTATCTTTATTGATCTTACGATTTCATATCTTCTAATTTGAATGAAACATTACTCTATATAAATTCGTGGTTCAAAGAAGTAATCAGAACGCATGAATATTCTGCAATCAAACTAATAATTTTTGTATTTAAATTGAAAGAAAAATACTATTTAGTGATACAAATTACATATGATATTTTATGTTTTTTGTTATTAACATATGATAAACGTTAAATTATTAAGTTTTTCTCCCATTATTATTCGTAAAATGATATATTCTGTGGCTCATGGTAAAATATTTGCAAATTTTATGTTGGGTTTATTGATTAAAATCGGTTGAACTTATTTTTCAGACTTTGCTCATTATAAATTCACAAATTAAAAACCCTTTTCATATGAATAGCAGTTGAAATACCACACTAGGAAAATGTAATTAATAAAAAGGCTAAAATGCTTATTTCCAATTATGATAATATGGAGTTATGTTTGGTTTCGGGCTAAACTTTAATTTGGAATTAATTGGTATTCTAATATCAGGCAACTAAAGCTATTACAGTTTAGTAGTCAAGTTTGTCTTAGTTAAAGAGGTAGTCATTATTTGCCCATATCTGAATATTTTCCACGTAAATAGTCATAATAATTTAATCGTGAAAAATCTCGTATTTAGATTATGTTATTAGTGGATGTATTACTTTTGATTTGTATTTATTATGCTTGCTATAAGTTTGATGTATTCATAAGATCATATGCATAATACCTGCAAGCGAACGAGATGTAAGTTAAAGGCGTCACACACCCCTTCGCCTTAACGGAGGGCTCATAGATTCTATTTTTAAATTTAAATATTCATGATTAATTTTAATTAATTTTTGAGGTTATGCCAGTTTAGGATATTTTTCGAGGAATCTCAAAGTCAATCGATGCGTCTGACATTCCAAAATTACTTATTTACCCATTTAAGCAGCGAGGAAATAGAATAGGGGGAGATAGCGGGGTTTGGACGAGGATGGCATATTGAACAGGAGAATAATTTGGGTACGTCGTAAGTGAAAGTGAGAGTCACAAGAAGGCAGTCCTGGGGACTTTAAGAGATATCCCCTGTCAGCGCAAACTTCGCGAAGTAAACTCGGGGTTCAGACACAACCGCATTCCGCGCTGAATATCGAATAACTTAGATTATTCTCAGAACACTTTCCTAGAGAGGGGACTCGATGACCGAATGGATTCTCACATTCTTGGGAGGGATTTGCAAGGTGACTTTCACGTTTTAAATTCTCCCCATCGCACAGTGGGCTAGAATCGAAAAAAGCTGGCCAAAAATACGAAAACGCTTCTCTTGAGTGTGGGCTACGAAACTTCGCATGATTGATTTAGAATAAATCCTGCATACAGCTATGGAAATAATTTACGTTGGATCCTTCACATTAAATTAATACAGGGGGTCAAAGTTGGCCAATTTCTGCGAAATTTTCAAGTTTCCGATTTTTCGCGAAATTCTTCATCTTCAGGTCGATTGTGATGCCATACTATAAATATGTATTTTGTCTTTCATAAGACTTGGTTTCAATGAGCTCTATTGAATATTTTTATACTTAACATTACCCCTTGGTAACATTGGCGGACCCTTACTTTGGAACAAATTTTTCCCTAAAGCGAGGAAAATAGTAGATTTGACACCGTGTGACACGGGATTACTTACACCACGATAGGCTATGAACTTTTCTTAATGGGAATATGAAATGAAATCTTGCCCTAATTTGCCCCAATAATATATAAATCGACTTTTCGACAACGCTACGAGGGCCAAATCCGCGTGGCGGAGCATCGTCCTCCGTTACGCTCTCGTGTTTTGAGAGGTACAACGAACCAATACGATTCTGATTCGTTTTTTGTAGATTTAAAGCATTAACATACATCGTACATACCTAAGATATCTATATTTAAAAAAATTTTACTTGTAAGTTAATAGTTGCTCGAGATATATTTGTGATTTTGATATTTTTTCACTCTCACTCTATACAATACTGAAAATTTTCTTACATAATCGATAGAACAAGCTGTCACTTTGTGTAATTTCATTGCAGTAGTAGAAAATATTATGAAAATATTGGAATTATTATGAAAATGGTGGAATAACTCCTATTTACTCTTGTGAAGAAGTACGATGGAAATTTTGTTTGAAACATACGCGACTTAATTCCCAATAACGTCATACTACTTACGATTTCATCGGCGTAATGTAAAACAAAGGAAGAACATCACGATACTCGCCTCCCACCTGTAAACGTGGCGTCGCCCGCCACTTCCCAGCACACTCTTTGGTACTTAACTTTCCCGCAATATTCCAACTAGTTGGCAGTAGAATCAAACCTACAACCAGTATGGTCGGGCGGGCGCCAGGTGTCGCTAACCAAGCCAGTATCGGCCGTTTGACTTTGACATAAGTTTCTGAAGGAGCCATGGAGAAAACATCGCGTTTTTATAGGGGTATTGCAAAAGCCGTTTATTTAAAAATTTTATGTAAAAATTTGTTCCAAAATAAGGGTCGGCCATTTTGTAATGTAAAGTATATAAATATTCAGCAGAACTCATTGAAACTAAGTCTTACGAAGGACAAAGAACATATTTATAATATGGCATCATACTTTACCCGATGATTTTCCTAGTTAGGGTTCACAATCGACTCGAAGTTGAAGAATTTCGCAAAAAATCGTATACGGGAAAATTTCGCAAAAATTGGTCAAATTTGACCTCCTGTATAAATTTAATGCCAAGGATCGAGCGTAAATGACCTCCATAGTTGTATGCAGGATTTATTCGTAATCAATCATGCGAAGTTTCGAGGTCCGCACTAAAGAAAAGCGTTTTCGTATTTTTGGCCAGCTTTTTTCGATTATAGCCCACTGTGCGACGCGACGTTTACCTTTTCAGGAGGGAGGCGAGTATCGTGATGTTCTTCCTTTGTTTTATAATAGTCCAATGAAATCGTATGTAGTATGACGTTATTGGGTATTAAGTCGCGTATGTTTCAAACAAAATTTCCATCGTACTTTCTTACAAGAGTAAATAGGAGTTATTCCACAATTTTCATAATAATTCCAATATTTTCATAATATGTTTCTATTACTGTACACATGCGTATCTTTAGAACATTTATTATCTTTATCCATGTTCATTAGTTAGTGCAAAAAACAGAATACCTATTTGTTGGCAAAAGAAATTCGTTCCTAGAATAACTCGCCAGCCCAACAATCTCTGTAAGTAAATATAGTTTTAAAATATGCTACGTAAGGAATAAACGATGTATATCGTTATGGGGTCTTCTCTTACAGACATCTTCTGAGAGAGGTGTGAACTGATGATTTGTGTGAATCGGCTTTTTAAGTCGAGCATCCGCTTGCTTATACTGCAGATTTCTAGCATAGATGAACATACATAAGGGCCGAAGTATAGTTATATAGCTGAAGTCTACAAATATTCTGTCAGTTTGCATTTCGTTCGTAAGATATTTGACTTGCAATTTAACTATTGTATCTAAAAGTAATATATCTCAAGCTCTATGCGGGAAAAGGAGTTTTAATCAAAACAGTGTTTCATAATCCACGGATTCCTGACTGTTCGTGCTTGATAATCGGGTGTTCCGCAGGTTTATCAGCCAATAATGGTGTAGCTCACTGTAGTAAAATTTAATTATTACGTAACTCACAATTTTTGAAACCCAATTTTTCCTTGAAATAAACTTGTGAAAAAATTAAAATTCGTACTAACTTTCATTACTCTGTGCATTCCACATCTCTTTCTTTTAACTCGTTCACTTTTTCTCTCCAACTTTAGTCTTGCTTATGACCATGTCTCCTGACTTCTCCGAAGAAGGACGCTCACGGATCCTTAAGACATTGCTTAATGAGACCCTCAACTTGTTGTCGTTGTTATGCCTCTCCAAGTTCTCCACATTCAACTTATTCTTCCTTAGGAACTATTTCATGAGAAGAAAGTTTTTCTTTCTGGGGTAGGCAAGTCTTCTTATACCACGAATACTTATTTTTTCTATCTTTGGGGCTAAATTAATGATTATCAAGATGTGTGTTTGGAGAGTTGATGGTATGAGGATATTAGTTTTGAAATAAATATGTAAAGGAGGAAGTATTTTTGGTTCACAGTGCATATTCTAGCAAGTTCTACTGGTCTGTAGAGCTAGTATGCAGTTTAATGAACCATCTTAAAAAGAAAAAATACGCGGAAGTTACCAACGGTTTTTCTTTTCGAAGATGGTTGCTGTGGAATCCCATGAAGTCACGGTCCAATACATCAATTTTGTGCGGTTTCTTTCATAATTCATCAGGCCTAATAACACGCTAGCAAAACAAGTCGCAAAAATATTAATTAGTTAGAAATACAAAGTTGTACATTCGCTTTCGTGATTTTCCGCGAGGTTACGCATTACCATACAGATTTTAGAGTCCTCCAAAGTAATAACATGAATGAATTTAGAACCAATTTAGCACACTAGAGAGACGAGATATATTCCTGCTCAGTTACTTAAGGATAGACACATATCTCTTTAATTTCAACGCTTCAAATAACTCGGAAAAAACAAAATGTCCGAACCTGTCATCTTTTAGCTCGAAGATGTATGAAAATATTAGCACGCATTAAATAAATCTCATTCTCTCTTATGAAGATGTTCTGTTTTTATAAGGCGTCATTGGAGATTCACCATTATATTAGAGTATAACGAATTAGTAGTACTATTAATACCATTACATATGCTGTTAATCAACTACTTTCAAACGATAAATAAATCGGTTATACAAGAAGTGAAAAATTGTGACTTGGCCGGGATCGAGTCCCGGCCAAGTCACAATTTTTCACTTCTTGTATAACCTTGGGTTGGTCGCACAACTTAATGTGCAAAGTAAAATTTACATTTCCATCGTTTGTGGATAAACAAATCGTTTATGTATGAATCAAACCAACAGATATTTATGCCTGCTTTGATCAAATAGCGAGTTTGATCTTTAGATTTTAACTTGCGTATTTGTCTCTTTCTAAGAATTACATCTCGCATAATATAAGTATACGTACGCAATAATAATGAATGTAATTTGAGGAGATAAACATTGTATTTGTAACTGAATAACCTAGGATACTCGTATCTCTTTAATATCTATTGCACCAACGCCGCAGTAGGTATTCTTAGTTTATTGATTTGATTGGTTCTTTTTCCTTGAATTGCTTTCTTTGACGTACTCTATTTCTTTTCTCCCTCCATAGGTCATATTTTCTTTTCGTATAAGTTTTTCATTCTCTTTGCTTCTATTACCTGACTAGCAGCAGCAGCAGTTATGAAATCTTTGAGGATTGTTTGTGAGGGAAGGAAAAGTAATCAAGGAAAAAAAATGGCAGAGAACCTATAAACGTACCCAAGAATATAATTTCGAAAAAGAAAGGAAAAGCGTTGAACAAGAGTGGATTAAAATTAAAACGTATCTTGAAAAGAGGTTCTTAGCAGGGGAGCCCAAACAACTTTTGCAATTAAGTCTTCCGAGCTATTTGTTTTCTTTCTTAATACCTTTCCTTCAAGTCTTTTCGTTCCTCCATCTTTCCGATATTCTCTTCCTTAATTTCTGTAATTAACTTTCTTTTCCTCTCCACCGAAAATAATAGCTTCTTTGCTTCTTTCAGTCATCGATGCATTCATTAGAATCTTAAATCTACCGAAGATTAAGAACATGACTAAAAGTCAGTAATATTTACCATGCAAAACGGACCAATTTCTGCAAAGCATTAAGTCTTCACTAATGGTATCGGTTATTGGATAATGATACAGTTATGGACTTAGGACACTTCGTGCCAGAGGAGAGCGGGGACGGCCTCGGCTAAGAGCCTTATTCCTCATTTTATTTCATAATTGTGTCTATAAACGTTGTGTAGCGTTAAACAGCTGAATACTCCAAAGGATGCTGGGTGAAATACATAAAGGTGTATTGCCTTCATCCATTAAATTTTGGATATATGTTTTAAATGCTGTTATACGTATATTAAATTATTATTGTATATTAGATATTGACTTGGAAACTAAGGTTTTCTCTATTCGGTCAACTGAAAACCTTTACTTAAGCAAAAGTTGCTTATTACCCTTTCATCTCTTCTTTCTATTCTTTACTCAGAAGACTTCATGATATATTTCGAAAAATTATTTTCACGTTTTCCTTTGTTTTACTGTCAATTCACGGAAAGCCACCTTGAATAATTTCGATATATTTTGTTTAATTTTGGAATAACGAGAAAACTATCATTATAAATTGTGCGAAATTTACGATTTATTACATTTCTTTAACTTGATTATGTAGGATTTTTAGTCATATGTATTAAGGAAAACATAGCTACTTCGAAAATACATACATTGTATGTAACGAGCATCGGTGGTTCAGTGGTAGAATGCTCGCCTGCCACGCGGGCGGCCCGGGTTCGATTCCCGGCCGATGCAGAAATATTTTGTATTGTTTCTGGTTAGATGACGTGGTTTCATATTTTACCTATTAGTATTTTAACGTTAATCATATTTTATCATGAAATTAATGGAATTATTTCATTATATTTTAATATTCCTATGACCTTAGAAGCATATTAAACAAGGAATTACTTCATTGAAGTATAAAAATTTAAAAGCCAGATAAAAACTTCAAATGGCTCTTGGAGCGTTTATTATTTTGATGATTTTCTAAGAGCTGTGTCTCTTTTTTCTTTCTATCCACGGAGTTAATTGACATACCTAATTAAAATATAGGTAACGTCGACACTATCGCATTGCTATAATTAAGTAGAAAGATTCAATTCAGCTATAATTTAATAATTTCGTTTTATATACTGGTTATTGTAAGTGTATAAACTACGTAGGAAAAATTTCACGAAACATGTTAATCGAAACACAAATGCTGAGAATTGCGAATCAATCGATGTATGTATGTATAAATGTATAGGAATAATGAATCAACTAAGCGATATAAATTATAATGTTAAATTAGCTTGATCATTATCTCAAAGACTAAGAAGGCCATTATATCATACTTAGACAGCGTATACAGTCATAATTCAATCTCAATTGCTAACTGTTTTGATTCAGAAAGTCCGCAATAATTGAGTATATTTTCTGATATTTTAACGCGAGGAAAAAGGCCGGTTATCGTCTATGAGGAAACAGCATGTAAAAGTATGCTTTAGGGCCCAAAGAAATCCTCGATGCTCACACTGTTTGGATTATAAATGGATCTCACAATCAGAATTATCTATTTATGACTTGATAACTTGCATATTGATAGAAATAGGAACGGAGAAAAAATATGATATAGTCGAAAAACCCCTCATATCCTTTTCTACTCCTATTTGAGCCGATTTTGGGATTGTATTTCTTTGATAGTATGTCTAATCGTAACGTAAATTAAGAAATAGATATCAATTTGAATGAAAAAAACCTCCTTAAGAAGAGAAAAATAATAAAATGCATTAATAGCGGAGAGTATCAAGGTTGAAAATTATTGCTTTTTCAGAGGTGATTAGGCCTAAGCAATATTATTCACACATTGAATTACTATCGATATTCTGCCATATTCAAATTATGAATATATTACTTTGAGTTATGCCAAAGATCAGATGATACTGATTTTTCATGTGCAATCATCTTCGTGTAACCTTACGGAAAATTTTTTCGATCCGTCTTCGAGATCTGGTCCAGACAAGCAATATCGACGATAAAACTTGCATTCGAAGACACAAGGTTCTCTTATGACAAATAGTTTCCCAGATAGAGATTCGCACGGGATAGTTTGTCTCTTTGAGACCCGACGAGCTACCGCGCAGTTCAAACTGGGATTTTTTGAAACGGTTCCTACACCGCCTTCGCTTCGTTCCAAAATAGCGCCTTCCCCTCCTCCCTTATCCTTCATTACCCCTTCCCTCCTCGAGACCCTTTTTGCTCCAGGGTAATATCTCGTGCGTTCCTTACCCCACCCACTCCGTAGTCTCTCCTTACTTTATTATAACTTCATCGCTTTCTCTTTGCATCTCCCAGACAAGCACCCATACCGACGGCCAGCCCACTTATCTTTCCCTTTCTGACCGTTCCTCGGCGCCATTATCGTTTTAGCGTTTTTTTCGTTGTATTCAGCACCTTTTTTCAGGTTTGTCTAGCACTGGGATAGGCAAAGTATGTTCATCGGAGGGTCGCAAGTGAAACAGTATGGCCATATAAAAAAGATCGCAGAGAAATCATCTAGCCGCACTTAAGTTGCGCTTTGCCCTTAGTTTCAATATAGACGTTGAACGTAGGAAAGCTTATTCAGTCGCTAAGTAAACGAGTCATCCATTTTAATTCCACATCGTGCGATACATGAGACTGGAAGACAACATAATTTAAAAGTTCGAGTTTGAATAAAGGTGAAGAACACCGATAAAAACCATTTGGCTCGACCCAACGTCTAGCGCGTTCTTACCTCATTTCTGAAAGCCTAACGCCGCTATTTTAACGCTCTTGAAGACTTGACAACCTGATTAATTTTCTTAATCTTATTTGAATTAATATCTATCCTTTTATTTTTCGATTATCATACAGCTATACAATAAGCGTGATATATTTTTTGTGATTAAACGAGTGAAATACGTAGCAAAAAATTTAGTAGTGAAAAGAGTATACATTATGAGAAAGATACAAGAATATTTGTATGTCAATTTTCTAGCTTAAGTGATGTTGAAAGAGATTCTAACGCAATAATCACAAGAAAAGACGATCCTTTACGATCAGTTTTCAATCATTTTTTCTTAATGTAGTTTCTTCGATGACCTTGAATGAAAACGGAGAAATGTATTTATACGAACTTCACGAAGGAATTACTAATAAATTTTAAGTATGTAGAGCATTACTATCGGTAACACTGGATGTCACATTAATAAAATAGGAACGAAAGTGACCACCAACTGAAGTTAGCCGTTTATTTATCCATAGATAATTTTTCCCGTCTTTTCTCGCCGTAGGAAAGGTACCTTCGCACCCTCGAAGTCAGCAAAACTGAGGTGAGGAATCGGGGGAACGAGAGTCTCCCTTTTGTTTAGAAAAATACTCCTTTGCTTCCCCCTCAATTTCAGGTCGTTTCGGCGTTATTGGAAGCTTTGACCCTTACGTAAGAGAGCAAGTAACTTTAATATCTCGCCAGAGACCAATTCCGTCTCCTCGAGGTTTAAATTTACCGGCAAACGGGAAGCAAAGCTCTTCGCCGGGGCTAATAATACGCAGACAAAGTTTTAATAACTCCTAGGATTTGACCCGCATACGTTAAAGTGGGCTTACTTTGTAAACGGGTAAGATGGGAAGGAGTCGCAGACGGGAATATCTTCAGGTCAGTATATCAATTATCGAAGAACGGTATGTCATTATTTGTCAAATTTGAAAAACATTTATCTACAATCGGAGTCGCTCATCAGTTCTCAAAACAATAAATCATACCGAGGTATTGCCTTTAGAGAATAAATCTAACATCACTCATTTTAGCTCGGTTCTATGAAATTATTAGATTTTTTTCAATAAAAGAAATTCATCAAGGCAGCCATTACTTCCTGAAACAGCATTCTAATATAATTTGATGTAAATAATGAATATTATACCTGCTAATTTACCTGATTTCTGAAATATATTATACATGTCATAAGGAGATAGAGGACACTTGATAGTGTTTCAAGTTTTAAAGTCTTATTGTGTAACTATTGTTATGAATGAGATAGATATTCAAATTGTTAGGTCTAATTTGAGAAGTAAAAATTCCATTTATCATAGTACTCTCTTCAATGATATAATTTCTAATTTGGAATCACAAGAATGACAAGAATTTAGGCTTGTTGACTGTTGACTCAAGTAGTTATGTATAATAATCACCTTTGTGCGTATATTTATCTATCCGATGTGGTAAAGCGCTAACTACTAACAATGAACAAAAGTTCTCTGCTCTTCCTTGAATTATAAATTAATTATTAATACAAAAGTTAACGCTGTAGAAGAACAATCAGCAAGCAATTGTATGGGTATGAGTTTTTCCTAAAATAAATTATTTTCGCCGTGGTTAATTTTTCACTCACTCCCATTCTAGTACACTAACCTTTGCGTAGTTGAGTAAAGACAGAGAGAGAGAGATGCGGACAATGATGACACTGAGTACTCAAAAGTTGAGGAATTCGTCTCTTTTAATACCGACTTAAGGCGAGGAATCACTTCTTTATGTTAAGTCTATACGAGAACCTAATGAAATATGCTTTAAAGCATCGGAATCTCCAGGAAAGTGACGGGTGAGGAAAAAACTCTACCGAGTTCAAGTTTAGAATCTGGATTTTTCCAAAAGCTGAGGGGCTATCTAATCATTGAGCTATCTTACCGAACAGTCTGTCAGTGCTTTACGGTATTCTTTTTATGCAAGGAAGAAGGGTAATTTGTTTAGCCATAGTTATCAGAAGCTCTAGACATGGTTCCGACGATTTATTTTACATTTGCTTATCTTTGGGTGTTTTTAGGAGTAAATCTTAACGTAAAACTTCCATCTCTTTCCTTACATAAAGTAGGAAGTACTGTACTTACAAATATTCCGATGAATTATTGTATAAATTGGGGGGAAAGAGATACTTTACTGATCACATTTTAACAAACTACTGAAAATTAAATTATATGAAAAAATCTAAAGGTATTTTTCCTTTACAAGGGAATTCATATCGAAAGACAATTTCATAATTTGTTCTAAATTTGGATTTGTAAAATAATAAGGAGAAGAGCAAATGAAAAGAAGACTTTAATTTGCATAAAGAAAATGACTCTTAGCCGTTTCATAAGCAATTATTTTCAACTATCTGGAGATATTCCGTAAATTCGTATCAAAATTATGCCGACTTGTGCTGAATTATCGAAGTTAAATCAGTATTTGGATTGGTATCGTAGAGAAATACAAGTTATTTGAACTTCTTCTTTGAACAAATACATCAGCCTTACTAATATATCTCTCAAACTTGTAGGGAAATAGTTTCGACAATGGGGTTTTATTCAGGATATTTAATGTACTTGCTCAATAAATTTGGAAATAATTTTTGGAGGACGTAATAGATATTATGCGTTCACCCTATTAGATCGGCTAATCCAATACTGCAAATAAAGGAAATGCTGGACGCTAAAACTGGCCGCTTTAAAGATTCATTATTTTTTCGGACAATAAGCGAATAACAATTCAGAGAAATAGACTAGTGCATGATACCCTTTCCATACTCCGAAATGTGGCTCGCAGGGTACATTTGTTGATAAAAGTTAAAAATTATTCGAAATTGTTGAATTTTGGTGCGAAGGCTTTCGGTGTGCGTTGATACCCTTATGTGATAATGCTTTCGGGTTTCACAGCGCCTTATAAAGTCGGATTGCAAAATCGAAAAGCGTTCCAAGTTTTTCCTGTCCAACTTTGAAAAACGCTGTAAGTATAAGTAGTAGTAAGTAAAACCCCGAAAGTATTATCATGTAAATGTTGAATTTTGTCATGATTAATTGATTTAAAACGTTCCCGCCTCAGTTAATTTTGATAGTAGTGAGCAGTAATTGATAGAACGCCATTATATTTTGAATATATAAGGAATTTGTACGTTTAAACAATCCTCAAAATTAATAACCGTAAAATGTAATATTTTCTAGGGTTAAGTAATTCCAAGTCATTTTTATAGTCTTATAGTAGATAGTTTATATAGATATATAGATATTTCATCATTCTTGAAAATTAATAACTGTAGAAAGCAAGTAACGCAACGCATGTTCTTGAATTAAGTAGCTCCAATTAATTTTTCTACTCTAATGAAGGGCTGTTTTGAAAAGAACACTCGACGGCGCTTGGTTGTCAGGCTTTATTTTTCTCCCGATGGTATAACGGCTTCCTTGATTTTATCTGTCTTTTTATACGTATTATGCTCGTAATAAATAGTCGTTTACATAATCGTTAACCCCTGATACCGCATTTTATTGGTATCATCAATATGAACTCAATTATAATGTGAACTGGTTCAATTCGCGGAACATATAAGAAAATGCTATCCTTAACTAGCTTTAATGCGTCTCTCTCGTCTTCCGACTAATTTTACATTTTGATACCAAGGATATCTATTTTACCAAGGTAAAAATTAAGACGTGATGAATCCAAAAAAGTTACGTAATAATTCTACTTAAGCGATGCTTGACGGCACTCGGGTATCTAATAATATCGACAAAGTAATAAACTTTTAAGATTGCCACCATGACAATTCTACAACTTTGTTAGTTTTATGCAGCCCTAAAGACTACGTTCATTACATGATATTACCTTCAAATAACTAACTGAGTCAAATAGCCTGTGTTCTGTGATTTCTAAAATTACGTATAAATTAGAAAAAAAAGTATTCTCCTATTTCATCTAAAGTCCCTCTCAAGTATAGCATTCTTACGAATCCACAGACTGAAATTCGTTTTTAACTATTAGCTTTTCATTTTGTATGTTAAGCTATCATCAGAAGTGTTTTGAGAGACACTTGGGCTTCATTAGGACAAACTTAATACACTAATGTCTTGGAATCGTCCGAATTTGAGTGGTCAAAGAAAATTACTCGTTTACATTTCTCAAATGAGCAATCCTTGTTTCAAATTCCTCAGTTTTCTGCTTCTTACATAATCTCTCTCTTTACTGTACGCAACAAGAATTCTTCATCCATTTTTTTCATCTAATATGCATACTATGTGTGGAGCATATTTGTTCTGCGTTGGAAATGCTGTTTCTATCATCTGCAACGTCCGAGCATCATTATAAATCGCACTGCAGCTATTCCAACCGAAACTAGGACAGATTATTAATTCAGTACTCTAGCTCAGTAAAAATTTACTTCCGATGTTGTGGCTCCGTTATTCCCAGGACATGTGTCATCTCATTCAAAACAAGACCGCCTTTTATAAAGGGAAATTCACCGCGGCACGTTGAATTCGATTGCTCAATTTACATTATAACTTTATCCGTCTTTTTGAATTTTGAATTCTCTGGTAATTGATAGGGATTAATGAAATTCGGTGATTGTGAAGAAGAGCGGTTGAACTTCAGAGATCCCTACTTCGCGATACATACACATAAATAACATAATAAATCTTCAGACTTGTTTTTACTATTACTATTTGCTATGGAGTAGAATTTCTAAATATTTATATTTGGTTTTCGGATAATATTCACCCATTCACCCAACAGAATTCCATGAACTTAAAAGCTATCCTTGAGTAACGAATATCAATTGCAATATATGGCTTATGTTTTTTGGCTCATGAGTCGAATAAAATAATAGAATACACGGATACAAAGATATAAAAGCTACGAAAAGTTTGAAGGAGAAAGTCATTAAGGAAAATCTAAGGATGAAATCTAAGAGCTTATCAAATGATTTTAGCTAACCAGATTTTATCAAAGCGTTATAGTGTTAGGTCGTACTTCTGTTAATACGGGCTTGTATTATTTTTATGTTGCAAACCGATTAGTGTTTCCGTATTAGAGAGACCAAAGATATTGAATGTGCTGTCTGTAAAAGACAAAGTAAGAAAAAAGTTGTCAGGACTTCGCTAACTTGTCAATGAAAAGGCAATCAGTAAGGAGGACCGATTTTCTAAACGGTGTCGTTGTAAATGTTCACGCATATGATAGAAAGGTCCCTGTTAGAGAAAAGTTTCTTACATAGATAGAAAAGTATCTTTTCTAAATTAATGAAGAAATAAAAGAAAAAGTCCTACATGTTCTGTAAGGGAATTTTATTCAAACCTAATCAATTACGACTTCTCGAATGAAATTGATATTTTAACTGGTAAAATAATCTCTGAAGATAAATTCTAAACAAATAATTATTCTCAAAGTATGAGTGAATAAGGATGAAAAACGTTTTCACTTGCAAAATACGGAAACCCGTTAGATATTATGATTCATATAGATATATACAAGGATCATCACGGAAACCCTATTTTACGAGGTTTTTAACAATTGAAATCTATTTTCTTTCAATAAAATAAGAACTGAATAAATATTAAATAATATTGAGTATAGTGAGCACTTCATTTATCTAGTAAAATATCTTCAGCAAAGTAGTATTGCCATAAATATAGTCGATATTTAAATGTGAATTTTCCCGGTTACCTTAACAACAAAGTGTTATCTACTTTCCCCTATACCTCACTCTCCACTCCCTCCCATAAAGAGATTTCCCTTAGCCTTCTACCACCTCCCTTTCCCGCTCCTCTGTTATTTATACAGTGTTCTTTTGCTTACTATTCTGGATGGTGCTAGTAACGGAATAGGTCGTGTAATTAATATGTGTGTGGAAAATTTACCAAGTCCCTTTCCTTTTATAGTAGAGCCACATCTGCATTTTTCCTAATTTTCAATTTATGCATGCCATAGTAACGAGCTGTTTACTATAAATGCTGGTATTTCTCGAAAGGCACTTAAGAAAATTAAGCTTCAAGAATTTTCTTATTTTTTAATAATTAATGTTACTTCAAATATTGTCTATGAATCTTTAGCAACCAAAAAGCAATATAAAAATGCAGCTTGAATATCCAAAGAGCGATTTTATTATAACTTTATTCAATTTTAATTAGCAAAATTCAATTTTAATCAGGAAAATCACAAAGAGAGCGTCTTAATTTATTAATTTTGCGCCTTTTGCACTCTACAATGAAGCAGTTTTTACCATGTAGACAACTAGGAAAAAATAAAAATTCTTTAACAGTATTAATGAGAAGGCATCTCGATCCCTCCGAGACTACGCTCAGCTGCCCGTAAAACACTCCTTCTCTGTTCTTTCGATATGTATCCTTCTTGAGATAGTGACGTAAGAGAACAACGAAAAGCGACGTATGAGAGAAGATCTCACTCAGAGTTACCTCTGAAGGAAGGATATAGATTGCTCTGCTTCGCGATATCTTCCTTTTGTTTTCACGGAATTAGTCATTTTAGCCGAAGATACTCACAAGAAACTCTTTCAGAAAGAGAGAGAGAGGAGAGGAGACAGAGATAATGAAAAAATTTTTTAGTTTAACGAATGAAGCGTATGAATGGCTACAGCGAGTGGCAGTGCATCGAGGGACGGGAAAAATCCGCGATTTTAACGAATAGCAGTGTCTTAAGGAATATCTATGCCATGTGTTTCATATGAAAGGAACAGGAACCGTAAGAAAACTCTTAAGTGGGATCATCTTAAGCGTGTACTTACTGTAGTTAATGTTTTATTCCAGTAAAGAGCGTTCGCGAACTTGGAAAGAAAAGAAAGCGTTAGAAGGAAATAATCGCCAGGACATATATCAAAATATAATTGATATAGTTCATTCTGGTCGCTTTTCTCTTCGATGCATTAGAGGAACTAACGGAGTAAAGAAATATGGATATCGTTCTTTATTGACCCCTAGTAAGCCTCCCGGATAGTCATGTGGGTAGTGCGTTCGATTTCAGTGAAGTGCATCATACATTTTCAGCTTCCTAATTTGAAACAACATTAATAAATTCTGTGTATTCTAATAAATAAATTTACACTACTTGGCTACAGAGAGTTTCTAACATATTGGCTATATTCTGGTGGAATTTTTGTTAGATATTGAATGCTATACGATGCTATAAAAGCTCACGTTTTGTTATAGCGGTGAAAGCGGTCCCGAGTTTGATTCCTGGTTAGAGATTAAGTTCAAATGACCTGAACTGTCGAAACACTTTTAACAATGTTACCTCTCTTGGAGGCTAGCCAAGTCAATGTGAAAAAATACCCTAATCAGTCAGCTTCATAAATATTTTTCATGTTCCCCGATAATTTGGGATGATAAAAATCCTCCGATGAAAAGTATCGCCGATATTTTTGCTCATTAAATTCTTAAATTATCTTGCATTAAACTCATCTGTTCTATTTCATCGAAATCATATTCGTTCAATATAGGGCCTGGCCTAAAGGAAACATAATTGCGATTCTGCGTTCTTCTTTTTTAGTCGAACTCATTTAAAGATTTCCTTCAGAATATTCAACAACTGGACTAATTCCTTCGCGTCACTGTATTCACTAGCTTTTTTCAAAAATCTTAATTAATCTGCAGAATTTATGATCCTCTATTTAAGGTTTCGCGGAATTCTTGAAAACTTCTATGGATTGTTCATACCGAAGAGATCGTAAAAAGCAAGCTCGTGAAAATATGCAATGAAGTTGGCGGAAAGTTATTGCTATCCTATCATGGATAAGGTAAAAGAAATGCTCATACTTAAAAATAGACGATTCTGAGAAGTTATTTTTGGATATTGCGCTATTATTTACTTCGTACTCCTTTCCATCATTTTATGAGTTTTCTCGCCTTTTATTATCGGGATCGTAAACGAATTCCTCGCAAATGATTTATCGGTAGCAGTTTACTTTTCCAATGTTTCGTGGAAGTATTAAGGAGAAGTTTTATCGCCAAAGTCTGACGCAATAAAACTTTTATGACATGTATACTTTAGTAAGGTAAATATCTCTACGAGACTATTAAGGTATTTATTTTGATATATAATCAAAGATTTGAGGATTTGAGATATATTTTCTATTTTATCTATTCATCTCCGATTATGTTGATTTGTTTACTTCAAGCAATTTATGAGCAGTAATATATTAGAACGTTTCCGTAAGGTTATTATCATAAAGAATCTTCATGTTGCAATTAGACCCTAAAGCGACGTATATTTTTAGATTATTAAGGGAAACCTTTAAAAGCAATTCATTGATTATTTTATCATCTGCATTGGTAAATATTCTTTATTCTCTGACGGTGATTACGCTTATTCCATTCAAAGTTTCTAAAAGTTATATATATATATATATATATATATATATATATATATATATATTATTTTTAATAAGTGCAATGTAGAAGTAAAGAAAGAGTGTACATTATTGCTACGTTTTTACCTACTTTACATAGAGAATTTATTAGTCTAGATAACAAGAATGAGGTTCTAATTCGTAACAAAGTGGCTATAATAACCACTTAATAAAACAGGTTAGTAAATATTTTGCAGAATGAAAATAAGTCGCTTGTTATTCTTCCTTTTATACTATTTAGTCGTTTCTACGCACCACGAGGTCTTCGAATTATCATTTTCTGAATAAAAATTTGAATACACTATTGTCATTGTATTGTCTAAAAATATTCGAAAAACTAATTGGAAGCAGGTACTTTCTATTTGAAGTGATCCTTGCTGAACTTTGTGCATATAACATGAAACCTGGCCCAATAACCAGGACCCTTGTCTCAAAATTTGACACTTCCTACGATGATATAAAATGTTTCGGCTACTCAAATCGTTTTACTTTCGCTGGAAGGTTTTCTGATTTTTCAAAGATGCCGAAAAAAGATGAATATCTACGCACTTTAGCCAACGTAAGTGTACGAAGTATTAAATATTTAGCTTATTATGTTCTCGCTGAATTACTACCTGCTTTCTCTTCTTCTTTTAGCTTCACTAAATCCCGTTTTTAGGATCATTAATTACCACTGGGTTACTTATTGGCAGTTATATTACGTAAAGCAATAAACTATTTTCTTTCCTAGACTTTTGTACAATGTCTCAAACTTCACGGCATTCTAAACAACGCGTTTTTAAGATTCAGTCTAAATGGGAATAAAAAAAGAGAACGCAAAATTTTGCAGTAAAATTGTAAATTTTCATTACCAGCTCTCATTGTATGATGAAAGTCTCAACGCAAAGTGCATGCATTTTTGACATTTGTATTTTATTTATTATATATATTGTAATAAATTGGAGAATAAAAGACATGAAAATAGTCCACAGGACCGGGGCTCGAACCCGGATATTTCAATTGCCGGTCCCGCCAGTTTTATTTTATGTTCGCTTTATCTTGGGATTCTTCCTAGGCGCGCGATTTTACTTATAACATATCCATTAATCTGTTTGCGGAATATATTATATTATGCAAACTACACAGTATATCCTCGGGTATTACGTGCGACATCGCAAAAATAGCACCTGTGTCCAACGGTTGGGGAGCACTGACTTAAATTATTCAAGTATTTTTCTCTTCAGAGAGAATTACTTGAATCATTCACTATGGCGTATGGATGAAATCAATTTACGTTTATGCATTCGTATCTTAGCCATCCTTTAACCACTATTTCATTCATTATATTGAACCCTCATTCCACTTGTTATAATGTCAACATCAATCCGTCTCACACTTTCCCTCTCAATCTCGGGGTTGCGACTTTATAGGCGGAGCATTAAACGTCTTTTCGAGAGACATTGCGATGGGATTGGGACGGAAATTGTACCGATAAATCAATCTTTGGGAGCGGAGGCAGGGTAGGTAAACAGGATAAATTATAGGGTCCTTCTATTTCTTCCAAGGACTCCCTTAAGCAGTGTTTGATTGAGTTAGACCTCGATTTTCGAGCCGTATGGTCGCCGAAGACGACAACGCGTGGGAAAGGGTGGAGCTGAAGAGTTGATTTTCGGGTTAGGGCAAGTTGAGTAAACAAGGAGGGTGACCCTTTCGACGCAATTTGGCAGCAGAGGGTTCTTGGAAGGAAAAGCCCGAAAAAGATCGTGAGAGAGAATCTCCAAAGATAGCAATATTTTGCGTGTTTGGTATTCTAACTATTCAACGATACTTCTCGGTGATCGTTAGGCTAGGACTGGAATGTTACCTTGAATAGCATTTCAGTAATCGGCGTTCATGTAGCAAATGCTTTAGAGTTTGAGTTCCATAACAGCGTATAATTTACGGCATTAAGAGTAATATTTCAACTTAATTAATATTTTACAAAAGCAATAGATCAAGGAAAGGTATGACGAGTTAAGAGCCTTAAAAATGAAAGGTAAATACAAGGGAAACAAGACGGAATGAGAGAGCTTCGAACCCAGGTATACCCTTGTCCAGTCTGATGTTCTAACCACCGAATAACCAAGCCTGAGCATCTAGTTTAGTGTTTCGGGCCATAAAGTTGAATTCTTGGGCTGGAGCTTCTGTCATTTATTTTTCACTCCTGTTAATGTTGGGATTTAATAAAAGCGTTATAATCATTTCGAAATGTTTTACTATCTCGATATTCATAGTTTTCTCGGTTGAGAAGGGATTTTATCAATGAAATTTTATGAACTCCAACTTAGTTTAAAATTTTATTAAATTTAAAATATTCCTAAATATAGGAAGTTTTTGCAAATACCATAAAGGGAAAAGAAGTCGAATGATATATAGGGTGGGGTGAGTTTGCTAGAAATAAAGGATGGGACGTTAAGTGGGAAATTTATGGTCTCATGACCATAGATTGAAGAATGTTGATAAATACTATTTAGGAGAAGAATTTATGCACATTTAAGTTTCCAAATTGTCATTGCTTATAAAAAATTGCGTTCAACTGAGGCATTTCTCGTTCAGCTATTCGAAATTAACTGAACAAGGATTGTGTCTATCTATGTGATTTCATCATTAAAAATTTCTTTTACTAAATCCGTGCAAAGAATGAAATATAGACATTTTTGTTATTAAAAAGAGTATATACAGGTGTGATCTCTCATGTATTTTATCCCTGGCAAAGAAGTATCGCTTCATCTCCGGGGAGATTTGTGGGATAGATAGTTTCACGCTAAGGATCGTGTTTTAGAGCTGGACTCAGTTCACGCCCACTCCAAAATATTACGCACGCGATCTCTTCTACGACCCGTCTCTCTTCCTCCCACATACAACTTTTCTTTGGCTATCCTCTGTTTTGTCAGGAACCCACTCCTTATCTCATACCTTTCCACCAATCAGAGCTCCTCAATCTTTCACTATCTCAGCGAAATATCTATCTTCTCGCCGAGGGAACCACTAGGCCGTTAGGGGAGCCTTTCTTTTTGCGGATTATGTACGTCACCTGTTTTCCTTTACCACGTCATTTGCTTTTTTCAACGGACTAAAACGCTCTTTCCATTTCGAGATATATGCTTCTCGGGAGTAAGTTTTATATTTTTTCGCATTTTCTTCGTGGCCCTCACCTTTAATAGTGGCCATTAAGAGATTGCTTCGTTATCGCACCTCAATTTGTGAAATTGCCACAAAAAGCAAGATTGAATGGTTATATTTCGGTACAAATTTCCTCCTTTTTCGTGAAACGTTTCCCGAGGAAAAATTGGATGCATAAAAATTATCATTCCATAATTCAGGGATATCCAAGGTCTTTATATGCGAGCTCCTTTTTTTAATGGAAGGGCCATGCGATATCCCCATTGACAGGATGAAAATATATATATGAATATATACATATATTCATTATATGTTTATTATGAGAGATCATGAATTTACGACACTGAGCGTCGTAAAAGAACTTAACTGCCGCTGCTGTTATGTATTCATACTGCTATGATTCAAGATGTACAAGACACTGTGAGTGAAATTAAAGCGCACTTTATTTAACGGAATTCTCTTATCTTTAACGCGTAAACCTTTTCGTACCAATATATTCTGCCTAAACGATGATTTTGTTCACCCTTAACTACTCACTTTTTACTATAGTAGACTCTATCAAAGTAGTTACACAATTGAAATGCGAAGTGAGAAATTTTCTCTCCAATATTATTGTATATTAGATTGAATACAAGTTCATAGAATTTTCAAATGAATGGACAGATTATGTCAATGTGAAACATATTGAAAAACTAAAGTAGGGCTCTCTTTTTTCGATGTCTTTATCGATTCGTAAGAATTGGCAGAAAATGTTTGTCCCTTAAAAACCATAGATGTGACGTACTTTCATTTACTATGGTGAGACAATAGAAATATATCAAATTATTACAAATATCAAATTTATAAATGCTTAGAATGCTATCAACCTTTCCCCTTTTTCATATCTTCCCTTTATTTTCTTTTACTTTTCAAGATTCTTTAGGAGAGGAGAGCTTTGTGATTTGCGTTGTAGGGTTTCAACAGTGTTTTGATGATTTGGAAACGCCTAGCCCTACTTCGTAAATTACCTTTCCATCTACAGCACTATCAGCTTCATTACTCGTCATTCAGGGACTAATAAAAACCGAACTATAATGCCGTAAATCTCGATAACGATATTTTAAACGTAATCAGAGACTTTTGTCGGACCTTTGTCAGAGACCTATGTCGAGAGGAGTTGTGAAAATTAAGTACATAGTTACTCAATGTAACATATGTAGAGTCTTTAATTGTATTTATCGCATATTAGAAACCTCTAATGCAAAAAATTAAAATCTTGACGAAACTAATAACGGGAGACGAAAACGTCTGATGCTACATTATGCTAGATGGAATGATATGATGAATAGACTATATGGATGATTGGATAGAATAAATATTAGCAATTTTAAGAATATTACTCATTTCTCATCATAGTCCTTCATTTTAATGTGGCAAATCAAAGGTAATTACGTTGACGCGAAGTAATCCCACCAATGGACTTTGATGGCATCCATTCTACACAATGTTAATTTAGAATTTACATTCTAAACTTCGTGTTATAGTGAGCATGGCTTATGCAGAACACACAGCTTTCGTGAAGATTAGGATTTATTACTTTTAAAGGTAATATAATAATTAATTGTTTGCTTATGCGATGATTAAGAAACAATTTGAAGCTTTTTTTAATATACAATACTCTAAGCCAAGTACGTGAAGGGGTTCTTGGTTGACTTGCAATTCTTAAAATTATTTCAACATAGCAAGTGCCTTATAGGAATATCTATGAAAGATGTGACATGTTTACCATTTTTTCGAAATAGTTAAAAGTTAAAACAAACACCGAAAATGCATTGATAGTTGGTTTGAAGAGTCATCTAGCTAGTAACCGCAAAGGTATACAGGAAAATAGTTAACGTTTCGTGATGTTATATCTGAAATCCTCAATAATTTTTGGAGAAGAGAGCATCTGAAATCGTATTGTTTCCGCTTTTTATGTAAACATTCCGGTACATCTTTCGGCCATATATGAGGAATTATATTGTATATTTATAATAATAGTGTGATGTAACTAGTCACTTTTAACGACTTACTATGTCATGAAATAAATTTTAATCTATTATATCCTATGCTGTTCCGATAAGCTGGAAGGTAATGATTAAAAGTAAATGCCATTATAGAAAGGTGGTAACATATGATAATGCCTCCAATACAATGATATTTTTTCTAAATTATAAATAAGTGTCTGAAAAAGGAGATTCCGTTAGCTTTACGGGAAGGATGTACGTTTGCGTGAGGAATTTCGCATTATAATTTGTTGTCGTATGTTGCGCACTTCGGAGGAAATATTATATTTCTAATTGCAAATCTTACTGAAAAATTACGTTTCGATTTCAAATTAAACAGTAAACTAACCTATATTTTCAGTGTTCTCTTCTTTGATTGTATTTTAAAAGATTCGCTTATGCAGAATTCTGAAGAAGACTAGAATTACTGAAAAGATAAATATATTCCTAACTACAGCAGACCTCCTTTTAATTTCTCAAATATTTTCAAATTCATCCCGGATCCTTTCACACGCTCTTTGCTTTTACCAATACCAAACTTACTCCTGGGCGCCGCGTGGGCGCTTATGGTTGTTCTCCGATGACTCAGCCGATGAGGGAGGGAAGGGGGGGATTGGGGGGGACAACCTATAAACCCTAAGAAGTGGACCGCCCCAGGCCGTTGTGACGTGCTATAGGGTTCACCTCTATGCCTAGAGGGCCCCCTGCCACAACTTCAAGGAGAAGCTCCGACCTCATAGACAGAAAGAACGAGCAGGTGAGAAGTGAGTGCTTAGTTACCTCACCCCTGCAGAAGAAGGTGAAAGAAAGGCCCCTGAAACAGATGCCTGCGTCTGTAGGCCCAAGAGCAGGCTAGGTTTGTAGGGAATGCCTTCCCCACGCCCCCTACAGAGCAGGTGGTTAGTGCATATATGTACACTTCTTAAGAAAACTACTGCCAACTAACTCTTGGCTGCATTTAGTTTTGATCTGGACGCAATGATCCACGGTCCATTCTTAGAATTGAAGTTATTGTTCAAAAAATTCTTATTATCAAATGGTTAACTTCTTGTCTCTGAATGAAATGCTTAAATAAGAGTTCGAAAACTAGCGCTTAGACGTTAGGTTAAAAAAGGAGAACTGCTATGAAAGACGCACTACTGGCGTTAATATTCTCTTAAATAAAGATTGATGAACTGAGTGACCTTAAGGCTTTAATCATCTGAATAGAAAGGAAAATAAGTACTCACGTTCAATTCAGGAGTTGCTGTTGCTGTATTTTTCTGTAAGAAAAGAGAACAAATTCATTAGTATATAGAGTTCTCCTTACATGCTCACGAATTGCGAAAATTTTCACCTAAGTTGGTAATATTGAGATATTCTTTCACTTATATAATAAGTTAGTAATAAACAGATGTTACAAGAGGATATTTAGAACGTCTACGCAGAAATAAAGTTCATGAGAAACTCAACTGCTGTGCTTGATTCTTTGAGTTACACAATTCTTTTTTGTTTGAATTTCACGGGTCGATAGCCTAAAACTCTATTAATTAGCAAATCAACGCCTGCAAAACTTCAAATGGAGTACAAATGTAACTGCCGGAAATTTGTTTTTAAGGTTGCCCATTTTTGTTTCGTTATTCAATGTTTTACATTGATCGTTTTAACTTGAAGCTTTAATAATATTCTGCCGAACATTAATAATACAATTTTAATATTCTTAGTGTAGATCATCAAAGCAATATTCGTTTAATTATTAGAACTTTGCCTTTTGCGGAAGGCGTATATTGGGCTATACGCTTTGGTTGTAACACACTGCATGTATTTTCCAGCCAGATATTGTCACCGAAAAATGTGAATGAGAACATTAGATGTGAGTCGTTAGAAAAAATTCATTATTATGAAGAACTAGAAGTAGATGTAGACTCTGAAATTTTAAGAAGGATCATTTTGTGAGAGATTTATAAATGCCCAAACCAAATTATGCTATCAATCAAATTTTAGGTCATGACATTTTTTCAAAATACAAATGAAAATAGTAGGGCACATTTGAAGCACAAACGCTCTACTAGCCAAAATTCGTTTACTAATGAAAATGACTCCAATAACAAAAGGATCTCTAGTCTTAAATTGTCTTGCTCATAAATTTGAAAATATATATAGTGGATAACGATGATAAGGAAGAAACGATGAAAACGCGAGCTCTCGTTTAGAAATTTCACGAAACCAAACAAACCAACGACGAAGCAAATCCGGTATCGAATCTTATATTGTCAGTTTCATCGAATTGTATTCGAGGTGAAAAATCATGATAAGAAATCCTGTATAAATCTGGAACATTTACGTGTAAGAAACTGCCTCTGCTCTGCCTTATTAAACGCGTTGAAATGGTGCGAAATTGTCTTAAAGCCTAACGAATGGTTTAGGAGGATAGTAATTTTCGGACTAACAGCAGCATTTTTGTTTGTTACAAATGTTAAGTGAGCGAAATTTGGTTAAAGTTCAATGAATAGTTTATGGGCACACCGGAGGAAAAACTCAGATATTTTCATAGGTAATGTTTACCTTGTCTGTTTACGAAAATCAGTAGGAACTTGAACATCTGCCTCGAAGGTCAGTGAAAATAATGCTATTTCAGTTGCTAATATCTTAACAGTGAAAGCAACGGAGAGCAGTCTAACCTTGGGAAAATAGCGGAGTCGTTTCCCTAAGTTATCAATGTTTGCGACTCTATCCTCTCGTTTTCATTGAATGTAAACAAGGAGAAAAGAAAAGTGCCTTTTATCTACGAGGAAGTGAATAAGGAAAAAGAGACTGGCAGGAGATACAAAAAGTGAACAAAACAATGGAAAGAAAAGTCCAAATGATTCCTAAACAGTTCCCGCTTATAAGAAACCAACGAATAGCCGAGAAATAGGAAGTTATTTTACATTTTACAACGATTATCTTCTCTAATACATTTAAAAATTTAAAAATTTATGGATTTATTCATCTCATGTCTACTTTCCAAGGGATGATTGAATCAAGAGAGCACATTTTAAAATCGGTTCAGACATTCCTTTTCACATGATTTATTTCGAATTAAAAGTCGTGCGAAATCAGAAGGGGATCAATAGAAGTTGGAAATGAATAGAGGTTTCTGTTACATTTCGTCGAGTCTTATTTTAGACTAAACTAGAATAATACCGAAATTATGATAAAAGTTGTCGATCTTCCATGAGATTGAAGATTAAATATAGTGAATGATCCAATTACTTTGAATTATGATTGCTACATCACATGCACCGAAGTTTTAATGGTGTCAGGATTCACTTACACAATTTAGAAAAAGTGGAAAAGTCACAAAGTCATACGTAACAATAAAATAAGAGTTTGGAAAATTAATAACGCGAAAAATAGCGGGCCAATTTCAAAAATCGCGTTAACGGAATGTCGTATTCAACAAATAATATAATAACGCGATTTGAGTCCTTTAATTAGGAATATTTAACATAATACACAATGAAGAGGATTGCAAGTTGATTTCATGGGCGGATTCATTAAACTTTTTTTATTAATGTTATATTATTCCTCAACGCAAGCATTCGCATTAAGTAGCATAGTTAATATAAGTAATATTAATTATATTATTATTCATTCATTCATATTGTGAAGGATTAGAATGTTATACGTATGTTATGATTAAACTTTTTTCCAAAGAGGTGATTAATTGTCATAACTCCTCTACTTGTAAGGTGATCGTCAATCTCTAAAAATACGAACAAATTTTTTAAATAATATTTTATTAATTATTATTTTATTAATATTTTATTAATTATTTTAAATAATTTTTTAAATGGAAATTAAATGGGAATGCCATCTTGTGCTATCCGATATGGCTTCTCGGGAAATCTTCGGGCCAAAAACATTTCCATCTTAACCATTGTTTCGTGCTAAGCATTTTGTCTAAAACGAATTAATATGTGAAGAAACCAAAGAGTTAAATTTATACAGAATTCCGCGATAATGCTATCTGTCGCTTTTTGTTCCATTCAGGAGTATATAATTCAGTTATTTCCCAGTTTCATATAGTTTAAAGGTGAGAAATTCATTTCTTATGTAATCGAAGACCTGTGAAAACTACGAAATCTTACTTATTCATACATTTAACATAAGAATTCATTGTTGGTGCTGAGCAGGCAGCTTAAAATAAATAGGAAATTCTTGACAATCTTTAACTGTATTTGAAATACTGAATGAACATTTTTAAATTGAGCTGAAATCGAACTATAAATACTAGTACTTGCTTTTGGGAGAATCTAGAATAGAGAATATATATCTCCTGTGAAAAAATGTTCGCTATTATGCGTTCGTTCATGCCAAGCGTTTTTTAAACGAAATAATATACATTTAATGTTATACGAGAAACTACGGACTAATAATGCATTTCGTGCCAACCGAAATTTTGCGTTATCCGTTTTCATATCAGTCAGTTTCAACAATATCGTTCACTTATTAATTAACTACATAAAATACAACTTACAATTAGTAAGTCTCAGAAATAATTCTGTTCCATCAAAAGAGGAAATCCACCCTCTCGTTTATGAAATTTACGAATAACAAACTGACAAAGAGAATCGGACGGTAATCAATGAAATTCTATTCGCAATGAAAAATTACTGTAAGAAAAACTGGTATAACACAGCACATTTACGTACAGTAAATCTTTACATTCTTAACTATTGATCAGCGGACCCTATGCAGCATCTATAAATCTGATGCAAATGATAAGTGAGCGTTATTAGGTTAAAACTCAAGGAATGAATTAAGGACAGAGTGGAAGAGAAACTAGGATAGTAATCGAAATAATTTTTACCTTGTTTGTTTATGAAATTCAGAAGGGACTTGAACTTCAAAATAGACTCGAGGGTTAGTGTAAACAAGGCTTTTTCAGTTGCTTATATCTTAACGATAAGGACAACGGAAAGGCATCTGTCCTTGGGATAGTAATGAAGTCGTTTCTTAAATTGTCGATGTACATACACTTGACTATCCTCTCACTCTCACAGAATGTAAACAAAGGCGAAAAGGAAGGTGCCTAGTATGTAAAAGGAAGTGAATAAGAAAAACTTCCGAATGACACCGGAACACTTGTTACGTTTAAGAAATCTATTCCTGAATTCCCCAAAAATGGGAATAATCTTTTCCAATGATTATTTTCCCGTGTATATTTATTAATTTAAAATTGACAGATTTATCCATCTCATGTCATTATATTCGACAGGATTATCGACGAAAGAGAGCACATTTTTTTGTACCGGTGCAGACATTAGTTTTTCATATGATTTTCATTACAGATAAAATTCATGCGATTTCAGGAGAGGATCAATTGCAGCGGGAAAGTTATGCGTATGCTGATTTATATTAAAGTGTTAAAACTAAAGAATGGATAAAAGTTATCGATTTTTCATGAAATGGAAGACAAAATGTAGCGTCGAAGGATTCCAAGGGTTTTAAGGTTTCCTTTACAATTTGCAGAACTAAAGGCTACCATATCTATCTCCTTAATATTAACAAGACCGTTGGCTTTTCCACTGAATACTCATTGCAATTAAATAATTACTGAGATTCATTCAAATTTTAATTCAGTTCAGCTCGATGCTTAGTTGCCAGACACAATAACTATTGCCTGAAAGCCAACCAAGCGAGACTAAGCAATCTACGAATTGCTTACGAATTATTACTTAAAATTTGAAATTTACAAGTAAGATGCATGTTATGTTTGAATCGATATTCGAAATGGAGATAATAGTGTTTCAGAAAAATAAAACTAGGATTCATCAAAAGCAATGTAGGATTTATAATATGAGAAGAAGAAAGTGTAATCTAGATTTAAATTATTTTGAATAAATGGTAAGCATTAAACCCAGAAAAGTTGCAAGTAAAAGAGTTTTCGATTAAACTGGGGACTCATAACAGAAAGGGATTAATTTTTAATTATGGCCATTCTAAATTTATCATGTATTAAAGATCAAATTCCAAAACTCGGTTAAGTGTATGACTGTATGCACTGAAACAAAAAGAAAACATAACTTCCGGGATTAAGAGCCGCTAATTCAGTTCACTTGAGCGACGGTATCGATATCAAAGGATATATTGCAAGTATTAACATTCATGAATTAACTCTACATCACCTATGAAAATATGTCGACTGTGCACCTATGCGACTATGCACCGAAACCAAAGAAAAGCGTAGCTATTAAATGACTTCATAAGGAGAAGTGATTGATTTTAAATTATGTCTTATGCTAAAGTAGTCAGGAAACCAGTAAATGCAGTCAATATCTGAGTTAATTTTTTTAAAATGCAAAAAATAAAACGCAGGAAGAGTAAAAGTGTCAACAATAAAGGAGAAATTTCATAAGGAAAAATGATTAATTTAAAATTATGGCATATGCTAAAGTAGCCATGCATAACAAATGTACTGAAAACAAAATGCCAGATATCCGAATAAGTCAACTGTATGCACCGAAACCAACGAAAAGTATTAGGTAATTTCCAACTTGCATAGCCACTAATTAAGTTCAAGCATAATACAGAAAATGAACAAAAAGACGTACAATGGATCTCACTTGCGCGGATGTATCGAGATCGATTGAGATATTCACTAGAGGAACCACCTGGCAAGTTGAGTTACGACATGAAGACTTTGAAATACTGAATGCTATTTGAAATACTGAATGAACATTTTTAAATTGAGTTGATATCGCACTATAAATACTACTACATGTTTCCGGGAGAATCTAGTGAGAATATATATCTTCTGTGGAAAAATGTTCCCTCATAAGCGTTCGTTCATGTCAAGAGTTTTCCTAAACGAAATGATATAAATTTAATGTTACACTAGAAAATACGGACTAATAATGCATTTCGTGCCAACCGAAATTTTGTGTTATCCGTTTTCATATCAGTCAGTTTTGACAATATTGTTCACTTAATTAACAACCTAGAATACAACTTAACAAGTTATAAGTCTCAGAAATAATGCTGTTTCATCAAAAGAGGAAACACAAAATATAAAAATTCTTAAGTACTCACCACTTGCAAATCTCCGGGTAGTCATGCCGGGTCATGTTTATCCCTCTTCAGTGCCACGATCTCACAGGAGAAGCTCCCAAGAAGTGCCGAGAAGTGAGGATGTCACAATCTGGTTTAATAAAAACGCTAAATTAATTCATCGGTGAAATGTGAAAAAAATTCGGGGATAATACTGTATTGCGCGTACATAAGAGCTAGCAGTTGACAATGATGTGAATTCAAATTAAGATTAAATTTAAACTCAATATCTGTTAACATTTCGGTTCTTACTATTCGTTCATAATCTCGTGAATAGTTCCGCAATTGCATTAATGTTGTTAAATTATCGGAAAAATTCGTTTATTTAAGGGAGAGTTCAGCTTAAATTAAACTGAACATCCGGCTTTACAACAACATGCTCAATCAATTAAAAACAAAAACTAAATTAGAACCTTATAAATAAGAAAAACGGGATACATGGAACATAATCAAAACGTTGAATTTTCTCGATAGATGGCCTGATTTTGTGACGTTAATTTCAATAATAATTCAAAATCTAGTTGCAATAATACCGCTGAAACATTTTATATGTATAATGGTTAAGTAACAGATTTAAGTATTATATTTGTATATGTACTAATACTATTCTGAAAAAAAATGAAATCAGCCATAATAGGTAGTCATTGATAGAAACAAAAAACTAGAGAGAAAGATAAGAAAAAAATTAGAAACACAAAGTCCGATCTTCAGATAGGAAGTCAAAGAAACCAGTAAATGCAGTCAATATTTGAGTTAATTTTTAAAAATGCAAGAAATAAATCGCAGGAAGAGTAAAAGAGTCAACAATAAAGGAGAGATTTCATAAGGAAAAATGATTAATATAAAATTATGGCATATGCTAAAGAAGTCATGTATAACAAATGTACTGAAAATAAAAATTCCAGATATCCGAATAAATCAACTGTATGAACCGAAAACAAGGGCAAGTATTTGATAATTTCCGAGTTTCAAACCCGCTAATTAAGTTCAACCATAATACAGAAAATGACTAAAAAGACGTAATGGATCTCACTTGCGAGGCGGTATCGAGATCGATGGAGATATTCACTAGAGGAACCACATGGCAAATATGAGTTCCGACATGAAGACTTCCTGCGTCAGTCTTTCCTTACATTACTTGTCAAATTACTAAAATCGGCTTTCATACACTACTTATCGGTGATAAAAAAATTAAAACGAAAATTATAGGAGAGCCCTCACTTGATGCTCAATTGCGATAAAATTTCGTATTTCACAAAATCGAGTTCTCAATCGAAATTAAAAATAGAATACGGATTGAGATTAATAAAATTCGATTCGATTATTTAAGGAGAGGAATATTGAAATTGGTTTAAATAATAATTTAATGCAAAATTAATCTGAAATTCAAATCTAGAATTCCGTTACGATAGAGGGCGACCGTATCATCTACTCGTTTCTGGAAAATTCCTACGATTAGTAGGAATTTTCCAGAAATTTTTCTTCCCCTAAATACAGCGAATATCTGAAAATTAAAATGGTATCGAAAACGATTTGAAGCATTAATTGCGGATTTCGTCAGATTACGTCTTCAAAAATTAAAAGTCGTTCTTTCATTTCGTAGGAATTAGTCTTGGCCAGAAATGGGGAAGAAAATAGAATTACATAACTGGAAGAAATCGGACAATGACAGAGAGCAGGTTAAACACTTAAAAGATGATTCATCAGGACGTCGGTTTCAAGACTAATCATAAGAGTCTTGCGTAACGAAAAATATTCACCTATGGCTAAAACATAAATAACTCAACAACCAATAAGATCAATTATTTCATTAAGCTCAGAAGTAATTAAAGTAACTTAAATAATATTCACTTACTTTACTTACCAAACTGAAGAAATTCCTAAGATGCGTCACAGATGTCTCGATTCCAGAAAAAGACTTACTTTCCGTTAATAACCTTAATAATCATGTTAAGATTTTAAAAAAGTTGCAAATCTATTACCTTAAATTTAAATTACGCTTCACGATTACTGAATTTCGAATCTACATAACTCCGAGGAATTCGAATTCTAACGGTTTTCTCGAAAGATCCTTCAACATGTCCACACCAGGCGAAGTTTCCAGACTACTTAAAAATTTAACCGCGAAAATAAACGATTCAGGAAAACGGAAAGATCTGATTGGTCGCTGCCATTCCTTTTTTGGTGAACCCCCCCTCTTTTCCCCCTACCGGAGAAAGTTATAATTTATTTATTAACTATTAATTAGAATTATATTAAATTTTTATAAATTTAAACAAATTTTCGATTTTATTTCGAAATTTATTGGAAAAATTACGTTCTTCTGCAATTTCGTACTTAAACAACGCGAGCAACAACAAAATTGACGAAAAATCAGCAATTGTTCTACGTGACGTCATCATGACGTATGTTCAAAGTATGGCGTGAGAAAATGGAAGGATTTTAATTATTCGACATGTGAAAGTACACCATGAATTTTAATTATGTTATTACTACAATAATTGATGCAATAACTACTTATAGAAAATGTAATTTATAAAAAAATCATTGCTCGTTATCGTATTTCAGTATTTTCCTTCTCACATGATATTCATTATAAATAATGAGTTTTCATGAATGCCAATGAAATTTAAATTGATTTATTATTACTATTAGAGTAGTAATTACGATAAAAGATGATTTAAACGTTGTTTATTTCTAATCATTTGACGTACTAGTGGAATTAAACGGCAATTGAGTTTTATCATAGCTTTCAAACGTTGTTTTCGAAATCTTTCGAACCTTCTTTTGCCCTCATCTTGATTAGGAATTCAAAGTGTATATGAAGCAGCGATGAAAGTATTTATACTAGCCTCAAAACCTAAATTGTCAGCCACGATGTAAAAGAACTGAAGTTGATTGAGTAAATTAAAGAAATGAAACGATTGCTGATTGTTCATTCTTTTTCCCTTCTAATTCTCTAAATAGTGCCCTCAACGCTATTTCTCAAGTCCCTAATTACACGTCATATGGTATTCTTTGAACGAATTTTCCGATAACTATTGTAATAAATTTCCAGCCATTAGAAATTCTCCTCGTTAAAACAGGCTTTATTTGGAATATTTTCCAACTCACCTTTTTGCTCGTATAGCAGATGTTAATTATCCAACTGCGAAGAAATCACTTTTTTAAGCTTCTCAACCCCTCAACGTGGCCGCAGATTTATTAAATTCTCTCGTAAGAACGATTTAAACGGCGGTGAAGAAGAATTTCTTGTTATCGACGCCATTACACATGCTCCATACTCGGATAAAGTAATGCACTACAAACACCGTGATCCTTCGAATCCCATTCACGCTTTTTTCAAGTTTATCACTAAATATACCACTGAAGGTACACTAAAAAACTCTAATTCACTCATGTTTATACTTAAAATTCGATGAAAATATGTAAATGGCACCACAACCAGCACAGTTCACTTAGCGGGACAAATACTTGAGTTATCTGAAGGTCGAGCGGCGTGGAAAATAAGTTTCGTTCGTCAGAAATTTCTATACCATGATTCTCTTCAAAAGGGCGGAAACTTGTCAAGACCTCATGATATCCGCAAGAGATTGACCATGCTTCTATGAGCTTCAAATCTAAAACATCGGTAAGCTCTTTTATTGTTCTTGGGACCGTGTTATTTGGTGGATAATCAATGGCAGTATATTTAGCATAGTGCGATTATCTTATAGTGTACTTGCATGTGGAAGATCATGATAATAGTGTGTCTGTGCAATAGAAACCCAGCTTTAAGATGTGTGATTTTTTGAAGAGTGCTTCAATGTGTTGGTGTGAGAAAAGTGTTCGGTTGAATAATTATTTCTTTATATGAAGTTCTTGTGAAGGCAGGTGTTGACACGAATCTGCATTATTTATAAGAAATTCTAGGTTTGTAACTCAACAGTTTTAAGGTCTCATCGCAACCAATAGAGACGGATTTCTAGTTGCAGATAAATGTAAATGGGATTCGGTGTAATTTCATATATTCAGCAGACATCGTATACCAGAAATAGGTAAGTATGATTACTCTAACAAGGAAATATACGAGCACTGTGATTAATTTCAATTTGAGTTGGGGAATCTAAAGTGATTGGCAGATTATTCAGATTGCACTGTATGTAGCACTCCTCACTGAACCAGTTTACAATGAGTAGAATATGATAGTGATATGTATACATGAAAGTGTACTGTAACACAAAAGTTTTCTTAATATCTGTCGAAATAGGATTAATATTATTGTAATGATCATACATCAGCCTTACCTCAGTACATATCATATTGTTGTCACTGCCATGAACAAAACAGGGGAGAAATAATTATAATATATCTGTACTAAAAGATTACTGACGAATAATTATTCCTCCATGTATGGTTTCAAAAATACACATGATTCATTTAACAATAAGTTTCCTTTATAAAGCATGCCATTTTCATGGTACATTTACTTGCATGTTTGTCCACATAATTCGAAAACTGGCTTGACTCAACGGGATGAGTTTCGTGTAAAATTAATGATATTCATTCTTCAAAACATTCATTTGGAATATTTGAAACATATTTAGAATTTCATTGAGAAAATATATCCCCCATTTACTATTGACTATAACTTGTCTTGATCAGGCTGTGATAAATTGAATCTCAGGCATGTGTGATTTCAATCCATTGTCTCTTTGTATGATGTGAATAGTGCTTTGCGTTGTTTCATTTTTCCATTGTATATTGAAACTTGTAACATTATGTCACATTGAGGGACGCAAAGGCAAAGTACCTCATTTCTCATCTGCCCTGGTGAGCCTTATTCCTTCTAACAGCTCTAGCTATATATAATTATTAATTACAAGACCTATGTATGTTACATTAAGTAAGTAATACTCTGACATATCGTTACTTTCATACTTAAGTATTATTTAATTCCTTATCACTCATCACAGTTAAGTTGATTAATTGTGAGGTTTTCTCTTTGTTTGCTAAATAGGCAATTTGTCCGAGAATAATTATTTTGGTGGAGTAAGCAATCAAATATTGATAGGCGGCTTTCAGTGTATATTTGAAAGGTATTTCATATGATTGTAATGAGGAGGCTTTCCAACTCATTGAGGCATTAAACAAAAATACCTTCCACCTCGATTTGCCTTGCAAGCCTCATTCTTTTTTCAAATAGGCTGTCTCTGAATACTCTAAAAGCTAATGAAAGGGGAGGGCTGATGAATAATCGGCGTCGAAAAGAAATATTTTGTTTCCTCACATATTGCCTCTACATTATTATGCATACACTTTAGCTTCCATCATTTAAATTACATACAGTAAAATGTATGCATAAACATCTTTGAAACTGAGTGGAAAAAGGTTTTCTGCATGTTTTTGAGACTTGGAGAAAATACAATGATTATTATATCTTCAAAAAACTGTGAACATCCATTTTCCTCTGCAATTGCTTCTTTCTTTCATCTATTCATTCAGCTTCAGTTCTTTTACATCGTGGCTGACAATTTAGGTTTTGAGGCTAGTATAAATACTTTCATCGCTGCTTCATATACACTTTGAATTCCTAATCAAGATGAGGGCAAAAGAAGGTTCGAAAGATTTCGAAAACAACGTTTGAAAGCTATGATAAAACTCAATTGCCGTTTAATTCCACTAGTACGTCAAATGATTAGAAATAAACAACGTTTAAATCATCTTTTATCGTAATTACTACTCTAATAGTAATAATAAATCAATTTAAATTTCATTGGCATTCATGAAAACTCATTATTTATAATGAATATCATGTGAGAAGGAAAATACTGAAATACGATAACGAGCAATGATTTTTTTATAAATTACATTTTCTATAAGTAGTTATTGCATCAATTATTGTAGTAATAACATAATTAAAATTCATGGTGTACTTTCACATGTCGAATAATTAAAATCCTTCCATTTTCTCACGCCATACTTTGAACATACGTCATGATGACGTCACGTAGAAGAATTGCTGATTTTTCGTCAATTTTGTTGTTGCTCGCGTTGTTTAAGTACGAAATTGCAGAAGAACGTAATTTTTCCAATAAATTTCGAAATAAAATCGAAAATTTGTTTAAATTTATAAAAATTTAATATAATTCTAATTAATAGTTAATAAATAAATTATAACTTTCTCCGGTAGGGGGAAAAGAGGGGGGGGTTCACCAAAAAAGGAATGGCAGCGACCAATCAGATCTTTCCGTTTTCCTGAATCGTTTATTTTCGCGGTTAAATTTTTAAGTAGTCTGGAAACTTCGCCTGGTGTGGACATGTTGAAGGATCTTTCGAGAAAACCGTTAGAATTCGAATTCCTCGGAGTTATGTAGATTCGAAATTCAGTAATCGTGAAGCGTAATTTAAATTTAAGGTAATAGATTTGCAACTTTTTTAAAATCTTAACATGATTATTAAGGTTATTAACGGAAAGTAAGTCTTTTTCTGGAATCGAGACATCTGTGACGCATCTTAGGAATTTCTTCAGTTTGGTAAGTAAAGTAAGTGAATATTATTTAAGTTACTTTAATTACTTCTGAGCTTAATGAAATAATTGATCTTATTGGTTGTTGAGTTATTTATGTTTTAGCCATAGGTGAATATTTTTCGTTACGCAAGACTCTTATGATTAGTCTTGAAACCGACGTCCTGATGAATCATCTTTTAAGTGTTTAACCTGCTCTCTGTCATTGTCCGATTTCTTCCAGTTATGTAATTCTATTTTCTTCCCCATTTCTGGCCAAGACTAATTCCTACGAAATGAAAGAACGACTTTTAATTTTTGAAGACGTAATCTGACGAAATCCGCAATTAATGCTTCAAATCGTTTTCGATACCATTTTAATTTTCAGATATTCGCTGTATTTAGGGGAAGAAAAATTTCTGGAAAATTCCTACCAATTTTAGGGATAGCGGTCGACCGTATCATCTACTCCTTTCTGGAAAATTCCTACGATTGGTAGGAATTTTCCAGAAAGGAGTAGATGATACGGTCGACCGCTATCGTAACGGAATTCTACTTTTGAATTTCCGATTAATTTTGCATTGATTAAGTATTTAAACCAATTTCAATATTCCTCTACTTAAATAATCGAATCGAATTTTATTAATCTCAATCCGTATTCTATTTTTAATTTCGATTGAGAACTCTATTTTTGGAAATACGAAATTTTATCGCAATTGAGCATCAAGGAAGGGCTCTCTTATAATTTTCGTTTTAATTTTTGTTCATCGATAATTAGTGTATGAAAGCCGATTTTTGTAATTTAACAAGTAATGTAAGGAAAGATTAACGCAGAAAGTCTTCATGCCGGAACTCATATTTGCCATGTGGTTCCATTACTAAATATCTCCATCGATCTCGATACATCCGCGCAAATGAGATCCATTGTACGTCTTTTTGTTCATTTTCTGTATTATGCTTGAACTTAATTATTGGCTTTGCAACTTGGAAATTACGTAATACTTTTCGTTTTTTTCGGTGCATACAGTTGACTTATTCGGATATCTGTTTTTTTTAGTACATTTGCTATGTATGTCTACTTCAATATAAGTCATAATTTAATATTATTCACTTTTCTTTATGAAGTCCTCTAATAGTAACGCTTTTCTTTGGTTTCGGTGCATAGTCGACATATTTTCGTAGATGATGTAGAGTTAATTCATGAATGTTAATACTTGCAATATATCCTTTGATATCGATACCGTCGCTCAAGTGAACTGAATTAGCGGCTCTTAATCCCGGAAGTTATGTTTTCTTTTTGTTTCAGTGCATACAGTCATACACTTAACCGAGTTTTGGAATTTGATCTTTAATACATGATAAATTTAGAATGGCCATAATTAAAAATTAATCCCTTTCTGTTATGAGTCCCCAGTTTAATCGAAAACTCTTTTACTTGCAATTTTTTTGCGTTTAACTCTTATCATTGATTCAAAATAATTTAAATTTTGATGGCATTTTCTTCTTCTCATATTATAAATCCTACATTGCTTTTGATGAATCCTAGTTTTATTTTTCTGAAACACTATTATCTGCATTTCGAATACCGATTCAAACATAACATGTATCTTACTTGTAAATTTCGAATTCTAATTAATTTACAATTCGTAGATTGCTTAGTCTCGCTTGGTTGGCTTTCAGTCAATACTTACTGTGTGTTGCAACTAAGCATCGAGCTGAACTGAATTAAAATTTGAATGAATCTCAGTAATTATTTAATTGCAATGAGTATTCAGTGGAAAAGCCAACGGTACTTGTGAATGGAATGTTGATTAGAATTTGACGATTGTCGCGAAGGTTATCATTTTCGCATGTGGTTTCTTCTCCTATTTTACTGCTAGTTCCTTGTATTCAGTCGGAATATTTTTATTTTGCTAGCTCCGTGTAGTGTGTATAAGAAGTATTAGCATTTTTCTTTATGCTCTTTGTGTTGAATTAAATTAATTGAATAAAATTTGAAAAGAATGTACCATCATATTTACGATGAGGAATAGTATATTGTTGAATATAATTACAATCAAAATCCTGACTTAACTCCTCATCATTGCAAACTGCTTGCTCTGATATATGCACAATACAATATTATCCCAGATTGCATTCGCTATTCGCCAATGAATTAATTTGGTGTTTCTATTCTTACAGATTGGGACACCCTTCTCGGCACTTCCATTCATTGGGAGTTTCTCCTGTGTGATCGTGGAAGGACACTGGAGAGGTCGGCAGTAACTGGAGAACCACAAGGTGAGTAGTTCAAATAATTAATAATAATTAATTTAACAATTAATAATATCTATTCCATTGGCCTTATATTAAATTAATATGTGTGCCTTATATTAATTAAACTTCGGTAAATCTGAGTACGGTGGATGAAGGTTGACCTTAAATCGGGTAGGACGAAGCCTTGTATTTGTCTCTTCTGTCTGCTTTAACTCTAAATGTATATTAATTCGTAGTAGGCGATAAGATTAAGACAAGAGATCGGTTAACCTAAAATTTGGTAATTCACTAACAACGAGGAGAGTCTTCCTAAATAATTTTTAACTTAATTCATTTTTCTGATTTCCCTGTATAGAAACTAGGGTTTTAATCAACCAGTATATAAATAAAGATTAATATTTTTACTATTTCGCAATTAATTTATAATCAGCATTTATGAGTGCAGTTTTAAATGCATTTAGTGAATATCAACTTAAGATTCTCTTCATTTTGAATTACGTTAAATATTCCCATTTAAGCAACTCAAATAGCGCTATCACGTTACTTTTGGAATACGAAATTCGGTTACTGCGATCTTTTAGATTATACCTCTAGATTACGCGTTAACCAATTTCCAAGCTCATGTTTGGAGTTGTAATATCAAGGTCTTGTTAATATTTAGGAGACAGATATGGTAGCCTTTAGTTCTGCAAATTATAAAGGAATCTTAAAACCCTTGGAATCCTTCGACGCATCTGCTGTAGCAATCAGAACTCGAAAACAATCTAAACATTCGCTACATTTTGTCTTCCATTTCATGAAAAATCGATAACTTTTATCCATTTTTTAGTTTTAACACTTTGATCTAAAATAACATTCGACGTTATGAATCAGCATACGCACAACTTTCCCGCTGTAATTGATCCTCTCTTGAAATCGCATGACTTTTATTTATAATGAAAATTGTGTGAAAAACTAAAGTCTGCACCGCTACAAAAACATTTGCTCTCCTTCGTCGATCATCTTTTGGAAAATAATGACATGGGATGGATAAATCTGTCAATTTTAAATTCATAAATATACTCGAGAAAATAATCTTCGGAAAAGATAATTTTCATTTTTTGAGTGTTAGCAAATAGATTTATTAAACGTAACAAGTGTTTCGGTGTCATTCGGAAGTTTTTCTTATTCACTTCCTTTTACATACTAGGCACTTTCCTTTTCGCCTTTGTTTACATTCTGTGAGAGTGAGAGGATAGTGAAGTGTATGTACAGCTAGTTCCAAAAAAAACTTACCACCTAAGCCGCAACCCGCATAACAGGCAGTGAATTTCCTCCGTGCGAGCCTTAAGAAGTGAGTGAGAGAGAGAGAAGGAAAACATGGAGGAGATAGTCTGCTTCTGTCCTGGCTCCGCTTGCAGAGTTGAAATGGATTTATTTGCATTATTGATATTGCAAAGATTTATTAGCATCTTTAGTTTGGTGGCATTGGCGTAGCAGAATAGTATTATAACAATATGAATGTTGTAATGCAAGAATTCAGTTATTATAAAATGGTTATTACAAATCAGTATATATTCTAGCTTTGCTTCTCGCACCGAGGGAACCGTCGCACACGAGGTCCCGTTATTCCTAAGAAACCGAGGCAAACCCCCTTCCCCTCATAAAATTTGAGTCTGAGACGAAAGGCACAAGCAGGACGAAGGAAATTTTTGCAAAATCTGCCTCTGAGCCGCTCTGAGCTTATGTTTAGGACTGGGATGGGAGGAAGAAAATTTCCGCGCAGTTTGAATCAGTGTCGGACCCAAAATGTATAGACCTCGAATTCGACGCCTTCGCTTGCAAAACTCTGCGGTTATAATGGGTCGTATTTTATATTATAATAGTAGATAATATTATACATCGTTCAAGAGAAGAGTTATTATCCTTTAAAATTATATACCTAAGGAGTCCATATCGATCACCTGTTTTATCACAGCCTGTGTGAATGCAATCTACAAAAGTAAAGTAAGGCGAACTCATGGCCATATCTAGGCTATTACTTTAAATACATAAAAAATCTATAAGTAAGTATGTAGTATGAAGTCTTGAGGCATTCTCTGCGTATTTTAGATACATTTTGTTTCATTTGATAAGCATCAAAATTAAAACTCGATCGGTAAAAAATCAGTAAATTTTATCATCTATGCAGTTGGTATTTTTAATATACCGTCCAAATCAATTGATAGAAAATGTGCTAGGATCGATTTTCCTGAATTAATAAAGATGACGGATACGAGACAACCATCTTTCACATTAATTTTGAATCCAAAATGAATTTTTTTGGTGTCATTGAAATGTGAATCGAATAAACGTGATTTCTTCTGTGGATTCCTCTTGAAATGGTTGCAGTCACAAACCATTACGTTCTTAAACGATCTTCTCTCGTATTTATCAAGTTCTAAAATACACAAAAAGATAGGGCGAATGAGGCTTTGTCATAATGCTCATTGAATGCTACTGTAAGCTATGAATGTAAAATTTTCAATTAATTTTTAATTCATACAAAACTACTTGCATTGTTTATATTTCAACTGTTTATTATCACGTTTACAATTATTATAATGTAGAAAACGTTAAAAATACGCGAAATAATAGGGACTTAGTGAAATAGTTTTAGGGCCTTTTTACCTATAATTCCAACCCTGTAAGTTTCACACGGGGAAAAGAAGCGCATATGAGGCTCATGTTGAAATTTTGCTCCCCTCGGTTGATGGCTGGCCCTACGTAACTCTCATATTTTTCGACAGAATTTTAATGATTGAGATGAATGGGCGGTGGTTTGGTATGAATAGTCTATCTACATATTTATCGCTCGGTGATATTGAAAATATTCCTTCGTATTTAAAATGTATGCCTATGAGAAACTTTTCATCTCTCCACATTCCATGACAAATTTGAAAAGCAAGATAGAGGAGTGATTGGAAGAAGTGGTTAAAGCAATGAAATCACCAGGACTTCAAGAGGGGAACTGTTTTGATAGAGAAAGGGAAGTGAGAAACGACGGCAACAGTAATACATACACTCACATGAATTCAACAACCGAAAGTGTAAGAGGGATGTTAATTCCAGATTTTTGAATAAATCACAATAGGCAATGGCATTTCTTGCGTTCCTCGTTGACCAATTGGCTACATTAAGTAGGAGCAACGACCTCTTTTAAAAGTATAACCCACTCACTCACCTTCTCAATTTTCTCATCCAACATATATTTTTTCCGTTTATGACAGCCTCCAGAGAAACTACTCATTTATCCAATTTAAGTAATATCTCAGTCAAACATGGTTAACATTCAAATATACAGGATATAACGCCCATGGCTTATCATACTTTCAGAAATTTCCTTCTGATGCATCAGTAATTTCCAGGATCTCCGAAATTGTATACAATACCGATGTTCAATGTATCGTACCAATCTTTTAATTCTATAAGAAAGTTCGAGTAGTTTACTTAGCCAGAACCTAAACCATCTTCTTATCAGCAATTTATTTTGGAAAGAGAGTTCGGTTTTTTCTAACCGATAAAAATTGCTAACATTGGTATTACTAACCATGCAAGCCAATGGTTTATTCTAAATTTTACCTAACTTTAGACATGTAATTTATCTGTAATCGGCGTATAAACTTCAAGTTTCTGCGACACTGAATATGCGGAGTATCTAAAATTCCATATTTACGTTTCAATTCATATTTTAGTGACATTATAATAGAAACTTTAGTCGATGTAGTAAGATCATCTTCAACGCTCTATCTATTTTGTATTATAGATGTTATAAGAGAAGTGAAACGATTTGGTTCTCGTAAGCGTAAGGAATAAATATTAGATGGCATTTCTCTAGTTCATTGTTCATTTCTCAAGTTATTTCAAACTACGAAATTTTTAGCTCAATGTAGGGACAAAATAAAGCATAAAAAACAATTTATTTATAAATTTAGTAAACAATCATTGACGAAGAGCTTGATTGATATAAATTGACGATAGGCAGCATTACATATTTTTTCATTTTTGTTATTGCATTAGTTATTTAGTATAAGCTAATGCAGTTTATACCATTCACTTTAAAAGCAGAATATAGAGATACTAATTCTGATATGATGCACCCAAACATTGTCAACTTTATGTTATCGTTCAGATTTTCCGAAGGTCCTATTTTAACTGGAATGATCTTCCTTGCATTACTCTTTAAAAATACTATAAAAAAATTTAAAAAACATCCTTGCAAAGTTCGTAGAGAATTATGATGGGCTTTGGATGAAGGATGTTACGAAGGTCCTTAAAGTGAATTTTGGAGTAATGGATTACATATAGAACCAAGAATATTTTAACAGCTAAGGCATGAATCATGAGAATTACAGGAATATTCTCATGTAAGTCTGGTTACCATCCGTTGGTTTCTATATTTAACGTATTCATCCATGACTCCTTTTACCCATCATTCATAATTATTGATAGTGTTTTTTCTTTTAATAATTATACATATCATGCATCATTCAAACAATGCGGGTTATATAGCTTACTTGAGGCATTCAGAAACCGAAGCAGCGATCATTAATCATTAGTTTCACTTTCACTTAACGCATAGTTCTGAAAATAATTTCAGTATAACATTGGAAATCGTGTTGTGGGTATTTTCACACTCCCTGACATACGTCATACGGCGGCTCGCGGGGTATTAATGTAAATGTAAATAAACTAGGTGTTAACGTGTAAACCTGCAATGTGCAAGTATAGACAAACTGGAATTTTATGCAATATGCAAATCAGTCTTAAGGTTCTGATTTTCCATACTAACTGTTGACTTAACCATCTTAAACTGGATTCCTTGCAAGAAGTCCTGAAAGGTCGTCTACCTCAAAAATAGTCGAATATATTCATTCCCTAAGGGAATACCCGCGGCGAAGATTACAAATCGCGGATCCACCATTTCCCACCTTACTTGTGATCGGTCGCCGCCACCATACCCTAACCCTAAATACTTGCTGAGCAGGGGTGCGGTCAGGAATCCTCATTAGCGCTTTTAAATTCGCTACCCCGGATGCATACGACCATTCACAATATGCCGAAAAGGGGGTTTTTCTTCTCAGAGCGGAGTTCACCTTCACCCCTCGGCCGTTTTATGGTTCCTTTGAGAAAATAGACAATATCTTTCGATGGACGAAACAAAAGAAAAAGAAACAACAAAGGAATGAATAGGAGATACTCCTAAGGCCAGGGTGGAGGGAAGGAAAGTCCTCCTTTCTCCATGGAAGAATTAGTAAAACTTCAAACGCGAATTTGTCAGAAACAGCCAAATCTCATCTCAAAATAATAATGCATCATCTGATACCGTCATCACAAATGCCTGGTGGAGGAACAGAATGACGTGTTGATGCATATATTCTAAAATACCTAATGCTCTGTTAATTGTCGTATTAAGTAAAATTTATACTTCTCTGTATTGCAGAATAATTCAATTGCGAAGAATCGAATCAAAATTTGCACCACGGGGCAAGGAAGAGATTTAGCATCAGATAAAAGTTGGGACAGCATAATTTTGCAAGGAACATTAACTTGATTTAATTAAAGGGATATTTTTTCTGGGACTGGAAATGAACAATATTTTCGGAAAAGTGTTACGAGATGCTAGCGTTAATTTCGTCGTAAATTAATTTTTTATTCGATACGTGAAAAAATTTTGTAGCCCTCAGTATTTAAATTAAGAGTGCTACTATTCTAATATCTATGTTATTTTCTAAAATATTAAATTAGCAATTTGAATTTTAAACAATTACCTTAGAAAATGATGATAGCATACCAATTAGTATTTTACTTTCTATCATATGATTTGATGGTATTTAAAATTTTTATTATATTTGATGCAATTATCTGATGTAGTTGATCGTAATTTACTTGGTTTACTTTATTGTAATATGTTTTGGGTCTAATTTTTAGAGCTCTCTACCAGGTTGACTTAAAATGATTCTTTCTCGGTGTATTCGTCCAGATAAAGTTTCTTTTCATCTTTGCTTTCCTCAGTAGGTTTCGCAGTTTTTTCATACTCCCCTTCTCGATAGCATTTTTCTGCAACATAAATTAGTTGAAATACAGTTGATTGTGTTCTTATTCCTAATTATTCTTTATCTCCTTGTAGAGTTTTCGTTCATCTTTCTATTTGAGTAATAGTCGTGAATTTCCTCTAAATAAATTTAAAAGTTCCTCCTGTAGGCGTCAAGAGCATAAAAAACGTAATAATATAATCCTTTTTAATCTTGCAATTTTTTTATTGGATAATTGAAGCAGATAAAGTAAATTTACCCGATGCCTCCAGAAAAAGGTGAATTACGCAGAAATTTCAGGTCAAAATAAGGAGATCCGATTTTCATTCATTTTTTAATACTATGCTGCTGATATAGTAAAAATTAACACTAAATTTAAACTAGATTTCGTGCTAATAAAGACGATACAAATACGTTCAACGCGTTTCACAACGGTTTAAAAAGGCGCCGTCAGAATGCTCCTCCTTCCAAGAGCCAATAGAATGCGTGGAAAACTCTAGACTCGCTCTCATCGAGCTTCACGTCTGTTATGCGGGTTGCGGCTTAGGTGGTAAGTTTTTTTTGGAACTAGCTGTACATCGACAATTTAAGAAACGACTTCATTACTATCCCAAGGACAGATGCCTTTCCGTTGTCCTTATCGTTAAGATATAAGCAACTGATATAGCCTTGTTTACACTAACCCTCGAGTCTATTTTGAAGTTCAAGTTCCTTCTGAATTTCACGAACAAACAAGGTGAAAATTATTTCGATTACTATCCTAGTTTCTCTTCCACTCTGTCCTTAATTCATTCCTTGAGTTTTAACCTAATAACACTCACTTATCATTTGCATCAGATTTATAGATGCTGCATAGGGTCCGCTGATCAATGGTTAAGAATGTAAAGATTTACTGTACGTAAATGTGCTGTGTTATACCAGCTTTTCCTACAGTAATGTTTCATTGCGAATAGAATACGAATTTCATTGATTACCGTCCGATTCTGCTTTGTCAGTTTGTTATTCGTAAAATTCATAAACGAGAGGGTGGATTTTCTTCGTTTCTCACTGATCATCATCATCTACTGCATACATATTCAAATTTATTATGAAAATATTTTTAGATTGGATATACCTTCGTAATTGCAGTCATTATTCATGTGTAAACGAGTTAGATTCCAGAATTGCTTTCCGTTAGCTTAACTTTCCTCTCATAAGTGATTTTTGGAAAATTTTGAGGAAATTTTGTTCTCCACAATGATGTGCTTTCATTAACGTCTCACATCAACAGTTTTAATACCCTCATTCGCTAGATATTTATTTTCACGAAAATGTGTTTAGCTGTAAACTGTACTACGAGTGACAGAAACAATGTGTAAAGTTCTACCTTGTAAAGCCTTGTGCAGGAAAGTCAAGAATTCGTACAGTCATTTTTCAATGAGCATTCCTTTGATGCTGCACACTAAGAACATTATTATTTTGCTGCCAGTGTTCGACCCAATGATATTTTAGCTTAAAGTTAGAATGGACAATGTAAAACATTAAATAACGAAAAAAAGAAGTAAACCTCAAAGGTGGAATTGCTAAAATTAACTTTCGATACCATTTGAAACGCAGTTATTGATTTGATATGAGTTATGATTTAAGATAGCGATGCGATCTATCAGATTCCGATAGAAGGGAAGTGTGCAACTCAAAGAATCACGCACAACAGTTGAGTTTTTCTTCAACTCTGTTCCTAAGGTGATGATCTTGAAATCTTCGTATAACTTTTGTTTATCACAAATTATTGATTAAAGTTAAAATGTATCACTTTTCACTTATGTACATAAAAATGGAATGGATTCGTGATTATATAGTGGAACTGTATATATTAATGAATTTTTCTCTTTTCTGCAGGAAAATGCAGCAACATCAACTCCTGAATTGGACGTGAGTACTTATTTCCTTTATATTCAAATGATTAAAGCCTTAAGTCCACTCAGTTAATCAATCTTTATTTAAGAGAATATTAACTCCAGTAGTACGACTTTAATAGTAGTTCTCCTTTTTTAACCTAACGTCTAAGCGCTTGTTGTAGAACTTTCTTTTTATCAACCTTTGATTTTGTAAAGAAACAAGAATTTAATCATCCAATTAACTAACAATTTTAACGTTCAATGACTGCTTTAATTCTCAAAATGAACGGTGGATTATTGCGACCAGATCAAACTGAAATGCTACTAGAAGCTTGCCAATGGTTGGCAGTAGTTTTCTTAAGAAGTGTACATAAATGCACTAACCACCTGCTCTGTAGGGGGCGTGGGGAAGGCATTCCCTACAAACCTAGCCTGCTCTTAGGCCTACAGACGCAGGCATCTGTTTCAGGGGCCTTTCTTTCACCTTCTTCTGCAGGGGTGAGGTAACTAAGCACTCACTTCTCACCTGCTCGTTCTTTCTGTCTATGAGGTCGGAGCTTCTCCTTGAAGTTGTGGCAGGGGGCCCTCTAGGCATAGAGGTGAACCCTATAGCACGTCACAACGGCCTGGGGCGGTCCACTTCTTAGGGTTTATAGATTGTCCCCCCCAATCCCCCCTTCCCTCCCTCATCGGCTGAGTCATCGGAGAACAACCATAAGCGCCCACGCGGCGCCCAGGAGTAAGTTTTGGTATTGGTAAAAGCAAAGAGCGTGTGAAAGGATCCGGGATGAATTTGAAAATATTCGAGAGATTAAAAGGAGGTCTGCAGTAGTTAGGAATACAATTATCTTTTCAGTAATTCTAGTCTTCTTTTGAATTCTGCATTAGCGTGTCTTTTAAAATACAATAAGAGAGAGTACTTGGAAAATTTTGAAATCGAAATATTTAATAAAATTCCGCTATTGAGAACATTTTGAGATCTTTAGGTAATACAAGAATACACCTCACCTTAAGAAGTTTCTCGGCTTTACCAATTTATCTCTTGAAAATTTTTAATATTTCTCAAGAGGAAATCGTACACCTATGTTAACACTTTGTGCGCCGATCACAACATTTAGTCTGTAGTTTTCATAATAATATTTTTAATTTCATAACATAGTTGGTTAAAAATGATTTTTTAAACCATTTTATTATTAAGAATGTACAATATATTTTCTCTTTACCGGCCCACACATTAATCGGTTTTTTTATATAGAAATATAGTACTTGATGTAATACGGTTTCAGTCTGCATACTGTCTTTTCCAGTTCTTATTTCGTATTTCGAATTTAAAATCTGGTGATATTAAATCCACAATACTATATAAGTAATGTAACTGATATTTTTATATACCCTAAAGGTAACTTTAAAAAACTATACCAACTTGCTATAAAGTGATCGGTGTTTGTAATTCTTGAACTATCCTAGAGCTAAAGGTTAAACAAGTTACTCATCGTTTACGTGATGGATGGGTGAATAGAATTAGCGGAATATAAAACTTTAAAATTAACATTTTGAGGTATTATCTTACAAATTCAACGTCTAAATACTAGAATTTTGGTGGAATAAGATTCTCGTAAAGAGAATTGACTCACTAAAAGCGAACACAGAAGCCACCTAGATGTGTCCTATCTTTACCTAAATATTTTCTCTCAAGCAGTGTAATTTTCCACGCCGAAAGATGTTTCAAATTTTCTTTTGATAACATTAATTCTAGCTCGCGTTTTCAGGAAATATTACTTTTCTTACCGAATCTCAGCAATTTACGTTTAGATAGAAATTGGTAGATCACTATTGGCAGCTTTTAAATGCTGTGGTAACGGTAAATACAGTAGGTAATAATTTACAGCTCCACTATTATATTTTCGAAACGCTAAATAGCTATTAAGACCATTCGTTACATACATAATAGGCCATATGTTGATAATTCATTATTATAATTCATGGTTTAACTATTAATTTTACGTTTTCCTCGGTGCTCAAGATCTAGTATTACTTTTCGTGCAAAATATAACAGTTCTTGTTAATAAAACTATGATATTTAATTACGAAAATACTTAGAAATTTCTACAATGAACAAATCAGAGGAAAATTTATGCAAATCATTTTCTTGAGAAGAAGCATTCTTTATTCTGGAAACAGTTAATCTTCTTAAGTGATATTGAAGATATACGATACTTATACTGTCCATATGGCGACAAAGCAGTGGCGCAGTGTGGGGGCACGTTTTAGTTTAAAAGAGGGGTCCAAGCGCCTTGGGGGTAATGGACTCGTAATAACCGCTCTCTTTAAGGAAGATATCATTAGTATAGTTTTAATGCGTTTTTGATTTCGGATATCAGTCATTTCATTAGCCTAGAGCTACTATTTCCACTGAAGATGACAGTTTCCTAATCATTACGTGGTTATCGGTGTTACGTGCTGCTATTTATATCGTTGCTTTAGTAAATTCCGCGAAAGTTACGCACACAGGGGAATATGGCTCCGGTTTTTTCGATAATGTTGTCGATAAGAGAACTTGTTAAATAAGCCGGTAAGGATTTTAACGAATTCCACATATGATTATACTGTGCACTTTTTAACATTATCCTTTAGCCGGATGGCCAAAACTATATGATAAGAATCTCATGAGACAAAACCTAGGGTATTGATTTGTTTACTGTCCTGAAAGATATGCAAGAACTTTGGATAGGAAATACGATACTGAGATATTGAAAATAGACTAATTAATATAGCCGAGTACTCAATGGGTCCCGCACTGGTTCTTCCTTCTGATAGAAAGATGTGGCGTACTTAAAGCCTAGTAGGGCTGTTTTTGACTTCAGAATGCAAAGTCTTCTTTGCTTGCAATGTTTGCCTTGGTTGTCTGTTTATCGACATGAAACTAATTGAAGTAACAGCCACCAATAAGCATGAGTAAAACTCCCATTCTTTAGGACCGGTGTGTTGTTGCGCATGACGCTATGTTTTCGAAAAACCGCTGCGCTGGAATGAAAAGTGTTCATCGTGTTTCGAGAAATCAGAATGCCCTGTCAAATATTACCTGTGAGTTGAGAAAATAAGTCAAATTTCATTTATTTCCTGTGAACGACTGGGCCTCGAATCCTACGTAGACGAGGTATCACAGCTGAGGCGAGAAAAGACATACTTGACCTATGATTGCGAGAATAGGATCCGAATGCTTCAAGTCAAATGTTTTTTTTCATAGTGAAGTTCATCATCTGGAAAATCTATATATTCATCACAGGGATATATAAGTATATGTGGCAACTACGTCTTACATTCGCACATTTCCCCAATAAGAGAATATTAAGGTAAAAACTCGTCTAGCTCGAGCCGAATTTCAACTCGAGCCCTTTTATGCCGATCAGATACGTCAAGTAGCTGCAAACTTTTAATTAGTAATTAGTAAGACGTGGCATTCATAACATTTCCCAACAACCTGATAACTTAATTTTAACAGCTGTTTGTTATAACCTAATTTTATTTGATCAGCATAACCTCGGATAATACATTTAGTCAAATTCTATTAAATACTTGTCCGTAGTAAAAAAGTGGTTTTTTGTTATGTCTTCTTTAATTAAATAAAGGCAAATTATTATTATTTGGTAATCAGTTTTGGTTTATTAATTAATTGCGAGGTAATTTTAATTTTTTAAATTTAATTAATTATTTGGTAATTTTCGAACCATCTACATCTTTTATCCCTTTGCGCCTGTTGTTGTTTTTCTCCGACGAAGATAATCTTACAAAAACAAACAAATGCCGCGTACAGACGCAATAATTTTACTTACGGAAGAACGAATGTATATGATGCGGTATAATGATTGTTAAAAGGAGAAGCTTCTAGGTAAACTATTTTACCCTTGCTAACATATAACTGCGAGATTTCGAACCCGTTCTTACGCTTCTGATTGGGAAAACTTATACTTGCGCTAAATCGCAGCATTTCTCGCAAACCTAGATATTATTGCAGTCATTTTGCTAACGAATTACTTGTTGCACGTATTTTCAATATGACCATAGAAACGAGAATCTTCTGATTTGCCGATAAATACAACTTTAAACTAAACTCTACCGTCAAAATTAACCTTTTCAACATACTACTGGAATGTTGATTAATTTTCTCGGATGCCTCTAATAATTTGGAGGCATTTTCCAGTAAAGGATCGTCCACATGTTTTTATGTTATCAGAGAGATATAAGATTTTCATTTGCTAGGTAATATTAACAATAAAAGCAACATATAATTCCTTAGCAGAATGAGTGCAATAGAGATCCCGGATTGTCATCTAAGCAGCGCGTTCAACTTCGATGCAAGCGGTCGGATTCGATACCCGGCGGGAGCACACGCGCAAAATGACCTAAGTTGTCGAAACACTTAAAAAAAAATTTATACTACTGCGAGTCCTAATGATAGCTACGAACAATAAATAGCAGATAACATTCCTATGCCCCATAGCGAGGGGCATTTGAATTAGCCAGAGTTCCACAGCGCAGTAGCGAAGGGTCCAGCTGATAAGGGGTAAGGAAAAGGAAAATATGCCTGACACCTGAAATGCTTGGAATGTGGTTTAAGATTTTAGTCGCAAAGTATCGAAACCTGAATGCATTCCTACGAGAATTACTCTGGCGCTAAGGGAACACAAAAGGACACAATGACCAAGGTCACCGAGGTCCCTCATACAAGTTGTAAGACAAGTCATAATTAAACGCAGATATTATTCGGTACTGATGCAATCAAGTTTGTTTTAATTTCAGTTATGGCATTTTCTTGCATGTTTTCCTCTGCATTAAGGACGGATAAAGGACTCGTCACCAGGTCACGAATGGTGTACACATATACATACATACTTCTATTAGGATAGAATTACCCTCGTCTGCAGGATTAAATTGAGGAAGATAATATTCCGTAGACAAAATACACATTTTACATTGTGCCTTTCTTAGCATTTCAGTGATTGTTCTGAGGACAGCTCGATTTGAATTCGCGAAATGAAAAATGCATAAAACGTGTAAAAGAAAATATTCCTCCGAAAGTCGATCACAGTAATTGAATACCCTACGAAACCCCTTGAACTGGACATACTTAGATTTATAATAATGATAGTAATAATTTACTTATGTTAAAATGTTCTGGACATCTGTATTAGAGATATATCGTGTATTCGACACTTATAGCTAAACATAATGAGCCGAGCGTCATTTTTAGAAATTATACAGGCAACCAAAATAGCGTTCATAGCTCTCAATATTTATTCAATTTCTTTCCTTAATTTTACGAAATTTTGGTACTTTCCAGTAAAGATTCCACTGTTTAGAAATATAAAAATGTTTTATGGGTAGAATAAGAATCTCTATTACATTATGATAATCGATTCCTAACGACGATCATTTCTTGTCAAATTTTACAAAAGGCCTACCATTAAACAAAAAATCAATTGTAAGAGATGTCTTAGTCTTCGTCTTTTCTCAAGCTACTGACATCACATTTATACGCGCACGTAAAAACATTGCAATCTCGCGTATTCAACATGGTTTCCGTAAAGGTCGCTCCTGTTAGAGCCAGTTAACACTCCTTGATCACGACGTAATGCAAGCAGCCGACGAAGGTTTTATTACGGATGCCATACAGGATGGATTTCATACATGTATTCCTGAATTTTAGGAAAGCATTCGATGCAGTGCCACACGCGGAGTCAATTCAGAGTCTTGTAATGAACGATGAAATTTTTCGATGGATTAAGCCGTTGACGTGTAGATTTCCAACTATTTTTCCAGAAGAAAACGATTATGCTTAATATGCTTTGCTAAACTTCGGAACTAGCACCATCCTTCTCTTTTAAAAGCAACATAAAGCTTAGTAAAGGCACCTTATATATAAATATATAGAAAGAACTGTTACTTGGCTTGAGAATGAGAAAAATAATATACAACGTGATAACAAATTATACTTATGAATGAATCTTGTACTATTCTGCTAAAAATAAGTAATAGGTCTGGATAAATAATTAAATGATGAGGATAAAAGGGAACCATGTTTATTTCTTCTATTCGACAAAATGAGATACATAAGTATTCTATATATTAGATTTAGATAGAAAAATAGAGCAATGAAAGCTATTGTTTCTCGCTATAATCTTGAGAAATCTCTTAGGGCTCGAAAATCGCTTTCGCTGAGTATGACATATCATACTCAAAAAAATTGACGCCTCACTGTAAAATATTAAAATGTTAATAATGTATACGGGAGTAAACCCTTGAAATACGTTCGTCATTAAGCGAATTTAAACAAAAAACTTTACTCCCGCCATCGCTAGTATAATTGAAATAATTCGTACATCCTTAGTAAAATCGTCTCTCGTTACTGTTGTAAATCTTCTTCGAATTAAACATCTTACTTCAAATAAGAAAATTATGAATTTTTGAGTTCAAAACTTGTGTTCAATTTTTGCGTTTTTCCGTCTATCGTCCGATGTGAATCAAATTATTCTACTAGTCCTGTGACATCAGACGATTTTCGTCAAATTTTTAATTTTTTGCGTTAGAGGTTTCTAATATCCGATAAATACAATTAATAAACTCTAGACAAGTTAGTATAAGCATTGAGTTAGTATATGTTTATGTTCATACCTTCTCTTGACAGGTTACGAACAAGAAGACTTATCGAAAGTAGATGAGTTAGATAAAATCTATTGTAAATCATCTAAAATAAAATTATTATAATCACCTTAAATAAAATCTATTAAAATATTAAAGATGTTAGGTTAAAGATATGCTATGAAATCTATTTGGGAAGAGCAATTTCATGCCGGGATATCGGGATAATTACCCTCTTAAAACAGGAAACTGTACATACTTATAATAAAAAGTGACCGACTTCTGCGAAGACCAAGTGTAACAACAAACTGCTTTTATTGAAGAAATGACTCAGCGGTCATGTACTGAAAAATATCCATAGAATCCTTATACAAGCGGAAATAGAAAAGGCGATGTTCCAGAAACAAGTACAACAAGTGAAAACACGGAAATCTCGGATCGATGGCGATGACTGGATGAATACAATGTGCAAATTAGATTTGGTTGTGGTAGAGCCTGATCTAGAAGCCTGGTGACACTTTCTATCTAAAACTTAATAAGCCAGAAATAGGAAGAAATTTAATTATTAGTAGAGTCGCATCAGTGCTCGAACAAGGCAGGTCTCTGATTACATAAAGGATTTTAAAATATCGTTTTCGAGATTCATAACATCATAGTTCGATTTTTCTGAGCCTCTGAATGACGAGTAATGAAGCTGATAGATCTGTTAATGGAAAGGTAATTTACGAAGGAGGGCTAGACTTTTGCGTTTCCAAACCATCAAAACACTGTTGAAACTCTACAACGCAAACCACATAGCTCTCTCTAAGAATACTAAAAATAATTGGAAACTAAAGAGTAAACATGAAAATCGGTAAAATTTATAGATTTGATATTTGTAATAATTTGATATATTTTTTGCGTTATCAACATAGATCTAAAGTGAATGAAAGTACGTTACATCTACGGTGTGTAAGGGCCAAACATTTTCTGCCAATATAAAAAAAATCGATGAGAACATCGAAAAAAGATAATGTTTAATATGCTTCACATTGAAATTAACAGTAATTCCTTAAAGGGCCAATCCCTCGTATTAGATTGATAAAGAATTTGACGCAGTACCGAAGATTCTAAGATCTCACTACGATATTTCAGCTCCATAACTACGCGTAGAATTAGAATGCAGTCTGATATCTAAGTCCACCTGTATCCAGCTCTGCAGTCACGGGCAATTTCAAATCAGTTCTTATGAGATTTGAAAAATAATGATTTTATCAACACCGCAGTAAATATTATATGCTTTTTTGCGATAAAAATATTGCTTAGAAAGGAATGAAATTTCCCATCTTTCTTTCGTGAAGAGTCATAAGACTTCCATTACTCCCTTCTAATCCAATATAAAGAGTCAATTTTTTCCTCGATTGTTTTTTCTGTGATAAAAACGCATAAAATTTACACAAAATCGATTTCTGATCAACCAAAATTTAGTAAAAAATCATTTGTGTATAACATTACCTTAGAAAAATTTGGTCGTGCAGTCCAATTTACGTGTCGTCAGAAACTTTTTTGTATCTCACATGTGAAAGAAAGAATTGTCACAAGAGAAACTGAGGTAAAGGTTGAGATTTTCATTTACATTCTGTTTCGGGACTATATTTAGAATGGAATATTAGTTTTCGATTCTTATATTCGAAATTATTACTCGTCGTGGCAGCGGCCACTGCGAATCACGACTGAGAGAAATCGAGAAAAGCAAACAAAAATTAATTGAAGATTTCGCGAAGAGCTCCTTTTATAATGGAAAGACTATGCGATCTTGATAAAAATATATTCGTCATATTATTTATATCCTTCTTATTATGACCGATGATGAAGTTATGACACTCAGCATCGCACAGTGGGCTAGAATCGAAAAAAGCTGGCCTAAAATACGAAAACGCTTTTCTTGAGTGCGGGCTACGAAACTTCGCATGATTGATTAAGAATAAATCCTGCGTACAACTATGGAGGTCAATTACGTTGGATCCTTCGCATTAAAATTATACAGGAGGTCAAAGTGGACCAATTTTTGCGAAAATTTCCAGTTTCCGATTTTTCGCGAAATTCTTCATCTTCAAGTCGATTGTGAACCCAAACTAGGAAAATCATTGGGTAAAATATGATGCCATACTATAAATATTTATTTTTTCTTTCATAAGACTTGGCTTCAAGGAGCTCTATCGAATATTTATATACTTTACATTACAAAATGGCGGACCCTTACTTTGGAACAAATTTTTACCTAAAGCGAGGAATATAGTAGATTGAGACACCGTGTGACACGTGATTACTTACGCCACGATAAGCTATGAACCTTTCTTAATGGGAATCTGAAATTAAATCTTGCCCTAATATGCCACAATAATATATAAATCGACTTTTCGACAACGCTACGAGGGCCAAATCCGCGTGGCGGAGCACCGTCCTCCGTAACGCTCTCGTGTTTTGAGAGGAACAACGAACCAATACGATTCTGATTCGTTTTTTGTAGATTTTAAGCATTAACATACATCGTACATACCTAAGATATCTATTTTTTTAATTTTGCTCGTAAGTTAATAGTTGCTCGAGATATATTTGTGATTTTGATATTTCTTCTCTCTCACTCTATACAATACTGAAAAATTTCTTACAAAATCGATAGAATAAGCTGTCACTTTGTATAATTTTATTACAGTAGTGGAAACATATTATGAAAATATTGGAATTATAATGAAAATGGTGGAATAACTCCTAATAGCTCTTGTAAGAAAGTACGATGGAAATTTTGTTTGTAACATACGCGACTTAATTCCCAATAACGTCATACTACTTACGATTTAATCGGCGTAATGTAAAACAAAGGAAGAACATCACGATACTCGCCTCCCACCTGTAAACGTGGCGTCGCCCGCCACTTCCCAGCACACTCTTTGCTACTTCAACTTTCCCGCAATATTCCAACTAGTTGGCAGTAGAATCAAACCTACAACCAGTATGGTCGGGCGGGCGCCAGGTGTCGTTAACCAAACCGGTATCGGCCGTTCGACTTTCACATAAGTTTCTGAAGGAGCCATGGGGAAAACATCGCGTTTTTATAGGGATATTGAAAAGCCGTTTATTTGCAAGAATCCTTTGTGCGGAAACTCAGTTCCGTACCGAATTAGTGGCTAATCTTGAATCGCAGATTGTAGTTGTCGCGTTGTGATCAGCGGAGGATCCGGCACAAGACTGAAAGAAAAGAGAGTGAAAGCAGAGAATAGAAAGGAATTATTAGTACCTTCTGAATGTTTGGTCGGTCGTTATGCCCAATGTCAACCAGAATTTATGATTTTTGCAATGCTATGAAGCGGAAAATAATTATGCGATAACTGTAAATATCGAGCTGCAAAACTGACGATTAATTCATCGCTGAATGGCGGACACCCTCTAATGGAAACAAACTTGCGTCCGTAAGAGAATTGGCTGCATCGAATGTTGAGAAGACAAGAAGAGTACTCTAAGGATAATGGCAGCAGCTCATATTTCACGCTCCGTTGTGATGTATTTGAGTCAGTGGAATTCGTCATAGCTTCTCCGACGAAATAAGGTTGTGACGACTCGATTACGATTACTTCCTAAGCATTGCCGTAAGCTACTCGTAACACAGGCTACTGGTGCCTTACAGCGAGTGAGATCTTAGAATCTTCGGTACTGCGTCAAATTCTTTATCAATCTAATACATGGGATTGGCCCTATATAGACTTACTGTATGGTATGAATTGCGAAGGTAAAATCTTCGCATGACTTTAAAGTTGCTTATATTCTTTCAGTAGGCATTAATTGGGCTACTTCTTTCCCAGAGGAAATATGAAAAATTTTATTCCCATATTCGTAAGTATGCACCCTACGTCTTAACTTTTGATTCTTTGAACTCTACATCATAAAAGGTTACATTTAGATGTTTTCATGGTGGACATGGATATTGAAATGCCGTAGCGCGGCGAATGTAGGTGAATTCTTACAAGAGATTTACTTATTTTTCAAGTTTAAATCATTGGATATGATGATTAATGCCGCGAGGTATCAAATAAGAAACGACTTGTATTGGCTGAGTGAAAAAAGAGAATTTTAACATATTTCTCATATCTTAAGTTGTACCTTAATGGGTGGGCGGTTAAAAAATATTCGGAATGCCGTAAAACTCACTACTAATGCATAGGTGAGCCACGTTTATGCATGTAAATTTCAAAACCCTTATATGCTATGAGGAAGTTCTTCATATTTTGCCTTATCATTGTCGTGGATTAAGTAAAAATTAATGTCAAGGTAATATCACAAAGAATAAAATTCCCTATCCTTGCCATTATTTAATGCTTTATGGTATTAATGCTAAAGATTAATGCTATATTTCTGAGTGCGAATATATTTATAGCGTGTCGGATTTACACCCGTAAGTAATTAGTTCACCATTGTTAGTGTCATTACCTTCTAAATGATACTCAGCAATACGCAAGATAATAATAATAATTCCGTCTCTAGGGCGAATTTTAGCCAAGTTTGGCCACTCTTACAATTACCCCTTTCCTTTTTCCTTTTCTATTTTTTAATATTTTTTTCTTTCTTTCTTAGCAAATACAACATCACAGACAACCATTCCCTAACCGGAAAAATCCGATTAGCCGGGATTCGAACCCGGGACCGTGTGGTTGGAGCGTTAACGCTCAAGCACGCTAAGCACTCCGCCACCTCGGCCGGCCAAGATTAATATTGTTAAACATTTGATTTGCCAAAATATTCTAAATTCTTTCATGTGCGTCTTTCTTTTGTGTCCTTTTGTCTTTCGCTGCACACTGCTTTTTTAATTTTACTTTTTAGCGTACTGAACCACATTTCTGTAACCTCCGGAGTTAAATACTAGATCGAGGCACGCCGGTAGGGGAGTTAAGCATTCCGCGAAAATTGAGCTTCTACCTAAACTGTTGCAGAAATGACGGACCGCTCCATTGGATAATAACCACTTTTACCCATTCCCTTTCTTTTGGCATTTATTGTAAGCCGTTGAGATGGTATCTTCAGGGCTTGCACTTAGAGAAGCATTTCCAAGCATTTACGTAAATTTCAATCCATAAAAGTCGTTATTGACGATCTTGAGCAAGTCTTCCATCAAGTTTAACGGTCCTTTGGACGTTGCATGCGAATCCTACCATCTCGGACCCGTGCAAACCGTTACATCAAATCTGTTTTCTTTTATCGGACAAAATCTGGGTACCGAGGCGCAGAGGGAATCAATTATGGCGACCCGGAGGCACTAACCCTTTTCATTTGCATACTATTTCTGTGGCGAACAACGTCACAGGAGTAATTTTAGCAGCAAGCGTCTCCATTTTTTTCGGTGGGTACGTGCCGCTTCCGAGAACAGGAAAGTGAAACAAGCATTTAATAAGCGTCGTGTCTTCGGCACTGGAAAACGAAAACGTGAAATAAACTAAGGGGAGAGAACGGGGTTAAGAGACTCTGTCACGAACTTATTCTTTTTTATTCCTTGATAATTTCTCTGCGGTAATGATATACAAGTCGAATGATATTAGTCATGCGGACAACGCAAAATAGCAGGAATTCCATGTTATACGTATCCATGTGTCCTAAGCAACTTTGTAAGCGGAAGCTCCTATAGTGTTCCCATCATGAAAGATGATTATGTACTGAAATCTAATAGTATAATAAATTACGTCCCCTTTAAAAATATTTAGACCCTCTCGTTTTGCCAGAATCTGACTTGAAAGAGCTCGTTGATCTACAGGTCTTACGTGATATATGTTTGTAAAGAATGACAAGAATTTATAGATTTAAGACAATTTCGAATGTAAGCTTCTTTCTTTCAAGGGAGAACTTTCTAGTGGATTTATAATGATAATGAAATATACAAACTGCATATATCCGTGTATTTATCCGTAGTTTAATGGCAATGATTAAATTTTCTGCAGTGGTTTCGAAATTGGTTTGAAGCTGAAATGTTTCGCTTAAACTTTTAGACCGACATTATTTCGTATAATTTGGTCAATCACGACAGTTGTGCAATTTTCATGCGCAAGAATCCAATGAAAAGTAATCTTCGCATTTACAGTTTATTCGAGAGTGCTCTTACGAAGTCTCTATGTCCGAAATCCAGAGACCATTTTCGAATTTTTGGCCCCGTATGTTTGATTGAGTTCACCGTGGGTCGGTGAACCGTGCTTCGGGTAAGTTTTGGTTTGTCGAGGTTTCTTCCTATCTGTTAGATAGGAAGAAACAAAGAAAGAAAAAAATAATAATAATCTAAATGACGCTGATTAATGCACCGCAGAGATTTAATCATTACGTATGGAATGAAAGCTAAAAGTCTGAGAAGTACTGCCCTGAGCTAATGAAATAACATGAATATTTTTTTCCGTATTCTTTTATCTGTTCTTCTAAATATAATTTTCCAGCTTCACGTAACGCGTTAATGAAAAGGTAGATAAATAATGAGGATTATGTATAACTGTTTTTATAAATCAAATCGATATAATATTCCGACATGTAGATCAGATATGATTTCAGTAAAAATTGATTAGTATCCTAATTAACCATCAATATCAATTGAAAATCTTATGAACAACAAAGAGTGTCTCATTACAACATTTCTAAAACCCATCACTTATTTTCAAAAACTTACATACCTCCTACATACCTTTTAACAACTGCTTCTTAAGAAATGGCCCTTTTGATAGTTTATTTGTATTCTCGTTTCATTTGAGATTGCAATTATACAGCAATTTTTATATCGGTAAACAAATCATGTATTTTCGTTATGTTTTTCTAATTAATATGGACTAGACATAGAGATATAAACAAGAAAATATTTCGTCATTGGATTATGCGATGGACTCGTTAGACAAGTATTTGCGTTTAGCTCGCAAATGAAAGCAAAACCTGCATTTCCAGCCATATTTTGTGAGATTTTCATATCCTTATAACCCTCCCTTTCCACTTGTTAATGAATTTAATCGCAGGAAATATTATAGAAGGCGCAGTTAGCGCGGAACGGGACACTCTCGCGAAGAAGGATTGATGTTGATTATTGGACGAGCAAAACGACTTTGGAAAAAGGGATTTCAGCTGCGTCAGATTTCTCGCGTTGCAAGAGACAGATGAACAAGGGTGTAATGGAGATGGATGGAGTGGGAGGAGAATGAAAGCGGAGTTGGGCGCGCCTTTATGAGAGCTATTTTCCACGCGCTGAGGAAAATTTAATCTTTTTAAATATCCCTCCCTTTCTCTCATTCCTTTTTAATTCTTTCGCAGCTTCGAAAAATTGCGAAACCCAACCCGAATTAGTGGAAATTAGTTTTGCTGTTAGGGAAAAGGATGGGAGTCATTAAAAGGATGCTCGTGGTGGATTTAATGTATTTTTTCCACAGTTTAGCACTGACGCTATGGAATTTGTAGCTCATTGATGATCTCCTATATTATACTGTCTTATCTCCACTAACATGTGTCATGACTCTCATACTTATTTTTTGGCTGGTGAAAATTATCTCGCTGTTTTATTTCGGATAAGGTATATTTTAGACGATGCTCGCACATGCACTCGTACTCAAAATTTCAGAACACCGAGAGAAAATAGTTACTATCCTTTCTTGCTTATTAGTGAAATACAGAGGTAATTATATATAATATAATTTACCAGAGGAGTTTATTTTAATTTTATATCTAACGTTTATTTAGTCTACAGCTACAGAAGGTTTTGATGTACGAAATTTATCCGAAATATAAATTAAGGATTATTTTCGTCAGCGGTAACATCACTGTAATTTTGAAGCTAGTGATTTCAGTTTCAATTTAAAACGAGTTTTAAAAAACGTTTTATGCAGAATTGTGATAATAACCATCTTTTTCACCAAATTTTCAAGTATCATGGTGAGTCTTATTGAAAAAAAAGAAAACTCGACGAGAATTCTGCCTTAGAAAGATAAAGCATTAAGGGGAATTGACTGAAAATAAATAAAAATATAACCTAAAGAGATTGTTTGCAGGCAGAGCAGAACAGATATTTCTTGCTTACTTTCAGAAAGGACGTACGTAGGAATTCCGGAACTCTACCATTCAGGTAGTATGAAGATAAAAAATTGTATATGAACGGATTAAGATTCGGATTCGCGAAATCTACCTTCGTTAGGAAGGAATTCTAAATGCGTGGGTGAGAAACATGGTGATTAAATAGGAGAATATTGAAAGAATCGATGTTTCTGAGATTTGGGTGTGGTGTAGAATGATAATTTTATTATGTACAGAATGAAAAACAAACGTAGAGATGTCGGGAGGAGACTTTGATTGAGCTATAGAGTAGACAGTAGAGGACATAGGTGGAGCAAATATTAAGCGGATGTAGATTGCTAAAGATAGGTAGAATATAGAAAGAAGGTAGAATAAAGGGTCAATAACTGGCTCTGTGGTAAATTTCAATAACATAAAAGGCTCTGTGAGTTATTAAAAAACGAAAGAAAGAGCATTAGGGTAAGAAAATTTTGGGATGAAGGAGACAAATTAATTATTGGGGAATATTTTTATTTTATAATTATATTGTATGTCTTGTAGGCTGTTTTCTCATTGAACTTGTATACAATTGTGTGTAGAATGAAATTTTCTCGATAAAAGTGATGACTATGAAGCTATATCGGATATTTTTCTCTCAAGATAAATTAGGGATAATGGAAGTAGTAGGAAAATATGCTCTATTTATCTTAATATTTCCAAATATGTTATTTTATTGCTTTGAAATAGGGACGAAGGAGTCAAGTCGTTAATTACTATAATTTTAAAAACCATCGAAACTTAACGCCTGCGTTAAATTGGGATTGTTTAAAAGTAATTAGATTTCTCTGAAAATGGATGGGTGTGGGTCACATGTTTGTGATTTAAACTGATGTGTAAAAAATTTCCTCATTTACTTTATTTCCGCCATTAAATATACCTGCGAAATTTTTATTTCCCTTTAATTATATTCTCAGCGGAATTTATCGGCCAGCGTTTCAACGGACAGCAATTAATCATGGCAGAAATTAAAAGAAGTATAGAAGTAGAGTTCTTTATCCTTTTCCGCTGAAAGTCATTCATTTTAAGGGCCGTCAAATAATATTTCTCTATTTCTATAATTTGGGGGATCAGAGGCATTGGAATGGGACAGATGCAAGTTTAATTTAATTGCGGATTTTATTGTTTTCATTAACATGGTAATGCGATACAGAAACGTGAATGAAAGAATTTTAGAGAAGGATATAAAAGTATTCAGTTTTGCTGTAACTCATTCAAATTATAGCGATTACCGCAAATAAATATTTAAATGAACTGTGAAGTATCTTTTGTAAATATAGCATGAATTACTCTTCATTGTGTCATAGAAGCTCCGCTCCGAAAATACTTCATCATAGGTATCACGTACTTCTTTGAAATTGACAAGAGATTTTCAAAAGAGAATGCTCGCAAAATAATACTACCTCAATCAAAGTTTCTCGCTTAATGAAAACGTTTGGGATAAGTTCTGTTACTGCCACTATGACTTGATGAACAAAAAATTTGACTAAATTTCTCAGAATCAGGCGAGGTATTGTGGTAAATCCATAATGGAGAAGAACTTAAAAAGGATTGTACTTTTACCACAGATTTGACGTAACCACAGGTTTACCACAGAAATCTGTGGTAAAAGTACAATCCTTTTTAAGTTCTTCTCCAAAAAATTTTACTTCCGGATGTTTCATCAAATAAGACATTTCATCCAAAAGGCAATTCAGGACGTTCCACCCAAATGTATTTATCAAAGCGTCTTCTCACCCAAGTGATACTTAATACAGCGGATGTTTCAACAATTGCTATTTTAAAAAGCGATTAAACTATCTACAAGCTAGTGCCGTAAAAAGGGAACGACAATTCTATCTTATTTTATTAAGTAGTTAGTTAGATAGCAAATAAGAACCATTATTGTAATTAGCTTAAAATCAACAATGGTTTTTAAAACATAATCGACTCATACTTAATAGAATTTTGATAGGAAAACAAAAATATATAATACGGGGTCGCCTGATAGCGTTTCCTTTTTTACCATTAAATCATTCTACAACGAACATTCTGTGCCCACAATAACTTTTACCGTTTTTAATTTATGCGTAAATGGTTGGGATTCAATTTAAAGTTTATTTTATAGTTAGTGTAAATATTAGTATTTTATTTATTTATTTTTTCACAGCGTTATCATTTTTGTAGTTCACTCGCTTTTAAAATACCATACGGGGAAATTTATGTAGGGTAAAATTTCTTTTGAGTGAAAAATCGTGGAATGAAAAGTCTTGGGAGTAATGTCTCTAGATGTAAAGTCCCCTGCGTGAGCTGTCTTTTGTGTGAAACTTCTTTGAATAAAATGCCCTGGAACAATACTTTTTCATTTGGTGCAGGATAGAGAAAACGTATTTCTCATTTGCTTTATCCTTAATCATGTTCATGGCTGTGATAAGTGAAAGTCACTATTGTACGACTGATGCTGAATGATAGTATTGATTTTGATGCCTCCTAATTGAATACTATGGAAAGTAATATGCTTAAGGTCGGAGGAAAGAAAAGACACTTGTACCCGTACCAGATAAACTGTTTAATAAGCGACCATGGTTTCGACGCGTCGCGTCATCTTCAGGCCCATGCTTAAGGTTGTTGTTCTGCTTAAATTGACGTGTTAGGGTTATGACATTCTGGCCTAATAAGGAAAGGGAGAGCTTGACCTCACTCTGGATCTTAATGTGTCACATTATTCTGTCTCCAGTGCTTTGGTTTTTACTGTTGGAGAGGTTGAGGTTTAAACTACCTCCCTAACTGAATGCTTCACGGAACTTATCATTTCTGCATTTCGTCTGTGTTTCGAAGACTTTTTTCGATTGATAAGCATTTACAATTCAATTTAAAGCTAAATCCTATAAACACTATGTGCTCATTTCTCAGAAATCCAATGATGTTAGCTTCATCTCACGTGAGTTGAAAATGTCCCCATCTTCAATCAACATTGTGAGTGTTCAATTTCATTCATTCAGTGTTTAGGTAAGTTAATGACAAAAGGGATTCTTTTATCACGCTCAATAAATCCTCAAATGGTAGTATTCATACAACCCCGAGAGAAAGAGAGTATTATTTCTAATAGTACTGGTGAAGGTTTAAAATTAATCTGTAATTGAAATTGCGTATTATTTACTTACTTGCGGCGCAAAATGTGTAGTGAGCAATGCAAACTCCATCTATGTGCGGTCGTAGGTTGATCATTGATTGCACTATAGATAGGCTTTAATTACCTGAATAATTAGGCTGCATTAATTATCACGGTGGGAAGTGGAATGTTCAGTATGAACAATGTAAACTTCGTATGGCTTCAATAAGAGCGCTAGCGAATCCGAATTGCGCCCTTGATTTAATCAGTGCACTCAATGGAAATTTAGAGCAAACAAAAAGATTCCTCTACCGTCTGCTTTCATATGAAGTCATAACATGCTGTACACCATGTACAGAAGGAGCAGAAAAGTAAATTTACGAGTTAATATCCTTTATAAATTTTAATGAAAAATCTTTGAACCTTCTTTACGAGCCAAAGTAGCGGAAGTTTTAAATATTAGACGGAAAAAGTGTTATTCATCACAAGAATTCTACGAACTATATATCGTAATTAAGGAGGACCTACTTTCTTCGTTTTTTTCTAATCCAATCCCTCAGTTCATTCTTATATTCTATTATACATTTTTCATCTGAATCAATCAGATTCTAATAAAAAGTATTCAATTGCTGAATAACCTTCTGTAAATCATATTTAGTAAATATATACAAATAATTAATGATGAAAATATATTTGCGTATCAAAGATCGTCTACCATCTCCGCTAATAGCTTTTAAGTTCCATCTTTTTCTTCTCGTTCTTTAGTTTCCATCTACTTCTTTCTCATGGAAAACGTTTCATTAAGTACCAATAATTGCTTAGAGGCTGGTTAGAGGAGGTAACATTCTGTAGTATAGATATGCGTTTAGTTTCTTTACTTTTGGCCTTACTAAGAATTTTGCAAATTCCAAAAACAAACTAGATTTATCTGAAGTCAGCCCCTTATACCCCTTATGTATTTCTATGTTATCATACATCTCAGAAGATTCTCTCATTACCAACGATTATGACTTTCTTAACCCTTTTTTATTCTAACTAACGCCATGCTAACCAGTGATTGGAAAGAGGTAAGATCTTTCATTTCTGCAACCTGTTTACGGCCTAGGGAAATCAGAGGAAAATATTTGGATCGATATTTTGATTAGGGCAATGCTATGATTCAGGTTACATACATGGGTTTTTGGTTTCCTCTTCAGGAATTGCTATAATTATTCCTTACTCCTATTTGAATTAACAACATATGTCAGCGAAATTTTTACACATAGCGACAATACACTAAATTAATGCAACGGCACGCTGCATGCTTATATTACACTCGCGCAATGATAAATAAGTACTTCATGCAATTCATCACTTTAATAATTGCATAGCTACGATATGCGCATTACCAAAAATTTTCAGTCCGACATTCATGTGTGTAAATTCATGTAAAATATGAAAAGCATAACGTATAATTTCAATCATAAATACCTAAAAGCAGTGTACAATGAAGCATTCGATACATATGATTTCACAGGAATTATTAACATAGCCGTTGATACAATACATGAATATTAGAGTGCATCGAATTGTATGTCTATAATCTCACCAGATTTTTCAGGGTTCTGAAGGACTTTCACGACTGTGGATTACTCCTAGGGATCGCTAAGGTACCGTGGACTTCTTAGTCTCTATCGCGAATCACTTTACCATGCAATTCCCTTATTCCCCATCCAAATTTTATTTTAGGCATGAATCTAGAGCCTATTCGATACGTAATATTTCCGAAAAGTCCACCAAAAAGTCGTTTCTTGCATATTAACAATCTCTTCAATTGCTTAAACCACAGCAGTACCAAGGCTCTGGAAGTCACTAGAAATTCGAACTGCCTCAGAGAGAAGGATTCGGGTTTTCCCGGGAGAACAACAGATTAGAATGGGAACGTCTCTACTTATCAAAGAACGGAGCGCTCTTACTTCATTTCGATAAGAAAATTGTTCGTGGCAGTCGAAGAAGTGGGCGGATGGGCACCTGTCTCCCAGTCCCGAGAGACACTACTTCAGCAAAAGAAAGGAATTCCTGACGCCCTTCGAATCCTTCTGCTGACTTCTTCAGGTAGGCACTTCTTTTATCTTCGATCAATTCCAAGGAATTCAATTTCAAAAATTCTCGAATCGGTATCGTGCGATGGAATTAGGGAAACAAGAACGGAATTTCGCTCGCTCTGGTTGCTACCATTCTTACGGGCTTTCGTTTATAGCATACTCCAATTTTTTCGCGAACATTTTTTTTTAAAGTAGAATACCAAGGTGATTTTCAAATGAATTGGATTTTATTTTGAAAAGGAAGTTGCGCAGAGGAAATCATTCGTCTCGCCGTAAACTAAGCTTAAATTTTGCTATCGAAGAGAACCGTAATTGATGAAAATTATGGTTTAAAATGGTGAATCGACATGAGAAGGTAAAAACTAAACACACTTGCGCAATGTCTTGTATGCAACAGAATGATAGAATGAAGCGACTCCCATGAATCTCGCTACTTTCTATCAATGAGACCAATGAGAGACGGAATTTAATTCGGCGAAATTGAGATTAAGAAGTCCAATCTTCCTTATAGTCGGTAAATTGAGAAGGAACTGTGGTATTTTAAGAATGAACGCATTCTTAAATTTCAAAAACATCGCAAAAACCCATAGGTTTTATTAAGAAACGTCACGATAAATAGAGAACTATCAAAAAGATACTCCTTGAGGGGATATTATACGATGAAGGAAGATTAAATCGGTTTTTTGCTAACGAGTCAAAGTTAATAAATAAAATTTGCTAATAAATATCTATCGATATTATTATTATTATTATCGTCCTAAATAGCAGAAAATGATAAGGGGCTACAAGTTGAAAAATTCATTTTTAATATGTTACTATTATTATTGGACCTTTTATTGATGAGGTTAGGCCCAAGTGATCATCTCTTTCACTCAATGTCGTATTACATTTATACATTGATATTTATTATAGAAAACTAAAAATGAAGAAAACGAAATGAAATATTTACTTTGGTTTGTAGGAAATATCTGAAGGACAGAAGGTTGATAGAGAATAAACCCGCGTTGCGGGAAAAACCTACTCAAGAAGGGGTGAAGAAAACCCGCAAAAAACAGAAGGAAACAATTAAGAAGGAGGGACATATAAAAATAAAAACTGTAAATGTAACTCAACGGTTACAACCAACTAATATGCAGCCTATATTTGAATAATAAGGTAAATTCAGGGTAAAATTTCATAACGGATATAGTTTATTACGTAATAAAGAGAGGATTCATTAAAGTTTTATTTACATTCATAAATTCATACGCGGAATAATAAGGTTTATTAAATGTGGTTCAATTTCTCACCAAATTTTCCGTTCTTTTGATTTGCACACTGATTGCTGTTGTATCATAAGCAATTTGCATTATCACCTTATGTATAGCCTCTTCGACTCAGTGCCAGCGTATGAGATAAAATCCCTATCTTCGTAATTTCGTATGTTCGCGGTGAGTTTTACTGAGGATTACCTTCAGTCAAGATAAAATCACATTCAGCTTCGGGATCATTCCCACTCCTTCAATAATTCAAATAGTTAAGCCCATAACATAATGCGAGACGGTTCCTTTTAGAGCGTTTGAAAGGAGCTACTCTAATCTGGAAAGCAATGACACCTTTCTTACGTCATTCTCTAAGGAAACGAACGGATTTATAAAGCAATCTCCCAGAACGTAAGAGGTGGAACAACTTGGAAGTTTTTGGCTCTGTAGCCTGGATGCGATGCCGTTTCGCGGGAATATTAGCTCAGGAGGAGAAAGGAATTCGAATTAATCTGAGCCTTGAGTCGATTGATTCCCGTTCAAAGGAGGTCCAAATCGATGATCACGCACTCCTGTCTAGTAGTTTGCGAATCCCTTTTTCTCATTTGCCACTCACTCCATCCTTAATGACACACTCTCCTTCATCGGGACTTGACTGGCATTAGTCCAAGTAATAAAATTGCTTCGCGTAGTTTTCGCTTCTTTTGCTAGCTCGCTTTCAGAGCTTTCCTTTAACACTATGAACTCCTTAGGAGAAAAATTCTTCGTGATCGATCTTTATTGATTTTCTCTTCTTCTCTTTCAACTTATTCTTTATTCCTAGACCCCATCTCAAATTCATCTCTTTATTCATCACAGCTGAAAAATGATCTAAACTTTATTTCATTTTTTCAATGGTGAAGTGCGAGAGCGCCTTCGATCGAATTTGTTTTCTTTTTCTTTTGTATGAAGACGACTGCTATAGAATGAGCTTCCTAGCTACCAAATCTAAATTTCGGTAATCTGATATAGTTCATGGGGATATAATGATTTCATTTCTAGAAAATGTAATTCCATTGAAGTTTCTAAAAATTATCGGAGTAATATATGGTGTAAAATTTAAATAATGAGCCATAACAATGTCTTTTGCTCCACCTCCTAGATATGGAAAAAACACGACCACTTTTTCTTAGCAATTTATTTCGAACACCACGAAATGAAACTATTCTTTGTTGTTTATGGAATTAACTTAGTTGATTTTTGCTAAATTTCATTCCTAAGTTATCTTTTTGGCATTTCTGCCTCCGCTTTGCAAGAAAGGAATCGATTACTAATTTTTTTCGTTATGAAGGCATTCTAAGATTATAGTAAGGCATAGAAAATACTCTAAAACTAAGGCATACAAAAATGCTCTAAAACAATTATAAAGATTGTAGAACTAAGCGAATTTATTTTAGAATTTCTCTATGAAATGAGAGAACATATTTATTAGAATATACGAATGACAATTTTTCTTTTTATGGTTTTGAGAAAATTCTTTTTTATAATATATTCAGCTCATGGATTAGTTATTTTTAAAACTAGGGCTATATAATGTACATCCTACATGTAATTTTATATATATTTAAAGACAAGGATTTTAAACTACTAGTCTTTCAAGTCAATCGAACAAAAAAATGAAAAACATTTTTTCCATGTGTGACATTTTTTTTCAAAATTGCTGATCTAAATATATGAAAATTCGCGCTATTATTTTGTAATAAAGGTTCACTCATTTACTTAATAGATCGAATTCACTTGGTTAAACATTAAGTTTTTATAACTTAGCACAATATTAATTCTTACGGACTGTTTTCATTTAACATCAAAGTTTGAAATATTGAAAGTAGAACGAATTCATATAAATATTTTTCATGAGATATTCTTACGAATAAAATTTGCATCAAATTTTAGATTTTCACTTTGGAGTTTCCATCGTTGGAGATTTCCGAAACTCATATCGATTCACCTCATTCATTGGTGCGCCCGATGTTGTTTTCTCACCTAGTTATTATTTATTACCTTCATCCGGCCCTCTATTCATGCATTTCGGAATGAGTTTCAACCAGCGTTTAATATATTCAATTGTAAAATAAACCCCCGAAATGAGAACTAAAGAATTGCCCAAAGCTTTTAATTTCGGTTCATACGCTCCGCATTTGGTATGACCCCGAGAGCCCGGATAAAGGGTAAAAGAAGATGATGAGACCTTATAGGGAAATGCTGAACCAAGAGGGGTCAGGAAATGGCCTGCGGGGGAGGACGCTCGAAAAAAAACATTTCATATCAAAGTCATACAAAACTTCCAACTTAGGATTCCACTCATTTCGGTACAGTTCCGCGAAAATGACACGAGTATTTCGCCGGATTTTCTCCTCCGGCGGAGAACAATTCCGGGAACGCAGAGTTCTTCTCCGGCATTCACCGCGATGGAACTCGGCCGCTCTTCCACGGAAAGCCGCTCCGTCGTATATGGAGAGGAAGAATAGAGAGTTTTGGCCCAGGGTTCGCTTCTCTCGAAGCGTATTCCGCGAATACTCGGGAGCCCCCTCAGACCGGGCCTCCCAACTTTTTCCCCTACCTCCCTCGCTTCCCGAAAACATTTTCCCGGAGGGGGAGCAGGAGGGGGATGCGCGGCACCCGCCAATGAGGTGCGGCCCGAAGCTGACGTCACGAGGAGGAATGGGGCAAGCGGCGAAGGTGCGGAGCCGCGCCTCGACGGAGTCGAAAGCAGTCTCGTCTCGCTGGAAGCGGAGTGAGGTAGTCTCCACGGGTAACGAAAACAGCACAGGGTGGCCTAGGATAAGGGAGAGGAGCGAGCCATAGGATATTTTATTTCCGGTGCCGCCTGCTTCGCCCTTAAAAGTTTCGTCCAGAAGTCCCGGGTTCGACACCCCCCACAAATCCCTTTCGGTCTCTACACGCTGTCGTCAACGAGAATCTTCACGACGGGGGCGGGAGGTGCGTCTGGCACGGGGGCCTCCTCCGCCGGTGGCAGGGATGGGGTCAGCAGGAGCGGGGCCTCAGGGACGGGAGGGGCTTCGGGTCACGGAGGAGCTAGCTCCGGGGCGCACAGGAAGCATCGCTCGCACTCGAGCACGAGGTACGCGGATTTGGAGAAGCCCAAGAGGAAGAAAAATGGAGGAAGCACATCATTGTCGTCCATACCAAATGCTATTAAACTCTCGATGCTCAACAGTGGCCTGTTATCGTTCGGTGAGTACAACTCTCTGGAACTGTTGTCTGGGGTTGCACAACCACGCAGTGCCGCTCTTAGATTAGTGGCCTGAGCCGGAAAATCCTCAGTGGAGGGCTCTCGAATTTGTAGAATTTTTCTCTCTCGCGATTAACGTTTCGTTTCGTTATTGTTGCGTAGTAACGTATTTGTTGCGTCGAATTGAACTTTGAACATTTTGATGCTTCGTAAAATCATAGATAAATATTGTAAATGCTTAAAATATTATAATACGAAAGCGAATAAGTTATTTCGTTTGATTATTTAATACAATTTGATGATTCCGCATTTTGCGTAAAATGGGCGGTATCATTTGTGAAAGTTCATTGTCGGAGAAGTTCATAATGTCATTACCTCCGATGAAAAATTTCTCCTTTTTTGTAAAACTGCAGATAAATATTGTGACTACTACGAACAATTTAGTGAGGTTTAATAAACACATTAATGTACTCTGAATGAAAGGGAAAACTATGTATGATATGAAATAATTAGATTATAATTAAAAATTCTTATTAAATGAATCACTATGAATTTATAATACTATTTTAATATTCTGAAAAATTAGTCCACCATTACCTCAATAGAGGATTCCTGAATGATCTGTTGCGCACGACAGTCTATATTCTTCAGTTAGTACATGAACACATATTGACTAAGAAGAGAAACATGAAGTTCGTATATGTTAGTACGAAATCTCATTGAATTTTGAATTATCTCGCTAAAATTAAATGAGGTTCAGCAGTATTAGTATAAAAATCTAGAAGTACATGGTGCTTTTGGAAACGAACATTATCCTAATTTTCCCTGTTCAATGTGTATTTATTGTACTAGTTTTCGGTTTAATTTTTGGGGTTATTTACGATGATGGCTTAATAAATGGGGTGGACTTTCTTGTATCACGTATGCCGATAAAACAAATTTATTTATTTACTTACGGCATGTCAATTTGCCTGTGCTCGTTAGTTAGGTAGCACTGTTACGATAAGTACGTTCGCAGCCCATGATATCATCACATGTCCTGTTGCAGAAGAGGATTTTTAAAACTCCGAAACCTCGATTTAAACTTCAAATAGGTATTTTTTTAATATTTGCAAGCGGAAATTAATGGGAGGAAAAGAATTAGTCGGTGACCGTGAGATTAATGGCGTAATGGATTCGAGTCAATTTCGAAATTAAATTTTATTTTTCTTCATTGTTATTCAATAAATTACGATGAGAAATTTCCCTTCCGTAACAATAACTATTATTGGTCATTAATTTTATTGCCCTTTTATTTTTCATCTTCATTTTCACTAAAATTACCTTATTATAATCTTACGCATGCTTATAAATTTATTTCGTGCCTTGATTCATCTTTGGAAATATGAAGTTTCTCCAATATAATATATTGCTATAAGTTTATATTTTCCTGATTTGCATTAGATCTCTGATTAAATAGCTTCTACTTTTTCTCTTGGATGATTTATTATTTATAACAATTATTAATATAATGTTATTTAGATACATATCACTTATTCCTCTAAAATTTGCTATTCATATTTGTTAATTATTTTATAAATGGCGTTTCTGATAAAAAGAGTTATTTGCCTTTCAAATCTTCCTTGATATGTCCTAAATCTCGCAGAATGATGAATAAATATACTCTGTTAACGATAAACCTTAATTTTCAACTTCTTTTGAGTCGAACTTTCTCGTATTAAGATGATTATCCAGTCATTTTTATACGTGAAGATTTTTTGAATAAAGAAAACACTAGAGAGATATTTCCTATTTAAATGCCATTGTTACCAATTTTGTTGCCTTTATCACCAGTGTATTAAGACACAGATCTGAAATCATCGATAGCACTCCGCTCCCTCCTGTGACCTTATTAATTCTTTTGATGTCATAAGAATCTTTTGAAGATTCTACTTTACATATAAGAAACTGCAAAAAATGTATATAAAAATATTGTTATTACTATGAATGATACTGAAAGCTTTCGGGGAAATTATTGGAATTATTTTTTACTGCCAAAGAAATGAGGAGGAAATGCGTACGAATTCTTATTATTTTTCTACTCTTTCGGCGAAAAGATATTACGCACAATATAACAGAATGACAGAGGATTTCTCGAAATACTGAATTTCAATAAATTTATTCACTTCGGTTATTTTATTATTACATTCAATTTGCTTGACATTCTCCACATAAATTATGTGATAAGATATATAAAATATTAAGAAATTTTGAAATATAAAATATTAAGATATAAAATATTTGCTTCTTTTACATTTCTAATTTTAAAAATTTTTCAGTCATAAATATCCTCTAGTATATTTTTAAATGAAAACTATCTAACTGGATTTAATGATTAGACAGATATTTTAATAATAGTTATGAGCTGTTTTCGGGAAATTTTTCTAACGTTTAAGAATAAGTCGTCAGTCAATTATGTTTGTTTTATAGAGTTATCCGATAACGGAAGAAATCAGGAAATTAAATGGTGATTTTGTAATAAAATAATGATAGCTTATGTCAAAGTTAATAATTAACAACCAATATTTATTTCCTGACTGCTCGAAATTGCTCATACAGGACCCAAACTCCATTTCGTCTGTAATGTTCCATCAGAGATAATTAACGTGGAACAGGAAAATAATAGATTTGTTCTATTTCCTCATATCCTAATGGAATATTGTACTTTTGATTCGTAAAGGCCTTGCGTAATTATGACGTTTTAATGATGTACTTAATATAACTGACAGCCGGAAGGTTCGCTCTAAAACATTCGGTAAACATCCGTTGCACAGGTCATAGACTGATGATAGATATTTGTGTTCCTGTTACAATGTTGCAAATATTTGCACAATTAACGCTTGTATTTAATCTCTTACAATCGAGAATGATCCGTAGTCAGGGCATCATCTCACGGTTCAGCTGGTGCGGTTTCCATTAAATTAGATAATGATATGCAGTGCTTGCCATATCCGCTTTCTTTGTTAACATCAATGCGAGTACGGCGCCTGGATATGGTAAAGTTATATTAGATTATTCGGCTTTGACGTGATCATTTCTTCCTATTGCTTTTAGTGGAGTTCCTATCCAATTTCCCGAGAAGAGGATACACAATTATGAGAGGAAAGTTAGAAAGATGGAATGCATACCTTAAGCCAAAAAGTTATTATCTCTACAAAAGTATAGATGCTAAATTGAATTAGCTAACAGATTGTTATCTTTATTCAAAGATTTATTGACTGAAAGGGTACCGTAGGAGATCTTGTATATTTCATGCCAAAACCGCCACAAGATAATAATGATAATTCGCGGTTCTTTGAGTGATTTTAATTTGAAACTGCGAGACAGATGTATAAGATGAAATATTGTAGAATTAATGGTAAGGGATTCTTAAAATATGATAGTTTCACCTCTGATGTTTTGATATTTCAGTAATAATTCTACCGTAATTGTTCTCTAGAAGCTATGCTATTTAACACTTAGGATTTAACATAGCATGTCGACAGTATATATCGAGGAGTCAAATCTATGGTAAGATAGCCCATAAACCTTGAACCATCTATGTCATCACGCAACTAGTAGGTAGCGTTGTGATTTACAAAATTAAGTATTCCCGACAGGATTCTGGGGATGAAGTTTTTGCTATCCTTACTATCTTTGAGAAATTACATTCAGTTGTTACATTTACAGGTAATGGGGGCATTTCAATACATATATTTTCTTCATATTTAACAATTAGTTGAGAATCAAACGTAGAAATTTATTAAAGTATCGTCACTGCAGAGTTTATTGTTAAGTTTTTGCTTATTCCAGCGTGTTATTAAGAGTACGTATTTCTTTTATGTTATCAATTACTAGATTTGAGTTTTTTGTAAAGAGACCCTTGCTGGAATAACCTGACGAAGTATCAAATCAATCAGTGGTAGAATCACGTATTTACAATGAAAAAATCCCGAAATAAGGGATTAAAAGAATGAAAAAGGACAATTTTTCCCGGGGGAAGCTTTTAATTTGCAGAAGTTTATCGGCATAGTATATAGTGCAGGGAATTAGCATTCATAATTTTCAAAACAATTCAAAATGGGTTCATTAGCGACAAACGTGTTTTAACAATACTCAAATCACTTAATTTTTCCTCACACGTCTTTATTCCTTTCTTATTTTAATGGGAGATATTATTTCGGAGATACTACCGGAAGGAATCAAAAGATACCCGAATTTGAGGAAAAATACATCATTCGAATTTTACATCGTAAACTGGAATTTTCTCATTTGGGATGTTGTAAGCAGGAATTGGTGAATATTTGTTCGGATGAGAAAGGCCTTTTAGGGGATTATTAATTAAATTAAGATGGCCTCTTAAATTCGCGGCATTCGCTTTCTGGCTCCTTTCTGTTTCTGAAAGTCTTCGTGTACACAGAGCGGGGCTTAAAATTAACATAATTTTCGTTTCTTGGATTATTTAGGACACGTTGAAGCAATTAACTCCTTTCAGATAATGTGGCATCAGTAACAACATTACCTACCATTTCAAATTTGCGAATTAATTGTTCCAGTGAGGTTATTACTCATTAGTTATGAAATTTTAAATTTATAGGCAATTAATCCTGTTTATTTTGAAGATAAAGAGAAGGGAAAAGTAGCGACATAACTGACACTCGAACCTAGGTCTCCTACTTTTTTTGCGGCTATTCTAACCACCGAATTACTATATCAAGTCAGTCCCATTTCTGTTAAGGGGTGCTCTATGAGAAAGGCAAGGTTTAATGAAATAAAATAAAAGGGTCCATATAGTGGCACCGCCAGAGGTCCTCATCAGCTTATTAAGCAATACTTTAGAGGTATTTCTATCAAAGAAAGAAATGAGGATGAGGAAAAGGAGTTTGCAAAAACCCAAAGATAAACAGAAATGAAAAAAGAATCAAAGGAGCATTACCTTGATAGCTCAGCTGGCTAGAGCGACCGTCCGCTATGTGGGAGTTCTGTATCCTACTCCAAGCTACGTCAGACTTTTTATCTTTAAGCCTTTTCAAAAACGCTAGCCCTTTATCTTACCATTTATATTTATTTTAGTATAACCTATTCGTTTTTCTAATGAATTGAAACCAAAAACTTTTTATGTTGTTCTCTCAACATGGTTTCAACTGCTTCTCACCTTTGATCATCATTCTCCGAAGAGAATTTATCTGCTCACGGCTCAACAAACTGAGTTCTCTCTGAAGAACCGTCCCAGAATGCAATTCATACGCTTCATAATTCTACCCTTGAAATGTTACCCTATGTTTTATTCATTGGCCCATTTTCGGTGCTGTAGTTCTCCTCCTTGTTCCGACCAAGAATTTTATCAGGATGCATCACTTTTTCGTATAATAAGAATTCCCTTGTTCCTTCCCCCATACGTGTTGAATGAGAAAAAAGGTCTCTTTCGAAAGACCCTGGGTGAATAATTGGCAATAAATATTCAAATTCACTGTAAGCATGACCTCGTCCTCAAAGGAGGTCTTGCAATTGAGTGGGTTCGTGTAAATTTCTGCTTGCAATTTTGCAAGCCCACCAAGGTATCTGAACGTGTTAACGGGCGAAATTCGATGCTTACGTTCTAATATTCCAGCTTTATAGCTGACTATGCGATGGAGTTGAAATTTCAGTGTCGTTTTCAAGATTTCAATCCTGAGTCACCTTCGAATTAACCGCTCTCCCCTCATTAAGTTTCTCATTGCCAATGAATCTCGAAGAGAAGTAAAAATATCATCGGTAACATTGCGCTTAGTGTCCTAAAACGAATTTTAATGGCTTTTAATTTCAATTACAATCATAAATAATATTTCACAATCTTATTCTACTAGAATGTAATAACGTCTTAACTGCTAATAAACTATATTTTGGTTGTCGTCTGTTAAAGCCTTAACAGTTATTTATTTACCAATTGAATATAATTACGTACTATAACAGCGATGTAATCTCATCTTGCATATTATTTTCATTAATTAATTAATTTACACGGGTCTGTTTCGATTGACTGACTCTCATTTGTCCGATAAGACATTTTATAGATACCTCGCTTTGCAGACAGCTCACGAATAATTTTTGATTTTGTAACACACTAGGGATTATTCAGTTTAAAATTTTATCAATAAAGAGGTTTCATCAATAAAAAAGAGTTTCTACGCGACCTGAATCATGTGGATACAATGAATGGCAATTAAGAACGAGAACAATGGGAATTGATCGTTTCCTCTTAATAAAAGGAACTAAATAAGTTAAGCCGAGAGATGTTACATTCTTAACCTATATACCGGAGTGCTATATTAGCCATTGCTATTCTCTTTCCCCTTGAGAAACACTACACAGTTGATTTAATTTAGTGGCATGAAAGTTTTGTCGGTCAAACGAGGTCATTCAATTGGGTGTCCGTGTAGTGGATCAAAGAAGAAAATCCCATTTTGCGCACTGGTGTGGTTCTAAGCATTTTCCTGTCTATATCTCACTCTCAAACCGCACCTGTTTGGAGGTACCTTCTCTTCCTTAACATAAATTCACGTTGAAGTGGACGGTCACTTAGAAAAAACATAAAATTTGTATATATAAGCGTCCGACCCCATTCTTCTCTCCATTGGCAGCCCCTCAGTGCCTCTTAGCGGCAGACCAAAGACGTTCGGAGGGAGCGTTATCTCTAATCCACGTCATCCGATCCCTCCTTTTTTACCTCAATCAGATCCCGAGGAAAAACACCCTCGGGGATTCCCTTTACCCTTTCTCCTCATATATTCTCATTCCCTTTATTCTTTCGGGAAGCCCAAGGGAGGTCTGCATCTGTCGAGGCCTTCTCTCCATTACCTTCTTCCGCTTCTCAGATAGATCGCCTCAAACGTCGTATAACCATCGTCCGAAGGTGTATTCGCCTTTCTCTATCCATCACCCCATCCGAGGATCGATTCCTCTTTTGTTCCTGATGGGAGACGGACGTGCAACGACGTTCCAGGAGATGGATGGCATCTTCCAGGATCCGGACTCCTTTTTTACCCCAAGGAACGTCAGTATCCCTTCGCGATGGATTCCGAGCGATAGCATTTCACCATAATTGAACACACGCATGAACGCCGGGTCATTGCCTGCACAAGATCGATACGGCGCAATGTATGCGTGGTAAATGATAAGGGGTCATTAAGTTGAGGAGGTCAGGGCTTTGACCTACACTGGTCGGTTATGTAGTAGGATGCATTATAGAAGGGGGAATATATTTGAATTGTCGTCCTTGAGGGGGTTCCCGCCGGAACTTCCCCGTCCACTTCCGTAATACGCGAGGGAGTGGCGTGGGATGGAAGCATTTAGCTACTGCGACGTATATCTGTTTTTGAATTGCATGCATGGGTATTTCCAATATGTAGGAATTTTATGACAAGCCCTAAATGAACGTAGTCTGTAGTGCCCCATTATAAAAGCTGTCAATAGCTATTTGTATGTTGATAAAATGCAAGTTTTAAATTCAGTAGTTGAAATATAACTCAGGGAAACGATAGAACAGGTAAGACTACAATAAAAAAGAGGTTCCCAATATCAGTCTGTCAATTAACCAATCCTAATAAAGTAAAATTATCCGTATTTTCGAGGCTTAATCGTCGTAAAATATTTAAACTTATATTATTACAACAACAGTTGTAGTGAAATCTACATGCTCAGGCGTAACTTTGTGGAAAGCCATTATGGTAAAGGAGAAGCACACTGGTAACTTTCCACACTGTTTATTACTGTCGATCGGTTTCGTTACCCGGAGTAGCGAAACCGGTCGACAGTAATAAACAGTGTGGAAAATTACCAGTTCTTCTTTACCAACAGTTGTAGTTTTCCTTTATTTTTCCCTATTTGTCACTGTGTTTGCCATTTTCATTGTAAATAATCATCGTTGATAATGACAATATAATTCAATTAATGATTATGAAGATTTACTTCAAACAAAAATACGGTATTATCTAAGAAATCAGAGAAAATATTCTTTCAGTTAATAAGTGATAAAATGAAATTTTCAGCAAAACGTTGAGAACTTTCCGATTTTCTGATCATTTCCTGTTTCTGCTCGTCAATAATTAATTAATCTCGTTAACCTTTTTCATATGTGTTATTATTGGTTACTGTTTTTAGCTAATAAAGCATAACAGCAATTTTCCTTAAAAAATTGGAAAAGATGGAATTTGAAAGAAAACGATATTTAGTATGTGTAGTAATACATATAAAAATCCCTTAATTGCAAGTGTAAACAGGAGTCCAATAAGAACTAGAGTTAAGGGTTTTCAAAGGAAGTTTTATTTACTTAAACAGGTCATTTTTCGAAAGAACTATCATTTAAGTTTAGCTCGGAATGACGTACGAAATAAAAAAATATCAATGATTAAAAGCAAGACATTCGTTAGCGGGATGAAACCAATCACCTGCTAAATTTTTTTAGTGAAAAAATTAGCTCAGCAAAATCTCATTTCAAAAATGAATCCATATCTTCCTCGCGAATGATTCTTTTTTGCAGAGCGAGATTAAGACGGCCCTTTGCCGAGTAAGCAATCTATCGCGCTCACTCCATCGAACTCCTGATGGCATCCTGTCCATTCTTACACGAAAACAAAAGAATAGAGATACTTTTGCTCTAGTTCTGGACACAATAACTACCCGTGCCCGAGGCCTTCTTCATCATAATTTTACGATTCCACTCGGGCTGCTCATAAATGGATCGCAGTTTGTTCCGCTTCTGCGAGTAAAAACTTTTCGATAAAGATGAGTTTGCAGGGCGCATGCGCAGATTACGGGAGTAAAAAATGTGGACTCGGTTATTGGGAAGTAATAAATTCATCTTATCAGATGCCGGAATTTTTTTGCGGAGAATTTCGGCAGGAAGCGACACAGAAAGACATATTTTAAAGGGAGAGGAATTTCATCGTGGAAAGCAATGTAGGAATTTAACTGTCCAAGTATTGGATGGAATGATCAAGGAATATACTTGAAGTTCTTACTCTGGAGGTATGTTTCTTTGAGAGATTCATTTTATGAAATATATCTGCTTTAACTCTCAACTTCTCAGGGAGAAGAAGTTTTCAACTTTTGGAAAAGTTGATTTCACGTTTTCAATCAATCACTGCTTTTGAATATACATTTAACTGTGGAAAAAATCGAACTCTCTGCTATAGAGGAACACCCTTCGTTTTTTTTTTTTGAAACGGGGGATTTTGATTTGATTTTGATGATTTTCGTAATTTCGTATTTATAGGTTTTTAGTTTTGTTTTTATTTCTCTCTCTCGTAATCTATTGCATATCACTTACTTCGTTTTCAAATGCCCATTTTAATGTTTTTATTATTGAATATCCACGGTCGGGACCATTTTAGGCATACGAATTCAATCATTCAATTTAAAACACTGAGTGATTTTGATGAGGACGGAATTAGAGTCCTAATCGATCTCTTCAAGTGATGCGTGAAGGAACTCCATATTTCTCATAACAGAATAATGCTATGATTTCTAACGGCCAAAACTTCCACATTGACCACTTTCGGAAAGGAAAAATCATGCTACTATTATATAATGAGATTGCACTTAGTCTTACTTAATTTTTGTGTAATGTAGCTCAATTAGCCTTCATTAGGTTTAAATAGAATAATTTCGTTATAGTCCGTTAAAAATATAATTAGTGGTTATTTATATACTTGCCGGTTTTTCATGTTATACAATACGACGCATGCTTATAGTAATTAAATATCAGATAAATAATGATATGCCATAAATTTGAGTAATCATCATAAATGATAAAAATCATCATAGTACGAAAACTAGGAAGGCATTTGATAATTGAGACTAAAGAAAGAAAGCCGTATGGACAATCCAACTTGCATAAAATATAACAAAAGAGATGAAACGAAAATAAATAAAACACTGCCGCTTAAAATCCAATTTTAGACTAATTTTGAAAGGATAATTTTCCTTAATGTGCGTGCTGCTGAAGTGAAGGACATTCCGAAGCAAGAGACCGCTGGAACTACAGGCAGATACGCTATTCAGAGGGCAATTCAGCGGCCTCAAATTTAATTACAGGAAATTAGGTCATAACAATAAGGGCTAAAGAAGTAAGAGAACCCTTTATAAAGGAAATTTTCAGGGAGACTTTGTCCGTCGAAGTGAACTTTGCGCAATGAAAAAAAGACAACTGCTACCTTAACTTCTTCTTCAATACTTAATTATATTATTAAAGTTCAACAACAGTCGAAGGAATAATTTAATTTCTGAATGACAGGAATGACTTTTTCACTTATCGTAATTATCCAATTTATCTTAAAAAGCGAGCATTCGTTCTAATGATTCGCGAGATGAGGACGATAATTTTCATTCAAATGTAAAATGCGAAAGTTGGGATATCTCTGCTTGGAAAAATAAAAGCTTCATGGTTCGATGTATGGAGTGAAAAAAGCACAAACAGAATTACCAGAACGAGAGTTTGAAGTGACTTAATAAATTTGAATGCACGGATCCGCAGGAAAAATATACGATAACTATTGCATCACTCATATTATGAAATTAAATATATCACAGACTTCGATGAAGTAGCAACCGAACACTTCATCTTTAATCTTCTTTGTCATATTTTTTCCACCTTATTTAGAATTGCGTTTTTAGTAATTTATTATACAATATGGTAGTTTTTACTGTAAAGTTAAGGATAAAGATGTTTAATTCACGATCATGACACGTTTAATTATATCCCAAGGAACAAATTTACTGTTGCCCCTGGATAACGAAGAATAAACGTAAACGACAAAAGTTGACGCGACTGGGACACGAACCCAGGTCTTCCACGGCTGAAGGCTCTGATCACATGCGTCTGGCAAGTGGAAGTTCAAGTACGTCAGCCTCTTACTTTCCTTTTATCTTAGGAATGTATTATTGTGGTATAGACTCGATGGGTAGGTGCTGTAACGTATAGCATTCATACGATATTATAATATTATATGTTGCATTACTCTGAGAACAGCAAAATATCAATATTGCTGCGAAGGTTTCAAGTAAGCAAAATATCAATTCAATTGAAATTGCTAAAGAACTAAAATTATTCGACTTAATCTCTTAATTTAAAAAAAATCCACGTCAGTAATGTTACAGTGGATACAATGCAGTAGATTCGTGGTGTTAAAAACGTTTCTCACGAATTATTTATATCAAAAGATCGTAGTTCGAGATTTGGTCGTTTGAAGCAGAAAAATGGACTGTATATTCCCTTCCAAACGCTCAGGATCCATCTTTTATTCGTTCCCACATTTTATACGTGGCATTCTTTAGTCCATGGCCTTTCCCATTCTCTCTTAGTGGCCCATTACAAGTTGAACCAATTCCCGAAGGAGTCCTCCATCTCCAGCTGCCCTCATGGGAGGACAAGCACGCACTCATTCACCGAGAAAGCCACGGAGAGAGAGACGAAAATGGATGGAAGGGAAAAGGGTTAGCGGGATACAGGTGACGAGTTAAGCGAGAGTTGTTGCTTCGCGGAGTGGAAATATAGTATCTGCTCATTTTTTAATAATGTACCGGGCGAAGGCGGGCACTCTTCCCCATGAAGCAAAGTGCGAGCGGTAATTAGGAGCTAGTGCCATTGAAGACGCAGGGCTCTCTGAAGGCCAAGGAGGGGGTAGATGACGGATATCTTTGCTTGTAGTGCGTGAGGCCAAGGACACAAGGACTGTCGATTTTTCTCCCGAAAATAGATTTCCTTCTGTTATCATTTAAATGTCGCCTTCCTGTAATGGGTGTTTGGTACGATAATGATGCAGATCCTTTTATAGATAGCTCTTTCGCTTTTTATATCGTCTCTCTATTATCTTTTTACTATATAAGTACTCTATTATTTTTACTATATTAGTACTCTCTTATTTCATCAATACGTACAGTATAAAAGCACCTTATTTAAAGGTGCTTAATAATTAAGTAACTTTAAACAAACAAAAATAAGACTGAATTTATTTATTACGTAATGTATAAAGCGAGTTAAATCAAACACTTCCTCACTTTCTACTCAATTTCGAAAGGTGTAAAAAATTATTTTCTATGAAATGTACTTAAAAATTATTTAATACAATAAAATAGTAATATAATACATTATTTGTAGTTATTAATATGATAGAAAATGAAACATTATAGGTATTATCTCGATACCATTATCATTTACTATATAACACTAGGCTAAATTATGATTCTAAGTGAGGGTTAGTCATCAAGGATAACTTAAATTACCAATCTAAGTAGGTTGTAATTCAAGTAATCATGCCATTGCAATAATGCGCATGTGCCATTTATCCTCATTGATAGCGAAAAAACGTTTCCATGGGTCACGAAATAGTCGTTTCAGAGAACGCTTTTTTACCTCCTTTCAGAGTTTTGGGAACCGAAAGGGTTTATTGACATTTTCATAGCTTAATTTCGCACCAGAATCCTAAAGTAGATATGGAATGGAAGGGGAGAGATGTGGTTTCCTTTCGGAAAGGCGTGTTGGAACTACCCTCTTTGTGTTCAGCCAACATCTTGTCGTTCGAGTCGGAGCATGATGGATGATGAACCTTATTCTTCGATTCGGAAGGGATTAGAATTTTTGAATTCCAATGCATCAACCCGCTGAATATCGAAAAAAACGTCCCGCTGTCTACTCTTTCAAATTATTACTTAAATACTTCCTAACGTTCTTAATGCTTAAAAGGAAGATAGAATTATTTAGGATGACGTCTGAGAATGAATTACACGCTTTTACAGTCCACAATTATGCAATATACTTTAGCAATATATATTTAGATACAGTATAAGTCGTTTTAAGAAGATTCTTCGTAAAACTCTATTTTATACTATCCACCAACTGACGTTTCGAATAAGTTAGTACGCAAATCTCACTCGAGCAAAACAATTGTTGTACTCACCGTCAAATAGTAGTAAAGTTTCGTAGTTTCAGAATTCCTTTCGATTAAAAATTTATATATTACGCCGTTAATGATCACAAAGGAGTCCTTTGTATGTAAATGACTTTAGGAAACTGCAACATCCATAGAAAGCAGTCCATGAATTCCAGCAGCGTGTATTTGCGTCGCAAAACGGACGCAACGCTAAAATGCCCGCACAAATTCTATTACCTCACTAACTATTCGTCTAGAAATGGAATTAAAGCCCTTTCGCTTAATGAATCACTATCAGAAAACTAGCATTACTCTAGTTATTCATTCCGCATCCTATGGCTGCCCATTGTTCGTAATCAAGAGGATAATGGAGTACATCTGCATAATCAGAATCGCCCGTTTGTCCGGTATTATTGTTGGTTCTGATCTTTTATGAAGCGGACAAATTACCTTCTGCAGCATTTAGTGGGATGTTCCTCTACCTCTATGTAGTTAGAAGTAAAGCGCTAGATAGAGCGTACGAGCTCGTATGCTTTTAACCAAAAATTAATACGGTTTTAATTTGTTGTGACATTACTATGCGATTGAAATTTTTATTATATATTTGCTCGACGGCATCTTTAAGAAACGAATGGATTCCAGTTATCTTCTTTAATATTTTTAATAATTTGATTGTTATTGTACAAACTTTGGTGCTATTAACGGAGATATTGTCATAAATTATTATGATAAATGTTAAAAACTCCTCTTTCTACGAGTAGTAACTTCTGTTTTACTTTCTTAGTAGAAGATTTTTTTCAAAATTTTTAGCCTTTTTATCTTGGATAGATAGCTAAATATTCTTATCAATTGTCAGATTTAAACTAATTTCAATTGAATAATCCCCTTTATGGAATAAATTCAAAATTTACGTTTTTACCCCACATTCTTCTTTTGTGTTTGCTTGTGACGCTATCTCTGTAGACTTATACTCCGAGGCAGAAAATTTTCTGAAATGAGAAAGCTCTACGTTTTCCTTACATAGGCTTTACTCTGCAGACACTCCAAATAGGAAGTTTTTAAAAGAGAAAAATGATATCTAGACGTTGAAACTCTGTTCAGTTTGATGTACTTCTTTATCTGTGAAAAGTAAAATGTCTGTCGTTGTATCTATCTCCTGAGAGAAATATAATTTTCGTTTTTATGCCATTGCTGATCAAAATCAAAATCATCTCTCTTAAAAAAATTATAGATATCGCCTAAAAATACAGCTGTATGTATTTCAAGTTTTTACATGTATCTCCCTCTGAGCCATCCTGAAATTCCGCATGAAAATTTTCCGCATGAAAATTTTCCGCATGCGTGCGTCTGCTTCTAAACGCAACTGCGGAAGTGTCCAATATGGTTCCCAATAAATTTCGGCAGATGAAATGGAGCAGCGCCAAATACATATATATGTACGAAACTTTTAAGCTGAACGGAATTGATATTGAATATATCTCAGGGTTGATTCTGAATTGAATTGCCATTCTCTCTACGTCGTTCTTCATCATTCAGAGTACAGCTATTGTTTTTCATAATTAAATTAGCGAATTCTCCCTGTGAGTTTGAATAATTATATGCCTCTGTCAGGGAGGACTTTATTTACAGTGAAGCTTTTTCCTCTGGACCGAAAACGATTGAAGGAATTTATATGCATCATGAGTATTATTTTATCGTGGGTATTATTTTTTGTCGTGAAATAAGTAAACAATTAGATTAACAATTTTATGCCAAAAATGTCCAGAGAGGCAATTTTCCCAGTGAATTAATTTTTTTGGAATTTGGAGATTTCTTCGTGTCTCTAACAATGTATTAAGCGCTTACTCCATCATTATGATTAAAATGTAGTACCCTTAGATTCCGTTATTGCCGTAACTATCGTCTGTAATCGACCGAATTTATAATTCGCGAGGTGATGGAACCGTCCGTCGAAGCTTTTAAAGAACAGTCTCGGCAGTTTTCTGTAAAGGATTTCGTTAACGACAAACCATCAAGATTTCAAAGGAAATCCCTCTGCTATCTGTTTCGAATAAAGCTTTCCGCCGTCTGATTTTTACGGCCGTGGATTTTTCAATCAGGTCTTTTTCTCCTCTTCCATTCTGCATTCACCAATCCTATAAACGCAGGATTCAATCGCGATCCGTGCGCAGGCCATTAGAAGGAGCGAGAAGGCTCCCTTTCTTTTTCCTTTCCCTTTGATCTTTATCAATAGGACGCAGAGTTGCATTATCGCCCCATCTAACGTGAAGGAAAGAGAAATGACCGTGTTTTCTCTCGCCGCAACCTCCCGAAAGCCAAGTCTTGTAATCGCACGATTATTCCTTCCATTTGATATGCCCATTTGGAGGAGGGAATATTGCGTCTCTTTCGTTTAGAAACGAGAGAAGAAAGGGAGAGTAAAAGCCATCGCTTGTGATGGACTTTTCCGACAAGGGGAGTTTCCTCTTTCGACCAGTCTTTTTTTTCCCTCTTCCTTTGACAGAGGAAGCGGCCGAAGAGTTTTATTCCAGGAAGAAGGAGATTGTTAATGCCCGCTTTGAGGCATATTTTCAGTATTTCTGTATTTGCGATAGTCTGAGGTATGAGGCTTAAATATTCTCTTATTCCGACTCGTCATACTCATCTGCAAGTCATAGCGTTCAGACCCTGGCTTTTTGTGCAAGGGCTAAGTGGTACTTCGTGGTAAAAAGACAGCACGATCTACTCATGTACAAGGGAAAAATAATGATTATTAATGTTACATTCCATTAATATTGAATTAAAGAAATCGAAAAAAATTCGGTACATTTTCAACCATATGTATTCAGTGCATAAAATATTGAGGTTAAATAATTGTAAAACTCAACTTTATTTTAAACCGACTGAGAAATTAACAGATTATAAGGTTTAGTTCCAGATGGCTTCATCATCAAATATATTGATGACATGAGACGAAATGAAACAATTCTGAACCATCAAAACCTCTTTGAAAATTCATATCACAATGTTGACTCAAAAGGCACTTGGTTAGATTTGAAAATTTAATTATGATTAGAAGGCAAAATATTTGGCCCATGGGGAGATCGAACCCACGACCTTCGCGTTATTAGCACGACGCTCTAACCAACTGAGCTAATGGGCCACATGGTAATTTTATTCGTACTTATCGAAAAACTAAATTACAGCATTAAAAGTCACGTTTAGGTTGGGCAACCGAAAACCGTATTCGCCAAGAATATTTTTTCTCTAGAGTCGATATCTCACTTTTCAAATTGGGTGAAATTTCACTTTTGTCATAATCCAACAAGTATTTTATTCATGTCTACTTGTCGACGAAACTAGTTGAGAAAAAGAATTTCATGTTGAAATACAGTTTTATAATCTTTTATTGGGTTATAACATCGTTGATCTTTCCTATTTAAATTCCGTGATTTGCTAGTGTCTTTTATTCACTGTTCTCTTCGTTCCACCATAATGGGACGTTCCCAAGGATTTTTTCTTTGTGTTTTGGTCCCGCATCTTCCGAGTTCTCAACTGACATGAGAGCCGTACGCGGCCTGTGGAACGGAGATCTTCCTATGGGGGATGGTTTAGGCTTTTTTGCAGGACCTCCAACTTATTTTTCAGAGAGAATCTGTGCTTAGCTCTTTGAGACCTGGAAAAAAATAAGCAGAAATGGACATTTCTCTTCGTTTAAATGTATCGCTAGAACTATAATCATGATGTTTTTCTTCCCGATGTTTTTACGATTTTTTTAGCGTAAAATTTCACAATTAGGAATAGAAGCAGATAATTATACAATTGAAATGTACAAATAATTTCATGCCATAATCTCGTAAGAATATCTCTGCACTCTGTATTGAAGTTAACATCGAGCGTCGATCATTTCAATCGGTCTTCCATTAACACAATCGCAGAATATTCCCTTTTCTTAAGTCAAATAAAAGAACGTTTTTGTATTTGTGGGCCGAAAATTGAAGTGTTTATCTTATTATTCACTAATTTTACGTATCATGCTTAAAGAAATGGGAGAGAGGGAGAGGTTAATTTCATTAGTAAATTCATTATTTTTATCATAAAATTGAAAAGAATTTTGGATGATTAGAATGATCATGTTTTAGTATCGGTCGTCTACCGCACGTTTTTAGAATGTTTTATACAAATATTAGCATAAAATGTGGAATAAATAATTTACATAATTGTGAAAAATGTGAATGTCTAAAATATAAATTTATCCTATTTTTCCTCTGTTTTCTGTTATTGTGACAGCTCGGTTAGCTTAGATGACGCGCTCCGTAAATACATTACTCAGCCAAAATCTGATGTTGGAGGAGATATCATTTTTCATACCTGTGCTGTATAGTGCTTATCTGTTTTTTTTTGGAAATTTCGATATAAGCCTATCTTTTCTGTTACTATCAAGTAACTAGTAAAAAATACTCAGTGCTCATTGCTATCGCCTAGATAGCAATGAGCACTGAGTATTTTTACAGGGTCATTTCTGAAATTTTTTGGCATACTTAATAGCGCTAATCCATCCTTCAGACTAGCCAAATCTAAAGTCTTTAGCCGAGTCGGAAAAACGGCGAAAAAGATTCACATTAGCCGAATATTTCATTAGCATAGGTATATCTGCATTTCTCAGCGATGAGCGATTCAGAGTCATATCGCACAGGAAGTAAAAGTGTTACTCGACCTTGGCCATTCATAGCTCGGTCCCACGCGTGGCGGAGACAGCCATTTGGCACGCTCGATCGCGTTCGCACGCTTTCATAACCACTTCGGGAAGATTTTCCTCCCAGTGCAGCGTCGAAAACAGTTTTCCCCGCCCAAAATACTCCGCATCGTCGCTTTCTCCCTCAATTGCGTGTGCTCTCCACTTCCGAAGAAACCCAGCAATGCAACCGAAGCGATGCTTCATTCATTTCTCCTTCGCATTATTTTCCAATGGCTTCCCACGCGAAGTCCGTTAATCCATCCGTGCTGCGTCACTTCTTTTTTGGCCGCCAACCAACGCGGACGGTGCAGCAAGTGTAGGACATGTACACCGCTACGTCCCGAGCACCGGATCAAATATAAAAGTAGTCCTTCACGTTCGCATTGCTGTGGAATGGGGTGCTTCTTTTTTGCGCTCTCTGCCTTCAACAGTGACCATCTCGAGGCCACGAATTGATTACCTATATTTGGAATCGAGGTACGACTTCCAAGCACTTCTTCAATGTATCGGGAATAACTGTTTCCCCAGAATGCAAGTGTGAAGAGGATAACAAGGGGAATTTTGGAAGGGTGGAATATGGATCTCTCTCCGCTCTCAGAGGAAGTGATGTTTAATGGTTGGCTGGGTGCTGTCATTTTCATAGCGTTGCCATCTTGAAGTTGAAGTTTCCGTAGGTGCCGTGCCAAAAACGCTTGCGACTCTCTGGAATAGAGTTCCTCCTCTCTTTACAGAGTAAAATATTTATTAAATTTCCGTTTCATTCCTTTTTTCTATGAACAGATTCACTAGACCTTGTATTTATGGTACTCGGGTACCGACATGGTTTGTACTTAAAATTAACACTGGTAATTTATCAACGCCGAAATTTTCTCTTGGAATTATCGACTGGAATTCTCTAATACATCCGATCATCTATGGTATTTTAAAATAAATAAATTTAAATTTATTTTTAAAATTGATATTAATAATCCGTGAGAGATTTACGAATATGTGAATCTTTAGGGCGTCCTTCTGAGATTCCACCACATACATCACCTTTTTTTTACATCAGTTGACAAAGAAAATTCGAACACAAGATTTTAAAATCGCTTGTAGTATTTTTCCTTTTATAATCTGATCATCTCTACATATAAATTATGTAAACTTCCAAATAGCTTCTAGAAAAATGTAGTTGGAAGCTACAAACGATCATTGGTTCGTCTTTTGCTAAACTCTCTTTGCTCTTTTGCATCAACAGTCGTAGTTTAATAATTGACAAATTAAGTTCTGTCATATAATTCCATAAAATTGTTGACACTTAATTCCCTTATGAAATATTACTATTAACACTATAAAACAAAATATTACTTAAAGTGATTTAATAATACATTCCATAAGTTGCATCTTACTACACTTTGTCCCAAAATAATTGAATAAATTTCTGTTATACTTTCCGCAAGGTACAGATGAATCACAATGGGACATCACTGTTTTATGACTATCCTGTAAGAATTATGAGGCAGTCATTACATCGTAAACAATAATTTACCAAGTATTAAGCTTAAAGCTTTACTTGCATATTTATTTCTCATTACTAATTGGTATTCATTCTAATCATATTTTTATCGTTATCATATAATTGGCTTTAATAAAAGATTAAATCGATATATTACTGAATATATATTGATCGATCACCCGCTCAGGACGCAGAGGATTTTGCGGAGGCAAAAGTATAAGATTAGATTCTCCTTATCTACCCTTACCCTCATCCCCCATAACCATAAAATCACCCAAAGAAGGGACGCAAAAAGTTCTGATAGAAAAAGGAACGAGTTTTCGCAGAGGGCACGAACATATTTATGAAGTTTCTTTCCGCAGGATTTCATATATCTAGGCACCAAAGTTGAAATTTATATGGTTCTATTTAATAGTTCATATAATTTTTATTCTGAAGTAATAGTATTTTAACTTGAAAGATACTGAATATCGGCATAACCTAGTGGTATTTAGGCTTTTAAACTTTCCTTTCCTTTTCAGAGCATTACTCAAAAAAGTTTACGATAATAAATATTGCAGAATAATTGAGGGAAATATGTAAATATAATAAAATTCTTCTTAAATCTTATCAACATTACCGAAAAATAAGCTAGAATTAGAATTTAACTTAGAATAGTATTACATGTGGGTAGAATATTTAGAAAATTATAGTAAAATTTTGTGTAATGTCTCGTAAAGCAAATAATTTAATTAATTTTAAATTAAATTCGTACAAATATGTTATTTTAATGATTTATTTTTAAGACTTAATTTATCATATTTTTGATCGGGGCACTGTCTGAAAATTAAAATACCAGCGCTAGCTGGAGATGAGCCAAATCATTTCCTCATTTAGTATTTCTTTATCAGGAATTACATTTGCTCGTATGCCAAGAGTGAGTTCCATCTTAACCATTCCACGGAATAAAATAGAATTATATTTACGATTTAATCAATGTAAATAATATTTCCTATCCCTTTTCCATCGCTTTCATAAATATTTAATTTTATTATGATATATTGCGACATTATGGCAGATTTGAACGTAAATTAATGATGTAATTTAAAATCAATAAATATATCCTTTACATAGAAGGAGATGATGAGGAATAATTTACCATTACATCTAGAGATTATTAGGAAATTCGGTGATCAGTGATCAGTTCTATAAAAGATAGCTCGAGAGAAAATTAGTACGATATAAATGAAAACTTAAGGAAGTACTCAATGAAAATCATCTACTGCAGGAAAACAGTCGGGGGTACAAACACTTAATAATACCTACTGACAGAAATATACAAAAGAATCATTCTCGGTATCAGTAAGAGATTCACTAAGAATATAAATGCGTAGATGAAATCTGAGACAGACATGGTTAATATAATAAGCGGAAATACGTCTCAAACAATGTATAAAACCAAATACTGTTTTTGATAAAAAATAACCATGTTATTAAATACGTATAATATTACTTAAGAGGAGTATTCGTTTCTAGAGTGTCTTTTTGATGACAATCCCTGTGCTGGAGATACTTAAGTTTCCATCGCCGTTGGAAATCCCGTTCAGCCAACGAAAACAAGGCGGTTGAACGATTACGCGTCCGTTTTATCGGGTTAATATTTAAAAGGCTTCCGATCGAGGAAACCTACGCCGTGTCGAATTTTTAGGGATCTTCATAGCTTTTTATGCATTCTCCCTCAAACGCATGTTACGAAAATGGGTTCCCTTCGAACGAGATTAAGCTTTCAAGGTGACCTCTTTGGCTGACGGAGAGGAATGTTCACCTTTCGACCGTGTTATTTACCCATGGGGACAATTCAGCTCGGAGCGTCAGTTTTCAGCGAAGCAATTCCTAAAAGATACACAAGACCTCCACATTTACACCTCGTCCTTCATGATCCTGTACCATAAATTTGCAGGTGGGCACGCTTGCAATCGATACAGATTGGAAATGAACCGATACAACTTGCGTAATTGTGTAAGATTATTATAGCTTATAGCTTAGAATTTATGCTTTTTCATGCTTGAGGGCGTTTGAGCCAAAAAATAATTTTCGAAATTAAAATTAATGAAGTATTAGGTAAAAAATTAGATCTATTAAAACAATTGTTGTTATGGAATGTTACAATTCGTCATAACAGCTTATGGCTATAGCCTGAATTGGTTATTTTTCAAAGAAGGAAGAGTTTTAATGTAAACCTGTTCTTTGTTAAATTCATTAATAAAGGTTCTGAATTCTCACCCTTATCCGAGTTCGTCTTCCGACCATTCTGTCATTATCATATATCATGAGCGAATATTTGTTGAAATTAAAATTTCCGCAAGAAAAATAACAAAAACAGTAAATTTAGAGAGATTTTAAATACCTAGAGAGAGATAAAAGATACTTATTCCCATTACCACTCCCTGAATGTTCTCATGCCTTACTGTTAAGCTACGCATGACCCTGTTTTGCAGTTTATCTATTTTTATACGTTTTTAAATATTCGTTATCGTAGCTAATTTCCTAAGATAGCTGAAAGTATGGTTAATTACATATTAGAATGGGGGAATTAATACCATCACAGATATTGGCTTATCGAAAAATTCGAAACATGTTGATGGTCATCAGAAATATCCGGTCTTGAAAAGATGAACTAGTGTTACATATTTAATGTTGATTTTAGGTAAACAAAGATACATTCAGTGTTTTCCTTCTCTTTTAAATGTGATCAATTGATCACATTTATAAATTGAGCAATTAAAATTTAAAGGGCCTATGTAACATTGCCAATTATCGGCTTTTTGCATATTTTACATACCATAAATTTTTAATAGTTAGTTATAAAAACTTGGATTATATTTTTTAAAATTTGTCAAGCCCAATTTCATATCCGAGTTATCCTTTAATTAACGCTTTGAATTTTAAATGCAAATAAAATGAAATATCCAAAGGACAGGTTTTTTTACACATATCCGCACCGCTATGAATTACAATATAAAAGAATTTTCTTTTGTACATCATACATGAATAAAAAAATCAGGGAATAATCAATTTGTGATTATTCATCGCTCCCGCTTGGAATTGTTTGAATTTTAGCATCAACAACCCATACAATAGCTTTGCTTAATGATTCAATGATTGGCAAGACAGTTATTTGTTTGTGTTTTTGAATTTTATGAAAGTTTGAGATTAAAAAATTCCATCTATATTCGAGTCGAGATAATTATAACTGATTCTCGTTTAGTCTTAGTTAAAGTCGTTTTATAATTGCATCGTATTTAACCTAGTTTAATGCAATTTCTTGCAATCCCCATCTAGAACAATGTTTAATTGCATGTCAATTTTATTTTCCTAATGCTTGCTTCCATCTGCATGAAGTTAACAAAACTTTTTCTCTAATGGAAAACATCGGAGAATATTGAATATTAACAGATCACGCATTATTTTGTAGATAAATTAGATATAGCTATATCAGTAAATGAGCTCAGCATAGAAAAGGAAGGGCTTGAGCTCAATAAGCTCAAGACTCAAGAGGAGTCCCATAGTTTCATTTTCGCAGCCTTTCCAATCACATTATATTATTTTCCAATCCTTTTCACAGATTGTTTATTGACGTTTTAGACAAACTCATCTAAATAAACCCTAGAATATGGGAGACATTTTACAAAAATATTTTATTGTTCTGCAAATGTAGAACGTTTCTATGTCAGAGTAATAATTTCCTGAGTGATAATTATCGAAATTGGTCATTATTACCTCTTCGCCCAAGCTCAATTTCTTTAATCGATCCTAAATTAAATTAGCCGCTTTTAATCGAGTTCTGAGGGAACCGAGTTTCTTCGTTTAATCAACAAACACTATCGAAAAGGATGCCGTAATTCTTTTGAACCACGGAGGCAAGAAATCTCTTCTCTTTAAGAACCCCATCGCGTTTAAGAAGAGCCGACTTTTTACCGCATTGCAACTCTGAGAAAAGACATCATTTAAGACTCATTTGTTCCCGGATTTTTCTTTTTTTAAATTACCGACCTTGGAAAATTTTTACGCAGAGTCATTTCCATTCCGCCCTAATCTGTGTCAAACACGGGCTGGAGATCCAATTAAATGCGTTCTTCGGAACCGAAATAAAAGTGTGGATCCTTTAAAAGAAACCCGGGGTAAACTCGTAAAAGATGAAGATGATTTGACGCGGTTTAATCCGCAGCCTCGCTTCCGTTCGGCTTGTGTTTACGCAATTGGGTTAGTGGGTAGTGGCAGCCGTGACCCCTTTTCGATAGAATTCCAAAACAGGACGCGTTGGCTTCTTCGAGACTCATTCCGAACATCGCTCCGAACGCATCCCCAGATGCTCTATCTCATCCTCGCGACAAGTTGGGCTAACAAACTTGGCGATTCGTTGCGCTCAGTTTATTGTCTTTGATGTAATGGCCTCAGGGGTTTCCTGGTGGGCGGAATTTTCGATAGGGTCCCTTCTGTTATGCGTGAGGAGGTGAAAAACGGTAATCTTTCTCTTAGACATCCGCTTTGTTTTCGATTACATTCGTGCGCGTCTATCAATCAGGCTGTTCTCTTTCTGGATTAAACACTCTAATGGAATCTTCCATTCATAACATTCTTCGCGTAACCTGCTCTCATGACGTTACCGTCAACAAATAGATTCTTTCTTTTCAATACATTCCTACTAAAATTAAAATTTCGCTACTTTGTGAAACGTTAACAATATAATATTTTAATCGATCATATTTAAGTCAAAGATAGTGATAAAACTTTGTCACAGCACCGGAATATTTTGTTATAGATATTAATAAAAATTTATAACTATAAAATCCAAGAGCTGGGAGATTCCAGATTCTACTTACGAAATAAAACAAGACATTGGGATATGGGTGGGTCTTTTAAAATAAATGCACGTGCTCCAAAGAAAATTTTCAAGGAGAAACAGACATAATAAAATTTAGAGCACCATATTTAATGCATACATAAAATTATGAAAATGCACAGGATAAATGGCAATATAAACAGGATCAATGGCAATGATACAGTAATTAATAGTTTCTCTTTTTCGTTTTCGGGCATTAATTAAATACTGAAAACATTTAAAAAATCAGTGATTTTAATAAAAAGCACATTAAAATTGTTAATAAATACAAATTTATCTTATTTAAATTTTACTTTATGATCGCAGTAAAAATCTTGAAAAGACAAATTTTCATCTGAGTAAAACGCAAGCTTCAAATGATTAATAGCATAGCGAAAGAAATAAGTTTAAGGCTCATAAGACTCGAGTAGAAATACTTCGTTTTCCTTTAGCCATGGTAATTATCGTCCATAATGAATGAAGTTGTTTCGTACGGCGAAGGGATACCCACTTCCCTCGCAGCGCAGCGTATGCGAATAGCTTGAATTGACATCTATTTCGAGTGGTGCTTCCAAATGTCACCCGATAACGCAACTTGACGGAAACTCACGTCACGGTGACGCGTCGTGCAATGCGCCACGCAGTTTCGCCAGATCGTATAGCGATCAGCGGTTTACGAACTGAAGCAAAAGGATGCGGGGGAGGCTGGAGAGAGATGATGGGAGAGGAGAGTGATTTAAGGACCAGCTTCAGGAGAATGTGTAACGTTAGGAAACTATGTAAGCGCTTGCAAAGGTTGAGTCACGCCCGAAGCATTTGCCAGCCAAAGCAGCTTTAAGATACTTTTCTCAAGGCGATATATCATACGATGTGAAAATGGTGAACGAATTTCTCACCGAAATATTGTAATCCTGTCCACTAATAATTTACTGACACATCATGCTGATATTCTATCTCTGTAATAACGACAGGAATGAAAATTGAGGAAGAATCTTTAATAATGTTATAGGTAATTTTGTTTTGGACTTTTCTCGTTAACTTAGGGTTCAATTATATTCAACAATATGAAGTCATATTCTTAAATTTTATCGTCGTAATTCATAATTTACGTTAGTTTCATAAAAGTAGTAGCAATAAATGTGGATATTATTTGGAATCCGGTCTTAAGAATCTAATTGCGCTCGGAAATAAATTAGTTATCCTTTGATTAGGTTTTTATTAAACTGAACTTACTTGGTTTGAATACAGAAAACGTGATGAATTTATTGCACCGAAGCATCAATTGAAATCCGCCTCTTACCAATCATCTTAATATCAGAAATTCATTGATATAATGTAAAATTCAGGAAGATCAATGAATATCTTTATACTTATAAAGTTAATTAGTTAAAAGCAATATTTTATTTATGGTATCTACTAGTTTAGCTTTGCAAGTTATAACAACCAGCATTAAACATAAAATCTCAAATGAAAGCCCAGAAGACACTATCTTGGATTATTTAGTACCCTGGATTTAGGACCCTGGATTATTTAGTATAACGTTAACCCTTTTAAATAATTATCTTTCTAGGCCTTCAGCTTAAAATTCAATATTTTATGCTCGTCTCATAGTTAGGTATAGTCTAAGTATTTGAAAGTAGCATTTTGAAATGAAACTTTAAATTTTAGGTATGGATATTTTCCGAGAAATTCTCTTCATTTTCTTAATTACTACCGTGTCTTCGACGCCTGCGAAATTCTGTTGCGAAATCTTTGTGGTTAAATGTGAAGGGTGACCACCGCAAGAGGTTACCTAATCACGGCGGATTAGAAGGTCATAATCAATCAATGGTCGAGCATTCCTTCCAAATGTAAGGTTTGCGTGTTTTCTACCCGTCCTGTTTCACCCTTAGAATACCTCTCTACCTATGGCATCCTTATCTGAACGAGTTCCACAAGGCCACCATATCTCTCCTCCTTCGCAAGATCCAGTGCCCTCCACCCCTTGGGGTACGCTCGAAATACGGAGGACCGGGCTCACTCCTCGCTTAAGCAACACGCCCCGAGTTATTTCGGGTGTCTGCGAGGTGGGGGAGGGCAGAACTGTGGAGGACCGATTTGCGAAAAGGGAAACACATGAGAGAGGTACAGGGAAAGAAAGAGAACATCATCCATTGACTTTTTTTATTCGAGACTTCGGATTCCTCAGAAGAGACTGACGCCCTTATACGCGGCGGGTTCGCTCGTTAATCATCTTGTTATTTCGTCTCCGTCAAAAAGTCACGCGAGAGAATTAATTTTCGCCCCTTTGGTTGGGTAATCCACTTCGATTTCGGCCCAAAATGAATGATTTCTGCCCCTCATCCGAGTGGAAATTTTTTTGGCCGAGATTCAATTGGCGTTTTACGCGGTGAATTGACTACGATAGGCTCGCGAGTTGGAGACTCATTCCATTTGAAGTCGTGGACTGCTTTGGAAAATGAAGTTCTTAGCTCAATATATATCCGCTTTGTAATTATGCTTATAACACGGTATTTTTCTTTCATAGAGGCTACTTTTTTGATTTGGCCACAGGTATACCAAATTTGATGTCTTTCGAAAGATTTTCTTTAAAATCTACGCGGGAAAAATTAAGCCTAGGACTAGAACGGGAAGGGATATTGTATTTCAGAATTAAATGAGCTATATTTATATAGCATTTAATTAGTAATATTAGAATGAATGAGGATGATCCTTTGTAATAATTTCGTGAGATAAGACATGAGGAAAAGGATGTGCGGAAATTAAAACGTAGAGCAATATTGGCTACAGATGTATTCTCAGTTCTTATGTTGAAAACAAAATTTCACGAAATCGCTCGGCTTATAACCATTCTCCTTTTCTGGTGTTCATTGCGTTTTACTTTCTTAAAAAAACTGAAAGTTATTCACCGTGCAAATCCATCATTATAGGGATTTCTTCATTTTGTCTGTGAACTTTTGATTTCGGATTTCGTGATTTTCGTGCTGTATGATCTTGCTATTTAGACATCGCAGTAAAAATCACTTTCTATCTAAACGTATGTAGCCCTTGAAGAAAATTCTTTGGTTAATTTATCGGTAACTACTCGTAGATGGTAGGTTAATTTACGAATCAACTCACAATTTGAGTTATCTAACATTTTCATAGTCGATTTTGTATATTAGTTTCCATAGATGGGCTCCTATTCAGGAGCAACTTTGTACCACAAATTCGAACCTAGATAACCTAACCTAACAAGATAAGTTGCGATAAATTTTAAGAAAGAAATAATGTCTACAGCCATTACTTCAATTGTCAGTCTGACATGTCGTAAAACTTGAAAATAGCTATGTATAGCCTATTGCAGTCATGGGAATGCACTTGACCCAAATAAGCTTGCTTAAGACGAAGTGTGTTTCGTAATACGCGCAGTACATTTCTCAGAATAAAAATTTTAAATTCGACCGGCACTCATTACTCGGGCCTGAAGAAAACCCCCAGTTCGGCATTGTGCCGCATGCGACAAAATAAAAAGAGAATAATTTACCAGAAAAAGGGAAAAATTAGAGCCAAGAATCTAGAATGTTAATGCACATTTCGCCTTCATTATGATCATTCATAACATGTTAAAAGAGCCCTCTAAAAGTGGGGAGCGCAGGTTTCTTATTCTCTCCGTGCATACGTCAAAGCGTCGAAGCGAGTGCCCAGAACAACACTGTAAACACGCTCGTCTCCTTACTTTGAGGATTCTATCCGGAAAGTCGGCTTCGAAATATTTCCACCCCGCGAGCACGAAGAATGGAAGCGTTATTTCACGAGACGTTTGAAACTTTACGTTGCGTCGCTGTTTTTGGCGGGGTGGGGAAAGCTCCCGGATCTTTCCATTCCCCCCTCCTCTCGACGTTTCGTCTGCGAGAAATGCTTTGGAGGATTGCCAACCCATAAGAATATATACGCGTAAGAAAGCAAAGGAAAAAAATCGTTGAGGAAGGCGGTTAAGGGGTTTAAGCCCCCCTGCAGAGACGGGGGCCGGCGTAGAGAAAGAGGTATTTTTATACGAGTGAAATTCCGCGCTCACTGAAAGAAGGGAAGAGGAAAAGTTGGCGGTGTTTTTTCCTTTGCTTCGCTCCAGACAATGTCGTAATTTAGTTCTCCATGCAGTTCTTCCTGGAGACATATTCGCGAGCTAGAAAAGGAAGGAGGAACGGTTTAGAGGGAAGCTGTAGGGAAAGAAGAATAAATTTTGTGCTTGTTGTCATATTCTGAATTTCTTGCCGAAACTTAAATAACTTTAGGAAGTATAAACAAGGAAGAGAGATACAACATTTCATATCCCGACTTAATCTCTTTAATGCGCTGGGGTTTTCTGCTTTTTTCAAGCTCTTTACTAAAGCATGTTATTTAAATATTGTTGCATACATGCTCACAACATGTTAGCTCTCACCCAAGTTATTTATTTATCTCTCTTGTGCTATCCCAAACGAATGGAGATTAAATCGCCGCTCCCCGTGGATGAATGATAAGCATTGAGATAGAAATCCTTCATCAATTGCCTTATATTATCTCGTTATTTTGTATAACTAAAGGTTTAATTTGGCAAAAAAATAAGTAGCTCTCGTCTGAGGCTAGTGAGGATAAATGATAGTTTTATGACATTTAATTAAGCTACATAAACATAAAATATTATGCGCATTGAATTTATCTTGAAATAAATTGGTCGATCAGAAATTATTCCTTCGTATCATTTTAAATTAGGGATTAAACATTTCTGTCAATTTCCCCTTATAACGTATTTATTTCTTATTTCCTCTTATATCGGTATTGTATATAAATTTAAATTTATAGTAATAAAGATAGATTAATTTTTATAATGTTCTCTTCATCTGTAACTTTCTACATAATTTGGTTCTTGCTATGTGCATCTTCCTTATATAAGGTATCTTAAATGGTACTTAGCTCCTTCATGTTGGAGAAACGTCTATCTCATGAAAAGAATATTGCTTCAACGACTGAACAAAGTTCAAGGAAATAAGATCTATTCTATTGCTCTCAGTTTATCTAAAATTAATCTCCAAAACGTTTCACGAAGCTACTGCTCTTCAAGACATCATTTTATTGTTCTTTTAATTTTTAGTCAGTTTTATTTGCGACACAGAGCTTTTTGTTCTCACCAAGTCAAGTTTTCGAGTCATGCATACTCACTTTCACTTATTCCAGTGGCCCAAACTTTGATACAAACCTCTTTCGAAGAGGAGAACATTTTTATTTTATCCTTTTTTGGCCTTTCTATCGTTTCCACGATCCTGATTTCTTCATCCTAAATTCAGGCGATTCAGGAGCTATAAGAGGTATAAAAGAGTTTACGACGCCGTATTCAGCTTCTCATTTCTCTTTGCTCCCATTTCTTTCGTGATGGAGAACAAGGGAGGGCAATATTCTTTTCAGCGCCTGTGGAAGACAATGGATGGAGGACGATCAGTCGCAAAGAAACGAAAAAAACTTTATTCTTAACATTACTCAGTGCTCGATTTACGAGTTTCAGTTCGTTGAATCCACTTCCTTAGTCATCGTCTTCTGTTGCAAGATTCGGAGACAGATCTTCGAATCAGATGGTTGCGGCTCACCATCTAGATTAAATTTAATACTTAGCGATGAAATAAATTTTACACGGGGTGACTTTTCAGAATTCGTTGGAACTAACACTTTGCACCGTAGGAAAGATTTTATAAATTTTCCAATTAATATATTTTTCCCTTTGCTTCGTAATTCTTAGATAATTTAGATAATTTTTCCGTCAAAATTTGAAGTTTTTCTTTGAATTTTTAAACATATATACTATCGGCGGTTATATTATCGTAATTTTTACTTGTCAAATAAGCGAAGAATTCCCATGACTTTCTCATCGCCAATTTCTCGCTTAGATTCAATAATTATCAAAATGAAAACCACTGAGACGACTATGATATTATGAATTTAATTTAATTGCATTCAATTTAATGGAAACGGATGATTTTAAATAAATGTGTATTCAATTGAAATAAGATGAGAAGTAAATTTCATGAAATTTTTTCACTAGTATATATTTTTAAATGTGAAATTTTTTAAAAATTTATATTATGATGAACTTTCTTTCAATCGGATTTTAATATCATCTACATCTACATAATAATATCCTTAAAAAAGGGTATTTACTATTGCCAATTTTTTAATTAGCAAATATCAAGACAATTTTTGTATCCAATCAATCGAAAGAAGCGTTGTCTTTGTTTGCCTAGAAGTAAAATGGTGAGGTAAAAAATGGACATGGTCTTTAGAATATCTAAAAAGTTGAATAGTGAGCACTTAAACTAGTATGAAAAACAATATGTAATTGTATATTGTTTTTCTGAAATGCGCATAACGCTTTAGTGATGTTAAAGGAATATGCATGCTTTGCTGCTTTCCCAGATATGTTTTACGGTGCAACATTTGAGATGATTGTGCAATTAAGATAATTGATATGCTTTGGTGGAAGAGAAGAATTTATTTCATTAATCAGTTAATCCCTCACTAATACATCAGCCATTTAATTAGTTATACTGTAATTGATTCTTATATTAATATATTATTAATTTGTAAGAACATAAATTTAAATATAAGTTATGTAGCTTTGTCTCTTGGTAGTTAGTGTGGCCTACAATAAATATAGTGCATGGGGATGATAAAACTGAAAAACTGCATCTTACGTACTTTGCGGCTATGTTAACTTTTATTAACCCGTGGATAGTATATCTTTAATAACTTCTCTTACTTAAGCTCTCTCCTCGAATTCCTCCTCTTGATGCACTTGATAGAAGGACATCGTTGAGTTACGCCCCAAGCGTTTTGTTATTTTCGGATTGAGAATGTTTCTTCTCCGGAATATAAAAGAAGCTCTTCTTGAGGCTGCTAAGGACGAGGCATTAAAAATCACGTGCTTGTTTGTTGGAAAAGGTAATGCGCATCGTAAATTTCTGGTGGAGTATCGGTAAACACTCTGCGTTTGTCGGTTAAATAATGGAGGAAACGCGTGGAAAAATTTCGCCGGCGATCTCTTACGTCGAGTAGGGAAAACAAGCGGTTTCAGTGTTTGTACATAAACATTTGTATCGTTACTATACAATGTTCTTATTACATGCTCAAGTCATCGATCATCCCGTTTAAGTACGTAATTGTTGGTTGTATTTTTACGTCAACATTCAATGCAATTCGCTAAGCAATTGAAGTTTTCCAATAGCCGAATAAATCATAGGATTAAAATTAGACGTCGGTTAAGCAACTTCTAAGTTCGGCAAAAGCAGCGAGTCTGTTTGAGACCTTGAATAAGAGAGGCGATTCACTAAATTGCGTTCTCCGAAACTAATTGTTACGGGTGCCAGAAAAAATTGGAAACGAAAGTTGTTTTCCCCAGGGTTCGTACCTCACGTGCAAGGGCGTCTGTGCTCCCAAAAATCCGCTACGCAAAGTGATAGTATAAGGTTTAAAAATACACTCAGGCCGAGAGGGGGAAACCTACCCTTCATTCCAATATTTTGACTGGCGTTGTAAAAAAGACTCGGACAAATGAAGAGCCAGTTCAGCGCGACATTGATATGTAAAGCTTATTGCAAAATCTAGAAATCCTTTTTCTTTATGGTAACGAAGAATATGTGGTTTGAAAAGTAAAATAATATTCTGTAAAATATATACGCATGCGTTGATTATTTAGGATGTGAGTTAATTACAAAACGAAGTTAGAGGTTTTTTTTAAGGGAATTCTAGGTTACTTTCCCATACTACTTCAGTCTAAAAACGTCATAAAGGAAAAGCGTTTTGTATTAACTTATTCTAAGAATCACTCAGTGACTAGAGTATTCTTAAATGTACGTGTTACCTCACAGGAGTTGAGTACTTGATTCAGAGATATTTTCTAACTTTAATTACATGATGGTCATGTTGAGAGATCACTTAAATCACCGGCTGCTGTGTATGTTTGTATATATAAATTCAAAATTTAAAAACGTGCACAAATTATGCTAAATAACATGTGTCTAGGAAGATTCGCTACAGAACATTTTATAGTATAAATGTTACTGAGTATACTTAGATGCAGTGAGGGCACGAAATTAAATCTTCTGGTGATATCTTTCGTGTAAATTGCGTAGCATACATGTAACTCTTTAAGCTGTTAAATGCGGTGTGCAGTTAAATTGTGTTGTGGTAGTGAAGATATCATAGCATCTCTTTATAACTGATCATTGAATGTGTATAACTATGCAAGATTAACATGTTCATTAATAGTTGAAAATTGATATTATACGATATATTTATAATATATATTTATTTAAAAGTTATGCTTATCCATTTATCTCGGCTACTTGATCTGATTTATAGGTCAGTTGATGATAATTACCACGGCATACTCTTCTTTAGTGGGACCTGTAACTCTTCTATTAGAACTAATTCTCGAATATTTATTGCCTCGCGCGTGTATTAAGCAAATCGTTAAAGATTTTGAATAACTAAACTTTAAGTTTATCTAAAAGACATTCTCACCTTGGAAATGACTTTATTATGTAAAGAGACGTCGTTGAATTGTCTCGAGGTTATCGGCATGTCTTTCTTTATTGGCTCTGCTGCCACCTGTTGGAACAGACAGATGTGAGAGATTCTTTCCCTCGGTTGATCCCTGGCACAGTTCGCGCCCCCAAAACGAAAACCTTTAAGCACGAGGCGAATCTCTTTCCGCATGATTTCAGCCTCACTTTCTCTAGAATACTTCAACATTTATTGCTCACCCGTGCGTATCGAAGCAATTTTCTTCCCTGTTATCGTGTAAAAGGCAAAGGTTCTACTTTCGAGAAATAACTGGTTTTTACACTCAAACCGGCAACTTTCCACGTCATGATTGACTGAACTTAATTTTAATTAAATATATAATTATTGAATATATTACTTAATATTAATTAGATAATATTCGCAAGATGGCATTATTAGTACTGAAATTAAATAACTAAAAATACAACTAATACATAAAATATATAAAATAAATTATTATCTACCATAATCACGACATCAGCATTCATAAGATATTATGTTCTAAGAGTCTTACTAGTCAATTCAAAAAAGCAGTAGTCTTAAACTCAAACTTTCTGTATCCTTATTCGTAGTATCAAGCGAATATGAATAATACGTAGGCTGTGCATACCTTTCGTTTTCGCAAGGACAGTCCCGTTTCCTGCCGTTCCGTTCCGTCCAAATTGAATGGAAAGAATGTACTCTGTACCTCTAATGCATTCACTATAAATATACTCTTTTAGTAAAACTCAATAGCAAGATAAATATTCAAAAGTATCTGTTTCATGAGAGTTTTTAGTAAATTTTATCATCATAAGGATTATTAAATTAATAAAAACTCTATTATAATTGAATAACTCGTAATATTTTTGATGTCAGGGAATATTAGTAATATTACCTAGTATCTGTGAAAAATGTATCAAAAATTATTATATTTGTCCTCCAATTAGAATTGTCATATAGAAAAATAAAAGATATTTTTATTAGAATGACCTCCAACAGTGTAGTCCTAGATAAAGGTTCGGCAAAACTCAGAAATTAACTAGGTAGATGATATGCAAATACGCGAAGGTGATATGTAAATGGAGATCTAGTTGGTGATACTTGAAACCAATTAGGATTGTAAACATGTCAATTTAATCGGAATATGGCGAACACTGAAAAAATTGTTAACAAGAATTTCTTAATTTCCTTGAATTTGACCTTTTCGCATCAGCAGTCTTTTCATCTAAATCAGCTCTTAATGAAAATAAAGTAGAGATTCCTTTCCAAATATTCCCCCTAAAACTTTTTTATTAAAAGTTATTTGACTACACTTTCAGTCAACAGCAAGGGCACTATCTCCATCTCTCTCGCTCTCACAAAGACGCGCGTCCTTAATGAGAGAAGGCCCTCCTAAATGTAGATGTATAGATCCCTTGACACTGATGATATACGCTAGGTCTCATGCAGCATTTAAGTCATAAATGGGATCGTCATCCAAGTTAGGTTCTTTGGATCTTATTCGAGTAATTTAAAGATATTTCAAAATCTCCAACTACGTAATATCGTTAAAAACATAATCCAAGTTATATCTAAAGCATCACATGTAGTACATCGTAAATTGCATCGTAGTATACTTTCAAGCTCATTTCCTGCCTTATATCTGAGTTTTAAAACAATATGTTAGTACCACGAATCACTTTTTAGGTATGCTCGAGATGAACTAGGTGACGGTTTAATCTTTACATTACTATATATATAAAAGTAAATTTAGATACATTTTTAACGTTCTGAATGCGCTGAATGCATACAGGAATAATACGCTCAAATACTACTTTATTACATAAGAATTAATTTTAGGCTCCTCCTAGTAAACAGACAGCATATGCACGTGTTTTTTCCCTCTCGTTTTCTTATAAAACCTTCAGAGCTCAATAAAATTGAATTTCATGCGATGTTTCGAAATCTTTGTCTTCTAATGTTTCATTTCTGCTCTAACATAGGTTCATAACTATAATTTCTCGAAGGATTTTGATGAAAAATCGTCTTATATTCCATTTATCATTCCCAGTCTCTCAGTTCTCCAGTAGGTGCCTTAGCAGTAACCTTAAATTATCATCTTCTTCTGGAAGATTTGATTTTCCAAAATGTATCTCTCATTTTTTCGTCGTATCTTTCCGATATGATTATAAGTAAATTTTCAGTATTGCTGCATCTTTGGAGGTGCAGTTATTATTGTTTTTTCCAATAATTGAAGAGTTGCAGTCAATATGCTGAGGGACTAAATTACCTGGTTATTTTCTTGAAGTTTTAGTGAGTATATGCAAGAGGAGAAAATTCAATTGGCTCTTGGGATTGGGTTAGGGATTATTCCGATAAGCCTTACTGAAAAAAATCCATAATCGAGCTTACGATTATTGGAGTGATAATGAAAATGCTTAGGAACAGCTTACTTCGCAATATATTTCCTGTCTGATGATAACTTTTTCGAACCTTGATTGAATGATCTTTAAGAGGTATCTTGTGCGTAATAAGCGGAAGTTGTTTGAAGCGATGCCATGGAAGAATCGAAATGACGTCCACTCGCTCCCTCAGATGAATGGATGCTCACTTCTTGGCCTTCAACCAAAGCTCCTCCCTCCTCAGCATTATGCGTAATTATGAAGTGATGAAACTATTAAGTTTTCAATGCCAAGAGGCCTAATTTCATTGCCATCTAACCATCTAGAACAGGGTTGGGTCCTTTCTGGCTCAAGGAGAAAATCAGAAATTATAATAAACACGTGGGCGAAGAGGATCCCTGAAATTATACTACCACTCTCTCATATAAGTATGTATCATATTTTTGCAGACAGAATGTCGATCAACCCTTATCTAGAGCATACCTGATTTCATATAATATACCAGTTTTTGAGAGTTCCGAAGCTATTCGCTAAGAAATGTAGTTCATTTAGCCATCTGCGGAAGAGGTATCGAAAAACTCATTTGGTAATGCATATAGTCGGATGGTACTATTAAAAGGTATAGATCGATAGTACTTTGCTTAAGCCGAAGCTTATCCTAAAGGTGCGGATAGTAGGGGTATCGTAAGAATCAAACCAGTACCTGTGAACTGTAGGGTGGTGCGTTTTGTTAGAACTGCTGGGAGAAAACAATGGTTTTTCTCGAAGTTATTTGGCCAAGATTGGGAATCATTAATAGAATAAAGATTAGAGCCTCGATTGCGGTTTATGAATAATTTTAAGCAAGGTACGTCTTACTGCTGGCTTTTACTATCTCTCTGCTACCACGGGAGATCCGATAATGAGCATGCAATAAGAGAAATAGATGCAAAGACAAACCGTTTTAAAAACTTATTCTTTCCACGAATAATCTGTGATGGTGATAAAAAAGAGATAAGTTAGTAATTTTCTCGTAGCATCCACAGCCACTTATGTCTTTCAGGTGATGAATAGAGATGTAGATTATACATTAATTCATTCATTTATTGAATCATCAGTATGATTGAATTTTAGTAATCAAAGATGAAGTAAGTTCTTTTCAATTTTACTGTTTTTTCTTAAACGCTAATTGCCTCATTAGATTGTGGATTGCCTCAAAGTGTCACTTGATAATTTGATGGATTGAAGAAGTATTTAACTATACGTTGTGAAAATTACCCATTTCAGGATCTCAAGATATTTTTAACAACCTAAAACCCAAAATACATTATGCTTATAAGCGAAATATGTCAGCTGCACAATTTGGTCATTTTAAATCCAATCGTATAACACTTCGTTACCGTGACATATGTGGCCGTATCTAATTGGATCCCTTTGCTTTATTAGTCGTAGCGGACCATCAATTATCCAACCGACCCCTACATTCATAGGGCTTGAACTTTCCCGCAAAATGGATGTAATGGCCGGCTATCGCAAATCAATATCTTGATAGATTCGGTTATCACTATCCATTACGTACGTACATGATTTCGCTTTCACGTGAATTATGAGGTCGCATAAGCCTTAAACAGATTCGGACAATGAGTCGATTTCCACCAGATGCTCTAAAAGGTCAATCATTTAATATGCGAGTAAAATAAGAGGGAAATAATTGACGTATATATTCCATCTGGCAGACAAATTATCGTTCATATTTTGTTACATTTGGTGATATTTACAGCATGTCGAATCCAAATTCGCCGTTTAATTTCAAGGTAAAATAAATTCAAAAATTTTGAGTATTAATAGCTGCAATGTTGAAGGCAACGAGGCAATTAAGTGAATCCAAATTTTTCACTGGTGTATAATTTATATTCGCATACAGTATACCATCATCCCTAATTACCCTACAGGTATAAAAATATGCGTTCATTGATAAAGCAAATTCATAATGAAATTAGAAGTTATGAGAAGAATTGCGTCTACATCTCAAACCTTCCCAAAACCCAAATCTTAAAAAACCTTATCTTAAGTTGATCACATATCTTGCACTTGTTACAATATTAAACTGCCAGCAATTGAGCTGCTGGTTTTTCGGGATTCGGGATTTTAATAAATATAACTTTTGAATGCGGTTTTTCTGCAGTGTAAATTAGGCTTCTATTTCATAGTATTCTACTATAATTCTGTTTCCCATTTTGATTGTGAAGAAAGGAACTTGGAAGAAAGGTTGATTGAGAAATTTACATTTCTTTATTCCGTAAAAATAATCAAAACCTAATATAACACTATGGAAGATTCGTAGAATGCCTTCTGCAAGGGTTATTAAGGAAGAAGAAATTCATAAATTTTATTGATGTAACTTATTAAATAAATAAGAAATAAATTTGTATCTCCCCATCAATTTAATTTAGCAATAACATTATCCCTTTCCTAATGTCTCTTGCTGGCAAAACTAGTTACTGAAATTACAGTTAACTAATTAATTTAACAAAATGTCAGATTAATATTCATTAATGCTACCTTACACATCGTGAATATCTGAAAAGTTCTTTAACACTTCATCGATTATGAACAAACTGAATCGCTGTTTTAAACCTCTTGGTTTGAGATGAAAGTAAGATCAAACCAATCGAGCGAGATTCAGTCTTAAAACAAGAAAGTTGACCGATTCTTTAAATCGTGCCTTGTAGAATGTCTATGGTCATGTCCACCTGATACTGTATTGTACATTCTAATGCTTCTCAATTTCGACTTCCACTCTTTGTGACGGGGAAGGATGCTTTTCCGTCGTCCAAGACGTTAGCCGAGCTCTGACAAATGAATGGAACACCCGTGGGAGCTCCAAAGTACTCTTCCCCATCACCAATTACGTTCACTCCCTCGATGGCGTAGGCGCGACTCTTCTCATTGCAAAACACTTCCCAAAGACACTGCTCTTAAAAGGGGTTTTGTACATGTGAGCGAGTACCTTAGGAATGCGTGCGTGGCCTCCTTTGCGTCCTTTGTGTCCCGATATAATCTCCAACTATGTCTGGATGCGTAGGATACTGGCAAACACTCAAGGAGCATCATCTAGAAACAAGATACGTCTCATCTTTGAGGCGGCAATCGGCGTCGTTGTCTTTGATTCCCCCGTCCGATTTTGATACATTTTTTCACGAGCAAATTATGAGATTAGACGATTTATAAAATGTAACGAATAAATTTTCTTTGCTTAGGCTCTCTAAATATTTTTGCTGAAATAAATGAAAATATTTTCAAACCACTTTGCGTAGAATAGCGGGGAATGAAGGGTCGTGAATCTGGGTTGAGGATATCGATTCAGGAGTAGAGATAAGAGAAATAACACACTGTTTGCTCTTAAACTTGCTTCATTATTAGCGGGACAAATCGTTATTTAACTGGAAATAAAGAGGGATAAGTACGTAATTGGGTATTGTCTTATATAATGGGAAAAACTGTGATGAAAGTTTATTTTCAATAGCGTCGTCATCACTATGAGTGCGTAATAAATGTAAAAACTTGTTGCTCACACAAGAAAATAAAGGGAATGTTCCTTTCATTTTATATTTTATTAATTTCATATTCTTTTTTTGCATTATGCACTCTGTTTTCGCGTTTTTGGATGTTTAACTACACAGTGGGATTTTTTTCTTCAACTTTCAGTTTAGAAGATCTTTCCCCCCAAACAAATATTAGAAAATCTGCCTAGAAAGGAACTGAAAGTGACAATTATGTTATCGTGTGGAATAATTATTAAAGTATTCATGAAAATCAACCAAAGGGGGCCAAAGAAGATCCACTTTATTCAATGGATGTAGTCTGATCTTTTTGTTATACATGGAATTCATTACTTGTGAGGCGGTGTTTTCCTAAAGGAATAATGAAGTAAAGATATTTTTTTCTAAAGTTTCAAGAGTTATTAGGAAATTTAAGATGTTAATTATTAGGAAATGTCTCATTATTTTTTAAGTATTACTGTCCATATCCTAAAGTTTTTCTCCGCGCATGATCGTAATCAGTATGAAAATGAAACCTGAACTGAACGTAGCGCATCTCAGAGAAAACTTCATCTGCAAAAAGATTCTAAAAGATGCGCAATTCTTAGAAGAACTCGGATTAAGGGAGTTTTGAAGAATGTTTGGGTAGAGAGACACAGAGCACGGAAGGTATGGTTGAGGAAAGAACTGGTAGGAGGGGGAAGTCTAAAATTTTCCAAACTCTAAAAAAGAACCTAATCTTGTTTGTTTTTCTTGTGGAGGTACGTAATTATACATTTTGGCCGTCTCAGCGCCATTTGTTTCCTCGCTTGGCAATGCATGCGTAGCAACGAAGGGAAGGGGAAGAGGGGTGGGCGAGACACTGTTCGAACGTATGTAGGTGGGAAAAAGGTATGTGGGAGACAATAAAAGGAAGTTGAAGATGTTAAGCCCACGCGAATAAAGATTAAGCCGGATTATATAAGGCTGGCTTTAGAATAAGATGGCGATGAACTTCTTTTATCAAGCTACATTTCTTAATGGCAGATTTTGAAGAACGAGGACATCCAGGGAAGAGATTTTTAGGATAGAAATTTTTTTTTGCTGCGTAAAAGAATCAAGAGTTAAAACATGAATGGGGAAGAATCTATAATTTGCCTATTACGTTCTCCTCAGACACTGATGACTTAAATGAAACGTTAACTAATATAAAATTACTGATTGCTATAAATTGGCATAAGACTGACCGAGTTTATTGACTCTTAGTTCGCATTTAAAATCAAACTGAAACATAATGATGAAGAGTAACGATTCTCTGCCGCATCAACCGTTTGTATTATATTACAAATTGGTGTACTCTGTCATAGATAATGAAGTCTGGGATCATGCACTGTTATAAAAATAGGCGAAAGGAAGCCATAATTATTCATCATGAAATGATACAACCGATATTTCAAAGTTCAAAAAGTAAGGATTTTCATTTTCCTTACCATTAGCTCTTTGACGCAAATATATCAATCGGTGATTTTTGAAGATATAATTTCTTTAAGGAGGTCCTTTCGTCAACTCAGTCCAATAAATTTCAAAACTAGTGCTTTAAGTTTTACTTTAGGAAGGAATAATTCAGGGGGAATTGTGGCTGTAAGAGTTTTACTCCAGGTTTGAGTAGAAGAAAAGTGGAAATTTCCTGGTTCTCGAGAAATTAATTTCTTCATTGACGGTGTTTACATCCTATTTCCATGTCACCAGTGTTTCCTCCATGTCTTACATGTCGCTGAGTCTGTTGCGTGTTCTAAAGCTATATTTCTCACATTTCTAATTCAAGCTTCTCCGTCTTATCCTACTCAATTAAACAGTAATCTACAGGTTGTCTGATTGAATATTATCTTCCTCTTATGTAGGCTGACTATATCCGAACAACTAGGAAAAGGTTATAGTATCTCATCGCTAAAACTGGATTAAATGTTACCAGCTTTCCACATGATTTTCTAGAATTTTGAACATTTTTGATAGGAATTATTATTTAATTTGATTATTTAATTTTATTAGACAAAATGGTTTCTTCTTTCTTCTCGAATATGAGCTTGAGAATGAGAGAATTTTAATTTCTCAACATTTTGTTAAAGCAAACGCTTCCGCCACTATCTCAGTATTGTGACTCTTTAAGGTTAAATTCTCAAATTGAATAAAATTTAGTGCAGATTTTAGATGTTCTGTAACCCTCTGTTTTAATGAAATGGTAAATTAATTTAGCCTTAACAGTTGCTTGTATAATATACCGTTGGGTTATTACATATTATTATCACTTATGAAGGGCTTCAACAAAGATAAACATACCATTGACGATAAAGACGATTACCGTAACTCTACCTTAGGAAACTAAACATACACTCAGCCATATTCTTCGTAGCTTTTATCTGATGTGAAAATTATCCTCTCATATTGTGAAGCAGGATCATCTATCATATTGTAGCAGCAGGTTTCAGATCGGTCGGACAATCTTCCCTAATTTAATTTATAAATGTTGAATTAGGAAACATATTATCATAGTTGCAATAAGTGTTCCTAAAATCTAATACAATCTCTAGTAGGCGTCACCTTTCCCGAGATAAAAACTTTACGAAAGAAATGAGCAACTGATTAATTCGTTTCAATCAAAGCTTTTATATGCTTGTTGTTGTTAATAACAATTTGTTAATAATCTACCAAATATTAACATATTTATGCGAAAATATTAAAACCTCATGTGAAGATTCGATGGTTAAACGAAGCTAGAGAGTAAGCAAAAATGTTTACGTTATTTATGACCAAAAGAGCTGCGAAGTTGGATTTGAAAGTTTCTTATTCTAAGCACAACTATTTTCTATAGAATCGATAACTTCACATTGTAACCGTACATCGTACGACAATATTTTTACTCTTTAGTAGACAGTTCGATAAGGGTGTTTCGGATAATTACGCGTAAAATGCATCTGAGGAAATGAGCGTGACTCGGATGTAATGCGCCGTGGGGTCCCCGAGGTTCGTTAGCGGGCGTCTAACTGAGATCGTTATCGCGAATATCCATTGGGTATCCGATGACTGAAAGAGGCCTAGCAAGTTGATGCGGATCTCCAATTAAAATTAACGGCTTCGTATCTGGTAACGCAACGTCCACCCGTCAATATGAAATCGTTGTGAAACACGAGGAGATGGTCGCCGCATGTTCGAACTAAAGCCTTAAGTCACTTTGGAGATGTGAATGATTCATAGAATAATAGAAAATGTTCGATTTCAGAATTAGAAACTTTCGGAATCGGGGGAAAGATATAAGTATTGAGAACCACTCCAGTACATCAACCGGATGATTTTTTCAATTTGTACTTTTATCTCCAGAAAAATGGCTAAGATTAGGTTGACTGAACCATCTGTTCAATCCGGGATTTTCTGGTTTTTGATCCTTTATTTGTATCATAGATGATATATCTTTCTCGTCGAACTTCGGTGGTTTCCCGTAATTATTCTCGTGCATTCATATTTATTTATTTAATTTCCACAAAATATCTCATTTCAAATAAACTATGCTTCCTTTAAAAATCTGAAATTACGTTCAACACCACTTAAAGAGAGAAATATAACAAAATTGAAATACCATAGAGTGGAAGGTAGATCGGATGAATCTCTTTCCTTATATCTTTGTAAAATGGCTATTTATGTTAGCATTCAAACATAATGCCGAGAAATTATCCCGTTTTGCTCATATTTTATGCTTTCTTAAGGAGAAATTTCCCGTTTTCGAATTACTGGAATGTGATATCCATTAGTATGAGGCTCGAACTACGGCGACGCCTGGGATGTAGGCATACCATGATACACGTGGGGACACATTGGCAGTCTATGTTCCAGGATAATTTTTGAAGAATTTCCTGTGAATAATTCTTTTTGTTACTTTGTATTTTTTAAGTCTTTCTCCAGAGGAAGATTATGAACTGAAACTCTATAATTCTTTTTATTATCTCCCAAAATTTCTACAAACGGTCAAATTTTTATTTCGGATTTTTACCATAGAGCAGCTAGCATATGATTTACATCCTTCTCCTGTGATTTATATCTTCCTGAATATCCGTTATGATTCCCTGAATTATAACGGACACTGATTACATTATTCAGACTTTTCCGTAAGGTAGCTCACATCTTTGCAATCGGTATCACCTATAAGCTAATATGATACGTATTTGTTGATGCAAATCTCAAAATATATTCTGCAAGCCTGAAGTATAAAATAACCTTGATAATGCAAGGTTATTTTATTCAAAACTCGTGTATCGAATATTTTCAACGGTCCATTATAAAACGTAATATGTATGGCATACCTTACGATGAAGGTGACTTGAAGCGTTCGGGGTCAGATCGGATAGGACACTAAAGATCAAAGGGCATCGCTGACTGCCTTGCTTGAAATTCGAGAGCTCGGGTGGAGTAATGTTTTTAACGGCTGCTCTGTTATATTCCTCACTCTTATTTCTATAGAGTATCCCTTACGAAAAGTAGTGCTAGTCCAAGAGAAAGCATATACGTTATTCAGGATGAGCAGTAATATTTTCTCTCTTAATAGGATCTGGCTGTTGCTAGCATCGGTCCGGCCAGATCATTGATTATAATCTGGAAACTCTCATGTTTCAGTGTTTTATATTACAAATTATTCTCCCACCATGAACAATATACCTTCGCATGAGGAGTGGTTATTTTTCATAAATGTTTTTCTATTCATTAAAACATTTTCGATGATGGAAAAGCAGTGAAGATTGCAAAAAAAATATTTCTCTAAAATTTTATCATTCTATCTTAGTAGGTCGAGTTTGTATACAGAATCTTCTTGAATATTTTCTAGGATTTCGTTCTAATGTTTTCATAGTGACAATCTTCATAATAAAGACTCCATAATAAAGCTCCAAATTTCGTAGTAGACATTTAACCCAAAATACAAGTCAACCACGATTAACATGATTATTAAAATTCCTTGCCTAGGCTTATGTAAGTTGAAGTAGATATACGAGTATATATCAATGAATATTTTCTAGAGAACGGGGTAGTCTCGAATAATTTCAAAATTATAGTCATCCTACATATCACGAAAATCAATTGCATCGGTGAATGAATCTGTGAGTCGAACATTCATCGCAATCTTCAATTTTTAAAGAGAAGGTCCATAAGAGTAAAAATATCGGTACGATTCAGAGTGCCTCACCCATTTGTCGAGCTCTTACTTCATTTTCACCTCTCGAAACCCTTCTCTTCTCTCATAAGCTCTTTTTCCAATACCCGTTGCTTTGAATCGGAGTGAAAAGGTTTCTATATCCATTAAATGCCCCCTCACTTTTGAAAAAGTCACTCGCGAGGGATCGATGTATTGAAGTTGGATTCTTTCATCCTTCTACATTTTCTTGTGGATTTCTGTTTCTCTCCCCCTTCCATCCCTCTCGATTGTTCGTTAGTTCTCTTTCTCTCTCTTCACATTGCTGCCCACGCTTTCACGACTCTTTGCGAAGGTCGCCACTCTCGTGTCCCAGCGCTGAAAATTTAACTCCTTCCATGGGCACACTCCGCGTGGGCGTCTCCTTTTTTCCGGAGAAAGTGTTCGGGAGACGAAGAAAGGTTACGCTATCATTACCACAATCCTTTCCCAGACGAGGAAATCTCCCAATTTCCAAGCGTGTGATTAAGTGACTGCTCTAGCTTCTCCGCTACTTATCCTTTAAGCGTTTCCTTCCATGTAAGATGAACTTCGTCCGCCTTTACTAACTCTAACCGTCTCGGAACAATGTTTATCATTGCATAACTTGTACAATCTCCACAATATTAGACATACACAGCACGTTCAACATTTATGGCATCATCGAGTCTCATTGTGAAATTTCCACCGGAACCGGTCTCGTCACGAATGCCTACTGTAGTGGAATCTACGCAAGTAATATGGCGTAATTTTCTTTCTTAGAACGAATAAATCCTCTTCCATGAGATTTTTTCAACTTCGGTAATGCCACTTCATTGATCTTCCTGCATCCTTATACTTGATACCAATATATTATATATACAATGCCAAAATCCTTGAACTTAGTATTGTCTCCGCCGTAATTGTTGTTGAATTGGTTCCATATTATGTGATAAATTCAAGATTAGATGTTGAAGTGATTTATTGGGATGACCTATTGAAAACATGAAATATTTCTTGAATTACAAAAATAAAATTTTTTGATGCGATTTTAATTTATCCAAAATCAGCACGGTTTAATAGTCTAAATGAAGTTTTAAGATGGTCGTTTTGAAAACGATGCGCATTTACTTGTAAATTCTAAAAATTTAGCCCTCATCAACCATTTTTGAATACTTACATAAATTTAATATTCTCTTAAATAATATAAAATGATCAAAAAATGTTATCTTGTTGATAATGGTTCTATTTATACAGTAACGATTGAGATAAATAAGTTACTTTATTTTTTATTCCACAAAAAAGCATGAAATTAAAAGAAATGACAGATTTCCTTGTATTATTTACAGAAACAAATATCTGTAGCGCTAATATTCCATAATTCCAAGTTATTAAATTTTTAGTTAAATTTTCTCGGCGTCTTTTCAGCGATATAATCAAGTGAATAATTGACTAACGAATTAACTTTGTTGTTTTTTTTTGTTTACACTCCTTGGGTGAAACTCTCCTTGACAATAATTCCATTAATTAGTCAGAGAATTCGCTGTAAACTTTCATTCTTTCCTATCTCGACTTCTAGTTACAATAGAAAATTTTCTGCTCTCTAGTAAGATCGTTGATATTCAATGTGCTCGTAGCAACCGATTCTTTTCCCATTCTTATTAGTTCTCTGAAGTTCGAATGTGAAAGAATTAGGCTCCCGCCAGGCAATTTACTCTGGAAAAGTTCCTTGTGGCGAAAATTAAAACAGAAGACGGAAATTTCAACTCAAACGTCTCAAAGTTATCTTGAACTACGAGCAAAATTTATAAGCAGGTTAGAAAGTTGTTCATTTTTGTGTTACCTGAGATAAGTTCATGCATTTCTGCAGTAAGAGAATTTAGAATATCTCACGCTTGTTTTCTGTGATATTTTCAGATAGAATGTTAAAATAGGTATGGTGCCCGGTTAAGTTGAGATTAACGAAGGTATTCAAGAGTTGTTTATTACCTTAAACAACTAGTTTATTACCTTAAAATAAACAAAATACAGGTGTGTTTCTGGGAATTGGTCGAATTGACTTCTGCATTTTTACTCTAAACGTTTGCCTTAATTATTTTTGCGCTTATCTTCCTAGTTTAGTGATTCAATTTGCTGTTTTCACATAAACCTCTTCTTTTAACGAAATGAAGTAAACTTGGTCTTTTTTCGTGTTATCACGCAGAACACAAATTATCTTCAAATTCAATCTCACTGTAATTAATTATTGTCTTTTGTCTTGGTTTAATGTTGCAAAAAAGCAAGGCCAGTCTCGTTTTTTCAAATGACTAGTCATGAAGATCCATCATTCTCTTCATTTACTGGATTCAGTAACTAGGTTAACATTCCCCTGAAAGTATAATTTTCTACTCATCTTTCGGTTATAGAATCTATAGGAAAGTTTCAGGTTGTTCCGAGATATAGTTATTTTTAAATTCTCTGTTGCATTCCTCATCATTTAGGAATGTTGTGTATTTTCCGCTGTCTCGAAAATATTCCGTCTCTTGTCTGTTTCTTCTAAGCTAAATGGAAGACCTCAACAGAAAGCGTAACATAAATAGATTACGCTGTCACTCAGTTTAACTCCATTCCTAAAGGAAGACGAGACAAAATTCCTGAAGATGATTTCTAGCCCAAACCGAGCGCACTGAAGAATTTATGAAATTATTTCTTAATCCTTGGAATATTTTCGCAAATGTTGCACTTTTAAAAGTAGGCATCTGTTAGAAAAATAATGGTTTTAATAATTTTACTTCTCTGTAATTGCCTGCAATTTACTAGTGTCTAATGAGATCGAAGCGTCTTTGAACGCTCATTTGAAGTTAGAGTTCAAAGGTTAGTATGTTAAAGAACTACACTAAGTTTTCAAGACTAAGGATAGAAACGGACCATTTCATTCCTTCGATCAATTTCTATCCCTTGAATATTATGAAAGATTTGAATGATGCTTTCCGGACCAAGAACAAACTAACAGTAGGAAAACTTTAAATTGATCCAATATTATCAACAATTAAAAGACATTTATCATATATGGTTAGTTTTTTCATTTATCATTTCTAGTACGTATGATTAAGCAACCACTAATTACACATTTAAGATATTCGAATTTGCAATCTCTTATCGATAATAATTTTATCTGAATACAATAATTATAGATGTATGATTAGTTTTCGACTTTTCATAAGAAACAATATTTCACGAATATTGACACAACCATTATTTTAATTGAAATATCACAAAGCTTAAATTAAAGAGGAAAGAAATAGCAATACCAAATAATTTATTGTAAAGGTTTTGAATGTTGATCTAAAAAAAGTTTTATTTAGCTTTACCGGCTAAATTATCTCTTGTTTGCCTTCGTAACGTAGTAATTTAAAAGATATCCACTGAAATTACAATTAATTATTCTATTTCGAGGATATCCAAGAAAATTCTGGGTGTGAAATATTTTTGAGCTAGTAAAGATTTACCAGAAACTTTTATTATTATAGCTGTATAAAATTAATAGTTAGATAGCATTACTAGGTTAAGATCTCATAAATCACGTAATAAATATAAAAGCAAGGGTAAACTAACTCCTTATCTAGTATAGTTGCCTTTTCCTCTCCATAGCTTTTTGTTACGAACAGTGGAGGGTGTCCAACCAGCTTTGGGCTGATGACTTTACAAACAGACGGGTAAATGAAGTAGCATCGAATTTCCTATCACCATCTACACGACAAAGAGCTTTTAATTGGCACAAAGTAGAAACAAACTTAAGAACCTCATGGTTTTACTCCCAGGGCTTCCGATTATCCTTGTAGCGTGACCCAGTAACCGTGGATACTAGCCCAGTCCCTCATGAAAGGCCGTCGAATTGGTCCGATCCCTTGAAGCAAGCAGGATGAGCATACATCTCCTCCCATCCTGCTCTTTCCCTGGCAGAGGCACCATCAATCAAAGCGCGCGAATACCTTTCCCTTCCCTCTTCCGGTGCATCGCAATCCCTCACTCCCCTACTACGTTTAGACTCTCCGACCTTTCCAAGGTCTTTCGGACCCTATTCTGCCGCCTACTCCAATTCGATGCCCACCGATGATACAGGGCGTGGATTGATGGCTTATCAGATTCGGTTCCTGGACCTGTTCAAGGTCGAATGTTTCGAGGAAAGATCTATTGGAAGAGAGGATGTTGGCTGGGCCTCCGTTAATCTACCTTTGGTTGCAAGACATGGTCCAATTACGAATTATTCGTGTATTCGACTGTTCCTTCGTGTTCCTGTATTTCTGTCATATACCCGAAAGTTTCTTTTAAATACTAATAATTTTTATGATGAATTACTGTGAAAGTCTCGTTGGTTTTGAGTGGCATGCTGCGTACTCGCTATTCGACGTTTTTTTTTTTAACAAGAAGCTTAAAAGTCTATCCTCATTCTGCCGTGCATAGAATTCAGATATCAACAGATATTGCTACATATTCTAAAATCAGTAACAGTACGCATGACGGTATTGGAGAATTTTATCTATCATAGAATAAGGGATCACGGAAGGTAAATAGAGTCATTCTAGTTTCATCTTTGGCGATAAGGAACAATTTTCTTCTTTCAGCATTCGGTAGACTTATCAATTTACGTACTGAGATCAAATTTATATCCTTCCTAGCAACATCACTGAGTACTTGATGCTTCTATACTTTTGCATGGGTTGCAATTGTTTCATTTCACGTGACTTGGAAGATTGGGTGGAATGCTTCTTCCATGGACCACCACATGGGAAAGCAAAAATTGAATATCAGTTTGGAATGACTCATGTTTTTTTCTTATTCAAGGGAAAATGGCTAGTAAATATAAATTGCCGTACTATTATGCTTTACTTTCGATAAGTGTTTGATTCCTGAGGTCAAATCCGCTAATTTAACGAGTTTTATCCTTTGTGGTGAGTACCAATAATTTCCATAATTAATCTGGATAACTTCAATAAAGCCAAGTCGCTGAAAATTTTATGTTTCTAACATGATGGAAATACTATCCATTAGCACCAACTAGAGAATAAATAAGCATGCAATGAGTAAAATTCATCTTATAAACTTACTGGAAAAAAACAGACCAGTGGAGTTTCAAACAACAGCACCCGCGCTTCCCTTCATATCCATCTACGGAGCTGAACGCTTCCTCAAGTAACTCCCAAGGTGTTTCCATACATTCAGAAAAACGACCCTCCATTAATCAGGCGTTTAAGGCACTTTGGAAAGCACACATCTTCATTGAGAAGTCAGGCGGATTTTAACAGCTTCCAGAGAAAACATTGCGTAAGAGGAAGTGGGAGAGAGGAAAGATGGATGAGTCATCTTTTGACCGTCTACTTTGCAACGCCTTCTCCTATTTCACCAATTCATTCCTTCTTCACCCTTTCCTTCCTTCGGTAACGTTCAGAAAAGTTCCTCCATAACCCTCAATCTTTAACCTCGTAAACCTATACTTGCGCGCACGGATGGAGATAAATTCCATCACCAGCGGAAAAGGCATTTTCTCATTAGGGCTATAGCGAGCCAAGACTAGGCGCGACCAAGGGCAAACATTTGGAATGGGTTTCCTGTGCTTATTACCTGGCCGACTTAGCCATACGTCAATGTGGACGCACTTAGTCTCGCATCCCTCCATTGCTATCCCCTCCCTTTTTACCTTCATCTTCTTTTACTCACACATCCATCACCGGCATTGCCAAGCTTACCCAGGTATATGGACAACCCTTTGGTGAGTCCTCAATTCTAGTTTCTCGACAAGTCCTGCAACTGTTCCCTTTCCCTTTGCAATATATTACGCTAATTTGTGATGGATGAAATGATCATAGTCATTAAAAAGCAAGGTTATTGTATTATGGATATATCAGCAAATTTTGCAAAATACTGGAAATCATTCGACGAATTACATGTATGATTAGGGTCCGATTCGCGGCCTCTAAACCAATTCAGTGCGTGCGTCTCAGTAGCTCGTTATTTGCTGCTAGTTTCGTACAGTAATATACTGGAAACCCTGATCACTGATGTGGGAAAACCAAACCTATGATTTAATTCACCTTCAAATTTTAACGATATAGCGCTATCTTAAAATGATGTACTTAATCTATTAACCTCAAAATATGGATGAGCTATTGATACTTAAAAGCATACGTGTGTGCATATATTATCTGCGGTGTCTATCTTGGAAAATTCGCGACCCACTAGAGTGCAAAGCATATTTATTATGCTTATTATTAAAATAATCATTACAATGATTACTATTAGCTGATATTAACTAAATATATTTAATTAATTTTAGCCAATTGTAACTAATGTAATAAATATTTAATAATGCACAATGTTTGCCAGGGTAGTGGCTCAATAATTCCGACGAAAATCATTTAATAATTCTGAGGAAAACTGTTTTCAGTATTACTCCTGAATCCTTGTGAAAGAGACAACGGGTCGAATATGTATACAGTAATGTATATGTAGTCTTAAACGGATCTCATGCAGAAAATGATTTCATAAACATCCCTCGCACGTAAGCCCACTTCCAGATCTCAATTACAAAAGTATGGAGGCAGTTGAGTAGAGTTTAGATTATTAACTATTTCTCTATTTAAGTGGCCATAGAAATAATGTTGCACAAATTATTCGTCTCCATCTATAAGTGATGTAAGCCCGGGAGTTGTAGTAGATCGATTTCCCAACCTTCGCATTCACTAACCTTGGAACGGTTGCGTTAAAATTTGTTACCTCAAGGTTAAAGAGCGAAGGAGGCTAGGAGATGAAAAGGGAACCGAGAGACGATTGTTCTCGATATCTAGACCGTGAATAACCTCTTCTAGACCGAGAATTAAAGAAAAATGTTAATCCACCGTTGAGATTTTGGAAGGAGTTCTGCCATCAGCGTAAGAGCCTATTAGTCACGGCATATCCGTCCTAAGGCCAAAAATTAAAAATAATTGTCGATCCTTGTCTTCATTTTCAGATTCACGGGGATGATTCTTGTACTCAAAAACTATTAACTTTAGTTTGGACCTTATTTTAATTAAGGCTCTTTCAATGGAGACGCGTGAATGATAAAGTGACGGTAACTTTGTATTAGCTATGAGGAATGGGTAAAGGTAACCTTGCACATAAGGGCGTGCACCTAGAAAAATTCCTAAGGAGATAGGACCTGAAAAAGTCTGACGGGACCGGGAATCGAACCCGGGATCTTCCTCTATCCGGGAGGCTGCTATGATCAATTAAGCTATCTTATCAGAATAATTTCTCAAGCCGTTTTGGAGAATTTTTAGGCAACGGTTTGAGAAATTGTTCTGATAAAATAGCTTAATTGATCATAGCATCCTTCCAGATAGAGGAAGATCCCGGGTTCGATTCCCAGTCCCGTCAGACTTTTTAAGTTCCGTTTCTTTTTGGGATTATATATTTGCGATCTATCTCACTTATTTAAATGAAGCATTTCATATTATCATTTCATAAACTTGTTAGTGTGGATGAAATTTAGAAAAATGTCCTTCATATAAATAAACGAGAAATAGCAATATCACCGACAGAAACCTAAGTTCTAATTCACTGCATACTCGCAGTCATTACGTGTGGCTCTCAAAAAGAGAGGCCCACGTCTGAGTTATCCTTACGTTCTATAAGGGACTCGTTCCCCTACTGTCTCTAAAACTTCCTTCCCACCGTTAAAATGAACTTCATGCCACTCACCTTCGCCATCGTCGCTGATTTATGATGATATTGATCTGCATAATATATACTGTTGAAATATTTAGCTACTGCTATAACTGGATCGTTCCTTCCTACAGTAAATTGAGAATCACGAAGTATCAGAAGATATTTTAAGAAAAAAAGTTTCACATCAAATCAAATTCACATTATAATTATAACATCATGCAAAATGTATGGTTAGGAAAGTTTGAATATAAACTGTTAATTGAAGAGGCCATAAACAAAGACAGATTTAAATTCGATTAGGCCCTAAATTATTGAGGGTTATGTCCAGCTGCCCTCTTCAATGACAAATAGTCGCTATTTTTGTTATTGAATAAATTCTATGAGGTATTTACGGACCAGATAGATATATAAAGCCATTGCCTCATGGATAAATATGCATATTATATAAGAAATACGAAAACGTACATAAATCCAGTTTATTTTCCTTATTTATTTGGTAAGTCCCAAGATATTGGGATCCAAAGCTATAGCTTATTAAGCTTCTTTGTGAATCCGGAACTGGTCATAGATATTTTTACTCTTAAAGAAAAGAGCGCTATACTTATGCATGTATTTTTGTAATCTCAAAATTTTAACATCCACATGAAAATGGCTCAGCAAGTGGGACGAGAGAAGTACACCTACACCTGTTGGAGAGATTTATTACTATGGCCCCCTAATGGTGCTTTCATATATGGAGCCATGCGGTTTAATTAACATCGAAGACGGTTCACGTACAATTGAGGCTTATTACCTCGAAGCGGGTGAGCTTCATCAATACGATCGAGCCCTTAAGACATTCTAAGCTGCGAACTTGGGAGCAAGTTTCGAATCACGCCAACTACCACTCTTGCTGTCAGAGGGTTTTGAATAGGATGAAAATGAAAGCGAGCCATTCAGGAGGCAAAGGGAAAAGAAGGGGGGGGAAGGGAGTAAATGAGACTCTGGGAACGAAGCGGCAACTTCAAGCTGGAGACGTAAGGGTTATTTAAAGACGAATCTATGAAAGAAGGGGTATCCATTCTAGTAGTCAAGGTCAACAAATTACAGGGTTCCAAATCAATAAAGCGCGGTAGAAGCCATGTTAGCCAAAGGATTTGTATAAATTTTCTCTCTCCTCAGAAATTTTGGTTGAGAAAACTTAGAACTTCGACTTTGAAACTTGACTTAAAATGATAAGCATCGGAATGTCTTTATATTATGCATTTTTTAGATTAAAATTGAGTTAGGGTATGCAAATATTAAGTAAGCATGTAGTTAGGATGTCTTTTATCTTGGCACTCAATTTACTGGATAATTCAAGTTCTGTCTGTAATTCTTCATCTTTTTGAGACCATATGGTCATTACTCAATCATTATTTTAGAAAATTTTATAGTAGCGGTAAATACTGATTAGTTATGATAGATAATTATGAAAAAATCGTACTTAAGTTATGACACCATATGACACTGGAAGTGAACCCAATGAAAAGAAAACCCGGTTCCTTTCGCATTGAAATGTTATTTTTAAGCATTTTTACTTGTTTTAAGTATTTTACTTGATTTCACTATTTACTACTGCTTAAGTTATTTGACTGTGAATTCTCCGTCTTATTACGTATCTGTTAGAACTGTTGCGAATACGAATTGTAAATTAATCAGAAAAATATATTATCCAAAGATTTAATGGATGTTATATCTCCCAATCACTTTAGTTTATCTGATGGTGAACGCAGAATGGGAGAGAAAAATTCGAAGCAGAATCCCTTCAATCATTCTTTCCACGAACGAACCACTGTAGTGATAAATGAGCAGATCGACTGCTTGGAGTTAAGACCCGCTTACATTAATAATGGATAAGCGCATTTTCGCTTTCATAAATATTGCTGAGTTCGTAGAATCCGTAAAGGAAAGGATTATCTCATGAACACGAAAGTAGAAAGCGGAAACAGAAATAATGGAGGAATTCAGTGGAGATTATTACGAGTGCTGTTAGTGACATAAGGACTCATATAATTTGGAGAACAAAAGGAAGCGAAAAGAGGCTAAGCTTGGAAGTGATGGGAATGAAAGCGGAGGGGAAGGATTATAGAAATTACAGCATTATATAAAGCAAGGAAGAGGTATCGTTTGAATGGATGTCGGTGGAAGAGTTTACAGCTTATTTTCTGTTTCAATTCTTCTCAGAATCGTAAAATATAATCATTCTACATTCATACAGTCATCTTTTATGTATCTACGAGAATGTGGTTGTTTCTATGGTTTCACTATATCTAGCGAATCTTAAAAAAACTATTCTATTCATAGATGAAAAAGAACTGAAAACCAGTCAAATTTTACTCTGAAATGAGTGCCAATTAAAGAAAATTAATAATGGAATAAGGGAACGAATCTGAAGAGAAATTATTTGATAAATACATTAAAAATTTCTGGGTTAAATTAACAAAGATGCTAAATAGGAAAGAATTGCCTATTTTGTATAAGTTCATCATTTCTAAGGGAAGAATCTAAGAAAGTGGTAGGTTTGGCCAGATCTTTTGCCTAACTTTTCCTGATGTTGGTGATGATTTATTGGAAAGGTTTTTAAGCTAAATTAAGCTAATTAATTCCTAAAGAACAGTAGAGAGGGAACATTTTTCTCAAGAATAGTGGTATCTATCTACATAACACTCGTTATATTTTCGTTATACTTGTAACATATGTCTATTGACAAACGAAAATAAGCAACAGTTGAATTTTTAATAAATTAACTGATTGTCTAAAATATATTTACCCACAGTTGAGGATAACCATGAAAGAAAAGGAATAAAATTTTCAATCTAAATGATCGCGTTATGAGACCGAGTTTTCCACGGTGCATTTTCGGTGGGTGGCGGGAGGAAAACATTTAGAAACCGCTATTCTGAAGACAGAAGCATTTTCCACGCCTCCAGGTCATTCGGAGGAGGATTTATGGTTCCTCCTCTTTGTACAAGACAGGAGAGAAATTTTCATGTGGATGTGAACAGCCGAGAATGAAAGGAATTAAGGAGAAATCACGTGACTCCTAATGAAGGGAAGGAAGGATGCGGGCGTGAAATTCACTGGGGAATAGGTTCTATGTGGTCGCCTCGATACGTCTTGCGTCTTGATAAATGTATATAAAAGACCGGAAAAGGGTTTGAGTTATATTCAGGAGAGTATCGTATATCGTAAGATTTGATTCGGATAGAATTTGCTTTGAAGGATAACACCTCATTTTAAAATTAATGCGACGTAGCGAAATTTTCTAGAAGCACAGTCATGGTTCAAATAATAATCAGGCGATTTGCTACTTATTAACTAAAGAAATACAGATTATTATTTAAGCTATATTTCTATCTATACTCTTACTTTGAAAATGCTTGGTGACTATGTGAACTGCGAAGCACAATTTTTGGACTATTTATCCCACAATACTTACTGCCAGAACCGACCTTATTTAACTCGCCACCGTAAGATAAAAACGGTATCCGAATGATTTGTAGATACTTCATTCGGTTACAGATTCGAAAATTGTTATTGCGTCTTACTTTCTTGCAAAATCGTTGTTTTAATATTTAATATTTTGAATCACATATTTTTATTTTCAATTATTGCTCCCTAACAATAGGAAAGAATAACAATGTTATGTGTTATGTTTATATGTATTTTATGTGAAATAAACTTCTCAGTGATGATAGAAAGGTGAAAGAAATAGGTTGTTTCCCTTGCTAAATGCATGAATTGGTCTCAAAGGTTCCTTAAAAATATTTGTTTAATATGTTACGCTTGTCTGCATATCATCTCAAATGCTAGTGGGTTCCCTTCACCAATTGCTACAAAAGATTTTGTAGGTTAATTGAATTTTAAATAAATGCCATTTAAGAAGAGGAGTGGACCAGGATGTTAGCAGGAACATAAAGATTATATCAGCTCTTAGTCAACAAAGAATTCTTTGAAAAACGCTTTGCTGCATTGGTAAAAATATCGCCTCTTCAAAAACACCTAAATAAATTTCAAAAGCTCGTTATCTTTCGATGCTTTCCTCATACAGCTGCACCTCGGAAACATTTCAAACATGCCGTAGTGTTATCGAGGGCTACCACTTGCTTAGTGTTACTTAATTGAGGGCTCCTTCTTATTTGTTAACCCATCTCAAGGCTCGAGAGATACTGCGTCAAATATAGAGGCGAACAAGGCCTCGGAAGATATTAACCGCGAGACAAGAAGGTTCGAATGAGGATGGTCTTCCTTGGCAGCTTGCCCACACTCGGGATCCATTCTCTATCTAATTGAAATGATGGGTACATGAGGGTAATTAGTCTCCGATCACGATTTCCATTCGATGATTAACTCAAAGGATTCTAATACCACTGGAGAATGTTGGTATTACTCCAATATAGCTACATTTATTTAACTAGGAAGATGGGAAGAGTTTTTCTACGCCTCTAACAATCGCGAGCATCTCTCTCGAGATGCTGCCTTTATCCGTCAAATAATAGCACCCTGTTCCTCTTATTGAACACTTGAGAGGGAAGATAGATGAGTAGGGATTTTGGGTACATATTCCCGTAGCTTCGAATTGGGTTTATGCCTTTTCTTCCCAAGGCTCCAAGAGCGTTCCTAATTTATGAAAATGCTTTTCTCTTTCGTGGTTTCCTAGTCTGAGATAAACCTTTTATTCTGAAAGGAATGTATCATAAATCGCTCTACATTCACAAAGTAGTCTTCCTTATTTTTTCTGATTGTGATAGATTGTAAAAGGTTGTTTTTGACTTGATGCAATTTACTCAGTTAACCAACGTTTTTATAGGACGGAATTGAGACAAGAGTGCTCCATCTTTCATTCAACTCATTTTCAAATAAATTCGGTAAATATAGTATTTAAGTTTAAAATTAAGGAATATATTTCAATAGGCTGATGTGTGAAATGAGGGAATAAAAGTATGGCTTTATAGAATGAAGTCATAGTCTGGTTGAATCACAGAAAGAATATTCCCACTGCAAGAAAACATCCCAAGGATAGGGAGTGGAAAATGCTATGAACATGCAGAAATCAGTTTATAATGCCGATGTGAAAGTTTCGCTGTTGTTCTTTGTTTTCAAAAGTGCAAACCAACCGTTTGAATATCTCCTTCAGTTTGTTAAATGGCGTAGTAATACGATAACATATATATGAATCCTTTTAGTCTAACAATAATTCATACAACACCGAATCTCATATCTAATATTTAATGACATATGTAGGAATAAATGTTTTTTCATGACCCATTAATGCCTACGGTGATCGTTTTCCTGCGGATTATTGCGGTCACATCAGTGATAATAATTTTGTCATGTCGTTACAGTATTTGAAATATATTCTTAGAAGAGATTCTTCAATTTCAATATTTTTCCTTGTCCGAATACTATGTTATTTATGACAAATATTCTTTGAATTGAGTCATAACAAAAGAAATTAAGAAAAACCGGATTAATTGCATTTGGTAAAAAAATCCGTTTGAGCAATCTTTTCTTATCAGTAAAGGCTTCTTTGGATGATCGATTCGTTCCACGATATAGGTGAGAAAAGTTCCTCTTCTGATGGGCAATCTTTTATATTCCGTATCACAAAAATTAATTAATTTCGGTGGACTATTGCTAAAATCTGCTTCGCCAGCATGCCCCACCTGAGTATGCATTCCAAAATTGCATATCCCGTTCGTACTTTCCCAGAAGAAGGTAATAACCTGCATTGAGCCTCCTTCAGAAAAATTCTGCAAGATCCGAGCAATTCTTCTCCGACTGCGCACTTTTGATCTAATAAACCAGACTCCAAAAGAGGATCCCTCTAGGCCACGCGCTTTCTCCACGATAGATGCAGCTATCATGAAAATGCACTCTCTCCTAATAAATTCCATTATGAGAACTCCATTTGAGGATGGACTCAGGTAGGGACGCGAGAAATTACGGCCGGTGCTTTCGAGGAAAGTTGAGGAGGAAAGGGGAAGAGTTTTGCTCAGTTACGGTCCTCTTCTCTTACTCCAACCGAACGCTTAGAACTGGCAACGTCTCGCACCTCTATTTCTGTTTAATCTCCTCCACCACATAAGCCATTCCCCTCTCCCTCCGCTCCCTTTCTCTCTCTCTCTCTTCTCTTTTCTATCCATTGCCATCTCTCTCTCTCTATCTCTCTGAAAAATTCTCTCATCGGGCAGCTTAGGCAAGATGCCTCGTCGAAGTCCGTTTTTGCGTGTTTCCTCTCACGTAAGAACCCCGTTCACATCATTTCGATGCCCTACCGCGATAACCTTCCTCCTTGTCTACTATAAAATTTCGAATACTTCCAAGCCATGATCATGGTTCCCTTCATCTTAATTGATAAAATCGGATTTTGTGCATTTACTTGGGTTCTAAAGGGGGTCATATTTGGTGTTGTAAATTTTAAGTTCTCTGAGATCGGTGCTTCTCAATCGATGTATCGCAATATGTCGTTCAGGAACATCTTGATGTGGCGCACGATTTACAACGGCTCTGAATGCTATTAATTTCACATGATTTTTAAGGATAACATAGAGATATTATTGTTGTTATTATTCCTGATTTTATAAATATAATTACGTTCAATTTCTTGTTGCCATTAATTGTACATATGCATAATTTCATTAATATTAGCAATGTCAGCTTCAAAAACCTTCATAAGATCTAAAAAAAATAACGCTCAATGTAGTATATATGTCCACCATGAGGTCATCTTCAGGAGTATCAAACGAACTTTCTATTGTTTTAGGTTTCCTTTGCCATATTAGAGCCTCCTGTCACAGTTTTGGAGAGTAATGATTAGTTTTAAAAATTTATTCTCAGTCAGTTATAATTTCAATATGGTTCTACAATAGCTGCATTAGAATTCCTAATATTCGCTTAATATATTTTCCTTTCAAATTATTATAAAGTATTGTCCTTTCAAAGTTTGGATTCAGATTGAAACCAACTAACTCGTAGTATACATTGTAGTAACGATTCGCCAGATATAAAAGCTTGTTGCGGAGGCCTAAAGGTTTGGAAGAATTTGCATGACTTAATGGAAGTATTTCAAATTCTACGTCTACTTCATCGTAGAAAAATGACCGTTTGGTACACCAAAAAGTTAACGATGTATCACATGTCATTATTGCGTTACACAATATTGAATGTGGTATGAAATGGAAAATTGGTGATCAAGCAAAGATTGTCAGAACACCTCTGATATGTAATTTCTTTCTTTAGCTCTAAAATCCCGGAAAGGTATCCAAATATTAATCGAACGAAACAAAGATATTTGATCACAACGAACAAATGAAATTAGGAAAAGGATTTAGGTGAACTGGCACATAAAGATGTGCACCTTGGAAATCCTACTGCCTTCAAATGAAATTAACTTGTATACCCTATGTTGGAATAATACTAACGTAACAGTAATTTTACTCAACTACATAATTAATTATTTTGAAAAAATAAAAAAGTTGCAAGGGTCTTCGGATATCCCATTGGGTTACGCGTTCGACTTCGGTGAAAGTGGTTCTCGGTTTGATTCCCGTTAGGGACTCATATGATCTCAGCCGTCCAAGCCTTAAAAAGTAAAAAGAAGCTGCAATTACTTATATGATATAACTTATGGAAGACCTCTATGAATATGAAGCTTTCAAGGAAAAAAGACACTGTGAAAATGTGAGGATTACTGTTGCGGAATTGATGAGATTTATTTTTTTCAACAAAGCTTTATCTTGTAAACCAAATGTGCATACAAATACTGCTTAAGAATACTATTACTGCTAACATTAACTATCGATAACTAGGGGAATACCTCCGAATCGCAATACTAATAGATGAAAACCCGCTTTGATTTACTTTGAAAGTAACGATACATTTCCTTCCGCAGAAATAAACGCTTGATTTAATATATGTATATTTCAGTCATTTTTTATGGAAAGAATGTAATATTTGAAAATCGTAAATAAAGATAAACATTTCCCTGTTGCTATTTCTATGTAGCGGCAGTGATACGCAAATATCGTAGCTTTTTATCATCCCGAGGTTTATTTTCCACGACTTGTTGAATGAAAAGGAACGTCGTCCATATTCGGAGGAATTTCTTGACCAGTCTCTTCCTCGGTTCGTTTATACAAGGACGGAAGAACTTCCGGAAGGTTGAGTCTCTTTTGGATGTCTTTTTTTGGGTTGGAATGGGGAAAGAGGCGCGGGAGAATGGGTGAAAGATCTCTGAGGAATCAGTGGGATGCGAAGATTTTGCAGGGAATCAGTCTGGGGCGTTGACGTCACCATAGCAAGTAAAGGAGTTCTTGAGGATCGGTTGCCAAAACTCTCCTCTTCCTTTTTCTTTATTCCGTAAGTTCTCCCCTCGCATTAGGGCTACACCACGATCCCATGGTAAAACATGTGTTTAAATATACGCCGTGGAAATGGGACGTAAGAAAATTTTAGATGGAGATAAAGGGAAAGTTCGATTCGTCTAGCGAAGGAATGGGTCTTTTTTTCCTTGATGTGAGGGTTTTACTTTTCGCGTCGGTCGTTCACCCTGGAATTTTTCTTTGAGTCGTTCTCTATAACGGGGTCAGTGAGTTTTAAGGTAGAGTTCAACTAGCTTTTGCCCGAAAATGGTCTTAAAATCGTTGAACTTTATATAACCATCATCGGTTGACAATCCGAGAATTTTTTATGTATACATATGCATATATCATTATTTTGTATAAATATTCGTCTTGTAAAGAAAAGAGGTTTCACTCTACTAAAATCTTTCAGGCCCGATTCCCTCGTTGGGTAAGGGAAGAAATTCCCCCTTATTTGACAAATATTCAGTTTATCTTTCGAAAATGAAAGATAGAAAATATCGATGTATGTACGTACGAAATCAAAATAATTTTTTTTCGTTTCCGGAGGCCACTCAAAAATTTCACTTATAAATTCCACATTTTGCTCAAACGGCTCACCGGTTCGCCAAATTTGAGTCTTTCCTTTTTCCTGCGCAAATATCGCCTTCAGTGCGGCGATGAAGGAAGTAATTTCTGTCGATTAAACATTCTGGGAAAGAGAATTTCGTTTTTTAAGCCGCATTTGCATCAAGTGCTGCCGTGTGTTTGAAGAGGTAGAGAAAAGCTTTCGGCATTTTATTCAATCTGATTCATATAAAATAATGTTGCTGCCATCTCACTGTAATTCAGTTCTGTCAGATAGATGATTATGTCACATGCTCGAAATTCGAGGGCCTTCCAAATGATTTAAGGGAGTTAAATAAACAGAAGAGCATAAAATACTATTATGCAAAAGCAGAAAAATTAGTCAAAATATCTTTAAATTTTATTCAGTATAATTATTTCATTTTTGTACTTACTTGATCCAGATGGAGTCATATATATTAAAAATAATCCCTTTGGATCATTTCCGTAACTAAAGACGGAAGTTTGACCTCCGAAATACCTTCGTAGCGAAACTACTCTTTTCCTCTATGTAATGTACGAGTAGTCATGGGAATAGGTTTCCTGTTTCATTCACCAACAAATAAATATCTCTATTTTTTGAACTTGTAATACTCTATGTTTATTCTATCATGTTTTTATTCAAAATTTACATAATTTTTGGTATGTAATCTGGCACATAATTTTCTATATGTCAGGCTCTTTGCATTAGTCAACGCAATACAAATAAATCTTACGGTTAATTAGATATCTGAAATTCATTTATCCGTCGAACCTTTGCTAGGGAAATCCAGCTTTCACACTACTTAATTAGTTACTTAGATTATTCCTCCAGTTATTAGACTGATACATTTTGTCATCTGATCTCGATGCTAGCTATCTCTGTTCGCAAGGATGACGAACTTTCACATTGATTTCGGTGGTCTAATCCTAAAGGCTGTACCCTGATCTCCTCTCCTTTATCGATTCAACTCCGAGACGTTTTGTAATCTCTAATAGAGTGCTTTGGGACCCATGGCCTCCTTTAACTAACCAAACTATTCTTCCCAGAATTAGAGATCAAATCTCCTTACAATCACCTCGGATTTTGGGACATGGTTAGTTTTACCTACAGAACTTCGCATTGTATTATATGCGATCCTATTAATATACAAATACTGTCCAACATACGGCTATTTAAGAAATTGAACTGCAAAACGTATTTCGATCCATAAATGTAATGTAACGTGTAACAGTCAACGCAAATCAAAATTATTTTTGTTTAGATCAAATTTATTATAATTATCAACTTAATTAATGTGTTTGATTTTGTATTGTTAACAACGTAAGATAAGGAAAGGGATCACAAATGTTTTTGCTATTACTAAAATCACCTTCGGTGGATGTTAATGTCCGTAAGTCGAAGCGCGATTTCCTGGTGGTCCCAAATAGTGAACTACAAAACACCCTAAAATAACTATTACTCTGTCATTTATATGGAACAATGGAGAGATGGTAAAATTATTGTTTAAAGTGCTTCGACAGCTGAGGGTATTTCGCACGTGGGCACGGGAATCGAAAGAATTGAACCCGAGACCTCCTTTGCTGAAGTCGAAGGCGTTGCCCACCAGACTATCTGGGAGCGCCCGATGGACTGATTTCAATATATTTTGGGTGTACATTTTCGCGAAAATGTGCAAGACTCCAACTAAATAGTCGCTAGCCGACTCCGTTACCGTTAACTGAGTACTGTTAACTTAGTTTACAAAGTAACATGATAGAAAACAGCGAAGAAATTTTTGTCATAAAATTTGTAACTGTCCAATATATCACTCATTGCATTTAGGAATTAGTGTACGATATTTAGCGTGCAAAATTTCCAGTTATCGATATGGTTCGGATAGTACGAGGTAAGTAGGATTGCCAAATTTCTTGTGTTCACCCGAAATAGGACAAATTTTTAAAATCTTTTGAGTCGGTCAAACCTTACATTTTCTTCCGAAAATGTAAGGTTTGAAAGCCGTAGTTATGAAAAATGCGGTTGAGGAAGGCTTTTCGTGAATGTATTGGAAATGATGGATGAGTAATGCCTGTTGAAATGAAGGGCGTACAAAGGATCGTAACGCGAAGCGCTGCTCCCAATTCGCAAAAGTGTAACACATCTGAGGCATTGGGATGGGGAAACAGCCACAGATATGTAAATAGCTCTCCGTCTTACCGAGCCCTCCACCCATTTCTCTTTCCATTTGAAGAGTGCAGTTTCGGATGCCGTAGTGGTGACGAAGATGCCTTACATTTCCCTTGAGAGAACCTTCATTGGAAAGATGCTCCCTCATTTGCAGTCATTAATAACGCTTCTTCTTCGAAAACTTTTGGTTCTGGGGATCTATAATAAAACGAGTTGTGAGCATTTTTGGCTTAAAAAGAAGTGAAGCGTTGTTTGATAATTATGTCATTCTTAGTACTAAAACTTCTTGAGAAATATTCAGTTGGCTGAAACTGAATTGCGTCTATTAATACAGCATAATTATACTGAAAATTTCTATTTAACGATTTTGTTCCACTATATATACATTAAAGTTATTTTCCCGCAGACTATATCTCAATATGCTGTCTTTCCGAATTATGTTTGCTCGTAGAAATATTTTTTTTTTGGTTTAACAGTTTATTGTGAACCTTTCAAATTATTTTTAAATTAAAAAAATATGACGTTGAATCAATAAACTAATGTTTTACATTCAAAGTATGATAAATTAAGAAACATTGGGTAAAAATATAGGCTGTGAAGATTTGGCGTGAAGTATTTTTGGAGTGAAGGCTTTCTATGTGCCTATAGAGGACAAAATGCGTGTAGGATGAGACTGTAACTATAAAGAGAATTGGAAAACGCTTGGGGAGGATTACATCCAATGTCGGATTGAAAATAAATGATGATGATACACACATATACTTATTTCATAAACATCGAAAAGTTATTAATTTATATATCAATTTTGAAAATAGAGATAAAAAATGACAAATAATTCAGCTGCGATGAAAACATAAAGTTTTATGGAAGAGAAAATAACCACTAAATAGAACAAAATATGGCAATATTGAATTAATCATTCACTCATTTGTGGGTTGGAGACTATTAGTTAATTTGTCTCTTTCGCAATTATGAATTCCTCTTTAATGTCGCAAATCCATCGTCCACTGCATAATTCCACGTTCTTCGCCTTCATACACCATTCCCTTTATCGTCGTAAACGTCTTCGTTTTCCCACCGAGGGATATTCACTCTGACATGTATACCAAGTAAAAGCGACCTCTAATGATGGCAGAGAGCTCTTTCCTAGCCCATCCACCGCAGATCCTCTTTCTATCCTTTCTTGCCACTTCACTTCCATTTAGCCTCTTTGTTTGAATTCTATCTTTCTTGCCTTTTCACCCCAATTCCTCTTTCCTTCGTACTTAATACATCTGTTTAAGCGACTCGAAATTCTCCTCTCCTCCTTCCATTCTCCACTTTGCGGGAGCTTTTTCGTCAAACCCGACTCGGATGAGGACGTTTCAAATTTTGTTTTCCCTTTCGAGAGAGATCACGAGACCAATTGACGCTACATTAAGGGAAATTTTCTGCTAAAATTCGTAGCTGCTTCGGGCTGTTTTTCCTTCGTGGATGCTAATAGATTGGTTATAGGATGATGACACTTAATTGGTATGGGACGGGGTGTAGGTAGATATGAAAGTCATTTGATAAATTGTAAGATTAACGGAATCACCAAACGATAATGCCCGCCAATTCATTTTTGTATCGGCAATTTGTGTGAATCGCTCCTTTCTTTGACGATTCATATTCCTTTAACAAATTTGAAGATAAAATTCGAATCATAGGGTGGAATGATTAGCCGAAAATTTTTTTTGCCTTTTCGTAACTAAATATCGTAAAGAAAGGTTTTCGCAATGTAATTCAACCTCTGACATCTGAGTAATTCTGTAATTGAGTAATATATTAATATAATAATTAATTACTTATATATCTGATACCGTTAAATACTCGAAGAAATATCAATCGAGTACTTCCGATATTGCATAGCCAAATAGGCAACGCGTTCGATTTTCGTGAAAGCGGTCCGTAGTTCTATTAATAGTACAGATTCTCGTGCTCTATGACCTCAGATTTTGAAGTATTAAAAAAAAATACTACTATACTTACGATGAATTCTTGAAGAACTTAATATACTTATTCGAATATGATAAAATTGTTCACTTGATAAGTCACGTAACTTAGATACCAGAGCATGACGTAAAAACTATTTATTAATTCTTGCAAGTTGTATAGAAATCACATAACTTAATTTTAATTCATTTCCTCTCCATAACGTAGAGATTGAATTTTCTAGCACATTTTTTGTAAAGATTCCTTCACCTCGATAATTTCTAATTAGTTCCTCGATATGATCGTTCGGTTTCGGGAAATTAATAATCCGATAATCTCCGTCTAGGAAAGGCCCCTTTGGGTTCATGGACCTGTTGGGAATCTAAGAAATGTTTGAGCACTTTGGCTGTGCATGTTTTCCATCTGCCGCCTTATCTCACATTCGAGGATTCCGTCCCTTCAAAGGATGGCGAAGACGTGTCCTTCCTCATCATTTGATGAAATGCGTGACCCGGTCGTTCGTGGCCTCGCCCATCGATCCCAATTAACAAAACACGCTCGGTAACAACGCGCAGGCGCTAGACCTTTTCCAAATAAATTACTCGGAAAAAATATCCGGTCGAAAATTTTCTGATGATTAAGGACTCATTTTTTTTCTTTTTTTGGACGTCGTTAAAGAAGTATTTAATGAGCAGCGAGGTGTGGAGAAAAGGGGTATGACGATCGGATGAAGGACGACGTAATGCGGAAAAATGGACCATTTTTGAGGAGTTTTTCGAAAACATTTTCAGGCACCTTAAAAAGGCGAGTTGTTCAACTTTGACTTGAGCCTTTCCCTGTCTTGTTTGATGAATGTTTTCCGTTCATCAATCAGCTGAATGTCTGCATTGGTCTTATTTGGCTGAAATTCGCCCAAAAGAGACTTATTTTATGATTATTTTCGTCATTATTGTCATTATTATTTTTTAATTCATTTTATCCCTTGATTTTGTGTCTGATAAACCCCAAATTTAAGCAAATAATGCGTTTTAACTTTCGGTACCGGTAACCTATTAAATTTATGAGGTAAACGACAGAATTTTAAATCAAACTTACTATTCTAGACTTAAGAGTTAAAACTTGCATTAGTCCCATCCAAAGAATATAATAGTGTAAAAATAGCTATAAAAGAGTTAAGAGTTAAAGAGTCAATGCACTTCATGGCAAAGCAAGAGATAAAAAGAAACGTTTTCGAACATATATGTCAGAGAAGCTGAATTTACGAGATTCGCCAAGGGAAGGAAAGCTAAGGTAACGATTGAAATAGACAGGAGAGATGTAATGCATTTGACAAAGATCTTTTCTTAGGTATTATTCCTTCTTGGGAAGCTAAGAGAGGAAGAATAACAGTTGCCGAAGAAGCTTTGGGAAGGCGGGGGGAAATGATGACGAAAGGCCCTGGGAAGAATATCGAGAAAATAATGGTAAAATCCTTAGTTTGAAGTGTTTTTGAATGACTGGAACGTTAACCACAATAAGGTATATTCAATGTTGGAGGGTTTTGGGAAGATGTTAGTACGATGGTTGTTTGTACGTCGACTGGAAAAATTAATTTTTTAGACAGACAAACAAACGATGAAGTGGTGATTGAGGAAAAGAGAAAGATTTTAATAAAATTAAAAAACCGGAGGCAGAGTATTCGAGGAATTTTTGCCGAAGAAATCGTATGAAGATGTAAGAAGATCCAAAGAAAACGACTAACGCAAAAGTCATTGGATGACATTAAGGGAGGATAGTTATTAAGTGGTTGAGCTGTTTCAGTAGGAAATTTTAGAACACAAGAACCCACTAACAGGTAGAAGAACAATTAATCTAATCTTGTCAGTTATATTCTCTTAAAAACTATCAACATTAGAACTCATCTGGATTACTTTCTAAGCTTTAGAGAGTTTAAATGTCCTTACTTCAACTCCGAATGAAATAATCGAAGTCATAAGTACCGATTTGAACATGCAGGTAACTGCGAAGTGAAACCATATTATCTCAAGTATCCTCTATAACATGATTCTAGAATTAAAATAACATAATATCGCATCGATATTTCTGATTCTATAATGCATTTATAACATTAATGTAACCCTTTATGTATAATCCTTATAATTGAACGGTACATGTAATTTGAATCTCGAATAATCCAATACAGCTCTCATCGGTCGGAAATCGTATATTTGACTCATAGCATATTAATATCGCTTGTTTAATTTTTTCATCGATAATACGATTCATCAAAAGAATTTTCAATTTCTCTTCTGCGAATTTTTAGACGCAATCACCTCATTTTAACCGCAAAAATGTACACCACGTGGTATAAAATTTTCCTCTCTTATAAACGCTTTTTCTGTAGTGAGATGTAGTAGAAAAAACTTGTCAAAGATGGATGGATTAGTTAATAACGTCATGATGATGGTGTTTCCTTTTAGAATGTCACTTCTGATGGATTTTCGTTCCTCTTTTCTACCTACCCTTTTCTATAACTCCTCGCTTCATTTTTTTAGATTTTTAGTCCATCAACCTTTTTACCCTTGGTTTTCTTTTTTCCTTTTCCTTGTTATCCATCCTTCCGACGAAGTCAGAATTCGTTCACCTGCCGATCCTCTAAATATATCTCTCGAATATTTCCTTTGTATTTCTTTCACTTCATGTAATAAACCATATCAGTTTCCTGTTCTCCCCCATAATTTATCCTTTGTCATCCTACAAGTCCATTTACTTAGACATTTTTATAAATCATAAATTCATCGCATTTTACATTTTCCATGCATTTTAAATTCTTCCAATTCAAGGGGGCTGCTAGCCCTTTACACTTCAGCTTTTAACATAAAAATCTCATATTTGCGTCCATTCTTAAAATACTCTCATACTCCCTAAATGTTTTCTTCTCCTTTCTAACTCCTGAATATATTTCTGTATCGCAATAATTTTCCTTCATAATCCAAAATTCCGAGATACCTAAATTGCTGAACCTACCATCTTGATTCTCATTTACCTCTACATTACGAATTATATTATCTTTTTTTAAACAGCCATTCGTTTTTGTTCTCCGGTTAATTTCTTGGTTTGTTCGAAGGTCTCGGACAAGGTGATGCCATTTTCAAACCTCATCTTCTGCTTACCACTCTTTCTCTCTGAACATCTTCGATCAGGAATCTCGCTCTCCAAGTTTGTGACAACGGCCTCCTGCTTACAATCTCATCCACATTCCTTCCACCCATTTTAACACTTTTCCTCTCCGTCGCTTCAATATCACATCCACGCGCTCTGTCCAACACACACATTCTCTCTCTCTCTGGCACTTTGGCTCCAATCCATACTTTCTGGGAAATGCTCCGGCGCCACCTTTTCAAATGTCACCCCAAACACGAAATTTCGTAATGTTTTTACTGTCAACGAAAGAACGTTTTATACATGTTCATTTCCCTCACTTGTCTGTCGGTGCAGTATTTAGCACCGAGGCTGGTGTGTACCGTAAAACGTCCAGTTCAGCTGAGAAAAGCTTTCGAGAAGGAATGAGGCATACTAGGCAGGACAAGGAGTGAGATATTTTTCATTCTATTCCTCCCTAAATTAGAATGATTTTAGTAACGTCCAATTGAATGCAGCTCAATGAACGTATGAATAACACATTTTTTAATTTTATAAGGAATGACCAAAACAAATATTATTAATGAGCATTATTCATACTTCCATAGCTTTCATTTTATCTTGAGAATGAATAAGACCAACAATAAATCATAGAAAAATTTATTCCAAGGAAAAAATGAAAGATGTTTGACAGAACCAGCTATTAGAACTCCAAGTCGGATCAACCGTTTCTTCTCGGAAATTTTCCTAGGCACGCTTTTAGGTTGAAAGTCACATTTTACTCTTATCCTTGTGGAACATTTTTCTCCATCCTGTAATTAAAGACGATGGAAAGTATTCTATACGTAAATATTTTCCATCTTAAATGGGACAATAAATGATAGGAGCAATTTTTCTGGGGAAATTCTCGAATATCTTTCCCCATCATGGTTAGATATAATATAAATATAGAGTAAATTTAAAAAGGATGTCATGAATATGTAGTGTTGATTAACTATTTGTATTGCTAGATGTGATAAAGATGTTTTTGTTAGTCTTTTTAATCGATGTGATTTTAATGATATTTTTAATGTGGAAATTTTGAATAAACTTTTTTCATGTGGTAAAGGGACACAATATGACGAGCTACCTTCGGGTCTCTTTCCCCTGACTTGGGCGAATGCCAGGCTAAAACTTTTACTTCTCACTCATGTTAATTAGTATTGACTATAATTTCGCAACAGTATTTGTAATGTGACTTTTTATAATTGTTATTTTAGAGATTTTATTGTTCACGACTATACGGTTGCCACATAGAGCAGGTTCCAATTTTGCAGCCTCCTTACTAAAAATAATATTGTGGTTGTAAAAACCCTTCACTAATATCGGTTCAATATTAGTGTGTTTCTGTCTTGGGTTGCCAAACTAGCGATAAGAATTGACAGACGAGCCGAGGAACCCGCAAAATTCACGCTTTATTTACTTCTTAATTGCCATTTTATTTATGGATTAGTTTTAATTAATAACATAGTAGCAATTGCTGATAGGCCTTATTCTCAAGCTGTACTTTCAATGCTGGATTTACCCAACGTCCGAGAGTCTTTTATAAATTTTCATGGATATGACTGTTCAGACAAGAGCTTTAGGGTACATACATGCAACTTGATGACTAAATGATGATTCAGAAACTCATTAATATTTCCAGCGGTGTATTTTGTTAGCCGGGGTTTGAACGGGGAAGAGACGGTCGGGGGCGACGAAGTTCGAATCAAATAGATGGTATATGATCAAAAGATACGGTAAAAAAGGACGAAAAAAAGAAAAGGGTTCCCAAGAGATGTTCTATAAAGCAGAGAGGTAATAATTTGGATTAAATCGAACGAGAAAATGGGAATGAAAAATTAATACAAAATAGTTGTACAGATTAATACAAATAAAGAATAGATGAATTTACAAAGGCACTGCGTAAAAACAATCGGACGAAGACCACATGAATGTATGGTAGATGTTATAAACAAAATAATGAAATCTCAAATGAGATATTCGTCTCAGAAGAATTCTTGTGGTGCTTACAAAATGTAAATTTAATTATATGTGAGATGATGTAGTTGTACCAAATACCTGTATAAAAGATATTTTTTTCCCTTTATATGCTAAACTATATCATGTTAAATTTAGGTGCAAATATTTTGTCATAATTTGAATTATATTCCAAGGATTAAACTAAAGGATATGCAAAATTATTCAAAAAGTCAAATTATACAAATTAGTCAAGTATTTTGGTATATAATTAATTTTTTAGCGAAAAGTGTTTAAGACTATTATATATTTATTCTTTCTTTCCAGGTGAGTACCTACCATGTCATTAAAGCCCAAGGCTATTAACACCAAAAACGTAAGTGCGAATCAATACTCAACTCAAAGATGACTTTGATACAAACAGACTGGTTTTTTGAATGGCCATTAAAATCGCCAAGCATTTTGTAGCATAGTTAAGAAAATTTTATTTTGACCTGCAGAAATTAATCTCCGATTTACTTTGTCTTTCGAAGATATTTCGTAAGCGAATTTCACGTTATAAAATGTATCCTTTCGAATGAAAAAAAAACTCAAAAATTTCAGTAGTAGGTTATCATTTTAAACGCATTAAAAAAAGCCTGGAAGTAATATCCAATATTTGAATTTCTCTCGGTATATGCATGTACCAGCTAGTATTTTTTCTGTAATAATATTTTTTGATGAAATTCTCACTCGTTATAGGACTCGGTATCAAGTTTCTCTCAAGAGTGAACTGGGTAGTCGAATCGCTCTTACCATGTTGATTTCAAAGCATGGATGAAAAATGTTTCATAGATTATTTCTCGTACGGCTCGTTGTGGATAAAATGAAGAAATATTGCGGAAGAGAGATTTCCCCATCCATCCATTTTGAATACGACAGAAATAACAGGAAAAACAAGCTACGAAATAGGTCATCCAGGAAAATCATAATCACGAAGGAATACTCTCAATACGAATCCAATTATAGGAGATAAAGCAAAGCAATTAAAATTTGCCGATATTCATTACCTGCGGATGGACTTCATCCTCGAAAAATATCTATAAGGCAGCTTTAGAGAATTTATTTAGTGAGTTTGATTAATAGCTGCGCCGGCTGCTACTTCTCCTGGATCAAATAGGACATTAATTTTTCCATCGCAATATTTGGAAAGCCATTCCAAAATATAAATAGAGAGGAACAAAGTTAATTAAAGCCTTCTCTTTGATCACGCGAAATGTAGTTTACTTGCTGACATGTTTTAGAAGAAAGCCAAGTATCTGAAAATTCTCCTCCCCACCTCCCTCTGTCCGAGAAAATAGCTTTCATGCCAAATGACTACCTTTACCAAAATTTTATTTTCCATATTTGTTGACAACTTGTTGAAATACAAAGGTTTTCCACATGCGTGACAGTGACGCTTACTTAATGAAATTTAATGATTATTTTATGACTGCTTATGCATAACGTTACTAGCGCACTTAGATTGTAAGAAAACTATTCTTGTTGCAATTATTTCCAAGAGGTTTTCGTTGTCGAATCCTCTATCCTTGTTATTTTCCCTGGCTGAAATTTTCCGCTAAAAGTAGCCTATATTTAGAGGAATAATGAAAGGGGAGTTGGATTCCCTATTAACATGTCACTCACCAGATCTGGCAGGTCAACTTGGACCCTAGCGCCTTCTCCGTTTTAATCGTCAAGTTTATTTATCTTTCATTTGCCTGCTTTTGCTCTCGTTTTGTCAGACTTTCCTCCTTTTATCCTCCTCCCTCGCGGGGCGTTTTGGACCGACCCTCAAAACTGACCACGTCGCCCAACCGTTCTAAATTAAGTCCATTTGTCCGACTGCTACTCCTTTTTGTGCCTAGATCCCCTCTGCCAATTTCCTCTCTCCTCTCGCCGTACACAGAGACAGGAATCCTCAGCGCATTCATTGCTATGTTCCGCCACGTCAGCGCTTTGATCGCTACCAAAGAACTCAGCCCTCGGCCAAAAGACCGAATTCGCTATTCAGAGGTACGTGTGCATGGGGCATCTACTACCTGACCTGCTTCTCCAGGTAATATCCCTCTCTTTCCGCGGCGCGGAAGGTAAAATGGGGCTCCGAGAGGCATTCATAAACGAGAGGCGGGGTTTTGCAGTTTTTGAGGTACGTTTGGGCGGAAGCAATGGAAATCCTTAGCGTTTCTCTCTCTCTCTCTTGAGGCTCGCGACTCCGCAGGATATGTCTGGGAAGTTTTTAAACAGTGCCGTGAGATAAGATTGTCTCCCGTCGGGGAAAAAGGGAATCGATGAACCTCCCGACCCATTTAGTCTAATAGGACGCCCCTCTTCAGCCGCTATTTTCAAGGCCGTACCACATCGCCAGAAATTATGTCAGATGCACTGCTAAACCTAGACTAAGGGGGGTAATGAATTAAATATTCACAGTGTTAATTACTAAAAATATTATAATTTTATGATATATTACTTATATAAAACACAATTTGTATAGTAATTTATTCTCACACACAAAATACGGAGTAAAAATTTCTTTCAGTAAAAGCAACACTTGGGAAAATATTTCCTGATTTTGGGGCTACCAATCCTACTCATAATTCATGTAAACAATTGATAGAAAATAAAAATAAAGACGATGTGTAGGATATAAGGATAGGAAGGATTAAAAAAAAATACATAATACTGTTGGCTCTGTCACAATCAATTCAGAAAACAATCTAGTATACAACCCTTACTTGATAAATACTTTACTGCCTCATTACATCAAACTTCTGTCTTTTACATTAAAGAACCTTGAACGGCCTTAAGTAAAATCCGAAGTAAAATCCGTTAGCCGAAACGAAACCCTTAACCTTAACTCCAACTCTTGCCATAAGGCAATCACTCTTATTCTTAAAAGGAGAAAAATTAATTCAATTGGACGTATTAAAAGAAGGCAAATGAATTCGCCTTGAACTAACTTTACGTAAAGTAAAAGTTTTGGGATATTTAACAGTATAAACATTTCATAGAAACTATTAAGCTCTCACTTGAAAGTTACAGTTTGAGCGGATTTCGATGTAAAATTGTTCGTGAAATAAGGGAAGAAAGAATGACCTTGATGGCCTACATTGCACACCGGTAACGTCTCCCGCCTGCCGCGCCTGGGGCTCAGCTACGGCTGTTCAATTACGGCCATTTTCGGGGATTTGAGACTCAGACTGTAAAACTGTGCACTGAAGGGGAAACTTTGGGTTATGATAGGCGGTAAAAGCGTAGTGCTAGCCTCACCAGCCTTCTGTTTATACAGTTAGGCTTAAGAACAAGCATCCATAACCTGCTAACTCTCGAGTCGAATCGCCAATGCATGTGAGGCTATGATTTTATTACGGAAATAACGCCCACATGATAATTTCCATATGAAAGATTTAAAGCTTGACCGATCTCGCTGCGATACAAAATCAGCAAATTCAAAGGTGAAACACTTATTAGCGATTGCAATCCCAACTTCTTACTGATTTACTGAAAAGAAACAGATATAAAAGCATTCTAAATTCATTTTATATGAATAAGGAACCAATTGTGGATCTTTCCTTTAGAGGATAGATTCTTCTACTTTGAAATAAATTTTTATTTTTCTAAAATGGAGGACATGCTAAATTTTCGATTTTTGGAGACAACGAGATTGGATCCTTATTTCACGTTGTTCGACTGAATAAGAAGCTCAGAAAATCATGGGATTTGAATTAAAATATGCTTATTTAAGAAATATTGGTAAAATATTTTACATACCTAGAATTAACAGGAATATGAATTTATTCCTTGTAGATTGCATCTATAGGCAGGACAAAGTAAGTGTCATTCTCATAACTCTAAATTTTATGATAAAATATTTATCATCGTTTATTAGTTTATGAAAGCAAGCAAATAAAGTCTGAGGCATTTAAATTACATGGAAAGCCGTTGTCTCCTCACCATTGTCTGATCAGGTCAAAAAGAAGCGAACTACACAGATACTGTTTGGAGAGAAGAGAGGTAACGTAACAGAATCTAATTAATGTCAAAAACGCCACTCTATGAAATACATGCTCGTGTGGGAAATTTTTAATAGTTTATAATAGAAATAGATGAAAATGAATCCTTAGAAACTGACATAATTAATTTATAAACGAAAACTATGGAGGTAAATTGTCGCTAAAATCGATAAATTCTCATTTTATTTTTGGATTTTAAATTCATACCTGGATTTTGAGTATAATTTTTGTCCCTAGAATTTCTGAAAAGTATCCCAAGTACTTTTTGCCGCTCTGTTTTCCCAACCTTGGAAAGGATTTCTTCTCTCCCTTCATAATACCTCTTCCAGCTATGTTATTTCTTAATGCATGAAGATTAGCCAGTGATACTAAGGTACTCAGGAATATTGCTTCAAGTAAATATGTATATATTCTCAGAGTAATCTCTTCTCCCCATTCAGAGATCCACTCAGGAGATTAAGGTTATTCTATCTTTTTCACTTCTCGGCAAAGCAGAATTTGCGATCCTCGTGTTTCAGTCAGTTGGTAGTCATTCTTCGTTTTTAGAATTCCAGACATTCTCATGCATTTCAATGCGTAAGCTATTAATACTCATCATTTTAATACCTCAAAATTAGTATTTTATCATGTAGTATTATTTATTACCAAAACCGAATGGCATGAAGATATTATAAGCCCTGTAACTTTGCTTACAAAGATTTTAAATAGTATTTAACTAGTAATGTTCATCTAATACAGCTAAACATGTTTACGCGAAAAAAATTCCCCTTTTCTTTCTAGATTATAACTTGGAAACTAGCGCGTTGCATTTCATACGACACTGTAATTTTCTGCGTTAACTCAGTTTAAAAATTAGTGCAATTTTCGTTTCTTATTTCAAATATTTACTACTCATATAAAAAAGAATCTTAACTTTCTAAGATATCGGTTTGCGGTATTGTACATCGGCAAGTAAGGTAACTATGCGAAGTAAATAGCAACAGAGATTATTCTAGAATGTAATACTAAAGGTGAGTAAGTGACACTTTCCACATTCAAGACAGGAAAAGTAAAAAAAAGGCTCCAAGAATTAGTTTCTTCCTAAACAAGATGCATTAAATCACCTATGCACATAAATAGTGTTACGTTTGAGAAAAAAATATGGGCTGATATATTAGTGAACAGCAGAGCTGAAGGAATAAAGATAGACTGAAGAGCGCGAATGGAATGCATCGGAAACAGATGAGGAGATAGTCGGAGAAGGAAAAACCTCTGAGAAACAGGCATGGGTTCTGGAACTCGGAAGAGAAAATGATTCAGGACCAAAATAAATAGACTTGAAATGGTTGCTATAACGAGCGTGGAATTCCATGTTGTTTCACACCTGTTCGACATATAAATTAGATTAATTGAATGAAATTCCACAGGAAAAAATTTTTTCGTAATATTTTTCAGAAAAAAATTTTTCCCGAAATGTAATTGGGTAATTCTAGGTTGATATGTAAGAGATTCTTGGTCATATGAATACAAAAAGTATACATATGAGTAATACAAAAATTTAAATTCAAATACAAAGATGCGAAGCTTCGATCAGTGTGCCAGAAAAATATTATGTTACCTACTAATGGTTACCAGCACTCCAAAATATTTCAGAACCCTAATGGCAGCTGAAAAAGCTTTAAGTTTCATCCTTGACTAAATTTTTATCCCATCTATATGTAAACGACATTAATTTGTCTATTTCTGACGAAGTAATTTACATTAAATTAAATATAATAGTGTACTGTAATAGTAATATACAGTAATATACTGTAGTAGTAAATTTCCGTAGAACCAAACAGCCGTCCACGGGTTTTCAATTTCCCTTCATTAACTGCATGATAATGTTTATTTGCATAATAACTTACAAATGGAGGTTGTATGAGTAAAGGGAAAAAAGGACAGTAAATCCTCATTTTCTACGATAATATTGGGGAAACAAAAATATAAAATGTGATAGACGGATTAAATTTCCGATGTGGCGGTGTTATTATCCTTTTTAGGATACATATCACAGCGCATTTTTAAAGAAGGATTATAAAATTAAGTGTCAAATTATTAGCAGCTGGAAAAGATCGTCTGCTGAAATATTTAGTTTGTGTCGTTACTTTTTATGTCTCCATTTTAAGTTGTTGGCGTCATCGCCAGACATCTCCCAATATTTTATGAATGTTTTGTTAAAAGCTGTCTGCATCTGATTTTGTTTTAAGGATGGTGATTATTTTAAGAATATTTACAAATAATTCCCATCAATTGCTATAAAATGTGATTGCTTTAATGCTTGCATTCTAAATAGTAAATTAAATGAATTCTATTCGTCATGGCTCTATTTAAGGAAATGCAGCTGTCCAAGATCCAGTTAACTTATGACCTAGCTTCTTTTTCGAGATAAAAGTGACTTGTTTTGGCGGAGTTCTAATTCCACATACTTCACTATGTGGAGAAAAACTCAATTCGTAAATCAAAGAACGTTTGACACTTGGTATATGGGATTTTTCCTTAGTACTTTTTATGAAAAGCAAAATATTTCTGCCACCTTATAAATTTTATTTATTTTATGTTAGCGGAACAATGCCGTCAATATCTCAGCACGAATTGAAAAGAATTTTAAAAGATATGATAGAAATTGAATAGAAATTCAGTGAAAGGAAGGAAGACAAAGACACTGATCTAGGAAGTAATTCAATTAATTTTATCAAAGAAACTACTAATAGAAATACTCGAATTATTTATATATATGCGTGAAAGTAAATTCTAAAATATTTTTTCGAATATTGTTTTACATTCCAATTGAAATTTCATAGCAGGAAGCAAGGCCATTCCATACTAGGTACGGCAGGACATTTTTAGCTTTTGGGTAACGCTTTCTCAGAAGCCCACCGATAGCAAAGGCCCCTTAAATGCCTCCTCACGATTGCCACCGCTAAGTGCTCCGTACAAAAAAGCACGGCGTCCACGCAAATGCAAAAAAATGCCCCTTAGTTAGGCATCGCATGGGAGTGAAAATTGATTATTGAAGGCGGAAATGGAGTCTTTGGGAGGAAGGAAGGAAGGAGGTGTGTTATGGCAGAGTGAGTGGTGTAGTTAGGGAAGTGACGGAGCTGCCGTGATTCAATTGGAACGTTCTCAGTGGCCACCTTAAAAGCCTTTCGCTTCAGTTTGAATGCATGGATGGATGATATTTCGGAGGGACGAAATGAAGGGAGGCGCGCTTATTTAGTTAACGGCCCCGCCTCACTCTTCCATCCTTTGCTACTTAATACTCTTTTTCCTTTCTAATGTTCTATTTCTCTTTTCTTTGCACGCTGCGCACTTCGATCTTCTCTTCTTTCTCTCACGGTGAGTATTCTAACCAAACGTTCTTCTCTCCCTTTTCTAGTTACTCTCCTCGTGCATGCGCTCAATTTTAAGGAAATCGTGTTTCGGATCTCTTTGCTTTCCCGATGAGATTCTCCGTGCTTCTTTCCAGGAAATGGCAGCGCTTCTTTCTAATACACTTTAGTACTATCATACGACCGGAATTGCATTAGTGGATAATGTGATTTTAGTTTATGATGTAACAGGAAGCTCCACCGGCTACATTTTAGCTGTATTCATCAGAGATATGAGATGGAAGCTTCTCGTAAGAGTAATTTCTAACCTAGATGGGATGCACTAATATCTCATACTTCAGTTAATGTAGTGACCTTATCTGAAAATCAGTGCAGCAAGAAGTAAACCCCTTAGACCTATGTTTTCATAAGTTCTTATTTCGATAAGTTTTGATCCTAAGATAATCTTCTAATCTGAATGATTGAATGTAGCAATTTAAAAGCAATAAACTAAATAAGGCTTCACTTTGTGGTATCAGAACTCGACGATGCAGCCATGCATTGTAACGGATTGTTTATCTCTTTTATATAATATATTTTGTTCAATGAGGTAAATTGACTGATGGGTGTTTCTGTTAATTTAAGTATCGCTCTCCATTGGTTTCATGTACTTTCTTATTTTTATCATATTTCTAGAAAATAAATTAGGTCGGATTTCGATTATGTTACTTATAGTTTTAAGATTCAACGAAAAATTGTATGAACCATATTGACTGTTATGGTAATGAAGGAAAATATTAGTCATTACACAAATGAAATTTACACGCACACCAGAAAACAGAATAATGAGTTTATTGCTACTTGATCTTTGACACTCAAAAAATAAAAGCTTGTCATAAATTGCTGAATCCTAATTAAGGTATTATGTACATTGGTAGATACTAATTGTAAGAGCTTATTCCTCTCCTTCAATCTAAGAGTGATATAAGTTGTTAATACTGTAAAACTTGCTTAAGACGCTTTTGAGGGGATTAGATGACAAACAGGTTATAAGCGGAAGAGCAATTTAACCTGGATATGGTAACTTTTTATTTTTTGCGTTAGAAAGCAATGAGAAAGGGTTCCTGATTATATCACATTTAAATGTGTTCCATGTCTTACGAAAAGAGTTTATTGATTTATTGTATTTGCTACAGACGTAGATAGAAAATCTAGAGTCCCCGAACTATTATTGCGTAATACTGGTTGCCTTCTCGTAATATTTTTAGGAATATTCAGCTTTTCGAACATAGAAAGCGCATTCCCTTGTCAGTTGATTTAGGTCATTTCTCACTCTACATTGAAGCAAATTACATATGTAAGACAATTAGGGAAGAATAAGAAATTTTGAACGGCAGTGGTGTGACACGCCTCCACAAGCGATTTCTCCAAGGCTACACTCAACAGCCCACAAAACACTACACTGCCACTCTGGTCAGAGACAAGGCGAGTCAAAGGAGTAGAAAGGAGGAAGGTGATACAGATAACGTAAACAGTTTTTGGTCTAACAAATAAGGCGGAGGATTGGCTGTAGCGGGATTGTAATGGGGACGGTTAAAGTTGCCTTATAAGAGGATAAAAGAGATTTTCAATTCGTATTTTCACCAATTATTTCGTGTCAAATTGACCGGGACCGAGAGAAAACTACGACTTAAGCGGTAGCGTTTTAAATGGGTCTTACTTTATATTATGCGTCCCTAGGATTCCGACCCACAAGTACGTTATTAAAGGAAGTTTAATCCCTCATTCAGGTGCATTATTATTTTTGTCAGATCATCAAAAGCATCCGTGACCTCTTTGAGAATCGAACCCACATCTCGGAAGTGAAAGGAAAACTCTCCAACCGTTAAAATACCATAATCGACAAGAAGAACTTCACAGATGTAATGAAAAGGGAAAGGAATGCGTGAGCAGGGAGAACGATGTAAAGAAGTTTCCATAAATTATTAGAGGATCAATAAGGGAAAGCTTATGGAATACATGGAAAAAGCGGCGGAAGAAAAAAGTTGAACATAACAGCCTGCTGTTCAAAGGTTCGCGAAGTAGATTGATAAATGAAAATCCATGAGAGAAAGGAAAAAAGAAGCGTCAATGCCTTACACAAATATAAAAAATAAATTAAATAATACCCTCATGTTGGTAAATTGGCCATAAATTGTATGAAATATTAGCCAAGGAAAAAAAGCAATGTAAGAAAAGAAAATAATTGCGGAGACCGATTGCGATTTCATGCTTCAATTAAAGCTCACAGAAAAGGTTTTATTGATGATTCTATTCATTGAAATGTTACATCGGGAAAGAAAGGTCATTGCTGCAGTTTCATCAATTTGAATGAGCTAAGGGTAATGATGCCTTATTTAATTCGAATAGCTTCTTTCCTGAAATATTTAACCATCCTTCATCAAATAGGAAATGAAAAGGTTAATTTTTTATTAGATGGAAGTTATTACAATCTACTTTATTTCTCATAACCTTCCTCGTAGTATTATTACGGAAGTTTATCACTTTTTGGTACACGTAGCATATGTTGTTTCTTTTTCACTCCTACATAGTTATTTCCTATGTAATAAATCCTAGCTTTCCTTTCTCCCTCGAAAGTTACATAAGGCACGTCTTAATACTTTTTCATATCCTTCTTTGGAAATAATTTGTTCCATAGGGCCTTTCTAGCATTCCCCTATTCCGCTTTCTCTAGTATATCTGCAAATTGCGACTCTCCCCGCGCTTTTCCTTTCGAAATTCGTTGATTTTGCTCTTCCTCTCGTTGCATCCATGTTTCAACATTTTATTTTTCGGAATTTTTCTGTTTATGCTCAATTGCATTCGTCTTTCTTTTCTCGCGACTAGAAGACACCAACTTAGATATTATCGTCATAAGTATTTGTGCTTGAATTCTGACAACGAATAAAAATTAAATTTTAAGCCTAAATAAATGCTGAAGTCTGTACTTTTTATGGTATATGTTTTAATTGGATTCTCAATCAATTGATTTTACGAAGCTAAGAAATGTATGAGCTTGTCCTCTTATTATCCTATAGTATCAATACTTTAATAAATTTCCAGTTTTATATGAAATTCGGAAAATCTCTTCAAATCTGCCTCGATAGTAGCATCCGTTAGATTTGAACGTCAGAAAATAAAGCTCAGTCGTAGTGAAAATATAATCATAGACTAGGAACAAATATCTAAGTTTATATTCGCAATATTGTATACGGACCTTCCTCTCGTCAATTTTTTTCAGTGACTGTTGCAGTCTGTTTATAATTTCGACTATTTTAAACAGTTATTGAATTATTTTGTAATATTTCCTCAGTCAGAGGACGGCAGCGATTGATTGCCGCTGACCAGTAGCGAGTCAACGTGGATGCAAGTCCAATACTCTTAATATTTTGACAAAAATCCACATCATGGGTTTCTCTCCGTAGAAGTCTTTTCTTGCGTCCCACATCTCAGTTTTTTGCCATGTTGATATAATTCTGCTCGTTGAAATTTTTATTCCATTTCTGTTGTTATGAATTATTTACATCATCATATACTAAGTAATGACTTCAAATGTTAAGTATAAGAAGTGCCTACGGGATATAACCTCGCCGTTAGTGTTGAGTAGTAATAACAGAACAAAATGAATATTCTTCTATATAGAGATCCGAGATTCATCTAAGTGCTGTATTCACTCCGAATTTTGCGAATATCTTTTAGATGCTCTGTCTCACGCCGCTACAATGAAGTCAACATGTTAATTATTTCCACTTGACTAGCTCTTATACTCTATTTCTATTTTTGGCCCTATTCTATCGCTCTCAAGCCAAATTAGATTGGAGATAAGAAAGGGATGTGGTCACACAATTTACATCGTTTCCAAGAAATTGGTGAAGTTGAACGTGCCTAAGATCTACGGATGGCTTCTAATGATTGGGTTGAATTTACGTTTTTCTACTGCTCAGGAAAATTTAAGACGGAGTTAAATCGTGTCACGACCATATAATCTTTGTCTTCTAATCAAATCTTCCGAAACCCTTATAGCACTTATCTCGATTAGAATGTACGTCTGACTTAGGAGAGGTCTAATCAAACCTCACCCACTCAGGCGGCTCCTCATCTTCCTGACTTACGTGCATCTCCTCCAATGTTCCAAACAAAAGAAGTCTTCGGTGGCGGTTTTCTCACGTCCCGATCTCACTTAGCTCAAGAGCTCGGGATCGGTATCTCTTTAGCGACTGGGTAATTAGTCGCTTGAGTTGAGTGGTGTCATAGGAAGAGACGTAATTCCCGCGCAAAACAAGGAGCAATTAAGAGGGAAGCGGATCGAAGGTTCTTCTCCGGAGGGTATGCATTGTCGAGAATGAGACCTGCCCATGATTGCTCTCGGTAGTCGTGACTCGTTTTCTAGGGTAAAGATGGGTTGGGTCGACCGTTGTCAACGACAAAGACCGCTGAGGCGTTTGCTTCATTATAGCTAATATTTTAAGCTCTTTCCATCAATAATAACCGTGAAGTTGACGCCTACATTCTAAATTGTGCACGAAAAATTTATACCGGTAAAATACGGACAACTTTGTTGTTAATGCTGAGGAATTTCTCATTCCGTAATTATGTATGAATGACAAAACGTAGAAGAAAATAGGCTTGGTCCAATTTTTACTCAGTGTAAATAGTTTGGAAAATTTTATTTCGTGTAATAATAGAATATTTGGTTCTAATCACTCTAAAAAGACGTTCCAGCAGAAAATGTTTTTACGAATATAATCAAATTATTTTCTTTGTAATTCTAGCTCTCTTACGTTACTCTCTCATACCTTACAACTTACAAATAACGACGAATTATTTGGCACTTCCGTAAGAAAATCAATTTTTCTTTAGGAAGAAACTCAACACATATTTCGACAGTTCGAATGGCTGAATCACTATTTTAGTTTCCCTACTATTTTGATTGACTGTTAAGATATTACTTTTTCTATATTTTATACAAATGCTACATATAATTTATTTTTTATAGTTTATTTACGAATTTAAATTACTAAATACCATGCCAATAAATTATTCGAATGCGGAAAGAAATATAATATAGGAAAGAAATATTAGAACCAGTCTAATACACTTCTTAAAACGACTGTACACAGTGGTGTTGCTACATAAATCCCATCCACTTTCTTTTCGTATAGTTTATAATGTAAAAATCATTTATGTTAATATTTGCTAACTGTGAAATAAACAAATCTTTGAGTTGCTGTTAATAATAAGGAGATTTACCACCTGAATTCTCCTGCATTCGATCGTGGCTTCGTAGATGTTTACACAGAACCCATATGACCACGGTGCCAATAATCTTTCATTTAATATTATTATCAAATGTTCCTCATTAGCTTTTGGGAGTAGGAAGTCGATAGAGAAATAGGCCAAGTCACCGTGAATATTCTGACCTATGAATGTAATACAACAACAAATTCATTTTGAAATTCATCAATTTGTAACTATAATAACGGGTAATGTTCCAGTTTAAGCATTGAATCTCATGCAGCATTAATCCATTATTGAAGTGGAATGCAAGATAATTGAACGGGTATGAGCGGTTAAATTAACCCCTATCGCATTGCGGATCATATTATTACCTATAGTGATTCAATTAGCCTTCCTGGACTGCCATCTCAAAGTGCTCAGCCGGGAAATCGCGGCGGGAGAGTCCCTGTAATCCGCGGGGCTCGGCGATGCATTCGGTCAAGGGATAATGAGCCTTCCTCTCTTTACTCAAGTACATGACTCAACATTCCCTATCCCAACGGAATTACTCTAATTGTTCCGAGTTGGTAATAATCCGATAACCTCAAGGAATTTATTCCTCAAATAATTAATCTTCCTTTAATTACTTCAGAGTCCTTTTTATGTCTCATTCGTGTTGAATCAAGGCTATAGATTATGACGGCAGTAAGCGAAGAGTTAGGCAAGAGAAAATGCAGTTCGTGCACTCACGTCTATTAAATAATCTCTAGGAAAACGCGGTTGTAAGCATAATTCATCCGAACTGTAGTCGTCCACATATCCGGTTTTCTCCGGGACAACTGTTCTCAATTCTTTTCGTCAAAATGTATTTTCCTCTTTTTAAATCTTTCGCCCCAATAACTCAGATTCTCTAACTTTAGGGAAAGTGGATATTATTGTATGGTAATTGAATTGATTATCACGATAAAATAATAGTAATAGTAGTATTATAGTATTGCTAAAAGAGCTTCGTCAACTTTGGTCATTTTGCAAACGTGGGATCCCACTGAGTGTCAAACCAGGGACCGATTTCACCAAAGGTGAACGCGCTACCCACTAGACTCTTTCTCGAGTCCTAATGATAAAACATTGAATGCCTGGTTAGAGATGTCATATTATGACTACCTGAAGCTCAGGTACACAAAGGAGACAATTTAAGCGAAATGAATGCACTATAATAAAAGCTCTGAAAATAAAATAAGTCAAAATATATCGATAATTTTTTTTAAACCTTTGTATCATCGACATTTGATTACGAAAGCGAAAAATGGACAACAATAAAAAAGAAGGAAGCGGAATACAAACGGATGAAAGTAGATTCAGGAAGAAAGTGAAAGATTGCAGAAAAAAATATCATTTAAGAAACGAAGTCATACGAACTGCCTAAAAATATTATCTAAGTTAATGTGGAGTAATCAAAAGGATCGTATAAATAGAAGGGATAAAGAGATTTTCGTACTAAGTTGTACAAGGCAAGCTATCCTTTCCTCGGTGTTTTCAGGACCATGCAAGGCTGAAGACTTGATTCTTTCTATTACGCATTCAAATTGAGTGACATTTATCGGTGTGAAGAGAAGAGAAAGATAAACCAGACAGTCGTAAGTTTATCTGAAATGTCATAAAACATGATATAAATATCACAACATCATTTATACCTTTTTACTTGTATTTCTCTTCATTTCTCTTGTTGTTATAAATTCAAATCAAACTTAAAGAGATAAGTGAGTGGAAATCCCATATACCAACGACATTTGATTTCCATGTCAGTCATGGATGCCGTTTCCGCTATCTCTGAATTCCCTATTTTGTCACAAATTAATCATGGAATTCTGACTCATAAAAGTTTAGATAGCGACGATTTTTCCGGGAAACAGAATGCAGTCAGATATTGTCATCGGGAAGCAAAATAGATACAAAATAAAACGAATGGCTTTCTCTGGCTCTTGAACGATCTCCTTTCCCTTTCTCTCAGTTTGTTCTTTACCGCAGTGCGTATCTCAGCGGACATAGTTTTGTTTCATGAGAGAAAAAATCGAACGTGAAGCGCATACAGAAACTAAATGGGCCATCTTCGCTTAAGGCATTTGAATCAACTTTGGTCTGGTGATATATTCAAACCAGTGTATTTCAAATGCTTACTATATTGTGGCGTACGGAAAATTATCCATTACTTTTCTGTAAGGCTTGCACAACTGAGATGGAGAAAGGGGCCACATGAAAGTGATTAATAAAATATCGCGGACGATAGATGAAGAATATTGGAAAATTAAGGTTACTTTGTATTTGCGTAGAATATATATTTTATAAATAATTTCATAGTTAATGATCAATGTGATGATTCGGTTTTATTAAGGAATCGACTTTTTGTAATTTGGATTTAAATGAAGGGTCGATATTCTCAAGTCTCTGATGTCTCTGAATATTCTTATATAGAATTAATTAAAATAGGATAGTAATATTAGATTATGCATATGATAGGGAAGCTCTCCAGTTAGGCATACACACTTGTTATCTGATCAGCCGTCACTTGATGAAAATCAAGCTATTAATGGGTAGCGGGCCTTATTCGGAATTCAGTCATTATTTATTATTCAGATCGATTTTAGGATGGACAAATAGTCGACTATACACGATTAATCATTTATTTCCTTTTGAATTGAGGTAAACTCGAGGTGATTCATTGAATTTGCATGATATGAGCCTCGCTAGAATGTGATTGATAAGCTATTTATCTGTGTTCTCCCGTTTCAGAAGCGGAGCGACTAATTTAAACCTTGTTGCTTTGTACGTCATTCTAATTGATACTTGTGAGTTGGATAAATATGAATGAAGATACGTAGAGTACGACCATGATTTATCTATTATATCTGACGCTATTTGTGCAGTGATTCAAATAACTCACACAAGGAGAACCCAATGAATTCCTCATGTACACACGTGAAATAGCTCTATCATCAACTAAACCGTTTGCAGATAAAATTTATAAATTCTTTTTTATCCCTACTCCAAATCAATGATTCTGTATGCTAATTTTCTGTGGGTTGAAAAATTTGCATCTAATAACCTTAATAAGGGAGAGTTAATGGATAAAGTCTTGTTTCAAGGGCTCAAAGTGTTTGGTATGGCATGAGATAATGAGGGACGTAAGCATTCTTCGCACTCGTTGCTGAAACCTTTAATAGAGGAAAGAAGCTTATATGGATGCGGAGTGCTTGAAAACGCCATGGGTATTGAAATGTAAACTTAAATCTTATTATTAACAGAGATTAATTTAAATCAAATGATTTCAATATTTCAGAGACCAGTAATGAATGCAATGAAGCATAACGGGTACATAAGCTCAGAATTGACTGCTTTCCTTTGCTTAATGAATGTAACAACTTGAGCTTCTCTTATGTCAATTTCAACCCAACTTTTATCGCTTTAAAACCGCTCTCAATAGTGATTGTAAACCTGTTCGCACAGCTTTGTTGTCTGTTAAACTACTCATTAACTTAGCGTAAATCTATCATAGAATTCACTGCTTGAATGGCAAGCGACTCCTCATATTGTATAGACTGCCTCATTCCCTATTCAGGGAATTTGGTAGCTTAGGTGCCAACCGAATTTCAACTTGAATACCCTATATGCAGATTGGATGAATTTTAGCCTTGTAATTATATTAAACTTGTATTTACATAGTTGACGCAAAAATTAAGAAAATAGTTCACGTCTATCTTCAACACAGTTAATCAAAATTTTGGAGGGCGTTACTTAAGGAGTACTTGAGATACATAACTCAGAAATAAATTTGCTACTTGGTGTAAAAAATACGGACAAATTACGGACGTCCTTGAATATTGTAATTAAGTTAATCTCAGATATAAGTTCTATTTATAATTACCATTACTGATTATTATCTTTAAATTGCTTAATTTCACTTTATAATGTTGCAGATGAGATCAATATGGAATAGTCTCACACAAAATATATGTAGAGGAATGACAATTTACCAAAATCATTTATAATAGCTAATCTTCAAACTTCACTATATTTAACTAATAACCTTGTCTTCAGGTCACATCTTTGTGAAAAATAAGGGTACTGAAATACAGTGCAAAACAAGTTATGGAAATGTTGATGAGTAGCTAGGAAACTATAATCACAGTAAGATCCCGCGAATTTCAACATTCGCGAAATTAATGGAATCCGTCGCGAATGCTGATGTTCCTGTGCATGATGTTTCTTAGTAACTTTTAGTTACTCTTCTTAGAAAAGGAAAAATTTTAAAGGCCCGAATTTGCATCACGCCATAATTTATCGTCCACGGCAGTTTATCCCTCGCTTTTCGCCTTCCTTCGGAATCCTTTGAGTGATACGAGAACTGGAGGGTGATGTACCGAGACCCTTAAAGAGTCGGGACGAAGGAAAAAGCTGCAGTGAATGAGGGAATGGCGAAAGGGGTTAAAAAGCCGCTGAGCGTGTTACGATGCCATGGGTGCCGTCGGACGCGAAAAAAACGCTGTAAGAGATAGGGAAAAACGCGTTATTTTCGAAGATGAATTTCGGGGAGTAATGAAGCTGTCAACGCAAAGAGCCTCTCGTGCATTTTATTTTCAAATGAGGGAGGGCTTTCTGGAGAACATGAAAATTCCGTGCATGCACGGGAATGGTGGCGGTAAATCACGGCGGAGGTTAATCTTCCATAAATATTTCACGGTTCAAAACGTGTCCTCCCCGATTTTCTTTTATTTTCGAAAGGACGCTCTCGCCGTCCCGTTTGCTAATCGGCTCTTGTCGGAATTTGACGAGGGATAAACCACGTGTAGCGTCGTTACACCCTTATTGATGTGCAGCTTCCCAAATTTATTGGAGACCGTTAGCATTTAGCGAAGTAGTAAGAGTGTCGTTGTGAAAAAAATATCCCTTTACTTTTGGCCACGGTACGTTTATTGATGGTCCGAGAGAAACGTCAAACGTTCCGATTCTATTTGATTCGTTTGCTGATGTTTTGGAAACATGCTCGATGAATGTGGTATAGAAAATAAATTGCGATGAATCTCAAATAATAAAATAAATTAGTTTTCAAACAAGAAATCCTGTGGCTTTTAAATTCTACATTTAATTCTACGTCTAAATTTATCTGTTTCAGTTCTGGAAATTGCCTTCTGGATTTCTTTACAGTGGGATTTTAACATACCCTTCTGCATTTAATTGAGCTGTTTCGGCATTCACTCCCAATTTCTATTCATGGAAACCAATACATGTAAACAATCACCCGAATAACATAAACAACCTTCCATATTATTTGAGTCGTTTAGTCATATTTTATAGTTTTATTTCAGTGATTATGTATTAACATTACAACAATACTGCTGTTTGACTCTGCAACAGGTGGCAGTGACACACAATTTGTATCTATTAAATTTATCATAAGCTTAATAGTTATAATAGATTACGAAATACATCAAAGCATTTACAATATATTAACATACTGCATTAAGAAATCCTATAATAATTCACGATAAAGAATTTCTGAGCAATATACGTGAATATCTAAACATATAATATTATTAAAAATACTACTATGAACTCGCACTTTAATATTTGATTAAATGAATACACTATCGATGACCAATAAATAATTATACATAGTCAATACTTAATTTATTATTTATAGCGTATTATGACTATAATTAATTAAAATATGTCATACTACACATAATATCATACAAAAAGTATTACTATATTTAAGTAAGGCTTTTCAGGGTTAATGGTAGACTCACGATTATTGTAGCGGTCCTGGAGTACACATAGCTCCCGTTGTACCTTATCCTACCAGAGAATCCCCTACTCATCTTGCTTTTTCTCCTTACTGTTAGAAAGCTCACAAGTCTGCCCCATGCTTTTCTATATGTTTAATCTTTAGATATGTCCTAATGCTTCTGCAGGCAAACTATTGTCAACGATTCGCTATATTATAGTAATAGGTACTTACTTGATTATACTCGACTATTTTGTGAACGTCATTAACGGCTCGTGTCTAGATTTATAATACTAGTATTAGTATTTATCAAAAGCAACAGTAAATTTTAGTCCAGCTACCATAAACTACTAAATTTATGCTTATACCTTGATAATAGTGAGGACAAATTGGTCGGTACTGCTAATGTACATGTTCTTTCATAAATGAGGAATTTTGTCAAAGATTGGAGCGATTCTGGCTATTTTTTCGCATCAGACGTTAAATTAGACAACAGTCCTTGTCACTGCCATTATCGCCCGATATAATGATTCTAATTATTAATTTTACTATCCGTGCCGAATTTCGTACTCTCTCCCGGAAATTAGGATTGGATCAAGGACTGAATCACCATGTGCCAATGGAATATTTTATGAACAAGGCACAAAATACGCTAATCATGTCGGATAATAATCATAATAGCGGAACTGTTGTTATTAGAGTCTACCTTTTACTTTCCAGGGAATTTAGACTGCTGTTCGAAATACTCTACTTCTTATATACCTTCTTATTATCCGGTAGCTAATACTGCTGTAGTACATGTAAATCTCTTCTCTTTTTTAGCCCATTGTCAAGAATGTTCTTTTGAATGTCATTCGATTTTGATATGATTATTCGAAATTATTTTTTGGTACTGCTCGAGGACATATCGTTTAATTTTCGGTCTCAAATTTATATTTATTATTTTTTAACTCCTTCATTTACATTTATTATTTTTTAACTCCTTCATTACTGTTTTTTCTCCGTCAGATAGGAGAGCTATATGTATAATGTTTATATGCTACGTATACATATTTTTGCAAGCTACATGATCATTATCC